>CM040403.1:39595006-40235006 GCA_022702515.1 Ilyophis sp. 1 JC-2022 | reverse complement strand
GTGGGACAATCCGTCCAGGGGCTGCCCGTTAATGCTCACGATCCGGTCCCCCACCTGCAGTGTGCCAAACAGGCCTTCATTACAGTCACAAACCTGGAGATCCATCAGCCCATCACATTTTATTAACGCCCTTCACAAGAAGTGCTCAGTCAGAAGGAGGTGGGCCCTTACAGCAGGGTGAGAGTGAGAGAAGAAACAGCCAATGAGAAGAGAGGAAGAAAACTGAAAGACTGAGGAAGGAGAGAGGTGAGGAAGGCAGGGGCATGGCTTGCCTTGAGTCTGTGCGTCTTTGCTGCCACCCCATTGGCCTGGATCATGGCGATGAAGATGGGGATGTCCCCCAGGGGGCTTCCCTTGCCCCCCGCGATGCTAATGCCCAGAGCATCAGTGGGACCCTTCAGAGGGGAGAGAGGACACCATATCACACAGAACACTGTGCACACACACACACACACAAATACTTACACGCACACGCCAGACCCACACACACACACAACGGGAGAGAAAGCATGTGCTTCTCACCTGAGATAAGAGTGCAACTCTGAGGCCTACAGACTGCTACACAACAACCACTCTGAACCTCCCTCACACTGTACACCTCTACTGTAGTGAAGCTTGGCTGAGATCCTCTTAGCTAATGTTAAGATTAGCATCAGAGGAAGGCTCTCTCACCCGGGTTATCTCCACGGAGCGTAGTCCAGTGTCGGGACCTGCAGAGACAGAAGCGCAGCGCTGGTGTCAGTACAGCACGGAGGGGACAGTGGGGGAGCTCCCTCCTCTGGGGACGCGGAGCGGCTTCTCATTCCACCCCAGCTCAATCGCTCCCATTGGACTCGGCAAGAGATTCTCACACGGCCGAGATTACAAAACGCCGCCGGCAATTTGTTTTATCTGTACGAGCTTTGCCGGTGTAAGTACAAATGAAGGCGGCGTGCCTGATAATGCACATATCATCATTACGTCGCCGGTTTGGCTCTTCAATATGAAAAGCGGAGCTGCTCTTGTATTTTTATTTATCATACGTTTTTCCTGGAAATCCCACAGAGATGTAAAATCTCTGCATGAGCATATATGCAAGCAAGCCCTGGGTGTAGCACTATACAATCATTTTACAGTATGCACATATGGCCCGTTGCTTTGATGCAGTCATATTGCTGTCTGTGTGTGTGTCTGTGTGTGTGCGTTTGCGTGTCTGTGTGTGTGTGTGTGTGTGCGCACCTGCGGTCTTCTTTGCAGCCTCAGACGCGGGCCTCCTGGCATTGTTGAGAAAATGCGACCCAGAGGGGGCGGAGCCTTGGGGCAGGGGCGTAGCAACGGCGCTGTTGGCACTGGCATGACTCATCTAAGGAAACACAAGGGTGGGAGGGGCAGAGTGGAAACAAATGTCGTCAGGTGAACGCGGTCACGCCCACTTGGGGCACAATGAATGGCAGCGGCATGCATCCGGGTGAAGGATGCGCGGGTGTGGCCGGCGCCTCGACCGGCCCCTCCCCCCCGGCCCCTCCCCCCCTGCCCCTCCTGTGCTCTAATGCGGGTGATGGGTGAGTTTGGGGGGTGGGGGAGGGGTTGCAGACAAGACAGGGCCGTGCAGGTAACGGAGCCTATGCATGCAGGCTCCCGGCAGCGTTAGGGCGGAGGGCAGCCCGGGCCCACAGCACACACCTGGCTTCCCTGGGAGGTGCGTCTGGATGAGATCCAGGAGGCGGCCTTCAGACGGCCCAGCTCAAGCAGAACCGTCCCCTTGGCGCACTGCAGGAGCACAGCGTACAGCAGGTAACCACCTCACAGCACGCTAACCGCTAACCGCTGAGCACCCGCGCTACCGCTCACCGCACACGCATTCAGTCACAATGGCGCTACAATGTGAAACAGGATGCTGCCAAGGCCTTCACCTTACACAAACATCTATTTTACATATGGGGATACATTTTTTTAAAAAAGATTAATATATTTCACAGCAGAGCATTTAAATATATGTGTACGCACATTACATATATATATGAAAATGTATTTTGTAATATCTGAAACTGGCAATAAAAACATTTTTTTTAATATCTGAAAACGGCACTAAAATTGTATTTTATAATATCTGAAAACGGCAATAAAATTTTATTTTGTAATATCTGAAAATGGCAATAGTTTGTGTATATCTTGATTATACATTTTATTTCTTTATAGGTAACGATAGAACATAGCAAGTTTATCAGGGCATATGTGGTCAGTAAGGTTTATAGTAATAATCCATTATAAATGGAACTAGGTATTGGTTGAAAGAAGCTGTCTGGGTTGATTGTGCCCAACACCGCAGGGTTAGGGTGGAGCTGATTGCTACCTGAAAAAACTACAGGCTTTAATAACATCAACCAAGAGCAAGCAAGAGCACTGACAGTTGAGGTCATATTTGTGCTTCAGTTAAACAGCGATAGGGTGCGCTTACGTGTGGTGAGCTGGTGTGATAATGCTCGTGCTGAGTACGGGTCTAGATATGGCTTCTGAGAGTAAGCAGTGCTTGAGGTACGACAAAGCTGTGATTTTCAGTTATCAACTCCGAAGCACGTTTCAGAAGGAATTATTGTGTCCCTCAATACCACGGTGAATTGAATAAGCCCTCGATAGCACCAACTTGTGGCCAGTGCTGGGTAATGCCGCAAGACCCCAGCTCTGTCTGGTTCATGTAATCCTGTTTAGAGCTAAGCCAGCATGATTTTCCAGCTAAAAATCTTTTGTTGTGACATTCTTTCCATTGTTCCTATAAGCTCTCTCTCTCCATCACTCACTGACTGACTGACTGACTGACTGACTGACTCACTCACTCACTCACTCACTCACTCACTCACTCACACTATCCCTCCCTCCCTCTATCCCTCTATCCCTCCCTCTGTCTCTCTCTCCCTCCCTCTATCCCTCCCTCACTAACTCACTCACTCACACACACACACACACACACTCACACACTCACTCACTCACTCACTCACTCACTCACTCACTCATTCTCTTCTTACCTTCAGAACAGCTGCTACAGTCTCCTGTGAGGCCTCCCTCATGTCCTCTCCATTCACACACAGAATCTGGTCGCCCTGCATCAGGCGCCCATCAAGTTCCGCGGCCCCGCCCTTCACCACGTCCGAGACGAAGACCCCGGTCCCGTTGCTGGGAGACGGGAGAGACGGCAGGGGGGGAGGGGACAGGCAGAGGAGGGGGGCGGGGGCTGGCGGTGAGACTGGAGGACATTTCACAAAGCGGGCATGCTCACAGCTCACAGGACAGAGGACAAACCGCACGCACAGTACAGCCTACGGCAAAAGCTACACTGCTAGAAACGAGGCCCTGTGTCCCCCCATACACAGATCAGTAAGCAGTGACCTGACCGTCCCCATTTCTCTTTACCAGCTCGAATCAGAGGGGGTCCAAGCACGCACCATCCATCTGAGAGGCTAAGCGAGTCTCACCGGAGGCCGATTAACCTGGGCCGAGACAGAGAGATGAGCGATGGGCTAGGCTAACAGCTAACAGCTAACAGTCACGGGGCTCACAGCGGAGCTCAAGGCCCGAGCCTTCATTAGCAGTCAGGCCGCGCCGTCGCCGTAACGACCTCATTAGCGTCACTAAATGGGCAGATGACACCGCCTTGATTCATGTCAGTAATCCCTGCGTGCGATGTGACAGGACTGTCACCCGCCGATGCCATATTCAACACCCGTTTCAAGAACGGAATTGTTTGTTTATTTGTAGAGGAATTTGGAATTGCTGCTGTCCTACGCTTGAGAAATGTTAGCATCACTCCAGTGATTTCTGTCACTTTTTAGAGGCGATATGTTGCCCCTCACTGTTAAAATCAACAATGGTAATCATCAGAAGAAAGCGTATTGCTGCTTTCATTGTTAGAGGCTGAAATAGCTGGAGTTGACAGGCTGGGACCGCTCATCCGTTCCGACTAAAAAGCCTGCAATATTTTGGTAATCTTCATGACATTATGATCGGTGTGTTTACACAGCACTTTCCAACAGGACTACTTGTTCTGACAGCATTTCTCGGTGATCAGCATTACCGTCTCAAAGTATAAAACCAGAAGCAAGCTTTGTGTAGGTTTATACATTTGAAAGAAATAATAGCATTGCATACAGGACTGTCCTGCTGGCCAGATACTGCACTTTAAAAAGATTAAAGAATTATATTTTAAAATTTGGCATATGGGTCTAAAGTACACTGGGTCTAGACCATTGGTGCATTACTGTACGGAGCGCTAACACTTTAGAAGGATCACAGATTTTTCTACACATTCATTCAACCATACATTCATCCATCTGACAGAAGGGCTTATCTGAAATGAGTCCACTTCTCATAGGGCAACAATTGCTTGTGTTCTAAAAGAATCCATGCTACATTGTGACCAGGCTAAAGCGCTAGGGACGCAAAGACAAAGCCGCCGCGTCAGCCGTCCCAGTGACGGTCGTCTTGGTTACCGCTTGCCGACGATGCTGAGGCCCAGGCCGCGCCCCGCCTTCTTCTGCAGCTCCACGCGGAAGACGTCCAGGTTCTCCTCGTCGCGGTATTGGCTCTCGTCCCGCAACACGGTCAGGCGAACCTTGGGCGGAGTCTGCCTCAGGGCAGCGATGGCGTCCTCATGTGCAGCGCTCCGCAGGTCCACCCCATTCACCTGTGTATATGACACACACAGAACACGCACATACGCACGCACATGCGTACACGCATGCACACAACACACACACACAGACGCATTCTGTTAACAGGGCCTCTCAGCTCTCCCTACACCACAAACACGGAAGGGAGATGAATGCGCTCCACATACACAGTGATGAGTTCAATCAGGTGGTTAAGCACTTGGCTTGGAAAGCCTGCAGCCACTGCGGCTCTCACCCGCCAGAGCTGAACAGCCCGGCTTTATAAGCTTTGTCATTTGACTACAAAAGCAGAGCTTTTACTACAACGCATTTGCCATAGTATGTCATTACACCTTCTGTCCAGCAGGTGGGGTTCTTGTATTAGTTATACAAATAGAAATCATTCGATAAGAATTTGGAGGGAAAGTGTCATTTTCTTCCTCGGCTGAGGAGATAACAGAGCTGTCAGGGATTGAGCTAGGGCTCAGTCTGCATGCTGCTCAGTGCTCACCTCCAGGATCTGATCTCCAGCCCACAGCCGCCCGTCTCGAGCTGCAGCCCCCTCCTCATACACCTCATGGATCACAATGGCATCCTGGATGGAGATACACATACATAATTGGACACATATACACCTGGGTCTGGATTCAGAGTAGGTAGGCTGACCTAAGATCAGTTTTGCCCATAAGCTCATAATGGATAAGGTTAGGAAACGGACAGGGGGAACATGATCCTTGATCAGCACTCCTCGTTTGAGATGAACATAACATAACATGCCATTCAGCCCAACAATGCTCGCCATTTTCATTTAAAGGGTACCCAGAGCTCACCATTTACCTAAAAACTAGATAGTATCTAGCACCGTATCAAGCCTGGTCTTGAAAACCCCCAGAGTTTCTGCCTCTATTACATGACCTACCACATGCATTATTGTTATGGAGGGGGCTGTAAGCCCCTAAAGCAACATCAAGGGCTAGTGGGGAAGGGTTCAGGTAGGGATGGTAGAGCTTGCCATTCAATTAAAGTTAAACTTAAGCAAACCTAAGCAAATTCAAATGCTTTTTGATATTTTCTTCCATCAGTCAAATGGTATTACATGCTGATGGCAGTCTTAGATACACCTATAGGGTCACCACAGGCATACAAGCTAATTAGAGGAACTACCAATCAGAGCCTCTATTTTCAGGTAGGCTATTAAGAAGTACTTAACTCATGGCAGAAAATACAAAAAGCAATATACACTTTCAGCAGGATTGGATTGCGCTCTTATTTCAGTCCACTGGGTGGAAAACAGCAGTGCATAGACTGTTGATGATGATGACCAACAAAGCTGTTATTGCCCAGGTAAGAAATGCTCTCTGAAGGCAAATAGCATCATTGACTACATCCTCATCTCATCTTTAAGATGATTCTACAGCGCATGACAACACAACAAAATCCCAAATATAATGATATATGCTTCAATATCCTCACAAAATTGTCAAACACATATTCAATGACATAATTCATCACATAAACTGCTGGGACGTTTCTATATTGTTTTTTCCTTTTTTTTTCCTGATAAATGTTAAATGATGAATTGCCATCTATAATAAAACATTCCTTTTCCAAGACTTTGCCTACTGCACAACAGCCTGTGCTGCAGCTGACACCGTGACTATTAAAATAACACATTTACCGTGAGATAGAGAGCTCAGTAATCCGTAACCTGCTGCTGAATTAAAATTTATTGGACAATTTCTTAAATTTTTTTTTTTTTTTAAAGGCTAAATCAAACAGTTGCCTTGCTTCACTGGTAAACATTTGTTCTATCCCTGCCTTATGCGGTCCAAGTGAGAGGCCGCACAGCAGGACCTGAGCTCTCGCGGAGCCAGGCGGGGCACTGGGTACTGCAGCCTGCGGCTATCATGGCCTTCTGCTGCTCCCATGTCCTTCATTCAGCCACATTAAATGATACAAGAGTCTTGATTGTGTGTTCAGACACTGAAGAAGCCTCTGGGCACGAGCAGCCGGTGAGTCACTGCTCCTCCTCACAAGAACAGAGCAGCCGGTGAGTCACTGCTCCTCCTCACAAGAACAAAGCAGCCGGTGAGTCACTGCTCCTACTCACAAAAACAGAGCAGCCGGTGAGTCATTGCTCCTACTCACAAGAACAGAGCAGCCAGTGAGTCACTGCTCCTCCTCACAAGAACAGAGCAGCCGGTGAGTCACTGCTCCTCCTCACAAGAACAAAGCAGCCGGTGAGTCACTGCTCCTCCTCACAAAAACAGAGCAGCCGGTGAGTCACTGCTCCTCCTCACAAAAACAGAGCAGCCGGTGAGTCACTGCTCCTCTATTAATGTTTCTCTCACTGTGTTTGTGTTATAGATCTGCACCTCTATTAATGTTACTATCACTGTGTCCCTGTTATAGATCTGCCCCTCTATTAATGTCACTATCACTGTGTCCCTGTTATAGATCTGCCCCTCTATTAATGTTACTCTCACTGTGTCCCTGTTATAGATCTGCCCCTCTATTAATGTCACTATCACTGTGTCCCTGTTATAGATCTGCCCCTCTATTAATGTTACTCTCACTGTGTCCCTGTTATAGATCTGCCCCTCTATTAATGTCACTATCACTGTGTCCCTGTTATAGATCTGCCCCTCTATTAATGTTACTATCACTGTGTCCCTGTTATAGATCTGCCCCTCTATTAATGTCACTATCACTGTGTCCCTGTTATAGATCTGCCCCTCTATTAATGTTTCTCTCACTGTGTTCGTGTTATAGATCTGCCCCTCTATTAATGTTACTCTCACTGTGTCCCTGTTATAGATCTGCCCCTCTATTAATGTTACGAACACTGTGTCCCTGTTATAGATCTGCCCCTCTATTAATGTCACGATCACTGTGTCCCTGTTATAGATCTGCCCCTCTATTAATGTTACTATCACTGTGTCCCTGTTATAGATCTGCCCCTCTATTAATGTCACTATCACTGTGTCCCTGTTATAGATCTGCCCCTCTATTAATGTTACTCTCACTGTGTCCCTGTTATAGATCTGCCCCTCTATTAATGTCACTATCACTGTGTCCCTGTTATAGATCTGCCCCTCTATTAATGTTACTATCACTGTGTCCCTCTGTTATAGATCTGCCCCTCTATTAATGTCACTATCACTGTGTCCCTCTGTTATAGATCTGCCCCTCTATTAATGTTTCTCTCACTGTGTCCCTGTTATAGATCTGCCCCTCTATTAATGTTACTCTCACTGTGTCCCTCTGTTATAGATCTGCCCCTCTATTAATGTTTCTCTCACTGTGTCCCTGTTATAGATCTGCCCCTCTATTAATGTTTCTCTCACTGTGTCCCTGTTATAGATCTGCCCCTCTATTAATGTTTCTCTCACTGTGTCCCTGTTATAGATCTGCCCTTCTATTAATGTAACTCTCACTGTCTCCTGTCTCCCTACTTTCTTGCTAAACCTGGCTGAAACTCCCAAAGTCAATTTCAGTGAACAAATATCAAGTAAAGAACCTCAGGGCTGTATGCAATTTTTAGCCAGCTAACCACGGTACCAGTTCAACGTGATATTTGTATGGTTCATTTCAACATCACAGCGCTGACGACAAAGAACGTCGCTCACAAAGACGCGTTATTTCTGAGAGACTGGTTTCGTCTTGCTGGTACAGAAGCCTGGCTCTGGCATGCTCAGCACGTGGCTTTGAAGTGACTGACAATTACGGGACCCGTTGCTCTGGGGAGCTTTCTCGCTGCTTATCCGAGTGATTAGGGGTGTACCAGGACAGGAAACAGCCCATTCTGCATTCCCATGACCAGGTGAGATGTTTTTTTGGCAGGGAACGCCTTCGGGATGGTAAGGAAAACACTGATTATGCACACAATCCTCTCATAGAATTTAAATGTTATTTTAAGAGCCACGTGTGCGATTCAGGCTTCACTCTCGCTGTTTGTTGTTGTTCAAGGTCCAGGCCTACTCTATAAAGACCTGGGGGGTATACTACGAAGGAAGTTTAACATAGCCAGGGTTTCTTTGCGTTAGCTGGCTTCAGAAAGCCTAAACACAGCAATCTGCCTTAACCGGTACTACGAATGCGGTTATCAACTTGCTAAGTGAACACGGGCTTTATTAATGTAGGTATGTGCGCGTTCCCATAAAAGGGGCGGTATCTACAACAACGAGCCTATAGCGGTGCAGGATGGGCTGTACTAGAGCAACGTATTTATCTCCTGTGTGGAAAAAAGACTGATACGGACAGAATGGATGGATAAGAACACAGATAAAGCAATACAGTTGCCTCCAACAAAGCCAGGAAGGAGCTTTTGCAAAAATATACCGTGTAGGTTAAATTCGTTAGGCTATTTAATAGGCTACCTTATTCACCTTACCACTCGTAACAAATAAATCTATACTCTCAATACATTGTCATACAGTTTATTTCTAATGTGACAACTGTACTATTACATTCTAGAGCTGCTAAACCTTAAACTTGATACAGCATGTTTAAAATATTGCTAAAGCAATCACATCAACATTTTTTCATAAAAAAAGCATTTTCTGGAAATGTGTGGAGATTCCCACAATATCCACGCATATCTCTGCGGGATCCTTTGGAATGGAGATGACTTTTTCCAAAGCCAAGGAGTTGATTGGTCAATGGGCGGTGCTTTTATATGTTTCAATCTGTTATCCTGAACATAACCTGCCCCGGAGCAGGTTAGCCCTGCAGAGTAAATTGCAGTGGAAATATACCCCGATTAAAAGTGAGTCGGCTTCGTGATACAGAAAACCCATCTTCATTTAGCTCGCAATCCCCTTAATCTCGCTTCGTCGTACACCCCTCAGGGGCTCTGTCTTGTCTAAAACGCTAAGTGCAAGTGCATTTAGGGCGTGTCCAAGTCCACTTTTGTTAGTTAGACGGCGCGTTATTTGAGCGATAAGTAAGGTGCAAGGTGCTAATGGGTAGAACCTAGCCTCTACATTAATTATAGGTGTGTCTTGAGCGTAGGATGCAATAAACCAATCAAAATGTGATATCCCATTCCCTTTAAAAGACTGCTTTTCCACCTTGGCGGATTGCTTATATGATGGGGAAACAGACATGCTCGTGCGTGTTTAGTGCGAGCAAGGAATAGGCTATATGGATCAATACTATGATCAATATTATTCGGACTAACCATTATGACGCGTTTTGATTGGTTTATTGCATCCTACGCCCACACAGTAGTTAATAATGTTTAACATTAGGACATGGCCGCCACCGTCAGTATTGCCAGTATTGCCATGGCAATACTACTTTTCAAACAAGTATTGCCTGGCAATACTACTTTTTCGCAGACCATATGGCGTTTATTTCATTTAGAAAACTTAGGTAACCTGTAATGAAACCCTAATTTTATGTAGTGAAGAATCTGATTGTATCTGCTGCGATATATGAAAACATTCGACTTTATCAATGAGCTAGAATAGATACGACACGTTGCGCCATTTGAGTGCCTGTGCACGACTACCGCGGCGGTGCGCGTGCACTGTCTTCTCGTAGACAGATGGAACGTTCCTCTCCGCTACCGCCAAACCGCCGCGACCAGAGACAGCGGGAAACAGCTCAGAGGAAGAGACGTGTCGACCGGTCAGATCAAGTCATCTAGCTAGACTTCAAAACAGGTGAGATGTGTACATAAAAACAAGCATATTTGGCATCATTATCAGTATTGTACAACAGTTGGTCGTATTTCTGACTGAAGCATTGTTGCATGTGTTCCTCAATTTTTAACGTTGTGGTCAACTTCAGCCGCTAACATTAGCTAGTAGGTAGCTAGATCGAGGCACTGGGACATTTGGGCAGCAAACTTAGTTAGCAAACTTACACACGAATTGTGATCAATTGAAATTTCAGAGTCGAAATGTAATGTTAGATGCATCTTGAGCCGAAATGCATTAACGGTAGCTCGTTCTTATTAGCTCCGTAGCTACTACCTAGCTTACTAACCAGCTAAATTGAAATTATTTAAGTGAATGGATAACTAGCTAGCTAGCTATATTAGCTAATGACACAGTCCACACCATCGTCGTGTATTTCGATTGGTAATGAATGAATTCAAGCAGCTTTAAGTTTAGTTTAATTATTTATGTCTTTTTTATTCAGATTAAGTTGGCAATGGCTAGTATTTTTTTTCCATGCAGACAGGAAGAGAACAGGTTGTACGTGCAGTGCATGTGGCAGCATGAAGCATGCAGGTGCACCTTCAAAGACATGGTATTTAAAAGGTTAGTGAAGGGTTAATGAAGTAGGGAATATTTTTGTCCAAAATAATTTAATTTGCAGCGGCTTTTCTCTCAAAAATTGCGATGCTATTTGCGACCTTTTTGGGTTATTTTGCAATAAAATTGTGGGAATGTTTGAAAATTGAAATTGTCAACTGGAAAAATTTGCGATTGTTTAAAGAACTCACCCCCAACCAAAGATCATTTTATGAGGGGAAATTGCAGCAATTTACTAAATTTACAAGCGCTTTTTTTTTTTCTTTTTCGATTTGACCATTTTATGCGGAAATATTGCGGGGATTGGACAAAATGGCAAGCTATCGCAAATAATTGGATTGGTTGAATTTGCATTAATTCTTGCAATCGCAAGATCGCTTATTCCTGGAGGGACTGATTGTAGTTGTATTGTATTAACACGCACAAGTAGTTGTTAAAATAAATTGTGTTGGAAGTACATTTTAAGATCTTTGTAAATCACTTGTATGTAATAGAGGCCTACTCGTGTATAACTATCCACCTAATTGCAAAGAACTTTGAAAAGAACTTGTCAAGAATGTATATGTATATTTGTGAATTTCAACAGTATTAATAAATACATTTGTACATAAATGGAGTTTGCATGTGTTCAGACAAGTACTTGACTCAGCTGTGTAGCTGCCAGCTGCTGCTGAGACTTAATTCATGATGTAAACAGTATGGTGAATACAGGTAAAGTGGGACAGCAGGGACACTTAAATTTCATAATCTTTATCTTTGTGTATATACTTCCATTACTAAAAATAAACTAAGTTTCTGTAGCTCTGACATTTAAACCATTTGGATCATAATTTAAAACTATGCAAAATGTAAATGATCAGAAAGTGTCCCACTTTACCTGTATTCACCTGTATTTGCCTGTATTTATCCTATTTAGATATTAGTATGATTGTGATAATTGTCTTAATGGGGGTTCATGCTTCTTGACCATTCTATAGGGTTTTGTGTTCAACAACCATAGGAAAAAATATCTGTGGGAAATTGTTACATTGCAGTGGTATGATCCATAATTACATTGTTAAAATATTTCACATTTAAACTTACAATAACACAGAATAAAAGAACAAAAATAGGTAGCTTTATGAGTTCTTTATTTAATGCATACACCATATTGTGCGTGGCGAGAAAGTTTGGCAATACTACTTTTACACTGGTGACGGCACCTCTGCATTAGGATTTAACACTGGCACGGGTCCCCGGTAATTCCCGATAGTGCTGTTATTTATGAAAATGTATGTGGTTAAATTTCGTTAAAAGCAGCTGCAACAGCTGAGAACAAGCTACCGATGGCTTCCATCTCACCTTAGAAAACGCCAAATTAGCCTGCTTGTTTAACAAATTTTGTTTGATTATGCAAGGAAGCATTGTCAAACATGAATTACATGAGGCTGTTCTCATAGAGTTCTCGTAGTTCAAGCTTCATCCGAAGTTCATTAGTGCATTATAATATTGATTAATAACACAAATACCGTTATTTTGCCTTAATGATGACACTAGTAAATAAACTAAAACAGTCAGGTTGGGAACCCATAGGTTCACGCATATTTTCCCTTGTTTTATAATGTCCTGCTTATGAAAATGTGACCAGCCTGTTTAACTGGTAGCGTAGGCTAATGCTTAAGTCAAAATAATTAAGTTCACTTTCCCAGGAAGACAGTGAAAAGTGCAATTTACTGCAGGGGAAACAGACCTGCTCCTGCATGAAGTTAAAGCACACATGCAGAGAATGGCATTAAAATGAATTGGGAATTGTGTAATGTGCTAAAAATTTGTTTTTGTTCCTAATTAGACTAGTTCTCTTTAAAGTCGTTTCAGTGGGGTTTTAATAAGATGAGAGTACAGAAACCTGGTCACACTAATTAAAAAAATATTAAATTTAAATGAATCTCCGTTTTTTAACCGTAGGCTATCGAAAAAAAACCTATGCACAGCGAATCCCGGGGACTGTAGCCTTGGCTATTTGAAAAACAATACACTGGACAAGGTTTTGAACTTTTTTCAGTCAAAACCATTCTATGTACTTCTAATGGCCTAGATCAGGGGTGTCAAACTAATTTTCACCCCGGGCCACATCAGCATTATGGTTGCCCTCAAAGGGCCGGTTGTAACTGTAAGACTATAAATATAACCATACTTGGGATTTTCGCGGACCTCGATTGTAATTGTTGACGGGGGGGGTGCAATCAAGAATTTTTGTTGACGGGGGGGGTGCAATCTTCATTTAACGTTTTATTTTACGTATATACCGCGGGTGTGCGTCCGCGTCTGCGTTTGTCTGTTATATCGTAAAAGTAAATCCCCGTTAAGCAGCCACATAGATACACGCGTCAGATACTTAAGTTCTCGCGGGCCGCATAAAATGACGTGGCGGGCCGGATTCCGTGTCAGATAATTAAGTTCTTGCGGGCCAGAAAAAAGGACGTGGCGGGCCGGATTTGGCCCGCGGGCCGGGAGTTTGACACCTATGGCCTAGATGAAGTGAGCTGTATTGTAATGACATCTGAAGCGCATTTTCAGAACTCAAATGTCCGTCTATTGCAGTGAGAGAGTTTCCCATTAAATGACAATTCACGCGTTAGGTGTTAATGACAATTCACGCATTAGACTTGACAAAGGTGTTATCAGCAACGTTTTTAATGGATAGACATTGTCCCGTAACAGAAGATTGTCCCCCCAGAATATTACAGGAATTATTGGCATATATAGGCTCGGCCTAAATCATAGCTTGATCCAGTATAATTGCGAATAGTCTATACATGTAACATAAAACATTTGACTGTGGCATTCCCCTTCGCTGATTGACAGGTATGTGGTCTTTGACCTATGGACCCTTTTATTATTATGCATTTTTTGATATAGCCTACACAATAATATTTCACATTGTAATCTTGATATTTTTAGTCATGCTTGTGCGCACCCCTGTGTGTGACAGGAGGGTTTATGCGTGTTGTGTAGACGCACTTATATGCGCCGGTAAAATAACATGTAAACAACTGCAACATAAATTTAGACCAAGTTTGTGGTGGTTTTAGCGCAAGCGCTTTCTGCTGGCTGAAAATAGCAATACGCCAAAAATAATCCTGGCTACTCCTCATTTTAAAACCAACCCGCCCAGTTCACTTGCTATGGGTGCAAAATCACTTGGTATTTAAACGACGTGAGCGCTAGGGGCTATTATGAACCCTGCGCCAGGTGTAAGATCAGGTGTAAGAATCAATTTTCCCTTCGGGGACAATAAAGTTAATCTCATCATCTCATCTCAAGATAGTAAAGACACTTGCGTTTGGGTTGGCGCCGCTTAGTGCCGGGTGTAAGATCGGGCCCCAGGACTGTGTCTGAATCAGAGCCCAATCTACTGTGTCCCATGTACTGTGTACTAGCATACTGTGTACTGTTTACTGCATGCTGTCTAGTGCCATGCAGTATGCAAAACATATCCTCAGTACTATTATAAGCAAAAACCCAGAAATAAGTATATCGTCCAGAAATTTTAAGTGCACTACATTTAGAGAACATTTTGCCTACTTAACAACTTGTTCATCCAGTGCACTCAACTGGCATACTCAAAAGTATAGAAGGGCGTAGATTCTGACACAGCCCAGCTCTTCACATTGGATAACTGACCCTCAAAGCGACCCGCTGTTTAACATTCCTCCTCTCTTATGCTTATTGTCACCTGCTGAAAGATCCAGCTCTCCAGCCCTCTCCCTGCGGCTTTAAAAAACATTTCGGGTCAGGTACCTTTCCGCACAGAACTATACGAAAAGTAGACAGTAGTTATGCAAGCACCGGGGATTATGCAAAACAGAGTGAAAGAAGACCAGTTTCTGGTGTTTAGTTACAAAATCACCGGTCACGTGATCAGCTAATGACTGGATAATGACTGCAATTTTCACAAATATTTAGCAGTGTACTAATGGATCCCTGCTTCAATTTGCCAGTTTCATCACTGCATTAAATTCCATTTCAGGTCCTGAAGTTAACCAAAGACCTATTAGCAGCTAAAAGCATAAGAAATGCACATAAATAAATCTCTATTTCAATAAAAATATGAAATATGTCACGAGAAGAAGAGACACGCTTTTTTTTGGGTCAGGAGTGTAATTTGTTGTTTGAACAGAGTACATGTATTCCTTTCTTTTTGTGCAGTTTAAATAGCGAGCAACAATCTATGATCTGGTTGGGCCCTGGCATGGAACGGCCTTGTCGAGCATTTGCACTGCGACGTTAGCGCGTTAGCAGCGCGTGCTTTACACATGCGGAGGGAAGAGGGTGGAGGCGCGGCTCACCAGCTGTGTGTCTTTACCACCCACGATGCTGAGCCCCAGGCCGGAGCGCCCCTTGGAGATCTCGATGACCGTCTCTTGCCCGGGGACGATGGGGCACATGGCAGGGTCTACGGCGAGAGAGGCGAAAACGTTAGAGTTAGCATTTATTAGCGTTAGCCTTTCTATCTGCACACCCCAGGAAACAAACAGAAGCAGGGACACAATGACTGACAGTGGCTGAGATTCTCTCTCTGCTAAATGGTGGCAGTGTAGTATAAAGGTTAGGGAACTGGGCTAGTAACTCAGACGATGTACGTTCGATTCCCAGGTGGTGTGCTGCCATTGTACCCTTGAGCAAGTTACTGAACCTGAATTGATTCACTAAAACATCCAGCTATATACAGGGACACACATACCATGCATAATGGAAAGACAGGGTCACACACTATGTGAGTTTCAAATGGGGAAACAGGTAGTGGGACCCCAACCCGGGACTCCCCAGTGATTTTGTCATACCGCACTGCCCTATAGTCACCGAAAAATTATGCACAAACATGGACTAACCCAACAGAAGAAAAAAGCCATTGAAAAGTGTCAAAAATAAAAAAACAACCAAAATTCCCCTGAGCTCCATTATTTATTCGCACTGCTGGTGAAACCCTACCTTGCAAAGCCTTTTTTTTAACATTGGATTTTTGGCTGCCCCCCTTGGCAAGGTAAAAACTTGGCAAAGAGTCAGAGAAAATTTCTAAACAGTTTGATATCCTCAAGCAGCTCGGAAGCAGCACAGCGAGGCAATTATTGTTACCTACTGCCATTGGTGAATCTCCCGAGGACTTGAGACTACAACAGTTAAAGCATTAAGCTGAGGTATGATTACAGAGAACATATGCTAAGTTACACCAAGAGTTGTGGCAAATACTGGAGGGAAATTACAGAAGCTAAATCAGCGCTAAAATGGTGTCGTTTATGACTGGCTGTACAGATAAAAAACTATAAAGCGACTACAACAGTACCTTTGTCATCACTAAAGAACACAAAGCCAAAAACAAATGAAAGCTTAGAGCTGGATAACGATATTGGAGCCCTGTCATTGTGAACTCTTGAGCGGAGAGTTTCGCTCCTGCTTGGAGTAGACTGCCCTGCGCGCCAGACAGGTCTGTAACCAGGCCATGCCAACTCTGTGCCGTACTGGGCCATGCTCTACAGTACTGTGCATTACTCTGATAGCGCCTTTAACTCTATTCTCTGTTGTGAAGAACTGAATTTGTTTATCCGCTTATGTGGAACTTTGTCTTCCAACATTACAAGAAACTTGACATCATTACAAGCTGCAGAGAGAGAGGGAAGCAACAGGACTTCAAGCACATAACAGGAATTGGGAATTTAAATACTAATTATAACTAGACATAAGGACTTAAACAGATACACTTACAGGCAACATAAATTTTGAAAGAGTTGGACACTTGGTTTCATATAAGGACTTACAGGTTTAATTTGACAGAGCTGCAATGACTAGTCCACAGCACCAAGCGTTACTGTACCTCGACTGCAGTATTGGAAGTCAGGGCTGGTGCAGGAGGGGGGAAGGGGTGCAGGGGGTGAGACCGCCGTGTCCAAAGTGCCTGGGGGTAGCTTGCTGGAGCTCTTAGCAGCCTTTGAATAAACAGCACTCTAATAAGGCAAATATTAGAAAACATGTTCTTACATATTACGAGAGAGCTGTATTTAATCACAGTCAAAACATTTCTCGCAAACAAACATTTATTACAAACAACAATCTGCCGTTTTCTTCAAACAGCAATTATCCTATAATCAGAGAACAATTGTACCAGACATTTTGTAACCATAGAAATGACTTGATCCATTTCCACCTCTGAAACTCATTCCATACTGGCTCCGTAAACGCATGTGCCGTATCTCTCAATCTGAGCCGCACAGCAGCTGTGTGGCACGCTATCTCTGAGAGCTACTGTACCCCACACAAACCTTCACACACACTCAACCTCTCGCACAAACCCTCTCACACAAACCCTCAAACACTCACCCTCTCACACAAACCCTCACACGCTCACCCTCTCACACAAACCCTCACACACTGACCCTCTCAGACAAACCCTCACACACTCACCCTCTCACACAAACCCTCGCACACAAACCCTCACCTCCACACAGGCCATCTCACACAAACCCTCACACTGACCCTTTCACACAAACCCTCACACACTCACCCTCTCACACAAACCCTCACACACTGACCCTCTCACACAAACCCACACACTGACCCTCTCACACAAACCCTCACACTCACCCTCTCACACTCACCCTCTCACACAAACCCTCACACACAAACCCTCACACACAAACCCTCACACACTCACCCTCTCACACAGCGGTGCACCACACTCTCTTATATATCCTCCCCCCCCGCTCAACCCTCTCTGCTCTCTGCTCAGCTCACCTGCTCAAGCACGGGCTTCACAGGGAGCTCACTGTCCGACTCGGCCCTTTTCTCCGAGGGCTTCAGCTTCTACAAAGGAAGCAGAGAGATGAGTGTGACGGCGTACGTGTAAAAGACGCTGAGAAGCGCGAGAGACGGAGGAGGCCGCGGCCCTTCCGCAAGATCACCTTGGAGACGGACTCCCCGTCGCTCAGGCTCTTTACGGAGGACTCCTGGGGAGGGGATTCCACACTCTCGCCAGATGTCGCGCCGGCCTGCTCCTGCAGACGAACGAGGGTGGGGAGAGAGAGAGAGAGGGGTCATGACCCATGCTCAGCGCCGCAGCAACAGTCACCATGGAGAGGCCCGCTGCAAAACCGTCGCCACCACAGTCGCCTGTATGCTCCCCCATCAGGTCGACTGAGGGCAGGTAGGCGCAGCTGCTGAAGTCCTCACCTTAACCAGAGAGGATTCTGGGAGATTCTTGCTGAGAGGCAGAGACTCTGGCACCTCTGGCTTTTCTGTAGGAGTCAGGACTGCTGTCGCATTATGTTGGGACTGCAACATAATCATACGACAATTAGCAACACTCACCTGAAAGGTTTATTACCGCCATTACTAATTACGTATGTGCGGCCACTCACATAAACAAGAGTTCAGACACTAAGGGCCATTACCTCTGTATTAAGCTTAAACATCTTAGCATTATCGAGTACAAACCCCATTAACCTGTGGATATCTGTACGCTTCACCGGTGTTAAAAAGGAACGGTTATTAAACTTTAACAAAACAAGTTTGTTTTGACCCCTCTGTGCATTATAAAAAATCTGTGGCACTGTCAGGTCTGCTTCCACCCAAATGTGAAACTGTCAGGAACTTCGGCGTTGCGAAGCGAGAGCAGAGAGCGTACAATCTCATTTCCATCGCCCTCTCGCTTTCCATCGCCCTGGCGCTGTTTGATTATGTGTGAAATGTGACTGTTCCCGCGCACGTCTGAGCGGAGGCAGCGCGGAGGGTCGCGGTCGCAGTCACAGTCACGGCTTCACCGGTCTGAACGGCGCCGCCTAAGAGGGGAGCGCCACGCTCCACGACGTACCTCATTGGACGAGATGGGCGGCGGGGGGGCGGGGAAGGGGGGCACGGCCATTTGATTGATAGCGTCTTCATTCCTAGGGAAGAGAAAAGAGACAGGGAAAATGTAGAGCGATGGCGTAAATAAAACGTCTAGTTATTTTCCAGGACGAAGGCTTTCTGTGAAAGTGTGCAAACGGAACGCCATGAGCAGGATAGCCGCTGGTTCTCGACGACAGGACCACACCCGCCCCTGACCCTATCTGACACCCAGGGGAGCCCCAGGGGAGTTGGCTAGGACCTCCAGCAGCGTCGCCAAGCTCCACCTGAGGGAGGTGCACTCGTCCGCCCGCGGGATTCGCCGTCGCCGATGAAAAACGCCAACACAATCGCGCACTGTTTCGCCCATTCTTCGGCGTCTCCCTATTCTCCAACAGGCTCTCCCATCCCTCCCTCCCTCCCTCTCCCTGCCTCGTGCAGCTCTGGCGGGGCGTGGGACCGCGGGCTTCCTCTGTCCCCCTTTCTCCCCCCGAACTACGTGGGAACATCCCAGCGGCCCGGCGCTCCGCCTCCATCTGCTCCGCCCGGGCCCTCCCCGCGATCCCGCCATTGTGACAGCTGCTCGGCAGTTCTCGCCCATGTATTCTAACAGGAAAACAAACAAACAAACATTTCGGCAAAGCATTAAACAGCGCCTCTGGGAGGGAGGGGGGGCATATCAAAGCCGTCACAAATCACAAAACCCAAGAACAACACACAGCCACCATCCTGCACAGGCCAACAGAGGCTCCGAAAAAACGCAGCAAACACGTTCAAACACCTCAACTGCTAATCTACCAGTAACGCATGCAGGGCCTCGGCCTATAAACTTAATGTTTCCGGAAACACACAATGTTACGCAACATTAAATTTTAAAGGGCAATTTAAACGAACCAATATGCACGGCGCTTTAGCTGGGTCACAGTCACGGGTCGCCTTGGCGCTACAGCTATGCCTGTCGGTACGAAACCAACAAAACTGCACAAGCAAACACTAAACAGCGGTCACGCGTGTAAACGGCAACGGTTTCAGCGGAAGAGGCCTTAAACACACGTTAAACCCAGGAAATTAACGAATGGAATGGAAAAACAGGCAAACAGACGCGTGTCGAGTGGTAAAAGTCGTCACCCGGCGCAACACAAGCCCGGAAAGACGAACAGCGGCATGGCCTCCTCTTCCCTTACTGCCGGGATCCCCCCGGGAGAAAGCCACCCCGTCTGCCGGATCTTTCTGTCGAAGAACAGAGCGCAGACATCCCAGAATCCTCTTCTCTGCTCAGCCCCTCGTCGGAATGAGGCAGCGGGCAGAGGGACAGTGCGGGGGCGAGCCGCGCAGCGCAGACGGGTCTGAGGGCGTTCTCTCCAGAGAGCGTGTGCAGTGGTCACTGATTCACACGCCAGGTGCCTTCTCTAGCTCTTACTCACTTCATAATTACCTCTCTCTCTCCCACCCCTCTATCTCTCCCTCTGTCCCTCTCGCTCTCTTTCCTTCCCTCTCTCTGTCTGTCCCCCTCTCTCTCTCCCACCTCTCTCCTTCTCCCTCTCTCACCTCTCTCCTTCTCCCTCTCTCACCTCGCTCCTTCTCCCTCTCTCACCTCGCTCCTTCTCCCTCTCTCACCTCGCTCCTTCTCCCTCTCTCACCTCGCTCCTTCTCCCTCTCTCACCTCGCTCCTCTCTCTCCCTCTGCCCCCCCTCTTTCTCTCTCTCTCTCTCTCTATCTCCCTCCCTCCCTCCCTCCATCCCTCTCTCTCTCCCTCCTTTTATCGTCCCTGGCCAGTGAGTGACCCCTCTCCAATTACAGTTAATGTGTTTTTTTGTCAAGGTGGAGGGCACTGGAGGAGGGCTGGGAGAATTTACGGATGTATCAATCCGTTGCTGCTCGCTCCGCTCCCTCCCCGCGCGGGCGAAGAACAGGAGGAAGAAGGAGCCCCCACCGCCGACAAGGTCGCTGTGGAGTCGCACGGTCGGTCTGCAAACAGGCGTGCAGACAGAAACGTTCCTACGCTAAGTCACTCACACACACACACACACACACACACACACAGGAGCAACGACATCTGCAGCTCGACAAGTCGGGAAGAAGGGGCACTTCTTACTCTTGTTTGGGTTATCAGTTCACATGCTTTCTTCCTGCCTGCCTCACACTGATGTTGCCATAGTGATATGAATCTCACTCCCCCACCCCCCTCCGTCCCGAACATTCAATCATCCTCTGGTAGATGACCTTTTGTAAGTTACAGGGGGTTCAACTTCTTTAAAATGTGCTCTTAAAAAAGTACAGCACACAACAATGACACAAACACTGCGGTTCAAACACTGGCTTTTTGACAAGTTGCTTTTGAACAAAATATAAAGAAAGCCAGGCCTGCTTTTTCTTATCCAGAAGAAACATTGATTCCTGGCTGAAGGTACAGCAGGGACGGGTTGTCAGTTGCAAGGAAAATAAACCGCAGAAGACGGTATAATAAATATTAATAAAGACCAAAATAAACAGCACCTGAGAAAATAGCAGGCAATCGTTACGGATGCTCTTATGTGTGTCCATTGATCTGCGCTCGGCAGAGCAGCCTCCTGTCGCGTTAGCATCGCTAATTTCTCGGCGCATATGACAGCGCGAATCATTAATCCCCGCTTGGATCGCTGCCATGATTTATTTTCGCCTTGATGTGACGGCAATCGCTTCCGCATCGCCGTTGCTAAACAAAAGCTGCGATAGCGTCTCGCATTGACCCGTTCTTTATCCTCGAGCGCGCCCTGTGCTCTTTTCCTCTCTCCCACAGGAAGCCGCCAGCCCGCTGAGTTTAATTAAAGTCAACAGAAAGAATACCTGAGAAAATGAGCGGCCGTAAAGAAAGCGGGGCGCTCTCCTGGGAGAGGGCCGCAGCCGGCAGAGGGGAGCGGGGGTCTGACGGGGGATGCCAAAAGGCTGCTTGTTCCACGCCGAGCGCGTGGACAGGTTATAAAGCGCCGCAACGAGACTCAAAAGGCCAATTTCCAGGGACATGAATATGCGGCTCTGTGCTGCTCAGTTTGAAAAAAAAATGTGAAAAAAAATCTGTGGAGACGTGACGCGAAAAAAAAGAACAGCTAGGCATGTTGGCACGGCACCACAGAGGTCATTACACCTCAGCTTGTTCGTTTGACGTCCCTCGGTGGGTCGGAGACCGGTAGAGCTGTGAGGTAAAGGGTTTTTATTCGGCTCTTCGTCACTGATAGCAACATGGAAAGCCCAAGAACCCTCAACAGTTGGTGAGAAAGGCGCTATATAAACGCAAGGCATAATTATTATTAGCTTTAAACCATTTATACAGGACTGAAGATTAGCAAAAAATATATATATATATATATTTATTCATGCGCTTATCAAGAAATGTAGCTGAAATGTCAGACGGTGTAAATGTTCGGGCTAATTAAGTCATTAAGGCCAGAAGTTGGCATGAAAACCATAAACGGATATGGCCCTCATTGCCAAGCTCTGGCCTGGACTCCACTGGTTCATTGCAATGATGGTGCAGTTGGTTTTATAATGTGCCTCATTCTCTATTATCACTGTTATGACCTTTGCAATGACCATACAAAAACATGGCGTCGCCGTGATGAATTCGACCATTTCGGTTACCACCAATTCAAGCAGCAAGGCTCCCGGTTATCAGCTGGTGTGACGAACAGGCGGAACATTACCGCTAAGTGTGGAAATGGGCAATGACCCGGCAAGTCATGCCGCCCCGCGAATTGATTCCTCCGGCGCTCTGCTGCGGCATAAATAAAAAAGCAACCCATTCTGTCTGTTGTTGCAGACGACCGTAGAAGTGATCGGAATATCAGTGACAGTGACGGCGGCTGCTTGTCTGGCGGTTGAGCCGAAATGACGAGCGTTCTTCTTACCTGATCAGAACGAGTTTGACCTTGGCGGAGGCGCTCTTGATTATGGCAGACGCATTCTGGTGGCTCCTACCATACAGGACCTGGTTGTTGATCTTAGCAGAGACAGAGAACAGAGGCATTAGAATTCTGCTCCTTGGTCTGGGCTGTCTATGGATGGCAGAGATAAAAGCTACAAAAGGCTATACATTTATTATAATAATTATTTTTTTTAAAGGCTAACCGGCTTATTATTACACAAGCCAACTAAAATTCCTTTTAAGCCGTCATAAACTTATGCATTGGTTAGAATGACATAAAGCGCCTGTTTAAGATGCTCATCCTAGTGTTAAAACGGCACCCAATTTTTTCATTTGTATTCAGAGGAAAAACAAGAACGGCAGCCTGCACACCCAACCCTTAAAGATGGTGCAATATATACAGCACAGCAAAGATAGGTGTGTGTATGGTGTGTGTGTATAAGCACAGTGTGTGTATATGTGTATGGTGTGTGTATAAGCACAGTGTGTGTATATGTGTGTGTGTGTATAAGCACAGTGTGTGTATATGTGTGTGTGTGTGTGTGTGTGTGTATAAGCACAGTGTGTGTATATGTGTGTGTGTGTGTGTATAAGCACAGTGTGTGTGTGTGTATGGTGTGTGTATAAGCACAGTGTGTGTATATATGTGTGTGTGTGTGTATGGTGTGTGTATAAGCACAGTGTGTGTATATGCGTGTTTGTGTATAAGCACAGTGTGTGTATATGTGTGTGTGTGTGTGTGTGTAAGCACAGTGTGTGTATGTGTGTGTGTATAAGCACAGTGTGTGTATATGTGTGTGTGTGTATGGTGTGTGTAAGCACAGTGTGTATATGTTTGTGTGTGTGTATATGTGTGTGTATAAGCACAGTGTGTGTATATGTGTGTGTATGGTGTGTGTAAGCACAGTGTGTATATGTGTGTGTATAAGCACAGTGTGCGTATATGTGTGTGTGTGTGCAAGCACAGTGTGTATATGTGTGTGTGTGTGTGTGTGTATAAGCACAGTGTGTGTATATGTGTGTGTGTGTATAAGCACAGTGTGTGTATATGTGCATGTTTGCCCGTTAGCAGCAGGCCAAATTTGTGCAATGTGCAGGTGTTACTAAATGAATGCTTCAATTTGTTTTTCTGTCTCACAAATTGTACTATGCTCTCTGACCACTGCTTGCCACCCGCACACGCAACACTGCTGCTGAAGGGCATGCACTCCTCTGCATGCTACATCTGAGCTCATGTTGATTGGATGAGAGACCTGTCTCTCACTGGCTGAAGGGGATCCTTAAGCAGTGGTGTCCCAGGGGAGCCTGGCCGGCTGACGCTAAGCCACACCGAAAGCCCTTACCCTGCTGTCTCCAGGTCAGAGGCAGAATAACAGGCTAAGCCTGCACGGGCAGCAAGTGGCTAAACTACTACTAGGCCATCAGGGATCCCCTACATGTATATTTCACAAAGGTGACGGATAACAGCGTTACAGGGAAGGAATTAAGGAAATGCAGAGAGAGAGCGAGAGAGCAAGAGGGAGAGCGAGTGAGCTAGCAAGAGAGAGAGAGCGAGTGAGCGAGCAAGAGAGAGAGTGAAAGAGCAAGAGGGAGAGAGAGAGAGCGAGAGAGCAAGAGGGAGAGACAGTGAGAGATGAAGTCTTTACCAGCACAGCAAATGAAAAAGCCTTCCAATATCTGGGAAGCGATTACTCCCAAAGAAAGTAAAATTTAAAAAACAATTTGAACAAACTCATCAGCACTCGGTAAACGGCCCAGGAATATGTGTGATGTGTTCAGTTTTTTTGCAATTAGCAGTCCTGTGACAGCCCTTGAATACGCAGTGTCTGCCAGCAGCATTTCAATAGAAGCGTAACTAAATCCCCGTGTACAAACGCGGTCCAGACATGTTAATAAAATTCAAAACCCAGGTGATTTCCAGAGGACCTCTCTCTGATTAGCCTAACCTGAGTGGCCCTTTCTGAAAGACACAAAAAAAACTTGTATTTTTCTGCTCGCCATGGTAACGGATTGTCTTGCCATTAATCTAGCAGTGACAGAGTGGTTTAAATCAGCCCTCCTCTCCCCGTTCTCTGTAAAAAAAAAAGGAACGCCGTCAGAGTGACAGTGATGGAAAGGCTTCATTTTCCCTCAGGGTGAATGTGGGCTCGACAGGAAAATACCATTACTGAGAGTGAAAGGTGCCTGGACAGAGGGCCTTCAGCCAATCACTGGAGCTGTCCTCTTTACAGAAGAATGCCTGAGGCGGCGGAGCTATTTCTGAGGGTACATCGCTCTCGTGTAATGCTAAGCTGTGTCTGTGCGTGTACCTGCTCGCGTTGTACTGTGTTGTGTGTGTGTGTGTGTGTGTTGTATGTGTTGTACAGTTCATGCCTGGCCCTGTACCCAGCGCGCACAAAGTATGCACTATATGTGTAGTGAGCATACATGGTTTAATGTGTGAATAAGCTTTACTGTATTTGAGCTTGTTCTTGGTAGCACAACAACCTGTGTAAAAGGAGAAAGCAGTTCCTCCATGGGTTTAAATTGAGTGTCTTCAGATAGTGTGTGTGTGTATGTGTGTATGTGTGCACGCGTGCGTGTCTCTCACCTCCAGAAGCTCGTCCCCGATGCGGATGCGGCCGTCTCTGCCCGCCGGCCCGCCTGTGGTAATGCCCACCACGAAGATACTGATGCAGGAGCGATCGCGGTTTCCCGCCAGACTGAGGCCCAGGCCCTGCCGGTCCTTCTCCAGCTCCACCAGCAGCAGCTCTCCCGGAAGATCTCCGTACCTCTGCCTGATGCGCTCTGACACACAAGCGCAGGGGAGACCGTCTGTTAAAACCTCCTGCCTCTTTCTCAAGTCTTCTTCCATTAAAACATTGCCTATTTTTTATGTAATCTTTATTTATACAGGCTAGGTTGACTGAGCGTGCATGCTCTTTCACAGCAACGCCCTGTTAACGCCCCCTTCCCAATTAGACTAACCTGCATGTCTTTGGACTGTGGGAGGAAACCCACGCAGTCACAGGGAGAACATGCAGACTCCACACAGGAAGGCCCAGGCCGGGATTCGAACCCGAACAGTGCTAGCCACTGCCCCACTGTGCCGCCCACATTAACTTCTGCAGTAACTTTGTTCACATGAAGTGATGCTTCGCGATTCTCTTTTCGCATACAATCCACTTTAATCAGTTTACAGATTGAGTAGTAAAAATCTAAAACTGTAGTTACAATGATTACACACACAGATGGCCTTTACTCACATCCTTGATAATTATTTAAAAATAAAAGCCACAATTTGACTGTTTTTAACAGGCTATCCATCATTTGAAATATAACTAACATAAAATATAACCTTTAGGAACAGACAAAGCATAAATCTGTAGGTTAACCTTTGAGCTTCAAACACAGCTATACTCTGCCTTGACAACTTGACACCCGAGGCCAGTCATCCTCATTAGCCTTAAGAAGAAAAACCAGAAAATAATACTTAAGGCGACAGAACCCAAAGGACCAGCAGTCCATAACCCATGAAGAAAACTGGCCGTAGTTCACAACAATAAATACTTTGGCACGGCCTTTGAGGACAAATGGAAATCATTAAAAATGGCAACAATGTCACTGCTTGTTAAGGGAAAAAAATAATAATTTGTACTCGACAGAAAGAACTTTCTGGCTTCAACAACACATTCATCGGAGGCTTCCTGACCTTTTCCTTTATACGCTGATTCCAGAGCAGTTTCAACATCCACGCAAAAAAAACGAAACAAAAACAAAAAAAAGACACGTAATAAGGCTGCCTTTCACAAATACCAACCACACAAGAAGTCCATGCACCTGGACCGTAACTCGCAATCTTCCCACTATTAATTCAAGTGGCTACCACGGGAACAGTGTCTCCACTGCCCCAGTTACAAAACGGAAGGTAGGGATTTATTCATGACGCCATTATTCTGTTCAACAACAGCACAGCATACCTAGCTCACTATGGCCACTGCATACCCAAATCTGATGGATTTATATTTATGTTGGTTATATGTAGGTCTGTACTTATTTTTCCAGGGAGTTTAATAGGAAAATGAGTCAGGAGAAACAGCCCTTAAAGTGATCCATCCATATCTACTGCATATCTGGCAGCAGAGTGATGATTTCAGGCTTGTTTGACGCCTCAGACCCTTGATGACTTATAGCCATTTAGCTAACCATGTGTTCCACACGATTCCCATGTAATTTACAGCTTAATCTAGTCCCACCCCCCAATTCCCATAGAGATCCATTCAAATGCTGAGGTTATAGTATCGCTTGTAAGAGTACCAGAAAATAAGATATCAAGAGTCTTTTGATGTCACATACATCAGGACGTCATGGCATGCCAAAGGATATGCAACCAAATATTAAATATGATGACTTTATTTAAGTTTATGTTAATTTGTCCAATTACTTTTGGTTTCCTAAAATGGGGGGACTATGTATAAAAATATAATTGCTACACGGTGGAGCCGTATTCACTGTTACTCTAAAACTGGATTAATAAAGTTCTCAAACTTAAAATGCATCTCCCCGGAAATTAATGCTCAAGACTATATCAGTCTTTGGAACAAAATCTGCTCTCAACAAAACTTTGCTCTAAAAATGCGACTGTTCTGAACTGGATGTTCTGAGTGGATCTCAACACCACCAGAGGATAGTGGCTTAATAAGTAGGTTCACCTTCATTACTTACATAAAAATTATATTCCAAAAGGCACTCAGAGCGAATGCTTTCGAAAAGCTTTCTCGTCTCAAAATAAGAATGTTGCGCACATTTTATTCAGAGCAGGACATATTTCTTAAAAGAATTGATGCAAAATATAATCGGTTACTGCTAATGGGTCTTCAGGAACATAACAAGATACACGGCCGCGCTCCAATGTACCAACATTCTTTTGGCTAATGAGAAAACAGGACACGAGGCACACGATCCGATCGAAGTCACTACGGCCTAAGGTAAGCCCCCGACAAGCCGCCATCCAACTTGGTTAGAGCAGACAAATAGATCACAGTTAGGTGGTTCGTGGAGCAGGCAGTCTATTTCTAGCTTTGACACTTATTAGTGTGGTCAGGGTGACCTTTCCCCGCGCGGCTACGGATCCGCTCGGCCTCCTGGCGTCCGGATCCTGCCCGAGCAGTGTTCTCACAGGCTGACGTTTCCCATAATCCCTGCTGTGTGAAAGCAGCCAGGCCTGACAGAGGCAGTTTGCGTTCCCTCTTATCTTTTTCTCCCTCCCTTCTGCTCACGGTTCTCTGTGTGAAATCCCTCCGCAGACGCTCACCGAGGTTCCAGCGCCGTCGCGGAAAGGCGGGGTCGCATGGGGACTTTCGAAGTGGTGTCGAGCGGTCCTTCGAAGGTTCCTCAACGGAACATCAGTGAGGGTTCTACTGAAGATGTTCGGAGTTCGCTGGGTTAACCTCAAAGCAAGGTTTTCCTTTTTTTATGCTTATTAAAAGCGTTTCCAAAGAAGGAAGAAACGATCATTCAAAACTAACCTTGACACCGCATTTTGATCGCACGCACGTATGAAGTAGTCCCTCCTTCCTGATGGGCTTTGCGGACAGTTGGAAATGGCACAAACGCGTAGAAAGTTTCCCGGGGGCCGTTAGACACGCGGCAGTCGCCGGCGAATCTGAAACTTTGTTATTATTTATTTATTGATCTTTGTAGGCCCGCGGATGTTTGCTACATGGCTATCGGTGAGGGAGCAATGAAACCGGGGATGAAATACAAACGCCCCTTTCTGCGAGTGTTTTATGGACAGCCCTGCGTGTCAGTCACATTTTGATTAAAACTCCAGCTGTCTGGCCATGAAAATGGCGAGGGGGTTGGGGGTTGGGGGTTGGGGGTGGGGGTTAGGAGGCGGGGGCAACCTTTGCAAGAAGCCTGCTGTCACCGTGTTTATTTTCAATTTATTTTTACTGCAGGGAAGCCTTAAACGCTGTCGCCACGTGATAAAAGTAATTAAAACCCCTTAAGAGCTGCATAAATTCCCCACAAATGAAACGCGAGGATATTTTGCCCCCTCCTCGCAGAGCAGACCCGTTTGCAGTGAAGAGAGAGCAGGGCCTGTTCCGATCCGATAAAGACCACGTCCCATTAATTCCTACTTTACGCTTCATTTAGAAAAACAGCAGAAATTCTCCTATTCATCTTTTAACAGTTATTAGCTCACGCATTTACTGCTCTATCGGGGCTTTCAGGGAGATCTGGGTCATAAAGATTGAAAATAAACATAAATCAAGCTTGGTTTTTTTTTCTTTTCTTTTTTCTTTTTTTTTTAAATGACCAAAAAGTTCCATCAAGGAGCACGTCAAGGAGCACGTTGTACCAAAAACACTTTTAGTTTTAGTATTATCCGGATCATTTACATTTATATGTCGCCGTGAAAAAAAATCAGGTATGTGATGTTATTTAATCTTTTTCATATTTATTCGCAAATACGGTAACACTTTACATTAAGTTGCACCTATAGCTGTGTAGTTAAATTGTACCTAATTTGGTAACAAGAAAGCAACTCTGACATAGGTAACATGGAACAGCAGTTAGTGGTATTCTTAATTACATGTGTGAAACAAGGCCAGCCCTGTTACATCTCCCCTGCTGAAATGAAATAATTCCATATCATAAAGACACATTGTCACGTTAACAGGCCAGGTTTATTTGCTGCGTATCATGAAGATGAATGTCAATAAAATCAAAAATATTCACATGTAACTGTTGTTAATTACACAGGTACAGGTGTAACTTAATATAAAGTGTTACCGAAAATATAAATTTTCAGACATTGAATTTACCAGAGAACCACTTGGGTATTTCAAAGCACACACATCAAGTGCCTTTAGACTCTTTCACAGCTGATAACAGGAGGAAATGTTCAGCAATAAAGCCAAATTCTACTGGCATCAGAAACATTTATGGTGTGAAAATGAGTGCGTCATGTAAGACCAGGAGGAAGCACGTCCCTAAAAAACTGCTGGGTAAAATAAACAAAATGACAGCAGAGTGACTGAATGTTGTGGTGCAAAGCGTGATGAAAAGTTCACGACGCTGGTGAGCTACGTCGCTCTCTCAGAGTGCAGCGTTAGCATTGCTAGATATGCCCACGGTCTTAATTATTCAATTGATCTGAACCTTCCTATGAAGTCATTAATAGTGCATTTCCCCCCACGTATCAAATTGAAAGACCGATAAAACTTTCATATTCCCTCTGGTCCTGGTGGATTGATTGTGCCCTGGCCTGATCGATGTTATGCTCCCGCCCCACCCTGAAGGAAGGCTGTTAATGAAATAAAATAAAATGGAGAAGAAAAAAAACAAAAAACATGTTAAGACTAGATGCCGGCGTGGCATGCTACTGGGCTTCCAGCTCAAGAGGGGCTCGAAGAAACTGAAGATCGATGTTCCATTATCGGCCGCGAAACAGGAGGGGCGGGGTCAGTCGCTTTGAAGGATGGACGGGGAGGCAGGGCGAATACAGGAAGGACAAGGGGGGAATCTGTGGTGGGATTGGAGGGTTGCAGAGATTACACAGAAAAACCTAAAAGGAGGAAAACATGGAGCTTGGGTACCTCCATGCTCAAAACAAAGGCCACATTTTCACGCAACTCAACCAATGAGGCCGCACGCACGCACGCACGCACGCACGCACGCACGCACGCGTCTCTCCTCGTGCTGCCAGGATTCCAGGCCCGCCTGAGCAGTAATTACTATTAAGAGAGCACGGCGGGTTCTGCGGAAGAGCGAGAATGGCGGCGTCCGACAGAGAGAGACTGGCAGCGCTGGGACCAGCTGCCCGGATGATGAAGCGATCCCCATTAGCTGCCCACTCAGCCCCGGCCCCGGCTGCAGCCCATTGGCTCTCCGGACGAGACGGCTGCCGCGCGGTGGCGGCGGTCTCGGCGGACAGGCCAGGCTAATGAGCCTCCTTCATCACTGTCCAGTCAGGGGCGCGTGCGGACAGGGGGAATCGGCGGCTCCGCGGATGGGGGAAGTGCCCGCTCCGCGGGCGGTAGTCCCGCCGCCGGCTCTGTGCGCCCGCGAGACGCTGCCTCTGGAGAACTTTCCATAGCGCGCTTTAAAAAAACGTCTACTTAGAAAGAAAAAAAGGGCCCTGTGGCACCCTTTTGCTGTCAATGTTATTCTCAATTCTATTGAGAATAACATCTATTCTCTTGTCTTCTCCTCCCCCGAGCTCTGACTGGAAGAGGCCAAGTTTAGGGTGAATGGTGATGTCTGGGGGCTGTCTTGTTCACCTCAGAGCCTCTTGTTCCTGTGCCCTGCCTGCCTACATTAGCTTTAGTATTTTCAGAGCCACTTTGAGCGTGCCATCCATAGCGTTGGCTAACGGTACGTCCTTCACCTGCCCATCGAGCGAAAGGAGCTCTGTGTAGGCCCCTCACCCCTGAACATAATCATAGACTGCATAATATGGACTGTGACGTCACCCATCGACTTTTCCACGTTCTACATTTCCTCGTGGGAAGAATCTATTGACTTTGTATTTTGGCCGCAATTGGTACCATTGACTTGCATTGGAAAACGGGCCTGAAAGACCTATACTGGAGCCAACCGCACTGGTGCCTTCAGCACTTCAAACGAAGCGAGCGCCTCGCCGTGGGGCGCTTCTGCCTCCGTGCGGGATGTAAATTGGCTCTGCAACCCGCAGCTGAGATTATTGCGCATTTGAGGAGTGGGGGCAGCCGGCAGAGACAAGGTGGCGCGAAGGGCGGCGGAGTTTTTCCCGCCATTAACCGTAGTTTACCACTAGTCGTACCTCGCCGGTTTCAGTGGTCAGACCTCGGAGCGCTCTTCCCTCTCTGAAATTCTTTGGGGGCCGGGGGCAGGGCGGGGTGTGGACGCGTAGCTAATCTGAAAATCTAACTCTCTCGCGGCGAATCCACTTAGCGCAGTACATTAATCTGCTAATTTCCTCTCCCTGGTTAAAGCTTCATCAAGTCATTACATTTTTCAGAGGTGAGAAGCGGGGAAAAAGGGAGACGGGGACACAGACGGGCAGTTAAACACTCTGTCTGAGGCAACGGCTCTAATGCCGAGGATGACGCGTCACATTTTATGAGCTGAACCTAAGTTCTGGGGCTCTGGAAGGGGGCAGACCATGGGCATTGCCATGGGGACAGAGGAGATGGACACGCTCCAGCAATATGCTGAGTGGACTTCCCTGGCGTCTCCAGGCTGTGTAACATAAAAACCAACAGTTGCAGAAGAACCCCTAGAGGCTTGAACCTTCTCACTCCACTGCCCCACCCCGCCCCCAAATCTCCCCTTCAGTTTCTGTACTATACTATACTATCTTTTGAAAGCACTTGGCCTGCACAAAAATGATAATTTCCTGGCTGTTATTTAAAATGATCATGCTTTATATGCACAGATCAGGGTATGAAATGAACCTTCTCACCATGCATGCTCACATAGACAGACATACACAAAAACAGACAGATAGACTCACACACATGCAGGCACGTTCACACACACACACACACACACACACACAGAGAGACTCACACACACGCAGACATGGTCACATACACACGCAGGCACGCTCACGCACACAGACAGATGGACTCCGGCAGACACACAGACACAGACACACACAGACGGACCAACTGACACACACGCAGGCACGCTGGCCCAGTAGGGGTGAGACAGCGTTACAGAGGCGGTATGATTGATGATGGCAGCCTTGCGGGTTGCTAGCCCAGCTCTGGAGCTCTCCTCACTGTCACAGCCTGATGCTTTCATTAATTCTGCTCTGCTTAAAACCTGCCAGCAGCCCCTTGCTCACTCCAACGGCAGGTCCGTTTAGGCGAGCGCGGATTACGCCAGCCCTCCCTCTCCCGACCACGTCCGCGCCGCCGCTCCAGGTCCCCCGTCGCCTCCTCCTGGAACGCGGTAGAACTGCACCAGACGCGCACGGAAGACGGGGGCTCCCCCTTCACCAGGAGAACCCGCCGACCCGCCGACACGCCGACACGCCGACGCGCATTTATTTATTTATTTTCTACTTACTTTCAGAGGCACTGCGCCCCAAAAACCTGGCGCTCTCCTCGCACGAGCACTCCCTTGTCTTCGAGGAGCGAGCCGCGACCCCGGAGTGGCGGGATCGGCGCCGTCAGCTCGCTGGGCTCGTGCCGCGCCCCCTCTCCCATCGTTAGCCCCGGGTCCCCCCTCGTCTCGGCAGCTGTGACACCTGACTACGCCCCCTCCCCCGCTCAAAAAGCTAACACATGGACTGCGCTTAAAAGAGCCTGGTATCCACGCTCACCTGCCGCTGTAGAGAATTAAAAACACCGCATGCCTCCCCTTATAACGAGCACAAAGGCAGAGCCTCCCACAAGGACGTCTGCAAGGTGATTCATGCTCGTAACAGCCTCCACAGTGTAATTAGGACACAAAGCTGCGATGAAAAGCCAATCCTAAAGGACCTCCGTGCCCCACAGCCGCCCAACCGAGTCTTACTCAAGGATTTGCATATCCCCCAATATAACCATCTGCAACCATTAAACCAACAAGCGCAGGAGGTAAAATGGGTCTCCTGCAGGTGGTAGCAGAAGGCCCAGTTTTTTCTATTTAAAGACAGAACGGAAAAGACACGATCCATGAAGTGGCGGGAGAACTACGGTCTGAGAGAGAACCTGCCGAAAAACCAGCCTCGTACGACATGTTATCTGGGCAGAACAGCAGCTCCGCGCAAACGAAGATCCGCAATTAATCGCTCCAATCAGGGGCCCATCTGTCTTGCAGACAAGTCAATCCGTTTTTATTGAGCGCCTGCGCATGTTGTAACCCGCGAGCTGGCATTTCTGCCGAACGGGAGGAGGACACAGTCGAGCGGAACATGCAGGTGCAGTTTAGAAAAATTCCAATGTTTTCCGCTCCGACTGAATCCTGAGACGCCATCGGGATGAACCGACAGACACCCGAGGTCCGGTCAGCGGTGCCGGTCGCAGGTAACCAGACAACACGCAGCATGGCCTCCCCCTCAGCATGAGGCTGCATGGACGCAAGCAGCTCTCACGAAGCACTACAACGCGCTGGACGCCTGGACTGTAATGAGGCCCAAGCCCAGAGGAAGGCAACGAGGGTCGTATCCATTTTGGCTTTTCACGCCAACTTCTGCCCTTAATTACTTAAGTAGCCCTAACATTTTCGCCATCTGACATTTTAGCTACATTTCTTGATAAATGCATGAATGACAGCATGAACGCATGAAGACCGTTCTTGTGTCCCTATGTGTCGATCCAATGAACGAGTGAACCAGTGCTGGTGTATACAGCCAATTAGCTCATTTAGCCAGGGTAATCGGTGGAAACAAAAACCTGCATACACACCGGCCCCTCCAAAACCAGAACTGCCCATCCAGGCCCTAGACAGTACAACTTACCGCTCATCGCATGACATTAACGACGGCCTGGATTATGTCGCGACGCAGAGCAACAATAAAATCAATGTTCCGATGTTCAGCATTCCGAGCACACGCAAATAACTCAGCTACATACAACAACCTTAATGGATAATCCTGAGCGGCACTGTGAAGCAGAAAAAAGGCCAACAGTCTCATAAGTCAGGTTCCTGCCGAGAGGAATAATTCCCGTTTCAGTGAAGTGTCTGGTTAAAGAATGTTAGTTTCTGTAATTGGAAAATGCTATTATTCCTTTGGGTCTTTACCGAGGTAAGATGTACGAATTCATGAATACTTATGATTTGCAATTCTTTTATTGTCTTTTTTTATCAGAATCCATGGGCCTAATTGTTAATCTCTTGATCCTTTCTGAGATTTGCTTTCTCTATCCTCGGAGCCTCAGAGTTCTGCTTCGGGCTCATGAAGCAGATTATGCGGGCTCTCCCAAACTATCGGCGAGAAAACCAAGCAGCTCTGCTGATTGTTATTTCAGGCACAGTTTTCAAAGAGGAGAGAGATAGAGAGTGAGAGAGAGAGAGAGAGAGAAGAGGGAGAGACAATAGAGAGAGAAAAGAGAGGGAGAAAGAGACAAAGAGAGAGCGGGGAGAAAAGAGATGAATACATTTGGTGCTCGTCTGAAGCGGAGCCGAGTTGTTCTCCTGGTGCGCTGCCTGTGCGAACGGGAGGGTACTGCAGCACGTCCAATCTGCCTCCACGCCTGCTTGTGCCCGCCATGCGTCCGCACTGCTAACCTGAGCCGGCACGAGGGCCGTACGTCCGCACGCCGCGTTACACTAAAGCGTTGGGGGCGCTGGAGGAACGGCCCTGCACTGATATTCAATTTGCACGCTGCTTTTACGCCCTTTTCCTCTGGTTGTTTTTGTTTCGCGAATGCGCGAACTTTCGTTGAACCGCTAACGCGGTTATTGCTGTCGGGCTCCGCTCCTCGTTATTACCCGAAGTGCGGGGAAGATTGCTATGATAAGAGGTGAGAGGGCGAACACTTGCGGAGAAGCATGGCTCCGCGCTACCTGCTGGGAGCAGTTAAGTGACGAACGCCCCGAGGCGCTGCCATATCCATCACCCTCGGCGGTGTAGTTAGGCAGGGCTCTGGGCTCTGCTGCAGTCCCTCTGTCAGCGAAGAATAATTATTTATATAAGCTATGATAATGATGATGGGGAGAAATGATTCGCCAGCAGATATCGTTCGACCCGAGCCAGCGAGAGCTCAATTTACACAGCAAGCCCTCGCGGGCTCTGGAAGACAAACAACCGCTGCAACAGCGACAAGACCCCGGCGATGAAAACGGCATACGCGCAAGATGAAATGCGTCATAAATACCTGTATGAGAGCAGCGTTATGACTACGCACACCTACGCGGTACAGGCACACACACACACACACGCACACACGCACACACACACGCACACACGCACAATGTACTCATCTACTGAACCTAACATCCCCTCTTCACTGCACTCGTAATTTGACACAATCGGAAACGGGGCCATTTCCGAAACAACGGCGACTTCTGAGCATCCACAGTCGATTACCTCAGAGAACAACATAAAAGAAACTGAGCGCTCCATTTCATTCACAAGTCCTTGGGAAGGAGGTCATATTTCCCCAACTATTTCGCTCGAGTACAGCGCAATTTGACAGTTGGTCCCTGCTTCAGAGGTCCACCCACCTGTTTGTTCACAGATTCTCCTGTGCCCCGGTTTTGAAAGACAGCAACACTCAGAGCACAGGAGGACATGCAGACAGAAAACCCACACTTTAGGGGGAGGGCGACCAACGCCTGTCAGCTCCCGTCTCACCTCTGAGCAGCAGAGACGAAGCGCCAGCTGTAGATCTGGCAACCACTTGCTGATGTCCTTGAATGTTTTTGCTCAACAGAGGGAGAATGAAGTGATGACAGACCTCAACACCTGAGTACCACTGCTACGTAAGGCCATGCTCTCTCTCACACACACACGCACGCACGTACACACAAACACACACACACACACACACATGCTCTCTCACACTCACACTCACACACACACACTGATCATGCACCAATGCAGTCAATAAAACAAACTGTTGCCAGCAATCACACACAAACCGCTCATCGTCTCAAGACAGAACTGTGCAGGATCACACAGGCAAGGATGCACTAACCTGGCAACATGGTCCATGCTTCAGTCTCCCAGCCTTCCTGAGCTCAAAGTCTGCATGCGCTTGTGCGTGTGTGTGTGTGTGTGTGTGTGTGTGTGCGCGCGCGCGCGAGCGTGCGTGTGTGAGAAACCCCCCCCGCCCTCCTGCCCTCAGCCTCGTGGTTCCGGACGGAGGTGAGGAGGCATGCTGTCGTGGGAGTGGGGTAGCGAAGGAGGGCAGGCCGACGCGCAGAGTGGAGGGGAGTGAGGAGCGTGTCTGACAGTGTGGGAGCTGCTGCCAGCACTGAGCGCATGTACACGCTCGCACACGCTCTCCATCTCTCTCTCCCTCTCTCTGTCCCTCCCCCACGTGCCTTCCTGCCTGCTACTCTCTCTTTCTCTCTCTCTCTCTCTCTCTCCACCTCTCACTGCGTCTGCTTCAGACAGACACACACACACACACAAACACATACACACAAACATACATAGACACACGCACACACACAAACACACTTTTATTGCTCTTCTTGCCTCTCATATCTCTTTGTATCCTTCATCTGTATCTCTATCAAACATTCCTTGAATATTCCCAGAACGTGGCAGCGATGAATAGGACTGGGGATGAAGAGGATGATGAATGGATGACTGGGCAGAGTGGTTATTGTGGCTGATCCGCGCGGCTGGTTTGGCTTTGGTATGTGTTGACAATGTGCCGACAGAGAACAGCGAGCTTTGACTCACCACAAAAGGGTATTAAACCGATGCATCTTCAATCTACTTTATATCGCATTGCAGTCACCGGTCCAGTGAATTCAACACACAGGTTGCTAATAAAAAGAATAACCAGCAGAATTGAAACAAAAACCAAAAAGAAATCTGAGCGACTTGGCTAAACAAACTGCAGTGTGGGAGTGGTGGTCAGAGCAAATTATTTGCGTGACCTACATAAGAGCACACTGACCAGCTCGGCGAGGCCAGAGAACGCCTTCCTCCGGGTCCCGCAAAGAGACGCACATTTTAATTCCTTTCACAGCCTCAGACTGCAAACAGGGGCGACACGTGACTGATGCAATGTCACTCACTCGCCGGCTGATCTCTCCCGAGTACCCGGGGGGTGGGGGTTGGTGGGGGTGGCCGCAGGCGCCAATTATGGCCACTTCAAGGAAATAAACGCGTTTGGAAGCTTCCGGCTCCCCCAGGTCCAAATATTCCAAAAATTAAAGCACCTGGTTCAGATTGCGATATCTGTGCACACTGAAATAAGCGGATTATGTCAGTGTTTACTGACAATCTGTGCAGGATAAACAGTGCCGCGGCTCGCGAGCGTCTGTCTGTGGATATATAAATATGTGATGTGATTGGGTAGAGCTGCCGTTTGTTCCTTCCATATTGTTCGTTCACGTCTCAATTTATTTACCGCCTCCGCTCCTCTGTCGCAATATCCCCGCGAAAGCCTTTCATTTGAAAGTCTTTCGGCCCCATGCTACATTTAGCGAGTCGTTCACTGTCACGAATGTGCAAAATTACAAATACAAAGCGCAGCAGGCTGCTGTAAACTCCATTAAACCTGAATCGGACTGCAGACGCCGGCGAGAGACTTCTCCCACCCCAAACTCAGGGAATAACCACGGCAACGCTAGAACACCTGTGAGGCAATAATTCCCCCCATTAAGAGGAGAAGCGGACCTGAAGGCGTTCGAGCCAGCGACACCGCGGGGTCCTTTTGGTACTGAAGATGGGTCCGTTCAGAAAGTGACATTAAGATTTCCATTTGAGGCACGCCCAATTAATCGCCCCAATCAAAGCCGACATTAATTTCCGACAGACAAGTGTGCCATTACTGGTGAAGAGTGAACTGGCGGGGAACGCAAAGGTTGTCACCCCAGGGGAACGCCTCCCATTCACAGCGAGAATACATAACGGCGGTAAGTGTGAGGCTGTTGAAACGGGTTTCAGGATGAGCGCAAGGGAACAATGGAGTCTCCCGAGGATCTGAACACAGAGGCCCCCCCCATAATGGCCCGGCGTGCGGGGTGGCAGGCTGCGAGAGCCGCGCATGAATTCTCCACGAGGTCAGAGAAGAGCAAGTGCAGCCAAACCCAGAATCCACAAACCACGACAGGCCCATACTCCCCATTCATAATTTATAGGTGCCCAAAGCCATTAAAAGCTGCCAATCAAATCCGGGTTGGCAAGGGAAGACGTGACCCCTTCAAAATGAATTCAGAGCACATACAAAAAATATATATTAATAAATAAATACATAAAAAGGCTATGGATAAGCAGAGAGAATGCACAGCCATGCTCAGCTAAAGCGAAGACAAGGGACAGCATGAAGGTTACAACAGGGGTGTTCAATCTTACCCGACAAGGGCCGGTGTGTGGGTGCAGGTATTTGTATTAGCCCACCATTACGACACCTGGTTCAAGTAATTAACTAATCATGCACTTCGATCAAGACTTTGTTAACGAGAATCAAGTGTCTTAGTGCAGGGCTAAAACAAAAACCTGAACCCACACAGACCCTTTTGAGATAAGATTGGACACCCCACACATTACAGTGTCCACATATAATAGTGTCTGTGACACTATTCAAGTCACTATTTAAATTTGAACCGACTTCCCTGTCTCAACTCAGAGGAAGGGCTGCTCAGGCAAAAAAGGAAGCGTTTCGCTAATTAGCAATTTGAGCCCATGTTTACAAAACATTCAATAAGCAAGAGCGCAGCATTTCCAACATGCGTCCAGCACGCAGGGCTTTTCAGCCTTCGTTTATTTGGTGTAATAAACGTCTACAATTGTGCCCGATTCGAAAACAGCCAGAAAAATGCTCTATCTGAAAAACAGTGTGAGGGGAGAAAAAGAATAGCTTCATGTCAACGCGTCCGTGACAAAAGACTGAATGTACAATCAATTCCGCAAGCTGAAAAAGTAGCCGAAGCACCCGCACAGAGACGGGAGTGACTGCGGTACAAAAGATCCGCTAACTTTTCCTGCGATAGCAAAACAAACATAAAAAAGGAGCGTACGAATAAAAGGGTTACTTCAGGTTACCTTGAAAGTACAAATGACACACGGAGCACCAGCTCATTGCCAGCGTGCCTCTTCACAAGCCTGTTTCCCTTCAACGCTCGGCTGGATGAGTCAGAGGCCGCGTTGGGAGAAAGGGCCGCGGATCGGGCGGGAGAATACTTGGAGTTATCAAGGACGGTCGATTTCTTTTGGAGAAGGAGGAAATAATTTGGGAAGTAAATAATTACGGAGGGACTTAATTCCCGCGGCGTGTGTGCCGGTTTGTTCTGAGAGGGTGGAAACTTTACAGGCCCCGCGTGCGGCGACTTTCCAACCCCAGATGAGAGAGGAGATCTGAAGGAGGCAGTGGGAGGGACACGGCGCGGAGTGACGCCATTCCTCCAGAAACCAGAGCCAACTGACCGCACGGGGCTGCTAGTTAAGCACCAGACTGTCGGGGCTCAGTGACACGCATAATTTCACAGAGATAAGTGGCATCCAAAATGGTGGAATTTAGGAAATTTCCGTGGCAAGGCGAAACCGCTTCTGAAAAAGGTGTGAAATGAGCGATTTTCTTTCAACTCCAGGGGAGGCGTTTGAAAGGTAGGCACTCGTGAATTTTAGATTCGGTCAAGAGAGCGGTGTCACTAATATTGGAATGTCAAAGAAAGACAATATACCTACGCATAAAGAGTGGCACCACGGCTCCCACTGACATGACAAACTGAGGCCCGAAAATTCCTTTCATATCAACACCTCTCCGCACAGAATACGAATGCAATCACTATCATGAAAGAGTTCTCCACAAATGCTAAGCTGACTGCCTCCAACAAAATGCCTTGCCTCTGGCAGAAAAAGCAGTTTAAAGGTGGTTCCTCTTCCCTTGCAATTCTTCAATGAGAATTTTTGTTAAGAACTAAGAAGTAAAAAGAAGAAGAAAGGTCTTGGTCCAGGGTTTGTCATCGACTGTACTGGGGAATATTTTTGCTTCTACGAGCTCAAGGGTAGAGGAAGAGAGGAGAGGAATCCTCCAAGCATCCAAGGGCAATCAAATTACTAGGACATGGTTTGTGTTCCTGGGAATCTATATCGCAATGAAAGTGTCTGTGGGGAGAGATACTGTGTGTGCGTGTGTGTGTGTGTGTGTGTGTGTGTGAGTGAGAGAATGAGTGTGAGAAAAAGAAAGTTGGTGAATGAGTGAGTGAGAGAGTGTGTGTGTGTGTATGTATGAGTGAGAGAGTGTGAGAAAAAGAGTGTTTGTGTGAGTGTGTGTTTGAGTGTGTGTGAGAGAGAGAGTAAGAGTAATAGAGAGACAGACCAACAGAGAGAATGTGATGTTTACAACTTAAACCGACAGTTGCATCTGCAATAGAGATACAGCAAGCAGAGGTCTACATACTGCCTGGCAGTCCCATTCAGTGGCAGACAGGCACAATGTCTGATAACACTTTTCATTTTAGGTACATTCACCAAACACCACAGCAAACGTGAATTTAAATGTACTCTGCCAGTCATCCTCGGCTTAAAAGGAAACATGAATATCACTAAAACGGGAGGGAAAATCGGACACTTAATTTAAAACTCCTGGGAAATGCATGACCAATTCAGCTATTTACGAGAATTAATTTTACTGTTTATTTTTTTTTTTACAGAAATCTGAAATACTAATAATCTTTTAAAATTAATTTTAAGTTCTCAAATTCCTTCCCGCTAATGTCCCTTGTGCCTGTTGGAGCCCTGGGAATGTAGCTAGCCATGAGCTAAAATGGATGCAAATTCAAGTTGAACAATACAATCCAATTTATCAGAAAAACAGCAGACTGGCTAAAGCTTAGATATGCGCTCGGAGCCTGTATTCAGAGCATTTCCCAAGGAGTGAGTAACAATGTAATTTGCACATCTAGAGGGTTTGGTCAAGTAATGGATTCTGGGATTTTTATGAGGCTTCAATGTTTGAAGATGGAAGAGAGACTAGGGCTGTGTTCTGAACGGCTCACTCATTCACTCCCTCCCTGTACACTACTTAGGGAAATCTACATAGAGCACTAGAGAGGGATTCACTGGTGAAAGAAGATGATTTTGGACACTACCAATTCTGAGCAGGTTACTTAGCAATGTGCGACGCTTGCGTGACAGCTCTCACCAGCATGGTGAGCAAGCACGCAAGAAACGGTAAAAAAGTGTTCTTTTTTATTTTATTTGAACAATGGTTTTCTGAACTCGTTGCAGGTAGGTAGGTAACTAGGTAGCTAGCTAGCTAATTAAGTTGCATTTTCCATTAAACATAGCTAGCAATAATTGCTAAATTAAAAAATAGTTTGTAATATAATTTGTAAACACTTTGTAATATATTTAATCTACCGGTTTTATTAATATTTAGGTTACAAAGCCGACGAAACTGATTTAACATGTAAAATTTAACTTGCATTTATATTTACATTTGTAGACCAGTGCACTAAGCCAGCGCAGGCTCAGCTGTCGCCATCTTGACAAACAAAAAAAGTCTCCGGTGATGTAGTGTACATTGTTTGTACCCTACATTTTGTGGTGCATTGTGGGGGATATAGAGTGAACTATTTCGGGTGTCAAATTTGACATTTTGAATTCGGACACCCTACAAAATGGCCAATACCCTAAATAATGCACTATAAAGTGTATGGGAAGCCATTCTGAACACAGCCTAGGAAAGCTTTTAAATGTGGCCATCCACCATAGAAAAGAACAACGTATTAAATATGAGACTGGGCGAAGCCATTTAAGCCAGGTGCGTCAGACTGTCCTGGAGCACCAGTGTCTTGGTGTCTGGAGCACTTTATTTAAGTCATTGATTGGACTCCACACACCTCGGCTCCAAAGCCAAAACAGGCCGATTATGGAAGAGGTTGACGATTAAAGATTTGAGTTTGACACCTTCACTTCAAAACCCCCTTTATATCAGCCATTTTTACCGTTGTGGATATAAAATGTCATCACTTCATCATTTTATCCTATTAGACATTTAGTCACCTTGGAATTAGAAGGTTCTATCAGGGTTTAGAGCAGTTCTGAGATATTGAGCTTTCAAGTTTTTACATCCCAGCTGGCAAAACTGTTATGCTGTGTATTCTAGCTTCATAGCTTAATAAGGTTATCAGCCAAATGGTACTTTAAGTACAAATTTTCAAAATCCTAGGATAATTAGAAATTGGACTTTTTAATTGGGTCAAAATTCAGATAGAACCTTCTAATTCTGTAAGGTTAATCTGTTTTTGGTTCTTTAAGGTTCTATCTAGCACTGCACTTAGAAAAGATTTGTTTTGAATGAAAACTACATACATTTTATTGACAAAAAGATGGCGAAATGCTACTTGAGTAAATTTAGTACTCAAATAATACTTGTTATTAATACCGTATTCAACATACTTTTGGTTATGCGGAAATTAATTGTAATTTCATGCCGTTCTGACTGTTTTTTATCAGAGGCCCTATTTTTTCATGGAAAACTGGAATTATTTTAACTAAATTGTAAATTATGATACAACAAACAATACAATACAAATAGCAATTAAAGGCTCACACGCATAGTTCTCGTGTTTTTGAGCTTTTCATATCATCCTGGAGCTTTTCAATTGTGTTACTGGTTCATGTTAAGTTCCTGTTAAGTCAAGTCAAGTTCCTGTCCCTCAAAGTTCCTGTCCCTCAGGTCCCTGTCCCTCAAGTTCCTGTCCCTCAGGTTCCTGTCCCTCAGGTTCCTGTCCCGCCTGGTTCCTGTCACGCCTGGTTCCTGTCACGCCTGGTTCCTGTCACGCCTGGTTCCTGTCACGCCTGGTTCCTGTCACGCCTGGTTCCTGTCACGCCTGGTTCCTGTCACGCCTGGTTCCTGTCCTGCCTAGTTCCTGTCATGTCAAGTTCCTGTCACGCCTGGTTCCTGTCCTGCCTAGTTCCTGTCACGTCCAGTTCCTGCCCAGTCGTTATCGGCCCGTCTCCTGTCTGTCTGTCTTCATGGCCCGTTTCCTGTCTTGCCCCTGCCTGTTTTACATTAAATGTACTCATACTTGCCAACCTTGAGCCCTCAGGGATGGGGGTTTTCCGGGGTCAACCACGGGGGTCTGGGGGCCTCCCTCCAAAGAAAAAAAATTTAATTTCCTTGAATAATAAAGAGTTTTTTTTTGTGAATTAAGACTTTTAATAACACCACTTGCGGCGACCTCGATTTTCATGATTTTCGGGATTAAATTGTTTTTGGGGGTGCAATCACCTTTTTTTTTTTTTTTTTAAAAATTTATTTTTTTTATTATTTTTTTATTTAACGTATGGTGTGCGCGTCCGCGTCCTGCGTGTTCTGTTATATCGCGTGTTGTGTGACCACACAGCCACAGTACCACAAAGACAAGCGTTAAAAAAAAAAAAAAAAAAAAACGGATATTCTCCGAAATCGGGAGAACTGTTGTCTCCGGGTGATGATTGATTACCGGGAGAGGACAGTGAAAATCGGGAGTCTCCCGGGAAAATCGGGAGGGTTGGCAAGTATGAATGTACTCCCTGGTGGAGTTTTCCCCTGAGCCGTCTCGGGGTCTTGCATTTGGGTCCAGTCCCCCTCGGGAACACATGTTCAGTATTTGTAATTAGAAAAGACAAAATACAACATTGTATTCTTTATAAATGTTTAATTCTATAATAATTTCAAGGTATTCTATAATAAAGTATAATAAAGGAGGTTATTCTATAACCTCCTTCACTGTAATAAAATATTAAACATTTAGTATAGGTATCTGACCATTTGATAAGCCCATATGAAGCCTGAGTAAGTGTAGATTATTTCTCGTCTGAGAAAAATGAGCCACCTCCTTGTTTGGAGTGGATCTGGTGTGTGTGTGTGTGTGTGTGTGTGTGTGTGTGTGTAAATCAAATCAAGTTATAAATCAAATTAACTGATAAGAAATATCACTGATAATATAAATTTGTGAGAGGTTACAAAGGCTAATCATTAGCATTGAGCCTGATTATTGTTGAGATTGCTCCCTGACAGGCAAGTCTAAGAGCTGGCTTCTGATTGGTGCATCTAGATTTTTTCACACTTGTGATTGGCATCTAGATAGAACCTTCTAGCGCCAAGTTTATATACACTCTTGGAGATAGAACCTTCTATATTTCTGAATAGGGAACCCAAAAATATATATTTTGAAAAAATAACACCACACAGACATAGATAAATGTTCAATGATCAAGAATATGTACCGAACTCATTTTCGACAAAAATAGCAGTTCGAACCTTCTTATTCCAAGGTGACGATTTGTGTGAAATTTTGTCATAATTAGCGTAGGAATTCTAGAGTTATGGCCAAAAATGTATTTTGTGAGGTCACAGTGACCTTGATCTTTGACCACCAAAATCTAATCAGTTCATCCTTGAGTCCAAGTAGACATTTGTGTGAAATGTTGTCATAATTAGCATAGGAATTATTGAATTATGGCCAAAAATGTCTTTTGTGAGGTCACAGTGACCATTACCTATGACCACCAAAATCGTATCAGTTCATCCTTGAGTCCAAGTGGACGTTTAGGCCAAATGTGAAAAAGGTCCCTCAAGGCGTTCCTAAGATATGGCATTCACGAAAATGGACATACGGACGGATGGACGGACGGACAGACGGACAACCCAAAAACATAATGCCTACGGCCACGGCTTTCACCGGTGCGGAGGCATAAAAAAATCACACAACTGTATTCTCCTTGAATGCACCTGGATAAAAGGCTTGCTCTCATTCATTCACAGAAGCTCTGTGTGCACAGGCAGCCACTGGACTTCCATCACTGAGTCAAGCCAGAGCTTTGATGACTACGCTGGAGTGGGACAATCCTCTCAACCCGACAGCCTGGCTGAGGTTTTGTTCTTCTACTGATACCAGAGGAAAAGCTACCAGGGCAGGCCTGAACCAGCAGGACGTAAACAACACTGCCCCCCCCCCCCCCACCCCCACCGCTACACAGTTGCTTTCGCTTCAAGGCAAAATAAATTGTGAACGCTGCAGTTCACACTATCAAGCATCTAGTTACTCTCGGCAGGACTCTGTAGTCTCTTCAGTTGATCTGTGTATTTCTCCTCTCTTCTCTCTCCGTTTCAAACAATCTGTGAAATTCTCAGTGTGTGGGGGCTGGCGGAGGCCCTTGTTTGAACAGAACCACGTTCGCCTTTCCTTTCAGCGGGATCGGGACGCGGCGGTTACCCTCTCGTCGTAAATCACTGCCCACTCCAGAGGCCTTAGCGAGGGCCCCCGAGTGTGCGCTCGTTATGCGCTCGTTATGCCCTCGTTATGTTGATGAGACGGTTCCCCTTGTCACGCACGGTCGCGTCCCGGGTAATCCGCCCGGCGACAGCTACGTGCACGTGGGATTCGCTTGCCGCTGGGGATGGGAATGGGAGGTTCCCGTTATAAACAGTGGGCGGTCCTGGGTTTCCTCCCCTGCTGCAGTAACAGGCGGCCTTGACCTGAATATTGCCCCTCTTTGTATTCAGGACAGGAACAGTAACAGCCTGCAATAGAGCTGAGCCACTGCAGCTCACTGTTGCCTTCCAGGAAAACACAGGCAAAAACAGCTCTGCCTGGTTCTCTTACAGCACAACACACACAATGCCAACACTACACCCACAATAATGGAATGACAAGCACAGTTGCATATGTGTGTATATATATATATATATATATATATATACAGTCATGTGATAAAGTAAGTACACCCTCAAATGGTAGTCAGTTTTTTGACACATCTGGACACAAGTTTATTTTATTTTAATTTCAACCATATTGATTGATTAAGGTAAACTAATTCAACAAATTATGCTAAAAAAGTAGACTTTGGAATCACTTGGGGAAAAAAGTCAGGAGAAACAACCCTTAAAGTGATCCATCCACATCTACTCTATATCTGGCCGCAGAGTGATGGATTGGGGCTCGTTTGATACCTTAGACCCTTGATGACTTACAGCCATTTAGCCAGTCATGATTTCCATACTGTACCAACGTAATTTACAGCTGAATCTAGTCTCACCTCCTAATTCCCATAGAGATCAATTAAAATGCAGAGAGGTTATAGTATCGCTTGTAACAGTACCTGAAAATAAGATATCAAGAGTATTTTGATGTTGATGGGTCACAGACTGCAGGAAGTACCAGCATGCAAAGGATATGTGACAAAATATTAAATATACTTTAAAAATACGTTAAAGCAAAGGGTATGAATATTTATGTAAATGAGAAATTTCAGTTTTAGATTTTTTATATATTTGCAAAAATTTCTAAAAACATGCTTTCACTTTGTCATTATGGGTTATTGAGTGTAGATTAATGGGCAAAAAATGTATCCATTTAAAATTTTATTTACAACACAATAAAGTGTGCAAAAAGTGAAGGGGTATGAATACTTTCAGGCGCCACTGTATGTTGATTTAAATTGCTTAAGTGATTCCAAAGTCTACTTTTTTCGCATCATTTGTTGAATTAGTTTACCTTAATCAATCAATATGGTTGAAATTAAAATAAAATAAACTTGTGTCCAGATGTGTCAAAAAAACTGACTACCGTTTGAGGGTGTACTTACTGTTTCACATGACTGTATATATAAACAAAATGCACAGCAGCTGCTGGGTGACTCATTAGTTAACCCCTTCGCACAGACCCCCTAGTGGCAATGCCGCTGGCGCCGTGAGATTGCTCAACTCAGACATTCATTGCTCCTGCAACAAAACTAAGTGGAAACACCAAACCCCGTGTTCTACTTTAATTAGTACACTGTCGTGTATATAGCTTTTAGATTACGGCCTTTGATAGAGAAAGTATAATTTGATATGGCAAACTTGCTCATAGTCCATTCAATAGTACTTAGTTATCAAGAGGCCTGCTCTGCTTGACCTGACCTAGGATCTGCCTTTCTCTTCCCCCCTCCACTCTAAAATCACACTGAGGCGCTGGCTTATCTATGGATATAAATCTTAGAGTGGCCAGGGTGTCTTGTCTCCTGTTGAGGACAAAGATGTTAATGGAATCCGGGGCCTAATGTGGCCAGAGAATACCACATGGCCACCTGGATTCCTTATCCATTTTAAGTTTGAATGCCAATCTGTTACATTCAATTTAAATCATTAATTGTCAATGTAGGTAATAATTGTTAGACATGCCAGTTTGGAATTTACATTTTTAAAGGCAGCTCCAGCTTCAAGTGGAGATTAGGTTGTTACTACTAATGTAATGTACTACATGGATGTAATATCTGCTCTGAAATCTAATAGTTTACCTACTGGCTCTACTTGATCATTCTGGAGCCCATTGTACCCATGTTTGTCTTATTAAGAGGCTAAAACCCTGAATCTTTTGATAACCATATCATTGTGCTTAGTCCTGCTCCCTACAACATTAGATCAGTTGAATAAGTAAATTGGTCAGCTATTAGATAAGCCTGTCCCTGTCATAAAGGAGTCTGAACGTATACCAATACAGTGAAAAACGCTGCTCATTGAATAGCAAAATAAACAAGTGAAATTATTGTGTAATTATACCACATCATTCTACTATCAATACCTGCTACGAAATATGAAATAAATATGCAATTCTACCATGTTGTATGCAGAGATCTCCCTTTCAAGATTCAGTGGTCATTTATTTTGTTGGACAATCAATTTGAGAAATACACACCATTTATAACACAAGTACACCATCTGAAACGTCTATGCGTAAAACCCCACCAGCTGTTCATGCAGTTGTGACGCATTCCAGTTCAATTTGGTTTGACAACACTTTTATTCAATAATATAATCTTTCCAAAGGTGTTTGCAACGTCTTTTTGGATGCTTGGAACAATAATTGATGGCCGAGCTCAACAGCATGTTTAGCTGTGTCGCGACAGTTTTATGCAAAGAAGTACAGCAAACGCAAAAATGTAGATTCGCTCGCCAAGATTTTACTAATTTGGCCAACCAATCAGCATGGCTAGAAAAAATCCTCCCCTTGCTTACATGGATTTTGGGAATGGGTCAGAAGAGATTGATAGTATAGATTCTATTGGAGAATATATGCCGATCAACATGAGAGATTTCTTCATCGATATGTAAGTATTACTGCTTGTAATATTTAAATTATGCACGTTAGTTTTTCCAATCCACCACTGTCTTGTGCCATATGTTTGATATTGTTATTCTGATTGCATTTACATACTGTAGTGTAAGCGTTCATTGGTGGCACAGTAAGGAATATTATTTAAATTTTAATGTTATCATACCTAATGTAGAATATTGCGTATTAGTATCTCCCTGGGCTATACTTGTCACTTTGGGCATGGAAAATACTCAATCAAATATACTGTGCGCCAATATGTGCTAAAAATGTATGCAAAATTTTCCTTGGAGTGTTATTTGTTAAAGATAAAATCTACAGGGAAATGTCATCCCAGGACAAAAGATCACATACTGTAGAATACATAAAAAAGGGATGTTTTATTGAAGTACAAGAGTGAATGATTAGGCTACATGCTTAGGTGTGTGTACCAGTGTGATATCAACATTTTAATCTTAAACCATCATAAGAGGCAAATGTACAGGTGCAGCTCAAAAAATTTGAATATCGTGAAAAAGTTCAGTATTTTTTGTCACTCATTTCAGAAAGTGAAACTCATATATTATATAGATTCATTACACATAGAGTGAAATATTTCAAGCCTTTATTTCTTGTAATTTTGATGATTATGGCTTACAGCTAATGAAACCCAAAATTCAGTGTCTCAGAAAATTAGAATATTTTGCTTTAACATATTTTTAAAGTATCATATTTAATATTTGGTCGCATATCCTTTGCATGCTGTTACTTCCTGAAGTCTGTGACCAATCAACATCAAAAGACTCTCGATATCTTATTTTCAGGTACTGTTACAAGCGATACTATAACCTCTCTGCATTTGAACTGATCTCTATGGGAATTGGGGGGTAAGACTAGATTCAGCTGTAAATTACGCTGGTACAGTATGGAACACATGACTGGCGAAATGGCTGTACGTCATCAAGGGTCTAAGGTATCAAACGAGCCCCAAACCATCACTCTGCGTCCAGATATGGAGCTGATGTGCATGGATCCCTTTCAGGGTTGTTTCTCCTGACTTTTTTCCCCATAGAGTTCTATAGGAAAATGAGTCAGGAGAAATAACCCTTGCAGTGATCCATCCACATCTACTCCATATCTGGCAACAGAGTGATGGTTTGGGGCTCGTTCGATAGCTCAGACCCTTGAAGACTTACAGCCATTTATCCAGCCATGTGTTCCATACTGTACCAGTGTAATTTACAGCTGAATCTAGTCTCACCCCCAAATTCCCATAGAGATCAGTTCAAATGCAGAGAGGTTATAGTATCGCTTGTAACAGTACCTGAAAATAAGATATCGAGAGTCTTTTGATGTTGATTGGTCACAGACTTCAGGAAGTAACAGCATGCAAAGGATATGCGACCAAATATTAAATATGATACTTAAAAAATATGTTAAAGCAAAATAATCTAATTTTCTGAGACACTGAATTTTGGGTTTCATTAGCTGTAAGCCATAATCATCAAAATTACAAGAAATAAAGGCTTGAAATATTTCACTCTATGTGTAATGAATCTATATAATATATGAGTTTCACTTTATGAAATGAGTGATAAATGATAAAATAACTTTTTCACAATATTCTAATTTTTTGAGCTGCACCTGTATATGCTTTATAATGATTTATTTATTTTTTTCCATTTTATGACAGGTTTTGGATAGGTTTTTGGACCCGTAGACATCTATCCCCATATACTGATGAAAATATAGTAATTCCCACTTGAAAATGACGCAAAGGTGACTTTCATGAGTCAAAATTAGTTGATTTGTAGTTAAACAAATTATTATTTTATGATTTACAGCAGTGCACAATTTAGCCATTTTGGATAGATTTGGAGTCAAGGACAACCGGGTACACTGCTTACATTTTGAATCATAGATCTTTAGTAGTTCTGCATATATCACCCTCAGATTTTGCACACTTGTGGACAAGGAGTGTATGATCCAGTTCTCTCAGTTTACATTTGTAGCTCTCAGTATTTCATTGACTTCACCAACTAAAAAAAAACAAACGTTGTCTTTGCATTTTTGCTAAGATTGCATTTGTGGCACTTTATTTTTTAACTAAATGATTAAAATAAACAAATCTAGTGGTACAACTGTCCTGCTTTATTTAACTCATGAAAGATCTTACTCGGACTCCATTCTATGCGAGCTTGGCTGCGATGTGAAAAGAAGCAGTACACTCTCCTGAATCGGCAGTGGGATTCATACATAACAGGGCAGCGGTTGATAATTGGACATTCCAAATTAGGGTGGGAATTGTATGTTCAGCCCCATATTGGGCACCAAGTTTATATATTTTTAAAAAAAATGATAATTAAAAAAACGTTAAAAAAAATAATAATTCATGGCGATTCCTCAGGGAAAAGAGGGGTTGGCTCACGGCTTGGGAAAGAAACAGCGAGCGGGGAAAATGTGCGCTAAACAGGAAAGATTTAGCATTCTGTATCTGGTCTGTCATGTCGGAGCAGAGAGCACTGTATATTAATGGGCACGGCAACACCGCTCATAACTCTGGTATTAGGAGAGGCTGCCAGTAATTACGCTCAGATCCCTGTGCCCGTACAGGAGCCACAGCCACAGACGAGTGGGCGCCATGCCAGCCGGCGTGCTGCTGATGGATGTGGCAGCGGCAGGGACGCCCGCCCCGGTGTCTTTGTCGTCCATCCATCCTTCATCCCTCTACCCGCCTCTCCTTCCCTCCCTCCCAAACTGCCCTGGATACAGGGTTGTGCTGTAGAGTCTATTGGAGGCAGGAACGTTTGGTGCCTTTAAAACAGCGGAGAGGCGGGGCCTTTAAAACAGCGGAGAGGCGGGGCCTTTAAAACAGCAGAGAGGCAGGGCCTTTAAACCAGCGGAGAGGCGGGGCCTTTAAAACAGCGAAAATTCGGGGCCTTTAAAACCGCAAAGAGGCAGGGCCTTTAAAACAGCGAAGAGGCGGGGCCTTTAAAACAGCGAAGAGGCAGGGCCTTTAAAACAGCGAAGAGGCAGGGCCTTTAAAACAGCAGAGAGGCAGGGCCTTTAAAACAGCTGAGAGGCAGGGCCTTTAAAACAGCAGAGAGGCAGGGCCTTTAAAACAGCAGAGAGGCAGGGCCTTTAAAACAGCAGAGAGGCAGGGCCTTTAAACCAGCGGAGAGGCGGGCCTTTAAAACAGCGAAGATTCGGGGCCTTTAAAACAGCGGAGCGGCGGGGCCTTTAAAACAGCTGAGAGGCAGGGCCTTTAAAACAGCGGAGAGGCGGGGCCTTTAAAACAGCTGAGAGGCGGGGCCTTTAAAACAACGGAGATGCGGGGCCTTTAAAACAGCGAAGATGCGGGGCCTTTAAAACAGCAGAGGTGGGGCCTTTAAAACAGCAAAGAGGCGGGGCCTTTAAAACAGTTGTGCAGATCTGCGCAACACGCAGGCGGGACAAGGCTCTGTGCAGCCAGATCTGCGCAGCACACCTCTCATTGTAACCGAGGCCTTCGTGGAAGGAAATCTAATTCAAACCCAAAGACTCTGCCTGTTTCTAATGAGATTCCCAGGAGCTGGAGGTCTGTGGCACGCAGATATCAGAATGCTGTTGGCGTAGTAGGCTGAGTGGCAGTAAGCCCAAGTGTGATCGCCGACGGTGTGGCACCACCACTTCCTCCGTGTCTCTCCTGACACTTTCCCTGGCTCTCTCCCTCTCAGCGGAGAACCGAATTCACAAGGCTGTCGCTCAGATGTTGACGGAGACAACGGTGCTCACAGTGCTACTGAAAAAGCCCTGGTCTGGCTTCAGTCTACCCGTGTGTATGGTACGGATGAACACGCTATACCTGCTTCACTGAGAGTCTTCAGACACTTCTGTTCCCCACCACTGCAAAGAAGCTTTCAAACAACACGCCAAGTGGAGGTTCATTGTTTATTGTGTGTTATACAACAGTTAGTTCTGACCGTGCATTGTGATTGGCCGAGGTGCATACAGTGTAACATCACTCAGACCTCATCACCGGCCGAGATCAGTCCGCTTTGTTCCGTCCAATTTATACATTGTTTGGAAAAAAATATATATTTAAAATGGAATTCTGAAGAAATTATATTGGTTGGCAGAGCCAAATAAACAACAAAATCGTAATCAGTTGTCTCAATCATTACTTGACAGATATTTTACAGGCTAGTAGAACCGTTATATAAAAGCAATATCATAGTCGAGGTTATGCTGTGACACTGTATATCAGCACGGCTGTGATTATCTTCGGCACGAGGCCGCAGGCGACCGCATCGCAGCTGTGCTGATACACAGTATAATAGCATTCCCTCTCGTGTGATATTTCCTAATTGTAACTGCACAAACAGAGGTCTGAGGTGAGTGTACAATCTGGCTGACTGGAGATGGGGGATATTTGCAGCCTGTCCGTGGGTCAGAAGAGTGACAGCAGGATAAATAACAGAGGAGTAGAACAGAGGGGGAAAATAGGAGCGGAATGAGGAGCCTTATGAGGCCTAACGTTCCCAGAACACGGCGACAGGCCTAACGCTCCCAGAAAACGGCGACAGGCAGAACGATTCGACGGGGGCAGACACACAGACGGGAGAACCGCCGAGCCACAGATGAGCGCTCCTGGACTGTCCCTGAACACGTGCCGCCTCGTGAATAAACCGATTTGGCCCTGGCGGCAATAGCCGCCGCATTTCACATTCCGGTCCAAGGCTTTGAGGGGACCACGAGACGCTGATGAAATAAACAAACTCACGGGCAGCTGTTTGGCACCGCCTTAACCGACACATCGCCGAAGCTCAGGGCAGAGGCTAGGGCGATGCGCGCTGTAAAACAGCGCTAACAGTGTCAGCGCTCCAAGACGGAGGAAAATTAACATCTGGAACGGCCAATAAGCCCTCGAAAATGTGTGCTCTGCGGATTCAAGACAGCTGCTCATCCGTGGCTTCCTGACATCACGTGACCCCAGACCCAGCGCTAGAAATGTAAATAATGTTAGTCGTTCATTTAAAAACCCAGAGTGGAGCCCGAATGCCCAGTAGAAGCCCAGGTTAGCCCAGCTACCCATCGGAGAGAGAGAGGAAAATGGCAGCCGTGAAAAGAAAGCTCCAGCAGTGCTAGAGGTAAAATGATGGCCTGATTCAACTCAATAATTCATATGTTTGTGGTATTGGGCTATCGATAACACTGGAGTGAAGCTCAGGCCAGTAACACTGGCCCCCACAGCAATACAACAGTCAGCCATTATATCCTGCAAAGAGAAAGACACAGAGGTTATTTCCAGGTGCTGCCTTTTCGTGACTACCTTAAAAAAGGAGCCTCCAAAAGACCGTTGGGATATGTAGTTTTTGTTATTACCCTTACCACAAATGCTAATTGTAGCTTATTTCACTAATTTCACAATTCATTATGCACAGCTTGATATAAACTGCCACTATAAAAATGGACTGCATGCTACGTTGTGTAACGGACTGAACTCAATTCATTCAGTGTACTAAGAACCATCCCTGATGTTAAATTGCAGAGCCCAGTAATTTGGTTTTGAATATAAAAATGGGAGCTGTCATGAGATCAGAGCTGCTGAAATAAATGATGCAATTCAACGTGGGGCAGAACAGTACTTTGCACCACACTGCCTCAACAAATCATAGAAAAAGACATTAAACTATGTTCTCTCGCGTCTGTGTAAGGGGGGGGGGGGGGGGGGGACCCAATGGAAAGTGTTGCAAAGTAGGGAAGAAAGTCTTTGCAGTTTTTAGGCGATGAAGTATTGTTCCACATCTTTGGAGCAAAATTAAATGGCTAACGATGACAATAAAATCAACTGCCCGCAGTTTTTCCACTGAGCACGGGCTCATTACCGTCGTTAATTAAAGATGAGCAGGAGAAGGATTCAAAACAACTCGGCGCCAACTCGTCACTGCGATGCATCACGCCCTGAAGAAAAAGTAGAGGAGATGGACTATTTAACAAAGCTCACAGAAGAGGCCGATTTGTCTGCAGTCATGGGCTGCCTGTATCTGAGGCAAGAGGTCAAAACCGAGCTTCGCTGTTGAAGCTCACTTCCTGGTCTTGTTAAGAGCGTGTGCAAATGATGGTACCAAATGCGGCAAAAATATAAAGTCAATACATGTTTCCCACAAAATCTTGTGGGACAATAGCTGCTTTTTCTTCGTCTAATGTCTCCCCATGTGCCAATTCATTAAGTTCTTGTGTTGTTTGTACAATATTTTAATATTTTATGGACCAATCAGGGACAGTTTTCTGCACTTCATAGTTACTGCGTGTCACTAGTATCTCACGCGTATAGTGGGTCCGAACTGGACCCAGCCAATGACCATATAAGGAACCTCCTGCTCCCTACTGTGCAGCCTCTGGCTGCAATTTTTGTAAAACATGGCAGCACTTCCGCTGCTTCAAAAGGCTTTTCACTAGTCCATGGATGTCACAGTCATGTTGTCCATATTTTTCCTACAGTCTATTGTCTGAGCAGGCGAGATGGACTGACAGAATACTGAACACTGGGCACAGGCTGTGCTGAGGAGCAGAAGAGCTCTCAAACACACACACACACACACACATACAGGCTGTGCTGAGGAGCAGAAGAGCTCACACACACACACACACACACACACACACACACACACACACACAGGCTGTGCTGAGGAGCAGAAGAGCTCTCAAACACACACACACACACACACACACATACAGGCTGTGCTGAGGAGCAGAAGAGCTCTCACACACACACACACACACACATACACATACAGGCTGTGCTGAGGAGCAGAAGAGCTCTCTCACACACACACACATACAGGCTGTGCTGAGGAGCAGAAGAGCTCTCTCACACACACACACACACACACACACACACACACATACTGGCTGTGCTGAGGAGCAGAAGAGCTCTCTCACACACACACACACACACACACACACACACACACACACACATACAGGCTGTGCTGAGGAGCAGAAGAGCTCTCTCACACACACACACACACACACACACATACAGGCTGTGCTGAGGAGCAGAAGAGCTCTCTCACACACACACACACACACACACACACACATACTGGCTGTGCTGAGGAGCAGAAGAGCTCTATCACACTCACACACACACACACACACACACACACATACGGGCTGTGCTGAGGAGCAGAAGAGCTCTCTCACACACACACACACACACACACACACATACTGGCTGTGCTGAGGAGCAGAAGAGCTCTCTCACACACACACACACACACACACACACACACACACACACACACACACACAGGCTGTGCTGAGGAGCAGAAGAGCTCTCACACACACAAACACACCAACACACTACTTCCTCTGGCATTGCCCATCAGCAGTACAGTATAATGGTTAGGGAACTGGGCTTGAAACTCAGAGGTTGCCGGTTTAATTCCCAAGTGGGGGCACTGCTGTTGTACCCTTGAGCAAGATACGTAACATGAATTGCTTCACTAAAAATAAAAATCCAGCTGAATAAAACTGCTTGCATGTTAAAAAATATATAAGCTGTGTATATGGGCCATGTGGCACTGAAAAATTTAATCATTAAAAATATATAATCACACAGTGCAGAAGCTGAAAAAATCCCCACAGGAGGACTGTGAGAAAGTCAGACTGAAGCACTCAGTTTTGACTTTTTCTCGAGGTGCAGTTGCTCTTCGACGAGTTTCTGCTTTCACGCTTTCACCGTGAACACAGCCAGGTACCGGCAAGGGCAGACGCGCTCACGTCTGTCTGGTGAAGACACTGCACTCACTCAGGCTAAAAATTATATGCCTTTTAGCGACTTTGATTGTGAAGTGCTGTTGTAACGCTCAGCAGAGGCCCTTGAGTCAAGTCTAGCGAGCAGAAATCACAGGTTAGAGGGCACGCATTACCCTGTGAAGAACGGCTTCAACCGGGAAGAAAAGCATCTGTTTCTCAATCGCTCCGGAGTACTGGCCATTGTTCTCGTCAGAGGAATGAACGTATGCGGACACACAGCAAGGGACTCTGGGGAAAACTCCTTCAGTCATTAAAGCTCGGTAAAAAACCAGTGGAAAATTCAAGACTGGCATAATGCTGCAATTGGGAGGTATTGAAACCAGTTCGTCAGATATCCATTTTATATTTTTCGACACATAAAAATCTGACTGACTCTAGCAGTGGCTAAAATTAAAATCAGGCCTAATTCAGGTCTAATAGTTGGACAGATTTATTTGCTGTCACGGAAACATTTCAAGCATACAGCATCTCTCTCTGGTTAGCTGTATAGATTCAACAGTCTCCGTTAATAGTCTTTTACAGTTAATTGAAATATAACTAAAGGGCTTTTAAAAGCAACATTGCCAGCACTACAATTTAAAAGTACAGCTGGTGTAAATAGGTGAGGGAAGATAACATGATGATGTGGAACAGAGAGGGGTGTCTATGGCAGCGGGCAATGTGCACTGAAGTAGCACTGAACAGCAGCACCTTTTCCAACTGTGGTCAAAATGGCTACAGATGGATAAGTTGTGAGGTAGACTCCACATTGGGACACAACCGTCAAACACTCGCCTCAAACACCACCAATGTGTAGCACCCACCTGGGTGATGCAACGGCAGCCATTCTCTACAAGAATACTCAACACACGTCAGCTGAGGTGGAGAGGGAGAGAACAATTTTTAGCCAATTAAACTGGAGGATGATTAGGTGGCTGAATTGAAAGAGCCAGGTTGGGAATTTAGCATGGAAACCCCCTACTCTTTGCGATACGTGTCACGGGATCTTTTAATGACCAGTTAGTCAGGACCTCGGTTTAACATCTCATCCGAAAGACAGCATCTCCTATGGTGTGTCCTACAGGGAATTGGGATTTATTTGACCAGAGGGAAGATTGCCCCATACTGGCCCATCAACACCAAGACAGGCATATACATTTGCAATCCTTGTTTAGAGAAGGGACTTAACAAATGCAATCCTGTCTGGTCTCCCAGGGACTGGAAGGTTAGACTGGCAACTTCTGCTTCTGTGATATGACGGGAAGCCGTTTAGCTGGGAGTGGCCCACTAAGAGGATGTCAATGTAATTTACATCAACGTTAAAGCTATCGTATGGCTAGTCAAGAAGCAAATAAAACGAGATAGTGACAGTGACATGTTCTAGGATATGGACATTTAGAAACTGGAAATGCGAAGGTAGTTTCTAAAATTCCCCTTGTTTGAAGCAGCAGATGTCGACCAAGCTGAACAACTAGTTCTAGAAAATTGACAATTCAGTTACTTAACATCTTCTAATGCGCAATGAATAAGAGGTGGGTAGGCCAGCTCTGACAGGCTATGCAATATTACAGAAATTGCTTCTAAAAAGTATTAAAAGTTACAACAATATAAATCATGAGAGTTGACTTAAATGTGTTTTTGTGAATGCAAAATGTATTTTCTAATATGATTATGCAAGTAAACAGCATTATTCAAGAAGAAAAGAACATCCTGAGAAATTGCTTCATAATGTAAAAAAGCTAAGAAAAGCTGTTAAGAAAGCACTCCCTTTCTATTCCCTGGTGGAAAATGAGGTCAAATTCCAATTAAAAACGAGGTGGATACGAGATTTCCAATCTGATGCGCGGTTATCTTTGTTGAATGGATTAAAACGTTTCACCACCCTTGACTGAAGCCGTTCTCCTCCACACTGAGGCATCTACTGAATTTTTAAACCCCGCTGATTTACCGCCTCTGTTTAGCCTTAGCAGCTCGGTGTGGCCATGTTCTGATGCAGGGGTTTTCAACCTGTTTTGATCCAGGGACCCAACCCAGGCTCAAAGGCATCCTGGGGACCCCCATCATAAGTTTAAGAAGGGCTGAATTTAAAAAAAGGTTTTTATAAAAATTAGGGACCAAGGGGTTGAGTGTGAGATCACGGACCCCCTACGGTAGCTTCACCCTGTTAAAAATCCAGGTTCTAACGGGTTAATTTGGCTCGAATTATGTCACGTTTAGCACAGTGCGAGTGGTGAAATTGCTTGGTATATTTCAGCAGTCTCTGCTATGACAGACCCATTCATCAAATGGCTTCCATTTGGGAATTTGGCTTCCGAAAACAATCACGAACAGCGGTTAGCACATTATACAGTAGTTAGTGTGAAACTGAGAGGGAAATCTGTGGAAAGACGATCACTGAAAATCTGGATCGAGACACAAAATGAAATGCGGAGGAGACATTTTTCTCTGCTTCCAATTTGGAATACCCAATCACGCTTCATGCAGCAACGCTCATCACAACCACCCTTGTCAATACGGGAGGGTCGAAGACAGGCGTGCACTCTCATGGTGATGTCTCTGCCGCTTCTTTTCACACCTCGGTTGACAAGTCGGGCTCTCACAGACAAGAGTTGGAGGAAGACATTTCATGTGCAGCTCAACGGGCAAACCGTTGAGACAACGTCACCCCGGCTGACAAACGGCGCTGCTAGTGCCAAATATCCTGCCGTCACAATCGGCAGTGGCGCGGCCTGGATTCCATGCCAGAGCCCTTCCATGCACTGGAACAGTGCCTTAACAAGATGAGTCAATGAGCAGCCTGAAGTGATACGTTATTGCCAATGCTTCCATCATGAATTAAAGGACCTTTAACTTTACAGGGCAGGAAGTGCTTTCAGGTGTTGTGATATGAAATATTGAAAAACGGGTGAATTTTCAAATAAAAAGAATACTTTAAGCAATGCAATAACTGGCAAAACTGCAGAGTTTGCAAGAAAGCCCCTTTGTGCCGCGGAAAATGATATTTCTTTACATAATAACCTGAAAACCTTGCACAACACATTATTTGTTAGACACAAAAGCATAATTTGCGGTATAAACAGTCGAGCCTTCAGAATTGCAATACCAAAGGAACACTCTTAATACCCAACCCGTCATGTTAGACAGTGCCTTGCAACTGACGCGAGCAATGCAGCTCCTTCAGCAAGTTCTTCTCCCGGATTTGGACAAGCCCCCCCCACCTTTGTCACCACAACCTTCCACCAATTAGAAGAAAGCTCAGCTGCCACCACCGCCCACCTCAGAGAATGCCCCCACACACCAGCACCAGAACCTGGCACTAATAAGAGCTGTTTTAGTACGCAGGGCCTGCTTGTGAGTGTGCAAAGAAAATGGTAAAGCAAGGAGTAAGAAAACACTGTCTATGCTCTATTCTTTTGCTCTACTACAAAGTTCAAATCTATGAGATTGAGTTCAAAACACTTTGAAAATCAGACAGAACACTTCAAATAACTTCGAAAAAAACAAAGAAAACAAAAGATACCCATTTTCATTCCACACCGTAATGCAAATAGTCTTGCAATAATATGCCAAGGCAGCCACCAAGTTTCTGATATATAGATCCATTTCATAATAATACCGCTGTCCTTGGGAAATGATATTCATCATATTACTTATATTGTCATCAAATGAGTGAGATTATACACACAAACAAACAAACCAGCCAGCCAGCCTCAGCATGTCATTTATCACAAATAGCACTATGAGACTTTTTTCAGTATAAGACAAACCTTCCCGCTGCGCTCTTAATCAATTCTGTTTGACTGAGGCGAGAATTTAATACTGAATCTTTATTCAACATCATTTGATATGAACTCCCTGTTAGGTCACTGCTATATGTATGGGTTGCTGGTGCGATTGGTATTTGCATGGGATTTTACCATAACATATTTTTACACTGACTTATTTTTTTAATTGTCAAAATCTAGAATGGTTGAACTGCGCAGTTATAAAGCAACGGAACTGCACAGTCATACAGCTGTTGAGCTGCACAGCGAAACAGCAGCTGAGCTACGCAGTCATACAGCGGCAGAGCTGCGCAGTCAAACAGCGGCTGAGCTGCGCAGTCAAACAAAGTAGCTCTCGCGCAATGAGGCGGGAAAAACCCTGCTGACTCAAACCCTGACTCCTTGGGCAGGACTACAGCCGACGATGCACCCCCCCTGCATGGCTGCCAGCTGCAATTCGCATTAGCACTGTGGAAATGTAACCTGGACCCTGGGGCGCTTCACTGCTCAAAACGCATTATCACCCGGCAACAGTCCTGAAATAAGTTGGCTCTAGCAGAAGGATACAAGTCAAGGCCTTTCTGCGAGTTATTTCTATCAATTTCATCCTCGTAAACAAACCGGTAACACAGACAAGCATCCATCTTTATTAAAATTGCTGTTTGCTGTTCAATGGCGCCAAGAGCAACTAATTGGACAAATGAAGTGCCGTTGAAAAAGAAGAACCAAATTAGTTTGAAGACCAGATACTAACAAAAACATGATAATAGACTACTTTAATTCACCTTAATACTAGAACAAACACACATGAGCAGCAAAGACATTATGTCATGAAAAACTTAAAGCGGATAAAAGTTTTCATGAATACTGAATAAAGAGAGCTGAACTGAAACTGTAAACCTCAACTGTAAACCTAAAGTCAATGCGCGAGAAATACGGTCCTCACAAAGCTGGTCCCAAGAGTTAATCTAACAATTACTCTGCATTGAGGAAAGCTCAGTTGACAACATACATTTTATAACCAATAAAAAATATAATGCTTGTGTGGCAACCACTGTAGCGAAGGTTAAAAGCAAATCGCATAACTCTGGCCTGAAAGGAATAACCGCCTTTACAATTAATCTTGTTGTAGAAGGTGGAATTATGGAACTGAGATCATTTGAATGAGAAGATGGGATTTGACACTGATTGTAGTGTAGTTGTCCGCAGCTCGGCAGGAGCCCATTTTGATTCCCAACGCCCTCCCTGTCCCCTGATCCAGTCGTCGCGGACACGTCTGCCTCCACACCGCACAGCTGAGCAGAGCTGCCATCGTAATCACTGTGCAACAGAAACTCTAAGAATACCTGCCCCATCTACTCCATATCTATCGATCACATCTCACTAATTAAAAAAGGATCTTGGTTTTCTGATGATGAAATCGCGTGCAAAGACCTGGCCAGCCTGTGCATTCGCTAACATTCAGTTTTACTTCTGCTGCTAGTTTGGAGAGCCAGCAGAGATGAACCAGAAGCTGACGCAGAAAAGGAGGGAAAAAGGTTTCAGATAAAATGTGATGCAGTCTGGGAGCGAACTGGGAGAGATAAAAGGAAGACTGCTCTCAGCTGTGGAACAGAGAACTCTGTGGCCCTAGAGTGCGCATGTACACACACACACACACACACAGACACACACAGACACACACAGTCACATACACACACATTCTCTCAAACACACACACAGTCACAAACACACCAACACAGTCACATACACACACACAGACACGCACTCACACACTCTCTCTCTCTCTCTCTCTTACACAGAAACACAGAAACACACACACATATATATATATAGTCTCATAAACAGTCTCTCCCTCTCTCTCTCTCTCTCTCTCTCTCTCTCACAAACACACTCAGTCCTTTTCTCACAAACAGACACACGCACACAGACAAACGCACACTCAGAAAAACACACACACACACACACACGCAGTCTCACACACACACACACACATAGTCTCTCACATCACACCCACACACACATCTATTACGTATGGGGCTGGCACGGCCGATGCGCATCCCCTGTAGCAGTGCGTATTAATGAATGGAACGGTGAGCGGTGATGGGAGGGTGAGGATGGCTACGCTTCCCGTTTCGTGCCCGCTTGCTTCCTTACCTACCTGGGAATCCCCCTTGAACCATCTCTGCACTGGGTCCCCACAGCTCATCTCCCGTCAGACCGCACACGCAGAGCGACGCGCAGAGCGACACGGGGCAGAGCTCGGCTCCTCCCGCTGGACATGGGCTGCTGTGAGCCCGGCGCGTCGCAGCAAACGCCCTGCCCCCTCCCTAACCCCCGTACCGCCCCCCCCCCCGCAGTGCTCTCTCTCACTTCCAGTGCTACAGCCAATCTGACAGGCAGAGAGCAAGAGAGAGAGAGAGAAAGAAAGACAGACTAAGTGTGTGTGCGTGTGTGTGTATTTGTGTGTGTTGAAACTGTGGAACTGTTGTGGCAAGTAAAAAGATAAAGGCTACCATTTTAATTTGTACGCTGTTGTCCTATTCTACCACTAAAAACTGGGTCATTTCCAGAAAGATCTACCCTGTACAAATGGCAGTAAAACAAGCGCATGATGTCAGCGATAGAGCAGTGCATCCTCTTGCACAGACACAACCGGTCCAGTGACACGCAGGACCGAAACGGCCGAACGCCACGAAACCTCTACACGCTCGCTTCTTCGCACCGTGATTCGGGGGCAATAAACGGGCGCAGGCCGGACGGGGTTCGCGGACCGGCTTCCGTCCTGCGAGCGAGCGGCGGGACGTCGTCGCCGCGCCACGCCGCGCCTCAGAATAGGAGGCGCGTTCGGGCTTGCAGCCCTCCGGTGCGATCGAGGTCCATCGCACTGCAGCATCGATATCCTCTCTATTATTCATACGCTTGACTGATGCTGTGATCCAAGATAAACACCCAGACCGCAATCCCTTTCGCAAACACAGGCTCGCAGCGCGCCGCGCTCCCTCCTCTAGCAGCTGCCCATTACGGGAGCCATTTCTCTGCATTTTCTCCAAACAGAAACATGGGACAGATGGTGCCATTAATCCAAAACCTCACATAACTAAGAGCTAAATGCATTACAATACAAAAGCCCCAGACAGGAATTACCCAGGACAGCCAATGTACTTAGACCCTCTTATAAGTCAAATTTGCCTACCGACAGGAAGGACAGCTCAATAATGAGATCAGATTGCATGATGGGTTTTAAAGAGAAAAGAAATGACCACATTGCAGAGTCTATTCGTGATGACCAACGGGAAAAAGGAATGTTACGAATGGACAGGATAAAGCTCCTGTATTTCTGTATTTGTGTTTGATAAGAGACTACCACACAGACAGCCCTAAAACTGCAAAAACTACAACAACAAATGCAAGTAAAATACATATGCAAACTACAGTTAATAGTTATAGCCATGGGAGATAATGGGGGGGAAAAACACTAACACTGACCAACATGCATCAACACTGGTTTTCAGTGTTCCCCACTAATCAGAGACAGATATAGACCTGGGATACCAAGTAAATGACATAAGTCATTCAATTAAATATCAGTTACAAAAGAAAACCAGCAGTGATACTAGCTTTGAAGGCCTGATTTGAGCATCCCTGCACAGAGCTATCCCATCTCATCCATACAAAATGAAGCCCATTACGTAGTAATCACTGCGGCTGCATGTACAGAAAGCATGGCACAGTGGAACTGGTAAGTAGTAATCACTATATCTGCCTGTGTTGAGTAATAAGGTCTGTTAAAGTACTAATCATTGGGGCAGTGGAGGTGGCTAGGTAGTATTCCTGTAGGGCAGTGGAGGTGGTTAGGCAGTATTGCCTGTGGGGCAGTGGAGGTGGTTAGGCAGTATTGCCTGTGGGGCAGTGGAGGTGGTTAGGCAGTATTGCCTGTGGGGCAGTAGAGGTGGTGAGGCAGTAGAGGTGGTGAGGCAGTATTGCCTGTGGGACAGTGGAGGTGGTTAGGCAGTATTGCCTGTGGGACAGTGGAGGTGGTTAGGCAGTATTGCCTGTGGGGCAGCGGAGGTGGTTAGGCAGTATTGCCTGTGGGGCAGTGGAGGTGGTTAGGTAGTATTGCCTGTGGGGCAGTGGAGGTGGTTAGGTAGTATTGCCTGTGGGGCAGTGGAGGTGGTTAGGCAGTATTGCCTGTGGGGCAGCGGAGGTGGTTAGGTAGTATTGCCTGTGGGGCAGTGGAGGTGGTTAGGTAGTATTGCCTGTGGGGCAGTGGAGGTGGTTAGGTAGTATTGCCTGTGGGGCAATAGAGGTGGTTAGGTAGTATTGCCTGTGGGGCAGTAGAGGTGGTTAGGTAGTATTGCCTGTGGGGCAGTGAAGGTGGTTAGGTAGTATTGCCTGTGGGGCAGTGGAGGTGGTTAGGTAGTATTACCTGTGGGCCAGTGGAGGTGGTTAGGTAGTATTGCCTGTGAGACAATGGAGGTGGTTAGGTAGTACTGCCTGTGGCATACTTGCCAACCTTGAGCCCTCAGAAATAGGGAGATTTTCCGAAACCACCACGGGGATCTGGGGATCCTCCTTTTCGCGGACCTCGATTGTAATTGTTGACGGGGGGGTGCAATCACCTTTTTTTATTTTTTTACTTTATTTAACGGTTTATTTAACGTATGTACCGCGGGTGTGCGTCCGTGTCTGCGTGTGTCTGTTATATCGCGTGTTGTGCGGACCACAGTGCCACGTAGATACAAGCGTCAGATTTTTAAAAAAACAAAAAAAACGATATTCTCCTAAATCGGGAGAACTGCGGGAGAATGTTGTCTCCAGGTGATTACCGGGAGAGAACAGTGACAATCGGGAGTCTCCCGGGAAAATCGGGAGGGTTGGCAAGTATGGCCTGTGGGGCAGTGGGGGAGGTTAGGCAGTATTGCCTGTGGGGCAGTGGAGGTGGTTAGGCAGTATTGCCTGTGGGGCAGTGGAGGTGGTTAGGTAGTATTGCCTGTGGGGCAGTGGAGGAGGTTAGGTAGTATTGCCTGTGGGGCAGTGGAGGTGGTTAGGTAGTATTACCTGTGGGGCAGTGGAGGTGGTTAGGTAGTATTGCCTGTGGGGCAGTGGAGGTGGTTAGGTAGTATTGCCTATGGGGCAGTGGAGGTGGTTAGGTAGTATTGCCTGTGGGGCAGTGGAGGTGGTTAGGTAGTATTGCCTGTGGGGCAGTGGAGGTGGTTAGGTAGTATTGCCTGTGGGGCAGTGGAGGTGGTTAGGTTGTACTGCCTGTGGGGCAGTGGAGCTTAGTTGGTGGCTGTGTGTGTGGGGCATCCAGAGTCAGCCCAGTCACTCAGTGCTCAACTCACTGAGTGGACGATACAACGCAAGGCCATGGAGACAGACACAGCAGCAGTCTCTCTGACAATGGCTCTGTCCCCTGCTCTGTCCCATACTGTGCTCGCCGCTAGACACACAACGGTCGGGTACACTAATGCAGATAGCCTCGCCCCTCCCTATCGCTGCGGACAGAGCCATTGTACAGAAGCAGCTAGCCAACAGTGCAAGTGCAAAGACAAACAGCAATGAAGGAAATAAACCCATTGTGACGCAGAGCCAGACTGGCCGGATTACACGGGACGGCGCATGGCGGTCCCTTTCTGCAGCCCTGTGCCCATGGAGGGGAGGATCCACAGAATGGCGCTCAGGAAGAGATTATGAGGAGAAGCGCTGGCAGGTCTGTCGCTGGCAGTTGCACTGTTTGCTGAGTAATACCCCGCCCTCCTCAGTCACACAAATCAAGACAAGGGGATAAACTGCACACGCGGTCAACTCCCACACCGGCTGCTTCCAGCACGAATCGTGCAATAGTAAGACCACTCGTCAAATGGAAGTCAGTAGCCCTGTTAATGTAGCTCGGGTTGAAGCCACGCCCACCTCTGCTACAGTAGCTTTCTTTAAGCCTGTGATGTGAGACTCCATTCCTGGACAGCTGCAGTGTCTGCTGGTTTGGTTGGTGTTTTGGCGTTTTCAGCGCTTAAGCAATTCATTTTAGTCACTGATTGGCTACAGGGACACATGCCTCATTTCCAAGGTTTGTATTGGCTGCCGATTAAAAAAGGAAACCGCGAAAAACCTGCAGACACTGTGGCCCTCCAGGACTGGAGTTTGACAGCCCTACTTTTGGCTAGCTGTGGAGGGGGCGTGGCTGAGAGCCGGGGGAGGAGACAGGGCTGTCACAGCCAGCCGGAAAACAGATGACCTGCGTGCCGCAGCAGACCTCAGAAACAGAGTGGTGAGATTAGGGCGGAATCCGGAACGGGGCTCACCTCTGGCTCTTTCCAGCTCCTCCTCTTCCTCATCCTCCTCCTTAATCTCCTCCTCCTCCTCCTCCTCCTCCTCCTCCTCCTCCTCCTCCTCCACCTGCTGCTGCTGCCCCCCGGGCGGCCTGTAAGGGGGAGGGAGCCGCATGGGGGGAGGGGCGCCGCCCGACGCTGCTTTCTGTGAACCAAACAAAAAGGCGTCAGTAGGAACCGCGCGGGGTCTGGACGCAAGCGCAGACACACGGACGCTCGTGACGGATACTGCCGGGCGAGAGGCAGGACAGAGAGATCGGCGCTCTAGCCACGGCTTCGGGCTGCATTCCCCTGCGCTATCAATCTCAGAGCCTTCCAACACTGCGGCTTCACTGCTGGGGAGAGAAAGTCCCCCGCCCCCTACCCTGAGCATGACTGACTGTACAGAACCGTCCTAAAGGGGAGAGAGAGACAGAGAGAGAGGGAGGGAGAGAGATAGAGGGAGGGAGAGAGAGATAGAGGGAGGGCGGGAGGGAGGGAGAGAAAGATAGAGGGAGGGCGGGAGGGAGAGAGAGTTAGAGGGAGGGTGGGAGGGACAGAGAGATATAAGGAGGGTGGGAGGGAGAGAGATAGAAAGAGGGTGGGAGGGAGAGAGAGAGGGAGGGTAGGAGGGAGAGAGATAGAGGGAGGAAAGTGGGAAAGAGAGAGGGATAGAGAGAGAAAGAAAGAAAGACAGAGAGAGAGAGAGAGAGATGTACAGGCCTGTTAATGGTTCAGCTCCAGCAACTACTGCCAAGAAAATCCCTTTCTCTCTGCAGTGAAGGTGAGCCTAAATACAAAAGACAATCATAACAGTAGATGGTTCAGACTCCTCCTTTCTATCTCCTAATATACAGGGCTTGCCAAACAGAAAGAAAAACTCATTAAATACGTCTGTGGCGGTTACCAGATATTTGACGTTATCATTTGCACTCGCACAATTCGGCTCTGTGTGGCTGGTTGATAAAAAGCGGTTTTCGAGAAAGCCGGCCTGTGCTTCTTGTACAAAACAGTTAAAAATGTTTTAAATGCGACCCTTTCTTCCAAACCACCGCAAGCATTTATAATGCGCTACTTGTGCCTACTTCACATTCAGCACTTCACTCACACACCTAGCTTCTAAACATGCAGGACATTCTAATGGCCAGCAGGTGTATCAATTACAGGCAATCAACTCAAAGAGGCCTTTCAGAGCTTTAATAGTGTTGCGCAAGCTATTGTGATGAATGTTAATGGTAATGAGAAATGAAAAAACTGGACTGGAAACTGAAGTGATTGATCATTAGCGAAGTGTTCAAATTGCAAATGCAAAGCAATCACGCAGTACGCCCCCATTAAGGCAGAACTTTTCCATCTTTCTGGGTTTGATTATACATACGTGACATTAGCATATTTTAAAAAGGACCATAAGGCTCATAAGCATCTCCACTAATACAAGCCACAGCCCCTATATCACAATATCGGGAAGACCAAACTTCCCATCATGCGTGTGGACAGCTGAAGTGCGGGTTCTTTTCATCCCAATTCTGAGCTCTGGGAGAAAAGCTGGTTTTACCCTTTTGACAACTCCCTTTGAAGTGTCACACAGAAAACGGTCTGTGGAAATCAAAAGGGGGGAAAAAAATAAATATATATATATTAATATCATCTCTGGAGACCCCCCCCCCCCAGGCCTCGTCAGTGGTTCAGATTCATACTGCGCCCCCGCAATAGGTCGGCTCAGAGAGGAGCAGCGTCGCCCGAGCCTCGCTTCAAACGAGCCGGAGAGAGAAGCCGAGCCCCATCTGTGGCCTCCGGGGGGAGTAGATGCGCCCGATCGCCAGTCCGGTCACGCAGGGATGAGCGTGCGGTTTGAATCGCAAAACCTCCCCCCCCCGCCGGCCCCGTCTCTCCGCCTCACGATGGAGGATAAATAATAAGAGGCCATTTCCTCAGTATTTATCGCGGCGTCACTGCGTTTAATCAAGGCTAATTGCGCCTGTGTGTACCTCGCGGGCGCATTACGTGGTTCCTCCTGCGCGCATCAACGGCGGGCCCAACTCGCGCTCAATCAATTACCATTAATCAGCTGCTACTGCTCTCCGCGCTAAAGCCTTCCCGAGGGTCTGCGTTTGTGAAAGGGCGGGGTCTCTCCTCGCAGCCCCTTCCTCCAGACTCGGCACCACAGAGTAAGTAAAAAAAAGGGGGGTGCCTCCAGTCTTTACCCAGTCAAAGTCTTTCATGTCCAGTCACCTTCAAGCGAAGTCCTCTCGAGAATAAAGGGCAGCTTCCTTTCAAAAAATGGCTTCAGGGGAAGCTGCCGGCTTCAGCCTACGTATTCGGACATCTTTCACGCGGTGGGCACCACCATCACCGCCACTCGGTAGCAGATAGCCGAAGCCTGAATGCATTAAGTCATACGTGAGCAGAGGCTCCAGGCTTCTACAGATAGAGCAGAGGCAGCTCTAACAGGGCAGGTCACAGTGGTAATATCCTTGGGCCAGACCCCATAATGCCTCCCTGAGACTTGCCTGAAAAAAAATCCAATCTGAAAAACAGGAATGCGCTCATACAAGGTTCCCTCGGGCCTCTGCTTGGCAGGCCACTGAATTTCTTTTATCCGAACCCAGATATTAATTTTATATCTGAGCAATCAGCGGAATTTTAATTAAATTTCCCTCCTCTAATTGGGACCTTTTGGCGGCTGTGGTTAACAATCTCCTCGGTCCTCGAGAGCCGATCGTGACGCAAGCGGCAAAAAGAAAATTAATCAGACGATCGCAATTTTCAATTTACGCCCTTATAAATGAGTTCCAATCAGGCCACTCGCGCTCCGGCTAACAATCGGGCGAACAGCTCCAGCCGGTGTGATGCGTAAACCCGGCTGCAGAACAGCGCCACCTGTTGGTGAGGAGCATAATGCAGGAACAAACAGCGAACGCACTGCAATATCGTAACGACCAAGATTCTGCCTCACCACACTTCACTTAGCAATTACTAAGGTTGACTGACGTCATCCCTGCAGGCAGATACGCATGTTATAATACACTAGAGGCCTAGTTACTCCACCAACAGAATTGGAATGTTCTTTTTTTAACAGAAAACCTTTCCACAATGCGGTGCCTCTTTCACCAAGTGATGCTGAAGCACATTCAATCATCACAGAGCAGGCCTCCGTACTGAATACAGACAACGATGAGATGAGGGACATGACGTACTGCGCAAGGCCACGTGTCGCCATCAATTCATCAGCCCTATAAAGGCCGTGACACCCGCGTTCCCTTCACTGAGCAGGGGACTGGTTATGATGTACGCGGGGTCAGCGGGATGATTTAGGGTGGCGTGAAAGGCGGGGCCGCGCAGCTCCGGAGGAAGGGAGGGTCTTACCTGCGCGCCCTTTCTCTTGGCCTTGTGGTTGCCTAAGCTGGGAGCCATGACGGACACAGGCTGTTGGAGACAGATGAAGAGAGGATAAGTTAGTTAGATACTTAGTTTGTTTTATTGGACAAATTGATAAAAGATAAAAGTCTTGCATTAGCAAGGATGGCACAATAAAGTTGAAAATGATTTCCATTGTGGTCCAACAGCAGTGGAGGCAAGATTACCACACAACAATATAATTAAAGTAAAAAAATTGATGGCTGCACAACAATCTGGCTACATAACAATATAAACGTAATCAAATTTGCGGTCTAAAAAACATCTGAAAAATATCAAAAGACAATTACATCCATTTTAGCTGCCAACCTATTACACTGAAGACCGGCTCGTTACACAGGATAATCCATAACTGCCCAGACCAAAGCAAGCGATGCTAACGCCATGGGGACGCTGCAGGAACACAACTAATAATCTGTAAAAACGGGATGTTGACCGCCCCGATGGCCACAGCGTAAAAAGAACTAAAACAACAACAGAGCGAAGCGGAGCATTTGGGAGGAAAACAGCCGGGCTCTCGGCGAAACAGCGATAATGGCCGCCCCGCGACGGCGAGGAACGAGCGCGCAGACGGGTCGGCGGCTGGCTGGCTGCTAGCCGAGGGTGCATCGGAGCGCTCGTAATGCCGCATTAACGACACGGGCCACGCAGAAGAACCGGCGCGCGGTAATGGGTCACGCTGGGAAAGCCAGCGGTTGGTTCGCGGGAGATGCCGTTACCTGCCCGGGGCTTGTGCTGAGGGAAGGAAGTGTGGGGGAACAGATGGGAACTGCGCTCTCGCTGTTCTCACTTGATTATTGACCTGAACCAGCGTAAGCCTGAGCGTGCCTGTGTTGTTTTACACACATTTCTCACATTTTACACATTTCCTTCCTTTCCTTAAATAACAATTTTTACAAACCATTTCCACCATAGAGCATGCAACGGAATATATTTTAATTTTAATTTCGGCAATTAAATTTCAACTTTCACACTCGTCTTAATTTCCAAATAAGAGATTTAGATAAACTGGGCTTGTCTGAGGTAAATTGAACCTGTATCTAAATATTCCCCATTGGACTCCATTGTAAAGCAGAGTGGAGACCAAAGCTTGAAAAAGAAAGAGATGACAACATTATTATTATTACTGATCAGCATTGTACAAATGGTTCTAAAAAATAAAAAAAATTACCCTTTAAAGAATGCTCCTGTATACTAGTGTTCTCAAACAAGCCTGGGTATACAAGCTGAAAACCATAAAAAGAAACAAACAAAATGTAATATTTTGGGGCTTCTGGATGGCCACCTAGTTAAAACAGTGCGTAATGCACCTCATGTATTGTGCGTGTGTGAGAAACTGAACGTGTGTGAGAGAGCGAGAGAGCTATTTTGTTACCCGCGGAGTGGCAGACAAACTCTGGACGATGAAGACCACTGGACGGGTGGCTGCTTTAATGGCCTGCACTGCTTCGTCATGGCTGGCGTTCTGCAGGTCTATCCCTGATACCTGGAGAGAGAGAGAGGGAGTGAGTGAGTGAGTGAGTGAGTGAGTGAGTGAGTGAGTGAGAGAAAGAGAGAGATAAAGAGAGACAGAGAGAGAGTCAGAGATCACAGGAAGCCCTTGATAATACTCTTTAATATCAGCCTGGGGCCTCCCGTATAAGCAGGAGGGCTGTTCTCAGTCAGAGCTAGTCTACAGTAAGATACTGTTAGCATGTTCTGTTTTAACAGTTATTATGTTCATGATGTTTCAGCAGGGTTCCCGTTCGTTACCCAGCCTCACCTGCAGGATCTTGTCTCCAGTCTTGAGGGCCTGAGTGCGCCCGGCGGGACTGTCTGGCAGCACCTGTTTGATGAAGATGCCCTTCAGCTCCTCTCCGTTCTTCAGTCGCTTTATCACAGTACGACCGCCAACAATGCTGATGCCAAGGGACTCCTGTGGCTCCTGCCACACCTCCACCCTTCACAAACACACGTACACACAGAAACACACACACATATATGCGTATACACACACGCATGCACACAGTGACACACACACACACACACACACATATATGCATACACACACATACACACACCACACAGACATGCATGCACATGCACACACACACACAAAAAACACAGATTAGGCACAGTTGTAGGGGGTTTCCATTGTTTTCCATTGAAGCGAACAGAATAACCTCTTAAAGGATAAGGCTGTCGTTTTCTTTTAATATTTTTCTATATGATCACAAACAAACATAGCCAGTGTAGCTTTTACCAAATTTAAAAACGGAGCAAATTGTTCATTTCAAATAGTTCATTTTCCGTATTTTGGTGCTGCACATTGGTATACATTCGATGCGGTTGTGAATACGCAAGCCGAACGTTCCCACAGCCGGATACCAAGCACTTTATTGTCCCACGTAGAGTTCACAGAAGTTGCACAGAAATTAAAAAGTTGCTACTGCTTTCTTCCAAAACCCAGCTAGTAGCTCATGCTGCCTGTGTGTCATGGCTTCCCTCAGCTTGTCTATTCACTAATGCATTGAATGGAGGCTATACCAATGCGCAGCACAGAACTACTGAAAAGCCACCATCAAAATTAACAATTTGCTCCATTTTTAAGTAAATTTGGTAAAAACTACACCATGATTGGCCATGTTTTTCATGATAATAGGTTGCGACAATAAGAAAAATACAAAAAATTGCTGCCATTATCCTTGAAGTCTCGCTCTGTATTATAATTCTGCAAAGGCTCCTTTATTCTGCAAAAGACACACAGGACACTCATAGCTTTTGGTTGGCCATACGGAGCATTTATTAGAGCGCCTGATAGGGCCATTGATCGGTTCGTACTTAGTATCTGCAACTGAACACCTTCCCAGGGGCTCACTTTCAAACAACTATTGAATCTTTCTGTTGAAAACATTTTTCACTCTCCACTTAGATATGAGTCAGATGATAAACATTATGTAAAAAAAAAACATATACTGTTTTAGGTGTCCTAGGAATGTGAGTCAAAAGGGTGTATACTGTGTTTAAAGGAGAGGGGTACTGTGAGATGGACAGACAGACACACCTGCGCGGTAAAAGGGACGGACAGACATACCTGCGTGGGGGAGCCCAGTGACTGAACACGGGGGTTTCCTCCCCCTCTCCCTCCTCTCTCTCAGGCAAGTCTCTGAGGGGAAAATGAACACGCTCACTCCCTGTGCAGCTGCAATAACAGCCCCAACACAACTACAGACAAATACAACGAGAAAACTTCCGACTAGGAATTCAAGCCTTCAACAGAAGCTCACACATGACGACTAGAACGAAACAGGAAAACCACCGACCTAACACAACTCCTGTAATGTCACGCAGCTCCGTACAAAACAGTCGGGTCACTGACAGATTTGGAAGTGTAATTTACTTGTTGAGCTAAATTAATTTCCTTAATTCCACGTGAACTGTGAATAGAAGCATTCTGAGGTGTGTGTTTAAATGCTCTGTACCTGTATCCCACTCTGAGAACGTGCCTGGACGCACCCTGGCTCCTCCTCTTTCCCTTCTCCTTTGCGGCTGATTGGACAGACCTGATGATGTCAGAGCAGTGAAAGAAAACACAAGAATCATTGAGAATGAACTTGGGTTAAAATGCGGAGAACTTCATGGGATGAACTCCATGAGCCATAAACGTGCAGCAGATAACTTCTCCCCCTTCACATACAAAGGCATAATATGTCGTATATTATGTCCAGTCAAGCCGGAAAGTCTGAACACCCCTTTCACCTTCTCCACGTTTTATTACATTACAGACATATTCTTCGCAAAATTCTACACAAAATAGCCCATAATGACAAAGTGAAAACATGTTTTTAGAAATTTTTGCAAATGTATTCAAAATCGAAAACTGAAATCTTTCATTTACATATGTATTCATGCCCTTTGCTTTAACATATTTTTAAAGTATATTTAATATTTGGTCGCATGTCCTTTGCATGCTGGTACTTCCTGAAGTCTGTGACCCATCAACATCAAAAGACTCTCGATATCTTATTTCCAGGTACTGTTACAAGCGATACTATAAGTTCTCTGCATTTGAATGGATCTCTATGGGATTTGGGGGGTGAGACTAGATTCAGCTGTAAATTACACTGGTACAGTATGGAACACATGGCTGGCTAAATGGCTGTAAGTCATCAAGGGTCTGAGCTATCGAACGAGCCCCAAATCATCACTCTGCAGCCAGATATGGAGTAGATGTGGATGGATCACTGCAAGGGTTATTTCTCCTGACTCATTTTCCTATAGAACTCTATGGGGAAAAAAGTCAGGAGAAACAACCCTTAAAGGGATCCATCCACATCTACTCCATATCTGGCCGCAGAGTGATGGTTTTGGGCTCGTTTGATACCTTAGACCCTTGATGACGTACAGCCATTTCGCCAGTCATGTGTTCCATACTGTACCAGCGTAATTTACAGCTGAATCTAGTCTCACCCCCCAATTCTCATAGAGATCCGTTCAAATATAGAGAGGTTATAGTATCGCTTGTAACAGTACCTGGAAATAAGATATCGAGAGTCTTTTGATGTGATTGGTCACAGACTTCAGGAAGTAACAGCATGCAAAGGATATGCGACCAAATATTAAATATGATACTTTAAAAATATGTTAAAGCAAAGGGTATGAATACTTATGTAAATGAGAAATTTTAGTTTTCAATTTTTTATACATTTGCAAAAATTTCTAAAAACATGTTTTCACTTCGTCATTATGGGCTATTTTGTGTAACTCAATCTATTGTAGAATATGTCTGTAATGTAATAAAATGTGGAGAAGGTGAAAGGGGTGTTCAGACTTTCGGGCTTGACTGTATATTATACCAATAGACTCAGTGAACACTCCCTGCAGACTAAGGGCCGAAACGCATTCCAACTAGGGCTGGGTGATATACTTGTTAGATATTTATCAAATATCTTTTGAGCGAAATAAAGGACATCGCCACTGTGTGGTGTATTGCCTTTCTGCCTGTCTTTTTTTCTTTGATTATACCTGATGCGGTAGTAAGCCTCCCAACTTCAGAGGCAACGTAAAATGCTTCTGGGAAGAAAAAAACAACAACTCTGATATCCACTGGATGTTGATAAGACAGCTAATCAGCTGCAAGGGTGTACAGCTTCCATGTGATGTGTTTTTGCCAATCACATGGAAGCTACAAGGCCATTTCACATTGCTTCTGAAGTTTACTACTGCATCATGTCTAAATAATGAAGAAGAGACTGAGAGCAAGGCAATACACCACATTGTGGCGATGACCGTCATGCGCTCAAAAAAATATTCGAACGAGGGCGCTAATTCCAACACTGTTCTTCCCCATATCCAATTCGAAATGCAAAAAACACATTTGACTCTCCTTGAGTGACTTTGCTTCAAACAAGTGGGAGAGAAAGGAGAGGGCGCAACGCCAGCACAGCCCCGACGGATCAAAATTATTGCGCCGCTTTAGCGTTCTGCGAGACGTGTCAAGATTCCCGGAGAACGAGCCTGTTCTCCCACCGCACGTAATCAGCCTCACTTTGCGTGTTCTCAATCAAAGTGACAGGACAAACAGCTGGCAGAAACTGACACATTTTACAGTGTGACCTCCCTCTCTGTCAGCCCCTTTTATCTTCCAAAACACACATATGGGCTTTAACGCTACTGCGGGACGGGGCAGGGAGAAAAAAAACACCCCTCTGCGAGGTTTGGTTTCGTTTGATTAGATTTTTCGTTCACTGATGTATTCTCGCACGTTTCACTTCAAAAAGCCATTTTACTAAGCTTGTTACACATCCACGGCTTGTCAAAGCAGCAGGGGTTTGGAGGCACTGATTTTTAAAGGCTGTGCTATACCCTTTTTTCACCAGCAGATGGGGCTGCGACCCCTCTTGTGATTTATACAAGTAATTCAATCCAACATTAAATTGAGTAAGGTACACACACCAGAATAGGCAGCCACCAGGGTATTTCAAATAATCATACACAAGGCCTCTTATTGGATCCTGCAGCATTTCTTTGTTTAACTATCTGCCTCTGGTCTTTGAGAAATGCTGTGATTGAAAGAGCCATTGCAACAGGCAGGGAGAAAACCAAGCAACATACTAAGATACGCTATGAGCTAAAACTGTTCTAAATGACCTGGCGTCATTTCATTCCCTAAACTGCAGTAATGGATAGATTAGTGAGAGACTAGTATTCATCGCAAAATGATCAAGAGCAAAATTTGCAGGAACAATCCAAAATGATGAGTTTGTGTCTGTGAGTGAATGTGTGTGTGATGCGTGTATGCGTGTGTGTGTGTGTACAAGAGTTTGTATGTGTGTGTGTGTGCATGTGTGAGTGTGAGTGTGTGTGTGTAAGAGTTTGCGTATGTGTGAATGTGCGTATTTATACAGGCATGTGTGCGTGTGCATACGTGTGTGTATAATGAGGTATGAGTGTCGGCTCACTCACTCTGTGTCTGTATCCGTCAGTGTGAGCTCAGAGCCTCCGTTCCTGGAATCCGAGTCCACATCACTTTCCCCGGTCTCCCGCCACATCCCAGCAGACAGCTCTGGAGAAACATCCATACTAGGGATTAATAAAAATAAAATGAATCCCGAAAATAAAACATTTTCTATCCCGAGAGTAGAAGCACGCTGTTCCAGGAATCCCGGGAAGCTAGACATGTTTTTAACGCACCAAAAAAAGTACCAGTCAAAACGCATTGGTCATATTTCAATAAGCAGCACTAAAACAAGAAAAAATGCACATAAACCTATGGGTTCCCGACCTGACAGCTTTAGTGTATTTGATGTTATATTGATAATTATAGAGGCAAAAGAACGCTATTTATGCTTTTAATCAATATTAGAATGCATGGTATATAAACTTCGGATGCAGTTTGAACTTCTCTATAGCTGCGAGGAATGTTAAAACCAAAATGCATTGCCTGGGATCCGCTTGCTGAGAACAGCCTCGGAACTGAAGTTTCACAATTATTCATTGTATAAACAAACGAAATTCGTTAAACCAATTAATTTGGCATTTTCAACATGATTCTAATAAACTGGGACGTTCGCCATGTTAGCGTTACAGTACAGAGGTTGGTGCAAGACTATAATAGCCATGTTAAATTGAGTAATCTTTGACTCTATTACTGTAAGTTCTCATGTCACATAATGTTTCTTTATTTTATCTTACAGCATTTCACACACACACATATCTAATCGCATGCGGGGATCAATATAACAATCTAGAACAGTGGCCAGCCCGCTTCAAGAGCAAATTAACTCGTAGACTGGTACAGGCCTACAGTGCACTCATAATATAACAAATTAAGTACACTAAAGCCTATAAAACATTTAAGATGGGCCTATACAAAATTAAAACATAACACAATGGCCAATAATAATACAAAATAGACTATACATAATAAAACAAAATATACTTTGGCCTATTATAAATAAACCAAACAGTAGCCAATCATAAATAAAAATAGATGGGCCTATCATACAAATTCAATAGTATTAGCATTAACTAATAGCTACAATAGCATTACGTTATGTAAAGTCTAGAACGTTAACTCCCTCTAGTGGCAGTATGAGAGGACACAACAATGTTCAATTATTTTTAAAAAAATTGTTTTCCCATTGTTATATTTCTCGCGAAAAATTGTTTGGGCGGGAATTCCCGGGAACTGTTTCCCGGTGTTAAATCCTAATCCGTACGGTTAACCGGAGCGATCAAGCTGCGCTGAACGCAAATGGACTGTATGGCAGATAAACACTCAATATGATTCAGTAAATACACAGCACACAGACCAGCGCTTCTGAAGCTCACCCTGCAGGGCTCGGTGCTCCAGCGTCGGGCTCACAGCCTGCAGCACTTCCAGGAGGACAGCCTCGTCCAACACGTCCTGCCAGGACAGGAAAGGCTCATTCAAACGCATCCACCCCATTCTCACTTAATTCTTTACAATGTTTCTCCATTGTTACCCTTAGCCAATGGAAAATTTGTATGATGAGTCAGGTTCAGTTATTGGTCTGTAAAAGCCAAGGTGCCCCCCTTGGAGGGACACGGTCCAGGCTGCCATGCCCTTTCTCACCTCCTGCGGCAGGTCGGCCTGAGCGAGGGGTGGGTCCACGGGAGCGGGCTCCACCGTCTCCCCCCAGACAGGAGAGCCACGCTCGGGGTACACGGACGGCCCTTCGTCATCGTTCTCGGATGCGGGGTCCTTGCCTTCCTCCTCTTCCTCCTCCTCCTCCTCCTCTTCGTCATCGTCCACAGCCATTTCCCTCTCCCCGCTGGGCAGGGCCTTTCCGGCAGTCAGGGGGGAGGAGTAGCGGGGCAGGGAGAAGGACCCGTCCAGGATCCACTCTGGTTCTTCGACGAGCTCCTTGGGGCTGGGAGGCTCATCAGCAAAATTCTGGAACAACCAGAGAGGACCAACACCTCACACTGTGCACCACAACACATGCCTTTAACCCACCCTTTTACCTCACACCAAACTGCACTCCTTTACCTCACACCACACTGCACCGCTTTACCTCACACCAAACCCCACCCCTTTACCTCACACCGCACCCATTTACCTCACATTACACCACACTCCTTTACCTCACATCACACCTCACGCCTTTACCTCGCCTCACCACACCCCACCCTTTAACTCACACCACACCCCTTTACCTCACACCACACTTCTTTACCTCACACCCTACCCATTTACTTCACACCACACCCCTTTACCTCACACCGCACTCCACCCCTTTACCTCACATCACACTGCACCCCTTCACCTCACACCACACCACAACCATTTACCTCACACCACACCACAATGCTTTACCTGACACCGCACCCCTTTACCTCACAATACACCGCACCCCTTTATCTCACACTACACCGCACTCCTTTACCTCGCCTCACCACACCCCACCCTTTACCTCACACCACACCCCTTTACCTCACACCACAACACTTTACCTCACACCTCACTTTTTGACCTCACACCTCACCCCTTTACTTCACACCACACCCCTTTACCTCACACCGCACTCCACCCCTTTACATCACACCACACCCCTTTACCTCACATCACACCCCTTCACCTCACTGCACTTTTTTACCTCACACCACAGCCCACCCCTTTACCTCACACCACACCCCTTTACCTCACATCACACGGCACTCTTTTAGCTCACACCATACCCCACCCTTTACCTCACGCCACACCCCACCCTTTTACCACACACCACACCCTTTACCTCACACCACACTTCTTTACCTCACACCACACCTCACCTCTTTACTTCAGACCACACCCCTTTACCTCACACCACACTCCACCCCTTTACCTCACATCACAACCCTTTGCCTCACATCACACCGCACCCCATTAACACACCACACACTTTTACCTCACACCACAGCCCACCCCTTTACCTCACACCACACCCATTTACCTCATACCACACCTGTTTACCTCATACCACACCCCACCCCTTCACCTTCCATCACACCACACCCCTTTACCTCACATCACACCACACCCCTTTACCTCACACCACACCCCACCCCTGCACACTCAGCTCTTCACTATCACTGGATGTGGAAGGAGGACTCTTTTAACCCAACAAAACACAAAATATTTGCAGATTCTTGGTATTAAATGTTTTTGTGACTAACACGAATAGGCACTGGCACAGTCCGGATTTGATACCAGACCTGGCAGCCGACCCACACACTGGAACAGCGCCTTTACAGAATGAACTAGCAGGCCGCCCTGGGACTCTGAGTGCTCTCGGCTGACTGGGTTCGAGTGCTACAGCAGCAATGGTCACCTGACCCGGTCTCTGATCCCTTCCCTTTGCCGCAAACCTGCAGAACAGCTCCAGGTTTCCAGATACAAATTAAGTTATTCGCTTATCTGAAGGCCCAAACAAAGCACTAACTCACTCTGCGATCCGGGCGAGATATTCAAAACCCACTCCCGCTGAAAGAAGGCCTTTCTTGTAACTGAAGCTCAGAACCCGATCGTGTCCCCTGTTTTTTTGGGAGTTTTTTTTACCGCCACTATCAGAAACTTCTGATCTGTGAAAAACGTTCCTCTCCTGTCTGGCGCATACAAAGAAGGCTTTTATTCCCCTGTGACAGGGCGGTGCTGGAGAGGCCTGTCCTTACAGCACACTCGCCCCAGACACACTTAAGGATCATAAGAGCTGAAAACGCACTTTTCCCTCGCCGCGGAAACCGCTGAGTCAGCGCCTTTGCCGTTCGGGCTCCTTGCAGCCCAGAACCAATTTGCCATGAAAAATGTGTGGAGTCTAAAATCTTAATAGCACAATTAGTCTCGTTTTTTGGTAGATTTACTACAGTACTTGACTCTTGCCGCAATTACATCTTTGCTAAAAATTCAAGGATAATATGGTACACCTCAGGCCAGAGGGGGGGGGGGCGTGCACCTGGGCAAAGTTCTTTCAGCGAACCCAGACCACTTATGTCCTCTAATGTCAAACAAGGGCATTATCCCCGCTTTCAAGCGCATTGTCGCAAAAGTGTGGATTCATCACCTCACCTCGAGACGGATCCGAAGACCTTTTTGTCAGAAGCACCGAGAGCCTTCGCTTAGCGCAAGGCTTTCAAACCGGAGATGACGGACACTTTTGCTCGCCTTCCACCGTTAACACCGTTATGGTATCGACTAGATAACGCACGATAATTTAGCACCCTGCTGGGACTGTTCCCCGACTCCTCTAATGGCCCTGAATCTACTACCAAGTACACGCAGCACAAACACTATTACTATCTAAAACCATGATTAAAACATAAACCAAGGCAGGAAAAAAATAAACAAATAACCACTGACAAATTCTATATATTAATATTTAATTCCATAAGAATGTGCCTAAACCGATATGTTACCCTCTCACTCCGCCTGTAGTAATGTATTTAATCCAGAAAGAAGGAGGGAGGCGGGGGTAGTGTGATCGGTGTGCGATTACCTTAGGTACGGGAGGGCTGTTCTGCTCGAGAGACACTCTGTCCTCTGGCTCTACAGTGGACTCCACTTCCGGCTCCGCCCGACCGCTCTCCTCCGACCCATCCGTCTGTCCAGAGCAAGAAACACACCAGAGTCTGACTCACCCAGGCTAATGCTAAGCGCAGGAAACCCCTAATTAGAGTCATACTGCCCAGGGAAGGGAGCCCACAATCAGAGCTAAATGACCACGAGCAGAACAGAGAGCCATAGCAAGTACTCTTTAATCAAAAGTAGGAACCAAAATAGCCTTTAAAAATATAAGTATTAAATTGAAGTGGACACCAGGACAGGCATTAGCATAATCGTACACAATACTCCATGTATTATAGATAGATACTATATGTAATTGAATAATAATGAATAGAGGCTGCGAGGACGCCGCTCACCACCAGGGGCTTTCTGATGCCCAGGTAGACCTTTCCGGGAGGGGCCGCCTTCAGCACCTCCACGGCCTGCGCCAGGTGACAGGTGTCCAGGTGCGTGTCATTAACGAACACCAGCTGGTCCCCGGGGAGGATGCCGCCGTGGTTCTCGGCGACGCCCCCGGGCACCAGGGAGCGGATGACTATGACCGAGCGTGCAACGTCAAGGGGATCCTGCAGAGGGCAACAGAGACCACGGCAAACGGAGTGAGACGCTCAGCACGCGCACACACAAACGCACTCGCACACCGCAAATACAGATACAGCACAAAGAGGCTCGTGTAATGCTGCGCTGGCATTTTGCTTGTGGAGGAACACCCTTAAAATGACCTTACGCTACACCGTCACAGCGCCTGGCTGTTCCACAACTTTTACGGCTTACTGAGTACATTCAGAGGAGCGGATAGACGCAGTGGGGTAAACGTCCCTGCTGAAATCCTATTGGCTCAGTGGCAGTTTGAGAGAAATGCAGATAAAGCGGTCCGCTTAGGGACTGTGGTGTTTACAGCACAGACCCGCCCAGCTGTCAGTCAAGGGCCGCGGCCAGTCACAGGTAAGCAGCAAGTGTTAAGCCAATTAGAGAGAGTCCATGCTGAATGTGGAGAAACACTGAAAGCTCAAGCAGCAAATTACATTTTGTGTTCTTCTGAAGAGGCTAAATGGTCTATGAGATAAAGCCTGGTTTACACTCAAAGTTATTATTTCAGTATTGGTATTTGCAGCAATTATGTACGAATGCTGGCAGCTCGTGTGGGGTCGGGGGTGACCACAACAACGCAACATTCAACATGCATTTATAATGCTTATGAGCAAACTGAGAAATCACAGCTAGCCAATGACGTCACAGAACTCCAACTACGTACTTTTCCCCCCATTCTGAGCAGGAGGCCTAGAAACTGCGAGCCAACTGAGCACTTTGAGATCTTTACTGAAGCCAGAAAACGCGGCATACTTTCGTTTCTGCACAAGTGTCACAGGTATCAATCATGTTACGAGCGGGCTAGGCCATAAAACTGCAATTCAGCCTCAATTTGATGCGTCCCACAATATATTTGATGACCCATATGGGCAAATTTTATGTGACGACTGACAATATAAAAGTGATTAACAAGTGGTTATTCCAATGTAAGAACCAAAGCTGCACTACAGTAATTAGCAAGGACATCTATCTGTCCGTAACAGGAGAGAAGCGTTTATGATCATCTTTTCTGACGCTGCGGAGAAATGAAAAATGATTGGTCGCGTAAGCGTTCGCTGCGCTGCGGTTCTGGAGGTGGGGAGAGGGCCTGTGATTGGTCGGCGGAGAGGCCGATGCGGTCCGTCCTGGACAGGGCGGAGTGTGGAGCGCACTGCAGAGCAGAAATGAAAGGGACTTTGTGTTCGGCTCTCCCAGGGATCTGTGTGCCAGAGGTGAGGGAGAACACCGTGGCCACGGTTATGCGCACACACACACGCACACGCACGCGCGCGCACACACACACACACAAAAACACACACTCAAGCACACACACATACACCTGAGAACAAGAGCCCTGCGGAGACTGCGAGCATTTGGTTAAAGGATTATTAGCTTGAGCGGAATGCTAATAAAGCATAGAGCTTAATACTCTCCTCATTTCGGTCACTGCTCTTTACATGGCAAAATTAGCGCAGTGCGCCGAAACACTCGCAGCGAACGCGCACTACACCGAAAAGCCCAAGCTTCGCTTCCACCACGGCTATCCATTTAGCCGCTCAAATAATTAGGAGGACGAGGACCCCGCTAACACTTTCTCCTACAGGTGCCCGTAGAGCCGACTGCGACCTGTGAGAGCCTGTTGTGGGCCTCGCCGGGCAGGAGCCCTTGCCCGAGCCGTGATAGAGACTCTGGCGGACAGAGCTCGGGAGGGAGAAGTGAAAAATCAGGGCCAGTGTTGGGTCCAATTACGAGGACTGATTACACAATTTACCGCCGGTGCAGAGTACGCAGTCCAGAAAAAAAAAAAGGTAATTTTGGGGGTGAGGTGAAGTGAGGCCTGCTGAAAGGGTGTATAAACACTGGGACACGGAGAAACAGGAAAAAAAGGACGAAGAAAGAGGAAGAAAAAAGTTTGAGGGAGGAGGGGGGGGGGGGGGGGTTTGAAGTTCCAGTCCAGCTGGTCCTTTGCGTAGACACAGGCCGCATTGTCCGCCTCCCAGGTTTCAGTCAAGCGTGTTTCGCTTTGAGCCCCCCACCCCCCGTCCCACGCGGGCGGTGATGTCAGCGAGGCAGCGCTTAAACCTCGGCAAACAGACCGGTGGTGGGGGGCTGCGCTGGGGGTTCTGCAAACAGAGGGGTGGGGGGGAGAAGGGGAGGGCTTGGGGAACAGCGCGAAGTACGTCATCAGAATCGGACGGCCTGCCGCGTTCAATATTGATTCTTGGGCCTGTCAGCTCCGAAAAGCCCTTCCTCTCTTATTTATGTTTCCACTCCACTGCGGCTGTGATTTAGGGGTGCACATAAAAAACCAGGGGACTCGTCGGGGGGGATGGGGGGTGCAGCTGCCTTACATGTTACAGTCCTTGAGTCAATTATCATTCAGAAATGACAAATCCAGCAGCGCTGCAAGCAGCCATTACTGCACATTTATGCTGACGTTCTTCTCCGCTGCGTCCGTGTGAAAGCACTCAGTACGGTGAAAGGGAGCGCGGGGAGCCTTTCGAGTAATCATTTGTCAAATCAAGATCAAAACACCGGCTTTAACACAAGCGCTGGCTGCTAAGTCTTCAATCGCTCAAATTCATTTACATTTAATTGTTCATTAACGGACCCGAGTTGCATTTCGCGCAGCCAGAGGAACCTTGTGACTTTATGATTGCACCCCTGTCTGCACCTTTTGTGGGTGCACACCAGGGGGCACATGGTGCAATAAGAGAAAGTGCTTTGACAGACCTGCGGACTGTTATTCACCACAAAATGATATATTCTCCCCGTCTTGGAGCTTCAGTTAAACTAAGATAACCATTTATTAAGTGAAATTGATCTGTGCGCGTACACATACATACTATCTCTCCATTGGCCTGATTTACTAAGACTTCTAGCGTGCGCAAAACCTTTTAGCACATGCAAAACCAGCAGCATGACCAATGATTGGTCATTGTACTGGTTTTGCACCAATTATTGGTCGTGTTCTTAGTTTTGCATGTGCTAAACGGGTGCCATAACTAAAATCTATACTGCGAAAACAAAAACTAAATATACCAAGACAATTAGCTAGTCAGGGCTTTATTTACTCGCATTCCATCAACTGAGTGACCACACATTAAAAACAGGACAGCCGAGCAGTGTGGATGTGAAACCTGCATGTGACATCAGGATACATCCCAGTCCTTCAGTAGTTTAATGGCAAGACCTTCCTATAGCCACACATAATGTACGCACATTCCAGAGGCAGGCTGCAGCACACTTTTCCACCATACTTACAGAGGGGGCGCTTCCCTTGCAACTGGGTGGGAGTGGCTGAATGAGTAAATGACTGGATAAGAGCACCCTGAATTCTGCTCAGTCTGTCTGAATGTATTGGGTATGCTCTTTGGCTATTCCTTAGAGAAATGAGGGTGTTGGGCCTCGCACTCTGCCGGGCCATATCCCGTGGTGTCGGGCTGAGGGTAACTCTGGCGGCCGTCGATCTGCTCCGCTCCTGTGCGCCGCGCCGCCTCCCCCTCAGGCCTCGCCCAGCTCCACAAAGCCCTTTTCTTTTTGTTATGCGCTCTGTCCGCAGGCGTCTCCGGAGGACGGCCGAGGGCCGGGCTGGCCGGGGTTCTCACGACGCAGCCGAGAAAACTGTCAGCGACCACCGAAGGCCTGCAAGGGCCAGGGCCGCGTTAACTCTTTCGCTGCTCTATCGAAGGCTGTTCATTGGGCCAGGGCCGTGTTAACCCTTTCGCCGCTATATCAAGGCGATTTGACCCATTTAATATCAGTGCTCTGCGCCCTTCCAAATGACATCCATTAAGAGGTGTCTGCAAACTGAGAAGAGTCCCACATGATTACACTGGTGTCATCGTTTTAAAGCAGACACACCCCTTGGTGTCATGCATCCAAGCCAAATGGGATAAGCAATTATTGCTGACACAAGCCAGCCATAGTCGGGTAACAAGTTCCATCTGGGGCGGAGAAACTAGTGAATGACTAACGCAAAACAGGTTGGCTACAGCAAGAAGCCTTCAGGCCTGGCCAGGCAAGTGCACCACCAACCTGGTCTTCTGTATTACACCACCATCATTAACCCTACTGACATAAAACACTTGTTACCTGCCATTACCACATGACCTACTGTCCTCCACCCACCATGTTCGTCATACACCCCGTTGCATTTAATTCATGTATTATTGTGGGTGTTCTCTGTAGTTCATCCATACTCCCATACAATCATCTTGGTTGGTTTCTGCAGGTGTAGACATCAGCTGGATAAATAAGTAAGACCTGATAAATAATGAATGCATCCAGTGATTTATACCTCTTCCTTTGAAAAACAGAGGTTAAAGCTAAATGTTGTATTAGCGGGCAGGTGAGGCTACCGTGGACTGACTGAGGAATTGGTAATCCATTTTGGATCTCCCTTTTCCTGGCAAATAAATAACTTAATTGCTGAAGCCACACGCAGAAGGCCTGCATTCGTTCCCGGGAATAGGGGGGGGACTTTCGAGCCACACTCTGCGGTTTATTTACAGTAAATCTAATCTGAACGGGCCAGTGTTCTACAGGGGAGCTGCTGTAGCACAAGTATTTTCTTCCATCACAGTGTGTCTACATTCCTACAGCAGAGCGTAGCGTAGCTCACGCAGACTCCACAAATTAGCTGGCTTTCCCGCAGGTATGACTTTCCTCCGTTTATAATTCAAATTAAGAGACGGTATTACGAGCAGGATATTATCTGTTCATGAAATAAATACGTATGATATAAATAGTGCCTTTACATGCACGTAGGGACTCATCTTCACACTCCTGGGATAATTTTTATGTTTATTAATTAGATTGACACGTTTATCCATAGTGACTTGGGGAAGGGGTTGAGGTGGGTCGCGAGATGCCATTTTATTATTTGCTCTGTATGTAGGGGCCATAGAGGGTATTTTTGCATGTACACACATTTTTATACTTCAGGTAGACTTGTATAAATCCTTTTGTTCCCATACTAATGTGTGCCCCCTCTAGAGGTGAGAAAAGGTACGTCTTTCCAGGGCCTCAGATTGGAGTACTGCTGGAACGCAATACATTTTCCATTACATTAACATTAATGCGATTAAAACACTGCTCCCGTTACGTGCACATGCGGTCGTTTTGACGTAATACTTACAACCATTTTAATCCCACATTTGAACATATTTCCAGCTGCTATTTAATAAAGGGTGGGTCACATGGAATGTATTTTCTCATTAAGAGGCCCGTGGGCTTGGAAAGTTTGGGTTCCCCTGACTTACAGGAGCGTTGCGCCAGGAAACGAAGCACTTATCGAAGAAGTTTTTCACATTGCCACGCCAACTCCTATATGTCCACTTCATTTTGCAATACCATTTTCTGAGAGCTTAAGGTTTAAACGAAGGATTCTTTTTAAAATAGTCAATCAAAGTGCCCTTGGTTCATTTGTGGGGTTCTTTCTAAAACTGACTGAAAAACTTGGGTCTCTTCAAATATTCTGTGCATCTGCTAGCAGCAAATCTGAAATCAAACTGGCACCTGACCACTTTACTCAATTTGACAGCTCCTAAGCTCAAGCGCACCAGAAATGCATACTTTATCTGACCAATGTCTGACCAGCCCAGGTTTACCAGAAGAAAGACGTTAATGTGACCACTTGAGAAGAACGCTGCGTCTTAATGGGCTATACTACGCTGAAAGACGTTTTTAAAAAAATGTATTCCGCCAACACTTTTAAGTGACTTCTAAATGACTGCGAGAAGGCTCGACTGAAACTGAGCCTGGCACCCTCCGACTGAACCCACCGAAACCCAACGTTTCAGATAAGCCACTTAAGAACAGAGCACCTTCATCAATCACCATTAAGTCTGTTAGCGAGAAATACAGAGGGGGCCCTGGCGTTCGTTTACACAGCACTGGTGACAATTACCCTCGTGCTTCTCATTTTTTAAACATTACTCGTGTCAGAAAAAAGAAAAAACACACGGTGATTTAGTGATTCTGCTTGCTGTGCTCGCTGTACATACCAGCGAAAACAACACTGTGCTTGACAGACTTGCATTACTGCATTTTAGCCAAACTCTGCGCTGTTGAAAGCGGCACTCTGTTTGCAGTCCAGAACTAGAACTCAAACATTCTTGGTACCAAAAACTGTTTTTTGTGTGAATCTAAGCACTTTCTCTTTATTATTTATGTTTTTGCTGAAACTGAAAGAAATGCTGTCTGTCGGATTAATGTACGGTTTCTTATCAAAATGTGAGAAGTTTTGAGTCCGTGGGGTCCCTCTACCCTGAAGAAGTCCAACAAAAGAGGACTGGTGAAAGGCAGATGAGATGGGTGAATAAAGCAGTGTGTGGAACAGCCCTGGCTGGTGTTTGGTGCCTCATCTCCACGAGCCAGTCTACAGGCCCTGCATCGCCCGGGCTTATCAGCTCAGACCCCTGCTCTGCTCCAAACAGCAAAAATCAATTCCTACTCTCAGACCCGGAACAGGCTCAGCTTGCAGCAAGGAGGAGGTTCAGAGAAAGAGGGAGGGAGAGACAGAGAGAAGTAAACGAGCACTACGAAGCCGGTTGAAAATACACAGTTGGTGTCTCTTTCTACATATGTAATTTAATATGCAACCCTTTAACCAGCTACACACACATACACCCACCCACAGAGACAGACACACAGATGCGCACAAACAGACAGACACTTCATTGCACAGTCACACACACACACACACACGCATGCACACAGAGGAGCATGCACGCACACACACACGCACACACACACGCACACACACACGCACGCACACACACACGCACACACACACACACACACACACACACTCCTGAGAGGATGCCCGTCTCCACCTGAGGCTTCTCCAGCACTGCAGCAGAACTGCTGATATGGATAAGAAGCCGACCTGCACTCGACAGGAGGCTCAGCTGGCGGAGAGACTGTGTAACAGAGAAGAGAGGAGGTCTTCTGGGTGATGCGGTCCTCCGTCTTAACCCCACGTTGGAACACAACCTAGACCTACATCAGACGCATCTTAATTACATATGCTGGCTGTGGGTCTCAGGCTGCGAATTCTCTCTGTTGAATCTTGGACAGGATGGATGTTTTTGTCGTTAGGCAAGTTATCATTGGTGGTCTGAACACCTCCCCCGTCTCTACAAAACTCAGGATATAACAATTTATCCATGCAGTTGTGCATCACAATTTAAAACAAATTAAACGTGTGCACCGACACTGATGGCTATAATTGCATTCAAGTAAATGCAACATTTGCACTTTACTTTGTAGTTAAAAGTGCAGTTTTCAAAACGAATCTGGCTTTATAGCCAAAATATATCTGACACAATGACAAAAGAATCTAGAAGCACATCGTTACGGTTGCACGCACTGTGACACGCATGCATGGTAATTACCAATACAATGCACAACGTAACGCGAGAATTAATCTATTAATTTCTCAACATCGCCTCCTCTTCTCTTCTGGACTGAAATTCATTGCAATATACTCGCAAAACACTGTCCTTTCTAGATGTAGCCTGACCTGCTCAGGGATATTGCATATCTTGACACTTGCGCTGCAACCGAAAATCCACGTTGCGCGACAAACATTGCGCAATAAACATTTGGACGGCACCCATTATAATTTAATGTGTGGTGTAAACAACATCGGGAGGATCAAAGCATCTACAGTGAGGCTTCAGTCGATTTGTTGTTCGTCTCTTTGAAACCCCTCCAACTTTACTGCTATTCTCATCAGTTGTGAAGTATTAAAGAGAGTAGCAGCCTTCGCTGTGCCGGAGCTGCTGAGCACTGAAGTCTGTAGAGAAGCCCCGTGATTACTGCTACTCCATCAGCCCCCACAGCCAAGCAATGAGTAATAATGTTCAAACGTGACATTCGCTCAATTACGCCCCTGTGTGTGATCGTCTACCCAAACCCGTCATGAGTTGGAGGCCAGGTTTTGGCTGAGGGCCAAAATCCGCTGAAATGAACTAACTGATAACTCGTAACTGGTAGCTCATATCAGTAATGTGTGTGTGTGTGTGTGTGTGTGTGCGTGCGTGTGAGCATGTGTGTGCGTGCGCGTGACTGTCTTTGTGTGTGTGTGTGTGTGAGCATGTGTGTGTGTGTGTGTGTGTGTGTGTGTGTGTTTACGCGTGTCCCTGTCTGAGCGTGTGCGTGCGTGCGTATGCATGTGTAGATAAGTATATCGTAACATAAATATAGTTTTGCCACGCTCTTGACGTCGTTCGATTCCCAGACTGGGCGCTGCTTATCCAGAGCAGTGCAGTTTACATTCTTTATACGGACATAAGCTGTGTAAGTCGCTCTGGATAAGAGCGTCTGCTAAACGCTTAAAAATGTACAAAATCTACATGTAAATGATCCCGTGCTGAATTTAAATGAACATCGACTGCAGAATAGAAACACATGGCTTAGTTCTGCACACGCGCTTGTCCTACTTAGCACACGTCAATACAAAGACTGTGCAGGTCCCTATAGCCTCATTAGCCCCGCACATTGCAATCCTATGAGCACAATGTATACCCCATCAACAAACACTTCAGAGTGGCTGCATCTTTGAGGACATGATGGAGAAGGCTACGGTTGCGTGCTATATAAACGCTACAAAAATTAGCATTGCGTTGTAGCAGAGCAGCCGCGCCTTAAAAGAGCCAAGAAACTGCCACTTTCCAACACTGCGTGTTCCAAGGACAGGAATACCGACCAGTTTGAGGCGAAGATCAAACGGAGAAAGTGACAGTGGGCGATCAAGCCATTGTGTGCGGCAAAGACCACGGGACCGTGCGCTCCCAGACGGACGCACGTTCAGGAGTCGCACCATTACATTCCTGTCATCTGTTATTTTCATGATAAACTTACCGCAGCTCCACTTCAACCACATCCTTCCCTCTGCAAATATAATCTTGGTTGGAAATCGTTTTTGAATTTTCTTTTTCCAACATAATCAGCGACTGTCCCAGAGGGACGCCGGCATGTGTAATGGACTAGTTCTGAATTGTAAGCCGTCTCATTATCTGATCTCTTATGGTTTCTGGTAGGTACTTATGCGGAGTAATATACAAACCCTGATTATAAACTAATGAAGTAAAAGGAAATCTGCTTTCCATTTAAACCCAGTGGAGCTCTGTTTGATGTTTAGGCTTGGCTGGACTCCAGGTAAACATGAGTCTTGCCAGAAAGGTATCGTTGTTCCCTTTTGTTCATAACCCAACGACTTGTGACACCAGTGCACGTTTCCTGTGATCAGACCGCAGTGAAGTCAAGTGGGATTAATTAAGTTAGTACTTTTACTAAAACAACCCCCCCACCCTTTTTCTTTTAAAACACATATTAAGTGTACTTTCTCTCCTCCAAGAACACGGCTCATCCGCTCGGCCTGATGTGGCTCCGGCAGGGCCTTTGAACGCTTTAAGCCCCTCGCATTTATTCATTAGTCCATTTATTTTCCTGGAATTTCCTTGAACTGTTGACGTTCCGGGCAGGCTAAGCAGGAACACGGGTGTCTGAGGGGAGGCGTGCGGCCGAACGGCCCTACCTGATAATCCAGGATGCTGAACCCCAGGCCCTGCTCTCCCTTCTCCAGCTCCAGCAACTTGATCTCGGGGGACCAGAGGGCCAGCTCCCCCTCTTCCTCCTCCTCCACGGGCTTCTCCTCCGCCGGCCGGGCCTCCTCCTCCCGCTCGTCCGCTCGTTCCGGGAGGACCTCCTTCTGGAGGCACACGGAGAGACGGGCGCAGATCAGTGTCGGAGGCACGGGGCAGAGGTTCTACCGTGCGCCAAGACCGCAAACCGGTAGTCAACCAGATTTTCAACAAAGTTTAAGATGTGCTTGGCTTTGATGATTTACAGGATTGTGGTGTTTGGAGTCAAAGCGCGTGCGGGTCCAGAGCCAACGCGGAAAGAGAGGAACGCCTTGACTGTGCCGATCGCAGACACATGAATATTCTCCAGTTGACACGTTTACTCAGCCACTTCCTGCAGCTCTGACCTTTGACCCTGCCAGCCACTGCGGCCCAGTGCCTTATTCCAGTATATTACCCCTTCTACTGCTCTCACTCCACCACCCCCACCATAAACCTCCATTCTACCAGTCTCACGGAACACCTCCTTTTACCCTTTGAAGAGAAGGTTTTATGGAATGTTTTTTTTTCTTCTAAAATTCTAAGTCAACAACTCTTTCAATTACCAGTAGTGATTGTTACATCAGCATTAGAATGTTCAGTTAAGAACATTCTAATCACATATTTGACTAGAATGATAATCACATACTTACACCTTAAAGGGTTAAATGCTACAGTGAACAAAAAAAGTCTCAATGGAAAGTTGAGCATGAGCAAAAAAAAAAAAAAAACGCAAAACGAATTTAGGTCTCCAAATCTTATGAGACCTTTCCAGATGTAAACTCAATTGTGGTGCTTTGATCTCGAGTCAAGACGGCGCCGTTGTATTCACGCGGTGACATCGTCTCACGCTCTCGCTGTCAGTACGGTTTTGTTAAACGCCGCGAGAGTGCTCACGACACATCTAAAATACAATTAATAAAATATTTTACACGCGCCAAGATGTTCCCTTGCATATAAAACAAGGTTCTCCCCTCGTTCCCCCACGGGCCTTTTCCGTATCCATGCCGCCAAGCGGCAAACCGAAGAGGGGGAGGTTCAGCTTACCAGACGAGGCTCAACCTCGCTAGGCCAGGGGGAGCTGCGCTCTGCCAACACTGGGAGGTTGCTATGCATCTGAGAGAGGAGAGGAAAGGAGAGTAATAACTAATGCATGCAGGTCATGTCTACGCAAAATATCCACACACCACTAGCAAATAAACGGATAGGTCACTTGCCTGAGGGAACCTGCATTTGTATTTTAGGTTCTGCAGATACTTCCATGCACCCGTACCAAGCTCTCTAGCCGTCACTGTGCGATCTCAATTTTTCAGTGTAACTGGACCGACACTATTATGTATTTGAATGCTTTCGCTTATGCTAGCTTCTTGGACCTGTCGCTGCGGTTTTCTATACTGTACTTGTATTGTGTGTGCTTGTAACAGTGTCGGAAGTTTCACCTGCTCCGGTAGGCTGGCAGCTGGGCTGACAGAGCGCCACTCCTGCTGCTGCTCCTCTTCCTCATTCTGGAACTCGCTGCCTTCCTCTGTGAGGTGACGGCAGCAGACCAGGGTGAAGGGCGGGGGCACCTCCCTGAGAAAGGCCACCGCCTCCCGCCGGGACTTCCCGTAGAGCTGTACGTCGTTCACCTGCACGCAAGGAGAAGGGGGTCAGGTGACAGGCCGCCGTGCTCTTAACGTGAGCTCAACACAAAGTAAAAGCCCAAGTCCCTGTTCGCCGGGTCTTAACAGCAGGGCCGAAACCCACACTTCCCAAATTGAAGGGTATGGGGTTTGACCCAGTATTTGCAGCCATTCGCAAAAATTGGAGTAAGGCTGAATATGTAGGGTGGGACTGGCACAGAGGGAGAAACTGCAGTACAGGAGGTGAGGTAAGCTTAATTAAATTTATTAGTTTATTTGACAGGGGCAACACGCATTAATAACACTTTTGTAAATGTGCCAGTGTTAGCCAGGGAGGCAAATTTTCATATTTGGACTGTGGGAGGAAACTGGAGTACCCAGAGAAAACCCACGCGTACACAGGGAGAACATGCAAACTCCAAGCAGAGAGAATGTGGACCGACCGGGACTAAGACCCAGAGCCTCCTTCTCGCGAGGCAACAGCTAACGCTAATCACTGCGCCGTGGTGCCGCTCCAGGGAAGGGGTCTGCTGGCTCTCAGATGGAACTGCCTGCTGTAAGAAAGCCCTGGAAGATGCGGCGCTATTTGATAGCCTTTTAATGGTGCAGGCTGGGCAGCATCTCCACACCATCTGCCTGGGACGGAGAGACCCTGCTCCCCAGGCCTGGATTCAGGGACTTTACTGAGCCTCCCGAATTCACTCCGCATCGCCTCCGTGCCGTCCCCGTCCTCCGGGGTGCTCCGAAATACAAGAAACATGGTTTCGCTGAAGCCAGGCATTTAAAAAAACCCGACCTAAAATATTCTTCTGGGAATCTCACCAGCTCCCGCTCGCCCCAACCCCCATAATCCACTTGCTCTCCACCCCCAGCTCCCCGGCTCCGGATCCCTCCCTTCTTCCCCTGCCAACAATGACAGGCTGAGGGCACAGCGGCCCGCGGCCCCCGTGCCAAGCTGGGCGGGGGGCAGGAAGGAGGGGCAGTGGGGAGGCGGGGGCGGGGGCCCATCATGCAGATGGTCTCGGTGGGCCTGTCTGTTAGCCCCGCGTGCCCCCGTTCGCCCCCGACCCTCCCGGCAGCAGCGCGTCCTTCCTGAAGACATGGGGCTGCCAGGCCTCTCACCACCCCTGCGCAATCTGCGCCTCCAGTGTGGCAGCGGCCCCCGCGCCATCGGACGCTAGAGGTGGACGAAAGGTTGAGAGACCAAGCGAGCTCGGGGCCTTTCGCGAGTTCGGCTTTACCTCAAGAAGCTCGTCCTCCGGCCTCAGCAAGCCGTGCTTGGCCACCGGGCCCTCAGGGGCCACGGTGGAAATGTAGTGGTGTCCGTCAAACGAGTCCAGCTCCACCCCCAGGCGCATGGTGTGAATCGGGAGAAGCTGGATGGGGTCAGAGGAACAGAGTAATCAAACGTACGGACACCTGTTTATTACAATCCCAGGACCCCAGTCTCTAGATACCCTAGTAAAGTTAATATTCCACCTCAAATTTAATATTAGTTTCTTACCTTCGAGTACTTCTGGAGCTCAGCGTCGTCTTCAATGACAGGGTCCAGTTCCACAACCTGCCGGACATTCCACATTAACTTTCCCAGGAGGAATTTTCTGCTTTCTGTTCTACGCATCCTCTTCAAAAATAAAAACTTTAACACCACTGATATAACCAAACCAGCATGTTCTGGACACGTTTTGTTTTGCATTGGTTTGTCAGCGTAATAGACTGTGTGTCTCACTCTACGTGCTGTGTTTTGTCTTACTTTAATACTCGGTGTTTTCGTTAGTTCTTACCAAGACGCTGTAATCCGGCCCAAGGGCCTGTTCCCACTTGGCCCTCAGCTCCATCTCTGTCAAAGACACCTGGTCTGTTGCTGAAACAAAAGGCCCATTAAAAACATAGTTCAAAAGCTATAGTGTAATAACCAACTGCAAAGTACATACAATACCCATGGCTTTGAAATGACTCAGTCCTGAGGAGCAAGTTAAGTCTGATCCCTAGCAGCCTAGTGGGGTACTGATGGGAAAGATAACCCATGACAGCCTATGAATTAGAGAGACACTACTGCTGTACAGGGATATATGTACTGTGAATGCTGCTACTGACATACTAACATCACCATGGAGGTATGGGTGTGGCTACTGACAGTGACATCATCATGGCTGTTAGAGAAGCAAAAATCCGACCTAAGAATATCCAGCTGTATGAATGGATTACGTGTAAAGAACATTACCAGTGTAATGTCCAAATTACTAAAATGTAATGTAGTCTGACTGTAGCTAGTCAGAGTAAAATCACTATGACTGTAGTTATAATATGATTGCAGTTACTGAAAGAGTGACGTACGGGTACAGTTATGTATGGCTGTAGTCTCTGTCAGACTAACGTCACCATAGATGTGTGAGTGCAGTCACGGCCTGACTAGTCACGGTTTAGAGGCTGCCATTGATGGCGCCATTCGCCGTGGGGAAAGTTCCCGACTACCCTGCGTCGCAAACACGGTCCCGGATTCCTTTAGCAGGAGGAACAGAGAAAGAGTGCTGCAGACTGTGGGTTGCTCAAAATTCCAGGCACATGCAGAGAGAAGCTTTCTCCAGCTCCCGCCCCAGTCCAGCAGGTCACGTCTGGTTGCCATGTGTGAGTCCTCACTTCTCACCCTCCGTCTCTCCGGTCAATAGCTCTGTCTGCCATTTATAATTACATCACTACCAGTACCAGCTAACACGCAAGAATCATTCCAGCAACAGCAAACCCACAAAGGGAGGAATAGTTCCACAAAGGCGCAAGAGAAGCATATTATAGAATACAGTACAAACAAGAGGAACAGGAAGCGCCTTACACAAAAACTGAAAGTCTCCTTCAACCCGTATACAATTTATTAGAGTAAACAGTACAACACCACAAACCATTTCAAGACCTCGGCGCTTCCTGACCGCAATACGGCCTCCGGCGAATGAACCCAATGGTTGTGACCCCATTACCTCGAGCCAATTCGACAACACAGCCAACACTCAAGCTTTGTTCAGAACTGAAATTTCATATACAATTAAATCACTTTAACTACGGAATTAGATCTTGTAAGACCTGGCAGTACCTTTTGAATTTAGGTAGTGTGAGAGTGTGTAATTAATGATTTATTAAACCAGGTTATTTTCATTTTGATTCTAGTATGGAAATCAACTGACCAATAAATGTGTATTAGGCGTTCATAAATCTTGTTTTTAAAGCAACGGACCTACAGAAACGCATGAAAAAGTAGGGAACAAACACTGGCGCGCTCCCCCGATGCTTACAGCGAGCCGAGGGGAAGGAGCGAGACGCAAAGCAAATAAGCAGCGTGTACAAACGTAAGCGAGCCCTGCAATCCGAGCGTCCCAGGACGACGGCTCTCCCCGCGCACACGTAACCGTTTCAGCGGCGTCGCGAGCTAGCGCCCGGACTGCACGAACACGGGGGCCTGATTAAATTAGCATTTCTTACCGCGATAGCGCGGGGCGATTAATCACGCGCGTTGAACGAAATAAATGCGGCGATAAATACTGGATGTCAAAAACCCGACAGAAACATCTGCGGTCCAGACGCCGGACAGAAAGAAATAATAAAAAAGAGGCGATTCCAGTCGCCCCCCTGGAACTGGAATCTATAATCAATTGGGGTTTGGATTTTTAAGTTAATGTAAATGATGGGTGGGGTTTGAGGTTAATGCTCATTTTGAATTTGAGGTTAATTTTTAAGTTAGATGCAGCTGGACGTTCATTTTAATAATGGGTTGAAGTAAACTTTCCCCTGAACGCTCTGAGCATGGCCCCCTCTGCCCATACGAGAGAGATCATCTCTACATTGAGTTTAGGACAGCCGGACAGACTCCCCTCCAGGTTACAGACCGGACAATGAATAAGGCTACCGATTGGCTTGTTGAACTCCTTTTAGTTAAATACTGACAAATATGAACTGCTTGTTCAACAGTGCTCACTGACTACAGATTACTGAAATGACAAAAAGTACAACCAAAAACAATGCTTAAATGTACAACTTCCTTTGTTGCAAGAGAAAAGACTACATGTCCCAACTTAAAGGGTAGCCTCAGAAGCTGGATGCAAAGGGACTGAATGATTACAAAGGATTTATACAGGATGCAAAGGGTTTCATAATGAGTTTATAATGAGCCTTTACAGGACACAAAACAAACTCTGACAAACACAAAAATATCAAACGCAGTGGAGCTTCGGAACCAATCGTCCGCAAGCCGAACCGTGATCCGGCACTTTCCCCGCGAGCTCTTACACTGTATCGGCTTTCCATTCAGCGTGCCACAGACACTGCTCTGGCATTATCCGCACTGAGACCTACCCGACGCATCCAGTCTTCCAGGTCTCGTAATTGCAAAATTATTTTTGAGCACTAAAGAAGAAAAACGTGAAAAAAAGATTAAAAATGGGGGTGGGGGGTTATTTTGATTTAAAATGCCGATCGTTTTACAAGCAGCGCGATTCCCCCTTTGGGAAATAAGCCCCTGACAAGCCGTCATTGTTATCCCAGCCTTGTATTGGCCCGGTGCAACAGAACTCTTTATTTATAAATTTGGCAGGTATAGGGTCTTGTCTGGATTAATTAGGCCGCAGTGTAACGCGAGCCACACCGCCATCCCCAGGCCTGGGCTGCTCTTCCGCTCGCAGCTCTGCTATCTCGATATTTATATCTGCAGGGCCGTCTAGCATGACTGTAACAGTGCCCGTACCGCCGTGGGGCAGACGGGATGATGGGGGGGTAGAGTGACGGCTTGCCCTCGCAGTGACCCGGGCCCGCAGGGGCGCGGCGTGGGATCGTGTTCCAGCGTCCCGAGTTAATGCCTCAACAGGCGAGGGGCGAGTCATTAAAAACCCTAAATGACCCGCCGTCGGGACAGGGGGACAGGGAGAGGGACAGAAAAAGATGTAATCCATAAAGTGAGAGGCAGCGATTGTGGTAAGACTCAGCTCGCAGCGCTGGCCAAGTCAAAGGTCGTATGTTAAGCACGGTGCTCTGAAGTACGAGTTCCTTGGAAACGGCTTATCCACACCCAGAGAACATTATGGTATACGCCCCTTCTGTTGTGTTACCAAACGGCCTTGTTCATTGGATACGATGCTCACGATCCTACCTGTGATACTGCCCTCTAGTGTATAAACAGAATATCCTGTTATGTCGATGCACGCAAGCCTGCCTGCCTGCCCTCAGCTCGTCTTCCTGTTAATGTCCTTACACACATCTCTGGAAAAGGTTAAAGATGAAATCATGCAAATCTTTGCGAAAAAGCAGGCTTCTCCGCAAGCTGCTGACCCCGCCCTAACGCGCGGCGTAGGGGCCGTGAGATCTCACCTCCTGCCAGCTGCTGTCTGATCCCGGCGGGGCCACTGTCGGCGGGATCCATCGGCGGGCCCTTCTGCACGTCCGACCGCACCTTGATCTCGGCCGACCTCTTCAGAGACACCCTCGAAGACTCCCTCTCCACTGCAGGGAGGAAAAAGAGCGGGAAGCCGTTAAAAAAAAGAGGAGTGAACAAGGGGGACCGCACGGCCCACGGGGCGGCCGACACTCAAGCAAGCTACAGACTCTGCTGGTTTTCATTGATACTCTGAACTTAATTAATCAATTAGAGCAGTTGATTATAGAGTTAACTCACTTCACGTGCGGGTATTTCACGAAAGCGCAATTAAGGAGTTAGCCGGCTAACTTTTGTAAATTTTGAAGTAACCCGGGCTCTCATCAAATCGGATGTCATCAAATTCAAAATATTTACAAAAGTTAGCCGGCTAACTCGCTAATCCCGCATCGTGAATCACACCCCTGGTTACTTTGGTCTGAATTGGGTGCTGATTTTAAGGTGAAAACAAAAACCATCAGAGCTTGTGGCTCTCCAGGGGTTCATTCCAATCGCTTATTTTTACTCCTTGCATCCTTTCCTTGCATCCTTTCCCAGCTCCTTAGCTCCGCCCAATGGAGGACACGGGGAGAGGATGCAAGGATCAGATACAAGGATGGAGGAATCGAGGCAAAATGCATTAGTAAAATGGAACGTCCATGCTCAGTCAAACGTCAGCGTCATATTAGGGTGTAGTGTAGTAGGTACAGTGGTTGGGAACGAAGTACCGAGAAAGATCGCAGGTTCGCCCAGTAGGACACTGCCGCTTGTACCCCCCCCAAGGGGTACTTCACCTGATTTGCTTTCAGTATATATCCAGCTGTAAAATGGATACTATGTATAAATGCAAAAAATTATAATAATAATAAAAAAATGCTGTGTAAGTCGCTCTGGATAAGAGCGTCTGCTAAATGCCTATAATGTAATGTAATGTATTATGCTTACATGCTGAACCATAATGCTTTTTAGCATATTTTTTCATGACTAAACGTGGCTTTTGTTAGTCATAAAGATGTTATTATGTATTAAAGCGCTTTATAATAGTAAAATTGTATTTGTGTAGGGGTGTAGCCGCCATGTGGCAGATCTGGAGAGGTGGATCATTTATACTCGTCACACATTCAGAGAAAAGGCTTCCGCATAGGCTACACTTGTTTCCTCGCTGAAGCATCCTCCGGGAGCCTCCTCACTCCTCCGAGGAGCATTTAGCGGTTTGGAATGTCCTTAAAGATGGCGAACCTCGATCGATTTCCGGGTTGGGGCGAGGACCGAGGAGACGAGGTCGGATTAAATAAGCAAATCGAATGAACCCCAGGACCCGGTTGTGGACTCATGACATACATGGACTACACATATCATACACGGACTAATGCGTCCGGGGGTTCGATTCCACACCATGAGACTTATCCACACCATGACACTTCCTGCACTGTAATCCCACCTCTATACGTAACCCCGCTTTCGCCCCATTTGAATAAAGTTAAAAAACATTTTTTTTAAAAAGGCACCCTCCTTATGCATTCCCGCTCTCCAAAATAATAAAAACAAATCAAAACAAACTTGCACAAGACTGGGGCTGCAACTTGAAGTCCGATGTCCTGTAGGTAACTACGAAAACCCCCAAACAGAACAGAGCGCACCAACCCCTGCCTTCTAATCAGAATTTTTAATTTTCCTTTTAAGCACGGGACCGAACTTCAATTTCAAAATCCGTCACCGCTTCCTGCAATGTTGCGAGTTAAAGATGAGACATTACGCACAGGAAATGACACCCAGAGCAGCCATTTGACTGATATCACACTTACGAAATGACTGCTGCTGTTGACATGGCGTCCGTGCGTACGCGCCGCGGAGCGCGCTGATTCGGGGAAGCCGAATCATTACGCCGTAATTGCCACTTATGGCACGGCTCCCGACTTAATAGGAGGCTTCATATTCTTCACTGTGTGTTTAAAGCACATTTCCAATTCAGACCGTTGGAAGAAGAGGGGGACAAGTTTACTGATTACTTCATCCTATTCATGCGGCCCAGCGGAGTCTTTTCAGCAAATCATTACATGCCGTTTAACGCAGGCGGAGTTCCTTTCTATTAACTTGTTCTGTAAAATTGAAATTCCCGGTACGCTCTCCAAGTGCAATATGAGTCAAGTGGACAGGAGGGAACGCAGGCCGATTATTTTATGAGAACACGGCCTCTCTAATGGGTGTACTGCTCGCTGTTCTTGTTCAGCTCAAATAATGAAAAAGACAAAGTTATATTCAGGAAATAAATCCACGGTTAAATTGCTCCCCTGACTTTCCCGTTCTCCCCCAAATTTCAAACCAACTGTATAACTGATCTGTACAACAGGAGTACTTAAACCCAGCATGCTTGGGGGGGGGGAGGGTTGATGTGGCAGGTTTCCATTCCAACCAAAATAAGTTGAAAACTGAAGTAAGCGGCTGCACTGAAACAGTGACTCCCAGTGGTGAGGAAAGGCCTTTAACTGGCTCAAAACAAACAAAAGTATCCAGGGTGAGAAGCAAGCGGCTCCACTGAACCCGACCGTTTCAAAGGATGACAGAACACAGGAAGCCAGGGTGGAGTATTCACCTTTGTCCAGAGATCGCTCCTTAGGAGTGGGCTTGAGCTTGGAGGCCATCTTCCTGACCAGGGTAAGGGTGACCAACTGACCCGTCTGCTTCATCACCTCCAGCACCTCCTGGTTGGTAAAGCCATGGAGGCTCACCCCGTCCAGCTGCCAGGGGTCAAAGTTCGACATTTAGGTCGCGCACACACACAAGTCCCGAGCAACCAGTCACAAAGCTAATGAACCTGTGGAACGAGCGAAAAGAACTTCTGAATGTCCCCATTAGCAAAGGACTGCTTTAACAGTCAGCACGGCATCTCCTCATTACGGTTAATTGTCACTGAAGCAAGAAAAGAGGTTTTCCTTCAACCTCACAGACCATCTCCCCCGCCCGCTCCCCAACCCCAACACCCCCAACACCCACCCCCCTCCAAGCATCTTCTGTCCCTTACAGTTCATCTCCTCACCATTTCCCGAAGACACACTCGCATGCAGGGTTAATTAAGGTAGAGCTAATTAAAAAGTGATTAACAGCCTCACCGCTATTATCCTGTCATGGACTCTGATATTCCCACTCTGCTCAGCTGCGCTCCCCGGAACAACGTACTTCACAAAAACTCCCACAGCGTCTGAAATCATCCAGGAGAGAGCTTAGTGGAAAAACAAGTAATAACTCAGTGACCCTTTACAATGCAAGACATCCAGGGAGCCGTTCCTCTATCACTCGATCAACCATTCAAAATTAATTCGCCATAGAGCATTTTTACAATTAAACTATCACAAAGCACTGAACAAAGTGTGTTTCCAGAGGTACTCAAAAAAACTATTCCCTGATCCCTGGTAAAGGTGGTGGAAAATACTCCTTGAGAACTTTGGCAAATAGAGTGGTAGTATAATAGTAGTAGTGGTAGCGTAGTATGATGGTTGAGGAACTGGGCTTGTGACACAGGTTCAGGTTAAATTCTGTGGTACTGGTATACCCAACATACTTGCCCTGAATTGCTTTAGTAAATGTCCAGATGTATAAATACTATGCAAAAATGTGTAAGGTGTATCTGTTAAATTGTAAAAAAAAAATAATAATAATAATGCAACCACAATGAACATAATATAAATAAATTAAGTCTTGCAGAGGTAGGTAAAATGTTGGTAAAGTGTTGATTAATGACAGATTGAGGTCTCACGTTCACTGGATAAGGCGTTATAGCCCACGATGGAGATACCCAGGCTCTGGCCCTCTTTCTTCTTCAGTGGTACCTCATGGATCTCGTACCCCTCCAGGTTTGGCTGCACCACAAAATGGAGACCAATGACATCAAGTGCATGAGAAGCACTGAACCCAATATCGTACACTTGGGGTATGCAACCCTGGTCCTGGAGTGCCAGAGATGTTCCTGGTTTTTGCTCCATCCAAACTTAAAACTGCATAATAGGATGAATTATTAGGCTTAATTAACACAAGTGACCAATACTGGAAGCATTCAGCTGTTCTACCACTCAGGCTCCGGATATTGTTCTCAGGCTCTAAATAATCAATCAAACTCTTGCGATCAAATGACAACCAGTAACAGCACTGGCACTCCAGGACCAGGGGACTATTCCTCATAGCTGGCTAACTAAGTTAGCTTGCTAACTGCACTGAGTAAAACCCAGAAAACAGTCTTTTTGCTAGTTCATACTGTTTGTTCCATGTTCAGGGGCTTTCCGGGTTTTACTCAGCACAGTTAGCCAGCTACAAGTAATAGGGCCTAGGGTTGCCTACCCCTGTTATATACAGGGGTATATATATGTTGTATACAGACCCCAGAAAAATACATAAAAGAAAACGAAGAGGATATTCTCATCAAGCCACCTCCCCCATCCGCATGCTGAGCACGAGCAGGTCTGCATTTCTGGCACTTACAGTCATGCTTGCCCTGCGAGCTGGTACTGGTGGGAGGGGGGGCAGGGCGGAGACGGGAGCGGCGGCGGGGGCCGGGGGGGGCGCCGGGGCAGAGCGCGGCTCTCCGAGGGGGTCGCGGGCGACGAGCATCCGGACGCGGCTGCCGCAGCCCTGCAGCACGCGCACCACCTGGTCGCTGGCCAGGCCCTGGGTGGGCGTGTCCCCGATGCGCAGGATGTGGTCTCCCGTCCTCAGCCGACCGTCCTGACCGGAACACAGAGGGGAGAGACATCAGTGGGAGGGGAGACCGCAGGTCACCGTGGACCAAGGACGGTCAGTCCAGGACCACAAGCACCGTGCATGACCATTCTGCACACTTGTTAAATGTCTCAATCACACAATTTCAGACATTTGGATTTGAAACGGGACCACTTGGACTTCTTCCAAAACCCAGAAAAAGGTTGGTTGTGCCAGGCCTTCTCCAGCCATGCTGGGAACTCAGAGAGACCATCGCCGTCGTCAGATATGTCCTTCCCAAAGCGTCTTCGGCCACTGTGACCAAACTCATTTCATGCGTCGCTTGACCTTGACCTGCTCTGAGCCGACCCGAGCCGAGCCGAGCTGGGAAATGCACTCTCCAACCACAGATCAAGCAGAGTAAAGTTTGGGATGGAAAAAAAGAGAGGGTGGGAGGAATGATAATACACAGAATAGGGAGAATGTAGCCTTTGTCAAAATAAAGAAGAAAAAAAGAACATGAAAGGCGTTTCAATGCATAAACTTGCGCGAGAATCCTCCCCGGCTTCTCCCTGCCTGTGCGCGCGAGACAGCAGGGGCGTATTGTAGCCGGACGGCGGCATTGTGCCGCCAGAGTTACAGCCATTAAAACGTGGAAATGGAAAATGCCAGAGATAACAAAGCCCTGATTTTGACAGCTTTTTTGGAGCATAAGATCCAGTGATGTGTGAAACACAGCGCTGTGCCTTTTCAACAAGAAGGGTTTTGTGTCCAGCTTTGGACATTCGAGAGGAGAGGGGGGTGGGGGTTCAAAACAGGACAAGATTTCAATCCAGATTCCTCCTGGATAACAAATTCGAAGAGGTTAAATCGAACATCAAATGGGTTTTTTTTTTTTTTTAAACAATCGAATGGCGAATTCCTGTGTTAACTGTGGCCTTTAAAAGGGGCCGCTATCCAAACAAAAAAAGAAAGGAGAAGAAAAGGAAAAAAGATTGCGGGGGGGGGAGAAAAAGCTGAAGTTGTTGTAACAGTACACTGGCCTTGTCAGGACTTTCACTTGGGAGGATAAATCCTTCCAGCATATCTTTGTTACTCTACCTCCACATCACCAGGACCTCTGAGGAGCTCTGGCCTGCCACAGAGCAATAGGAGTGTAATCCACTTAAAGAGTGATCTTTTTTTTCCCCCTGTGACACAATGGCTAAAATGTAAAGCGGCTTTTTAAGCAGAGCGTTTCCTTGGGCTTACTTTGTGAATTTATTTCTCTCGACCGGCCCTTTCTGCTAGCAAGCGGCTGCTGACATTTATCAGCAAATATGGATTAAAAAACGGATGTAGCGTACAGAACCGACAGAGAAGATTTTGGTTCAGGTGTTCTTTTTTCCCTGGGTAAACTTGAGTTTTTCGGGGAGGCCGGAATCTTTGTGCGTTGATACACGCACGATTCACAAATATTCCACTCCAAATTTTAAATAAATATTCTTATCGTCAGTATGTAAATTATTCAGAGGGATATTTTTGCAATGCTTACTTTATTTTTAAGGAAAATGAACAGTCCACCCTCCTTATGAATTTTTTTCTCCACTTTATTCAGATAGGGAGGGAAGCAGAGAGGGTTACAGATAGAGATGAGTTCACTGTACAGAAATCGTCATGGTGGGGATATCAAACCACGGGTCACACGGGGGAAAAAAGCCTGTGGGTTCAGAGTCGGCCGGCCGGCCTACCGACTTCACTACATGGCCTCACCACAATGTCCACCAACGTCATCAAAGCAAACATCCTTTAAAACGGATCAAGCCCCAAAATATCATACTGTAAATTCCACATTGCAAGATGGACTGATTAGGATTCAAAAAGATTTGGAGACTTTCTCCTAGAAATGACTCAAACCCCATAGGCAGCCTATTCTTTGCAGTGATGAATTTGGCATCCACATAGAAGGTGCTTTTAATAGTTATCCTTAATAGGATTGCTTGGCATATTTTCACCAAGTGAAAAGCATAAGCATGTGGTCAGAATCAATCTATTCGTTGAATTAAATTTAAAAAATCTACTTGTGGTCCCGTTCTGTAATTTTCTGCAATCATATTTTAAAGGTTATAGAACATCATAAAAATGGTCTTTAGTTATATTGACATTTATACACTGTAAAACCAAAATGCCAATCTTACTGAATGAATTGTCTCAACTTTAAAAAAAGGTCCTACAAAAAGTCATCATAACTCAATTCAAAAGAGTAAAAACTAATTTATCTAAAAAGATAAAGACCAGTGAATACTTGACCAGTTGAAGTTGTGCTACTCAAATGGTTTAAGGCAATCGGTTTCCCCAAACCATGAGTAAACTTAACTCTTTGGGTTTTACAGTGCATTTGTAAAATTATCAATTAACGATACGTAGCCATTTCTGATAAACATCTAAGGCAGGACAATTACTCAGGTATTCCAAGATCTTTAATCATACACAATTAGTTTATACCGTCATGCTTGTGTGATTATAAGAAATGGTGCCTTCAAGGAAGCTCGAGTAGGTACAGAAAATTAACAAAAAGGTATAAATACTACCAATTAATCCAAAAACCTGAAACAAATTGATACAAACATGATATATCCCATCAGATTCTTCCTTAACAGCACAAATTTATGCCCCAGATTGAGTGAAAATTTGAGACGGCTCTGCTGAAGTCAGGTCTATTTCACAGGGAATGTCGAACGTGAGATCAAGGTACATTTCTGAAATTTGTTTACAGGGAACATATCAACACTATGCTTCAGCAATTTGAATATTTGCTTATTTGAGGATCTCAGAAGGCAAGACAGGAGAAGACCTTCCACGTAAGGTGCGTGGAAGGTGCGGGGGGCGAGAAGACGAAAGTACAAACCCTGTCAGCCACGCTGCCCGGGACCAGGGTCCTGACCACAACCCCTGTGGCCTTGCCTCCCACGATGCCGAAGCCCAGCCCGGAGCCGTCGTTCACCAGCTCCATCTCCTCCACGTGGCCCCACTGCTCCTGCAAGAGAGACGGGCCACATCAGTCTCCCCCGTGACGCGGCTCCGCAGAGCCGTCAATCTTCCCATGCGTCCACGCTGACACAACCCCCATTTCCGCTTCTTGGCTTAGAAATACAGCCGGGCCACCTGACGGAGTGGTGAGGCTGTCTGAAACAAATAATGTTCCCGATAAAAGATCCCGTCCCATCCCTTAGCGCCATCCAGATAGGGCGTTTCCCGGGTCGAGTCCTATCCATCATCGGCAAAGCCTGAGGGCGAGATAGGCTAAGTGAAATTGAAGTCACGCCGAAGGCGGGCACGCCGTCATGGAATTATGGCAGTCGAAAATATTAAATGGTTGACTTTCAGGTCAGAATTGTAACCCATCTATCAATGTCAGGGTCATGGAATCCCACGGGTCTAGTTTTATAGCCCGGCTAACTCTCTGATCGCACAAAACCCACTGAGCTAATCACCAAAGTCTCCTTGGCTTTTATTAATGACCGCCAATAAGAACATTTATTTTCTCTTATTACCGCGCTTATCTGACGGGTGACTTCCTCGGCAACCTGACCGCCCCATCAAATCAAACGCGGCCGCACTTCATTCGGCCCCGCGAGACAAAGAAGTGCCCTCACAGCTAGTTACAGCCAAAATAAAAGAGCCGCTTCAGCTGTAGCCAAACACACACTCTGCAGTTCAGAGCTTAGTGTTCCTTACATCAGAGGTGGCCATTTTGAATGTCCTGTACGCCAGAGAGCTGTTTTGCGCCGTTCGGTAAGAAGCCGGTAAAAGCTGGGGAAAGCTGATAGCGGAACAACTTTGTATCGCAAATTGACATGTCAGGAGGAATGCAAACAAGAAATCAGCAAAGGCTGGAAATTAGGAAGGAGCAATTAAGCTTATCGCGCGCGGGGATAAAACGGCCCCGATAAGACACCTGACATTGAGTGTACATAAACAAATTCCATGTGTACAAGTATCAAATAACCCTTTACTTTAGGGCTAGATTTTCATTAATTGCTTAATTATACCACTTTTAACGGGCAGAAATAGCATGGGACACTAAAATAAATAACACGTTGCCTCTAAAAAGGCAAAAAAACTAAAAAAACAAGAAAGAGCGATGGATGTGCAGATGTTTAATGAGAAAGCCATCTCAGGAGCACAGAGCGCAGTGAAATCGCTGAGCTCAATTTCTGAGAAAAGATGTCAGCTTGGGAGCCGGCCTAGGACCCCGTCTACAGATAGCTCCTCCCGGACCGTATATCCTGGGCAATGCTTCACTCATACGCCTCCAAAATGTTCCACACATCTATAATTAGGATTCAAGATATTTTTAAAAGGCTGCGAAGATAACGGTCTGCAAAAATACAGGGTGTAAGGTAGGCGTACAAGGGGGGGGGACAAAAGCAACAAAGTTGCAATATACCATTTAAGGCATAGTATCTCTGGGGTGTATAAAAAAAGGGTACTTAATGAGATAAATATTTTTTCAGCTTTTCACAATCTGTGGACAGATGTCCACAGAACTCAGAGATGGGGAAAGGTTTACGCGGGGTTGGGGAGTGGAAGTATGGGTCTCAGAGGAGTGGCATGGTTTCTGTGAAGACTGCGACTCTGTGACCTCTCTGTGATTGACAAGCGTTGCTGCTGTCCTTTAAGCCTTGCCTCAGCTAGACAATTACAGGAAGACCTGAGAGTGAAACATCGCTTCTGTCACACTGTCACATTTTCAAACAAGTCTCAAAACATGTACTGAATATACAATCTCAGTTTGATTTCATAATCTTTTTTTTTTTTTTTTTACTTTTTAATTTCTTAGTCAGTTTGGTAAAGAGTCAAAATTCTAATTGGAGACAAAGCCTGCCAAGGAAATAATTACTCTGGCATCATAATTAACCCCTTCTCTAGCGCCACCTTTTTTGAACACAAGCCCAAAAATAAAATGGTTACTGTTCTTGAACCCCTTTGACAACAGGCATAATCCTGGTCTCTTCTGTAAGGTAGCCCTTGGGAGTTTGTTTTCCAACAGTCAGAATCGTATTAATGAAACAAAGTAACAAACACAGTGGAAGTGGAAGTTCTCGCCTAAAATGATAAAAACATTTTGCCAGGATAAAGACGCCGACTTTACCGTTATTCGTGTCGTCTGTGGATTTCCGTGGAACACAGAAATTTTGATTGAGCCTGCTTTGTGTCACATTACAAAATAAGGAACCGTTGACGCTATAACATTTGGATCGTAAAACAGTTGATGCGTTTTAACACTTTCAAACAGTATATTGAGTGAGCAGATTATTTTAAAAATTATCTGTAAAAAAAACGCAAGGAATGCAAATAAACGAAACCGCTTCCAGCCCGAATACGGGCCGGTGCTTGTTAAGGGGTTAACGAGACCAGACCTTTGTTTTTCTATAATCTGCAGTGAGACTCACCCTTCAGTGAGAGAGTTAAACTGGGAAACAGCAATAAAATTAAACTCAGACTTTATACCCCCAGCTCCATTAAACCTGACCTAAAAGAAACCGCACAGCTGAGTCGATTTTCTAAAAGTGGCGTTGAGCCAAGAATACAAAAATGACAAGATTAGTCTAAATAAAACGCAATATAAAAAAAACACATGTGGGTTTGACAAATAAAAACAAACTAGTTTGCATGCAAATGTTTACATAAGGTACTGTATCAAACCAGAACTGAGCAGGCACAGCTGAGTGGCTGTGACTACTCTGATGGCCATCTAGTGGTCAAACTAGGTATTGCCCCTCACTGCCACCGAATATGTTCACCAGAGCCACGTTTCCCAAAAGAATCTTAGAGAAAGATCAACTTAGGCTATATTCTTCTTTTTTTATCATCTTTTTTTATGTAATGTCAGTAACATTTTACTCATAAAATTAATAAAACACAAAAGGCTCTTAAGATGATCTTAACTCTTTTGGGAAACGGGGCCTTGATCAGCAAGTCAGTGTCCATGGTTTGTAGGTACATTCCACCATTAATAGCCAGCAATCATCTAAACCTTCAGTAGTTACCAGGACCACATTCCACATAGACAGTCATCATGCTTTCTTTACCCAAAATATTTTCTTTTCAGAAATAATTGACTCATATTTTACTGTGCTTCAGCTGTTCCTCAAATTCCAGTCATCTTTTTTACCCCGAACTACGACCCCATTTTTCCTCATTTACAAAGAATGCAAAGATCACAGCGGTGGTAATGAGGACATGATTAACAGTAAGGTTGACTGGGTGTCCCGCTCATTCAGCTTGGCACGTCCGAAGACCGCAGAACAACAGCATTTCCCAGCATTCACTTCACATGAACACGCTCGGTGGCCAGTGAAAGCCCCTCACCGTGTGAACAGGCCCAGGCGGCTGCGAGTATTGAGGCGCTGCGGAGGCCCGGGCCACCACTAGCTCCACCCTGTCCTCTGCCTGCTGCAAGAGCGAGAGGGCCTGCTGCTGGGTGACACTCTGGTCCAGGGGAGTCCCGTTGATGACCAGGATCTGATCGTTCTCCTTCATCCTGCCATCCCTGCAGACGACAAATCAGACGACGCGGTTACGCCCGCGAAGCGCACAACCCGTGTTCAGCCCTTTTCATTGTCCGTTTCGATTCTTTTATATAACGCAGTGATTATGAGCGACAATGCTCACCACTACGCCGGGAATAAACGCTTTAGCAGGACACAACACTTGACAGCGCCTTCCCTGCCAGTTTTACAAGCCGCGAGGGGACTGCCAACAGCCAATGCAAAATTACCACAAAACATTTAAGAGAAACTCTAATGTGTCACAAAAACAGCTGCTTTTGTTGTTAGCGGTTTGTGTAGAACCAGAGCTAAATTATTTGACTCTGAATTTTAAAAAAAATTGAATCCAAAAAAAACATGAGCGCCACGCCAAAAGAAAATCATGCTGGACAGAAACAGAAGATGTGGAATATATTAAGACGTGGCAAGTATGTGCGGGTTTATTTAATCCATGTGCAAATAGCAACCGCTACAAACAATGGAGGATGATAAATGGAAAGAAACAGTTTAGAAGCTTGATATAATCCGTGTGTGTCTGGGAGATGGTATAGGCTTTATAACTAAGGCCCAACGTTATTGGTTTAAACTGACCTTCACTAGTAAATACCTGTGTTTTTATCAAAGACTAAACTGGATCAGTGTTCTTATATTTTGCCCTAATGTAATAAGAATTTATTTCGATTTTCACTGAAAAACAACAATTCCAAAGAAGTTGGGACAGTATGCAAAATGCACATAAAAGCAGAAAGCAGTGATTTGTAATTTTAAAAATATATATATTTAATTGAAAACAGTAAAAATAAAAATAAAATGTTTTACCTAATAATAATAATAATAATACCTTGTATTTATATACCGCCTTTCTCTCAGCAAAGCGCTTTTTTGTGATGGAGGGGGTCTCTCTCACCCACCACCACAATGTGTGCCACACCACCTGTTGTGCAATGCAACGGCTTTTGCACCCAGAATGCACACACACACACAGCAGAGGTGAGAGAGAGAGAGATTTTTTTTTTTTTATTAATTTGGGGGGGGGATGAGGTGGCAGATTGAAAAGAGCCAGGTTGGGAATTTAGCCAGGACACCGGGGAAACCCCTACTCTTTACGATAAGTGTCATGGGATCTTTAATGACTCTAAACAACTTTATTGATTTTTGTAAATATACGCTAATTTCGAATTTGATGCCTGCAACACGTTCCAAAAACATTGTGACAGGGGCAAGAAAAAGACTGGGAAGTTCAAAAAATACCCGTTTGGAACATTCCACAGGTAAACAGGTGATGCGATCATGACTGGGTATAAAAGAAAATAAAAAAAACTCTTGATACAGTGCCCTTCAGAATTACTGGCACCCCTGGTAAAGATAAGTAAAAAGGGTTATAAAAAATGCACCATTTAAATGAGCTTTTATCTCACAATGAAAAGTTTTGACAAATCCAACCTTTAATTGAAGTAAATTTATTCTGAGAAAAAAAAAATCCCTCAAGAAATAATTATTTTTAACAAAACCACGTGTGCCACTATTGGCACCCCTGCATTAATACTTTGTACAACCCTTTGCCAATAAAACAGCACTTCTGTCTTCTCACGCAACATTTAGTAAGGTTGGAGAATACAGAGCAAGGAATCTGAGACCATTCCTCTTTACAGAATCTCTCCAGATCATCCAGAGTCGTACCCGAAAAAGGTTCCCAGGGCCTTTGGGAAAAACAGCCCCACAACATCACGGAACCTCCACCATACTTAACAGTGGGGATCAGGTTATTTTCGGTATAGCCATCCTTCTTTATACGCCAAACCCACCTTGAGTGTTGGTTGCCGAAAAGCTCAATTTCCGTTTCATCTGACCATAGAACACGGTTCCAATCATAGTTCCAGTTACATTTAGCAAACTCCAGGTGCTTACGTTTGTGATGAAATGACAGGAAAGGCTTTTTTCTGGCATGCCTTCCAAATAATTTGTTGGCATGGAGGTGACATCTAATGGTAGTTTTGGAGACCCCAAGATGCTACTTTCCTCTGTAATTCTCCAACAGTAATCCTTGGGAATTTTTTTGCTTCTCTTACCATCCTCGTCAATGTGCATGGGGGCAAAACAAGTGTGGGTCCTCTTCTAGGCAAGTTTGAAACAGTTCCAGTTGCTTTGAACTGTTTAAGTATTGCCCTAATGGTAGATATGGGCATTTTCAGGTGAGTAGCTATTTTTTATAGCCATTCCCTGACTTATGAAGTTCAACACACTTTTCCCTCATTTGATTTGTGTGTTCTCTTATCTTTCCCATGTTGATGTATGAATAAAGGAATATGGCCTCTGTCGCCTCATATTTATACCCCAGTGAAACAGGAAGTCCTAAACACTCTGATCAACTTTAAAAAGTAAAATATAAATTTAAAAAATGCTTCAGTTACATTTCTAATATACTTTTATTTATTTTTTAAATAAAAAAAATATTTCTAGGGATGCCAATAATTGTGGCACACTTGGTTTTGTTAAAAGATATTATTTCTTGATGAGGTATTTTCTTTTCTCAGAATAAATTTACTTCAATTAAAGGTTGGATTTTTCTCATTTTTTCACTGTGAGATTAAGCTAATTCATCAAAAGGTGAATTTTTTACAACCCTTTTTACTCGTCTTTACCAGGGATGCCAATAATTGTGGAGGGCACCGTATTTTCAGGTACTCTTACAAGCGATACTATAACTTAGATATAGTTAATAACTTAGATCTCTTATATCTCTTATAACTCTTATAACTCTTATAACTCAGTCCCACCAGTCTTTTTTGTGATTGTTGCGGCCTAAAATGCTTGATTTTGCAGCAGCTTTTCTTAAAAGTTGCAATGCAAAGTGCGATGTTTTGTGTGTGTTTGTTGCGATTTAGTTGTGGTAATTAGTGAATGTTGCAAATAAAAATTGTGGAGCTTGTGTTCTGAGTAGGCCTAACCATACAAAAAAGGCTCAAGATCACAAAAATGAACCTGAAAATCACAGTTAACGAGGAGTAATTCTTGGAATAATTATGTTTGTGCTCGTGTGATACCCGGAAGTAGCCGTGTAAACACGGAGAATCGCGACAGCAAAACCCAAAATCGTTTTTATTATGAAACCATTTTTATGCTCAATAATGACAGGGAAACTGTCCCTGCTTTACGAGACTCGTTACAACAGAGTTGTATTTGTGTTTGAAATCATTTGTGTTGTGGCCCCTTTGGGTCGTCGGGTCATAGGCTAACACAACGATTTGACAATTTTTTGGAGGAACTGATAATAACCTCTCTGCATTTGATTGGATCTCTATGGGAATTGGGAGGTGGGACTAGATTAAGCTGTAAATTACACGGGAATAGCATGGAACCCATGGTTGGCTAAATGGCTGCAAGTCATCAAAGGTCTGGGGTATCAAACGAGCCTCAAACCATCACTCTGCTGCCAGATATGCATATGGATGTATCACTTGAACGGTTGTTTCCCTTGACTTATTTTTCCAGAGTTCAATAGGAAAATAAGTCAGGAGAAACAACCCTTCATGTGATTTTATTTTTTTTGGAACGTGTTGCAGGCATCAAATTCAGAATTAGCGTATATTTACAAAAATCAATAGAGTTGATAAGGTAAAACATTAAATAACTTTTCTTGGTACCGTTTTCAATTAAATATATGTAAAATAGAATTTACAAATAACTGCTTTATGCTTGTATGTGCAGTTTACATACTGTCCCAACTTTTTTGGAACCGGTTTTTACAAATTACTTGGTATCATTGTAAAATAATGCAGCAAAAGAGCAGTATTAGATGACCATTGAAGCAGTTGCCCATATATACAGATCTGATGCTTTTGGCTTGACTTGCACTCCATTGCCACACAAGCAATATCAAGCAAATAAACCAAAGCTATTCACCAAGATTTTACCATGTATAAACCTATTTTAAATGTATACCAATTTTCTTTAGTTTTTTTTTTTTTAACCCTGAAATAGATAAATTCCTGGACATTCCGTGGAGAAAAATAAAAAGCAAAGATTCTGGGCCCTGTGTATACCATAGGGTGGCATCGATAAGGGTGGCACCTTATAGTGGCACAATTACTGCTGCTCCATAACAGCTCCATTTCAAAGCTCATGTGGTGCAACTTGATTCTATAGTAGCTGACAGAATGTGTAAGGCAGTGAATGTTAACAGCCTTTTGCTGGAGTTCTCCTTTAAACCACATGTGTACAGTGCACATCAAAGGTTATTCAAGGCAACATCCAGATTTTTTACCGTGAAAGTAACAAAGAAAGGCAGTGTAGCATAATGGTCAGAGAACAGGGCTCGCAATGTCAAGGTTGCAGACCTGCTTCATTGGCGGGGCACTGCCACTGTATCCTTTGAGTAAGTTACTTTACGCTTACAAAAAAAAAAAACGCTTCGTAAATATCCAACTCTATAAACGTTTTGTATGTACACAGAATGAAAGCGGTGTAGTAAATCCCACTGAATAAGTGTGTCTGGTAAATGCCTAAATAAGGGTAAAACGTAAAATGTAAATGTAAAACGCTACACTAAATAAAACAAATCAAAGCCAAGCAGCCCTCGTGACGAGTCGCTCGCGATGAAAAGGCCCACACAGAGAATGGTGGCAGGGAGGCGTGAGAGAAAGAGAGAGAGTTTGGCAGAGGCCAGCCCACCTGTCGGCGATGCTTCCTGGCTGCACCTGCTTGATGAACACACCATGGCTCTCCACGCCTTCAGGCTTCAGGCACACCACACTGAAGCCCAGACCGCCAGACGCGGGCTTGGACAGGCTGACGCGCTCTGTCTGTCTTCCCTAAACAGAGGGCCATGTGTACATTTTAATTATCATCTATGTTATTGCAGGCAAGAAATAAAACATAATGTAGTTCAACATGCTTTGTGCAAAATTTTAAATAAACACAAAAACAACCAATAGAAACCAATATTTTGAATAGAAATCGTGAACGGTAGAAACACGATCGAGCTAACACATTTAGACAGCACCCTTGTATTAATTGCGATATAAAGAATTAAGCGGATGACATAAAACGCTACTTTAATTATTGACAGCGTGAAGCATGAGCGCTCGCACCTTAGCGGTTGCTTGGATCCACCTTTGCAGCTGCTCCGAGCTGAAGATACCGACAGAGGAGAACCCGGTGCCATTTGACACCACGGAGCCTGACCCCGCCCCAAGCAGGCTGCTGGCGGGTCGGCTGGCGCTGAAGATCAGCTGGCCCTTCCTCGAGAAGCTGAAGTCACTGCAGGTGCCGGGGGGCACTAAGTTCAGCTGGACGGGGGACGAAGACGGCGAAAGTTTAGAGTAGTTTGGAGTAGCTTTTGGCCCCATTGTTTTCAGTTTGTTTCGTCCTTGTCACTGCACTTTTGTGCATTTGAAAAATGAAGTGCGCCTAATCAGAAAATAACATATTGCCGGCATTAGCACAGGACCGCTCGCACCTTGTACTCACGGCCTTGCTAGTCACTCTGGATAAAAGCATATTCCAAATGAATACATATGAATTTCTTCAAGCGAAACTTCAGACTGCTTTTCTCTTTCCTAATCAGCCAAATCTGAAGTCATGCCCAGCATGCAAGTTGTGCAAAAATAAAAAAAAGAATAAAATCACACATTGAGCCACTGCAAACGCTAGACACTATACAGTACATGTTTAATTTGTACATAGTTATCGTTATTATTATCAAATGGGCTAAACAAATAAATTTGCCTTTCCTTATTATTTCACATTTTGCAGGTGAAATAAAGGTCACATAATAGGCAATGTTAAGGAGGGTCAGTTACAAGTTAGGGGGAACAAAAATGCCTTTAGAAAGAGGGGCAACAACTGTGAAAGTAAGAGGGGAAAAAATCAATACATTTTTCTGCTGCTCTCCCAGGTCCCAAACAGGTAATGTATTAATGACCTTTAGACTCACATTGTGGAAACTTATCAGTCTCCTGCTTATTTAGCCTGGGCTGACTGAGCAGGTTTCCTGGCCATTTCATCAATATATCTCAGACAAGGCAGTTACTCAAACCAAGACAGTAGATATTAAGGCTTGATAGATCCACACAGAAATCTACCACCTCAGGTTATATATATGCAATAGGTTTTTACCTTACGCAGTCACAGACAGTTGTCTGACCTTCCTAGCACTTACAATATGAAGACATACATCAGTTTTTGCCATTATCTTAATTTGGCATGCCGATTGTTTATTTTTCAAACCTTTTTTATTTAAAAAAAAATTTTACATCAATAAAAACTCTCACTGAATACAAATGAGGGAACAGCATCTAAGTCAACAGTACTGTGTAAAAAAAAAGGTAGCCACATAAAGAGCTATAGATCACATAAGAAATACCTATACAAGATTATGATTCCATGTACTATGGCAAAATGAAATTGTGATGAACTTATCAAATTATCTTTAAAATTTTCACAAAATCAAAGATAATATCTGCCTTTGTAAGACAGTACATATGTATAGATTTTCACTGTAACAAAGTGCATTTTCAGAAGGAAGTAAGTTCAGTCAAGTAAGAGGGATGATTTTTTAGCAGAGCTGGCCATTGGCTTAAAAACTGTATGCAGTGGTTAAGATCATTGGTCCACACAATTGAAGTTTTAAAAAAAAATGTTTGAGCACTTTGGGGCCACAGCAACATTGGGTATGTTTACATGCGCACTAAAACACTGATCTTACCACGATTATGGCAATATTCTGATTACTGAAACGGTCATATAGAACACCTTTATCCGATTATCTGCGCCAGGTCATAATCAGCGTATTCAAAATCGGATTAAGACACCTGGATTTTTGCCCTATCTTTCTATTTGTTGGTGCATGTAGAAGTCTTTTGAAACTGCCCACGTCAGGTGGAAGTTGAAGATCCTGGATGAAAAAGACACGAGTTGTGCAACGGAATATTGTCCTTACAACGGGAAGCAGTTATAACACCGATTCCGTTGATAACACGCAGATTATGGACAGAATCATGTAAATGCGGCCATTGGAGTAATTACATTGCTCATATCCATGTGTAAGCAATAATCTAAGTACTGGAATAAACTGATTACTCCCAACAATCGGGGTATTGGCGTGCATGTAAACGTAGCCATTCTTGTTTAGGGCCACCAATACCCTAGTGCCGGCTCTGATTTTGGGTTTTCATGCGTTCACAAGCTTGGCAATGTCACAGCAAGCACGGTCCTCTGACCATCTCAATGAGCATCTGCATGAGCGAGCGCGCGTCCTGTCCCTGCCGGGGTCTCACCTGGTCTCGGAGCTGCTTGATGGAGTGCTGCAGAGTGAGGATGTGTCCCAGGAGGGGGCTTCGCAGCGCATCCCTCAGGGCGCCGAGCCTCTCGCTGTGGGTCCGCTCGTCGCACTGCAGGAGCTTGGCCTGGAGCCTCTCCAAGGCCTGCATAACCTGCTGTCGCTCCAGTGTGGACACTGTGTGAGCATCACATGCACGCACAGAACAGAAGGTCTCACTTAATTTCATGGTTAAACAATGGAATTATGGTATGTTCTACATAATTCAAAAAAGGTTTAAGCACATTACACTCACAAATAAATGTATTGACAAGATACGAGTAAAACCAGCTACCTGCAGGAACATTTTCATACATTGTCCTTCCTGCAATGTGAATAAGGCAGAATCTACAAGAGGAGGCAAAAGGAAGATGTGACAATGAAAATAAAAATAACCTTACAACAGGCACCTTGCCGGTTTGTCAAATATTAGACTTCTGTTATTTCAGAAAAGCGCACGGTGTCAAATGTATGAGCACCTGATTAGCGAGCTGACCAACTCCCAGATTTCCAGGAAGTCACATTTTGTCGGATGGGATTTGCAAGTTCTTAGAGAAAAGAGGGGGTTCTTTTTCTTTCCTTTTGGTCTACAAATTTACTTAGTCTAACGTTACTAATGCTCCAGCTTTGAACATAATTAAGATTATTCCGTTTTAGTTCAGCTACGTTCTGGTATAAAGACCTTTTATTCTGGTGAAGTTATTTTCTCAAGATCTATCCCAGGACACTTGTGATTAGGAAGCGACTATTCGTATAATGACAAGTCAATGTCTGAAGCTGCATTTGCTCTCACCCTAAAATTATACAGAATATAATCCTGTTCTAGTTTCCTAACATTAGCCAGGATGGCCAATAACATCAAATTGTATCACCTATTTTGCTCGCTGACTGGCTTTCGCGTTAGATCGTCTAGTTACTGTTTCTGAGTCAGATTACCAAACAAGGTAACGTTACCCAACAGTCACAAACAAAACAACTCGCTAACGAACACAACTTTAATTTTTTAAACTTAGGCTGTGATTTCCCGAAAAGAATGTTGCTTACCTGTTCGACGGAAGTGTATTAAAGCAGCGGACGTCCGCACCTCACCTGAAACAGGAAGTACAGAACAGAGCTAAACAATGAGGGGAAACCACAGAACTCACACACACACACACCTATTTGGATAGCGACCTGAATAAGAACAGAAAGCTAGCGTTACTCGTTAAGTTAAGTTAGGTTCGCTAACAAGCGTTACCAGACATCGGGAACGACAAGATATAACGTTACGGTTGAAAAAGCAGGTGCACATCAGCTAACGTTATCTATACATTAGCAATCTAAAATTAACTTTATCTAGAAGATTACTTACTACGAACATGTCTTGATTTTAAAAGCAAAACTTTGTAACATTTGAATTTGGCTAGCAATTCTTGACTCTGATCTAGCAGGTTAGTGAATATGCTAGCTACCCGACATTAGCAACGTTTTCAGATGGGTAACGTTAGTTTACCAACTTAGATAGTTACCCAACTTGCTGTCATAGCTAGCTAACTGTTAGCTGTTTGTTCACTAGATAGTTGACGTTAGCTAGCTAAAAACTAAATAACAAATCAAGTGTCCGCCATCATCTTAAGTTAGATCGCTTGACTGAGTACAAACAAATGAACATTGACGCTGTGAATCCTGATTAGTTGTACTTGTGGTAAAGTTAACGGGTCTTACAGGTGGGAATGTGCTAATCGGACAGGGGTTTGGGGTCCAGAGCTGCCCCTTTAACTCACATTCACGTGATAACAAAGCGCCGTCAACATGGCTGCCTCTAGGAACCTCGGTCTTTGTTTACAGTCCCTACCCGGGTTTATTTTATTATTTTTAATTTATTGTTTAATGGTGGCATTAGCTAATGAAGTAGACAGTTGTGAAAATCTGCATGTGGGACAATATCCTTTTGATTTCCTCCGGAGACGTAAAGAAATATGTTTTAGATGAGGTTGTTACCTGCGATATAGCTATGCTAACGTTTGATTTTAACGACGTAAATGAGCTTTCCAGCTAACGTTACAGTAGCTAATATTTACGTAAGCTTGTAGAAAGTGAGTGTATCTAATACAGCAGACTGTTGACATTTGCAAGAAAGCAAATTTGATATATGAATGGTAAATGTGTGTGTCTAATAATGGTCAGCTTGCTAGCTAAATCGGCTAGTTCCGCTAATGTACGCTAGTGTACGTTTCCGATTCATCTGTCTTGAATGGGGAATGCCTGGCTAGCTCACGAGCGAACTGGCCTTACTTTCTTTCTCTCTAAACTGGTTAAACTGATTTGGCAGAAAAGTTATATGTAATATCACGGTACATGTTTTGTACATCCCTTAGCTCAAAACACCGTTGTGTATTCCTTGTGGTGTTTGTAAATATGGAAATTCGACGCGTCTATTTGGCAATATAAAATTGAACCAAATAACATGTTGACAAATTGCATTGGAAAGTGAGAATACAAGCGTGTGTTACTGTTTAATCACCACTATTGCGTAATTGTGAAACAAAGCAGACACCCACTGTAATGAGTCTCCTGTCGGTATTGTATATTCTGGCTAAAAACAATTGTGGAACACATTAGAAGCACCATTTGTAAGTTATTGTTTTTACTGATATTCTAGTCTTGTGTGACTTGCCGTGCATGTGGATTCTGTGAAAACGGATGTGCATAGACGTCCTTCGTCAAAATTAAGAAAATATTTTAGTTCCAACTCAAATCGGAGAATGAAGCACAGAGTGACAGTGGACTTACCAATGTATGCTGGATACGGTCAGCTAATAAATATGTTCACTTACTGGAGTTCCGTTAGTTAGCTTAGTGTCATGTATTTGGGAGAATGAAACTCATGTGAAGTACCAAGTGTGTCAGTTGGATCTTGTATCTTGTGTTAGACTTTTCTGCAGCCACACCTTTTCCTAAATGTACTGACATTGCATATAGCTTTTGTTTAATACAAATATTAACATATAATAGTATTGGTGAATGAGTTTGTCGGTATATATACATCTGATAAAAAATACCATGCGGTATAAACCATAACCTTAACATTTGCCACATATTTTTGCAAAGACCCAAAGATAGATGATGCAACACAAGAGCCTGAAAACTGCAAGGATTCAGTTGCTTGGGGTGAGTAGTCATAACTGTGACTCAATTTTCATCCATTTCATTTTATTTTCTGAAATAATTTTACCCTGAAATATGTTTCACAGCTCAGTCTACAGTGGCGCTATGCACAATAATGGCCAACATATATGGAGCCAATGCATTTCCTCCCTGAAAATGCCAACGTACTGTTAAGTTAAGAATGTTTCAAAGTTTTTCTGGAGAGAGAAAATATCAAGTGGCAGTTAGAAGCGTAAAGTAGCCACTTGCTGTGTTTTCACAATCAAGGCTTTGTGAACCGAACATTACTTGCAAACTCATGTAGAGTCTGGAGAACTGCAGGTAGTTTAGATTTTTCCTGTTTTCCAGACTTACATTTCCATGTCTGGATTTGGTGTAACTTACTGTACTACTCACTTTGGAATTCATCCTAAACATTATAGATTACCTGACTCTATATTCTGAGATCAGAGATGTGAATTAGCACATTAATACTCTCTAAACTTTTCATGAAAATTCTAAATGTTGACAAAATTCTTAGTTTTAAGTAGTAAACAATTACAAGCCCCTACTTTTACTGTGACATGTAAATGATCCTGTCATTGTTTCAGTGGAATGCTTGCCTGCACCCAAAATCAACTGCCGCTTGGCCAACGGGACAGAATTTAAATTCAGTGGTGAAGAAGTCGGATTCAACAGAACTGTGCGATGTCGAAATGTGTACGTAAAATGTGGCTTATCAATTTCTAATACGCACCGTCTTAAAAAAATACACCAGTCATGATTGCGAAAAGAAAAATTATGGTAAATTTGACACTATCCTTTGACATTTGACAACATGTCACTGTACTGCACTGCATCGCCTGAAAAATCAATAACAACGTGTCCTCTTTCCTATCAGGAGCGGTTATTCGTACAGAGTTGCTGTGGCCCTTTCACTCTTCCTCGGGTGGCTTGGGGCAGATCGTTTCTATCTGGGATATCCAGCTTTAGGTGAGATTTCAGGTTCTTGTTGATTCTGCAGTTACGTGTTGCCAGCCAGCAGTCGTCTAATCCTACTGAGCTGTGGGACACGGTGTCCTTCTCGCAGCTGGCAACGGAGATCTCGCCGCTATGAATCTGTCACTGGCTGGGAAGGACGCTGAGGTTCTGTCGACACAGTGGAGAGCTTTCAGCCCTGGAGGCCGGCGAAATCCTAATTTCTTCACCTAATTCTGAAAAAAGCATGCACACATCTTTTTTCCCTCTGCCGTGAAGGAAAGTGGAGGTCAGTTTCAGATTTACACAAGCCTCTTAGATAAACGGTGGTGGCATAAGACCAAGGACTTCAGGATATAATCAGCACACCAAGCAAGCAGCAAGCAAGCTGTACCAATATAGTAGTGTAAGGTTCATGGTACAGAGGATTTCATATTTTTATTTATCAGAGGACATATTTACCTATGAGTCAGTTTGCCATGGGATTCAGAAAGAATTTCCTGCGACAAAAAAACAGTTTTCTCCTAATGGCTTATAATTACAAATGGGGACTGTCAAACAGAGTTGTTCTCAGTGCTTTTATAATGGGTTGATTCATCACTCGGTGCCGAATGATGTAAGAAATAAATAGTTTTTCCTCAGCCATGCAGCTTTCCGACAGACATGCTCCGAGTGGCACGCTGTGCTAAAATTTCCCCGAACTCTCTGGAACTGAGGATGTCGCAGTGATTAGACTGGCCTAAAAATACGATTTGGCATTCTGAATGAGAAAAGAACATTGAGGATAAAAATAGTCGCTGAAGGATGTTGAGTAGTGCCTCTCTTTTCAGCGAAGCTGTCCAACCCAGATCGAGATGTACACATGGTGTAGACGCAGTTCTCAGTAATGACTCAATTAATGAGATTGTTCATTAGATTTTTTATTTTTTTTATTTTTGGAGGCTCCAGAAAGTCTAGGTGCGGACCGACTATTGCCAAGACTTGATTTGATTATATGGAAGGATTGTGTAGATTATAAAAACTGCTTAACTTGCTTGGACTGTTTGTCTTTTCTTTTCTTTTTTTTACCAGCTAGTGTGATACCGAGGCTTGAACATGCCTAACCACAATGGTTGTTTGCCCAGAAGGGTCCCCCATACTTTCCTATTACCATTTAGCCTAACGATAACTTCTGACAGCAGCCAGTGGAGGATGGGCTTCCCCTCTAAGATGGGTTTGTCCTGCGATTTGTCCTGAGATTTCCTCCCTCTTGGGGGATCTTTCTTTCCACTGGGAAGTTTTTATTTTTACCTCACTTACAATTTTTTTGGGGTGCAGGCCCACTTTCCTAATTTTACTATTTTTCTGTGTCTGGAAAACACAGTAAACAAATAAAATGTAATGGAACTGAATACATGAAACACAGATTGGGGAAAATGTTGGTTGAAGGAAGAACAGCTATGAATCTTTTCATTATTTGTGATGTCCTGACCGACGGTTGGTTCGTTTTGGCGGAATGAGGACGGGAACCCGAAGGAACAGGAGCTCACCTGCTCCGCTTTATCACTGCGATTGAGAAATCACAGGGCAAGGCATCCATCTTTTGTAGAAGAGGCCTGAGGAGAGCAACCTTGTGACCAAGCCGAGCACTAATAAGCCAAAACAGCGCTTTGCACCCTCCTGGGGTAGGGCGGAGGGAGTTTCCTCTGCCCGCGAAGCACAAAATAATGTCCCCATTATCTCATCCAGAAGGACTCCCCGCTATAAATAGGCCCCCGAATCAAAACACTGAAGTTAAGCGTGAACCAGCATGTATTTTTAACCCCCCCCCTTTTTCCTTTTGATTGAGGTTTTATTTTTAATTAAGCACCTGCAAGATCACAAAGGCCCTGCCAGATGAAAGGCCTCCCTTGTTTGTGCGGCTTTTGTTTCCGGAGCGTGGGGATCGGACCGGCAGCCTCACGCTGTGCGGGCGCGAGCCAGCTTAAGTCAGCGCACAGAGACGCACCTGGCTTCCCCTGGCAGAGGCCCGGCCTCGATGCCGCTGCGCTATTAAGCCATTAAGATGTGCCCGGCCCTCAGAGTGCGTAGACACACGGCAGGCATCTTTTAAATGTATACTTCAGTCCACCACCAAGCAATCAACATACCTAGGCCCCCCAAATGAGCAATTTGGGATAATATTAATGCAAATTTACTGTAATTATCTTATAATCGCACGAGTGAGATTTTTTAAAAAATTGATTGTAAAATTCTTTGTCTTCCAGTGGCCTCTCTGGAATGGGTAATTGGTGCATTTTCTGTAATCTGCAATAATAGCACAGGCTCACACACAAGTCCTGACTCTAGGCAAAGTGTATGTTAGCCTGTTAAGTACAGTTGTGCCTCTGCGCTGTTAAATAAAGCTAACATATAGCGATTTAAATAAAGATTGTGTATCTGATGTGGTATCCTGATACCCTCTATCACATTTCAATGTCAATTGCCTGAGGAGATAACGGCAGCTTTCTCACATGGTTCACCCTGTGTAGCTCGGTCTCCCGTTGCCATAGAAAACAATGTTTATGACGCTCGTAGAACTGAAGGAGAACACAAAGTCCCCGGACTCGTTTTTTTCTCGCGCACATTACCTCTCTGGACTGGGTTCTCTTCGCCAAAGGATGGGGGAAAAGCATTAACCTGGCGCAGTGCAGCTTGAAATGCGAAACAGCAGGCTGAAACAAATGAAGTAGCAAGGCAAATGTACAAAATACCCACTCATGTAAAGTCCAGGGGAGATAGCCTTTTCAGCGGTACACCTTTGCCTCCTCAATGAATTTGCAGACACTACCACACGTGGTTAGAATTATTTCAGGAAACGGGAAGTTGAACACCTTGAGGCATCCCTAGCTGCCTGGTTTTCAAACGGCGCTTTGCGAAGACCCTCCATAGAGGCACTGAATCACTCTGTGCAAGGCTTAGGCCTGCGGTTTACAGTTGTACACTACGTAAAGTGGACACCCTTGTAAAACGTGTTATTTACAGGCTTCCTTCTCTTGATATTTCATAGGGCTGCTCAAGTTCTGCACTGTGGGGTTCTGCGGTATTGGCAGTCTGGTGGACTTCATGTTGATTTCCATGCAGGTAAGATGACAGTTTCAGCGCGTCTCACGGCCAGACTAAAGACCCACCTCTTCAGACTGCATCTGGGCTCCCCTCCCCCCTCATACTCGTACCTATTTTTACTAGTTCAGTTCATGGTTTGAGGTTTTTCTTTGGGCTTGTTATTGATGCAGTCTGTCTGTATTCACAATTCATATTTTGGTTCTTTCTTAGTGTAATTGGTTTGCATTAGCGCTGTAATGATATACTCGTTGGTCTGGGAAAGCTGTTAGCCTGGTCTGGCACTATTACTCGTATAATATTGCTCTCCTACGTTGTAAGTCGCTCTGGGTAAGAGCGTCTGCTAAATGAATGTAATGTGATATTACTTAAAAAGATACTTTATTAATATACCTGTAGAGGGCCACCCAGTGTGCTGTGGTGTATACGCCTTCCCTTGTATTCCACGTTGGGAGCTATGTCCCATGCCTGTTTTATAGGGAAGAAGCCAGACGCCAGTACTACTTTCCTTTCTGTAACTCTTGAATTATATTGATGTATAAGTTCTCCTGGACAGGTCCCCAGTCGTTAGCAGCGTAGCCTGAATCTCTCTCTGTATTGCTGAGTGCCCAGAGAGGGCAAATGGAGTTTTAGGCTATACAGTATTTTACAGGCCAGGTTCCTACAGTGCGTAGGTATAGTGGCTGTAGCCGTACGGACTCTTAGCTGTTGATCGGACAGGGTGGGATAATCCTTGAGAAAAGCCACCTAAATGACCGGAAGGCAGGAACGATCCTCCCCGGTCTCTGGCTGAGTTGTGACGGGGCGGCCCCGTGTAAACGCTGGCGTTTATTTTCAGCGGCACCTGAGCCTCAGAAGCCGCCCTCGGTGGCAACGGCGCCGTGAGCGGAGCTAATGAGAGGGCGCTTTCTTTCTCTGCGGCTCTCGTCTACCTCCCGGGCACGCGGTCCCCCAGGACCCCCCCGTAACCCCCATTAAGGACCCGCAGCCTGACAGAAGAAAAAGCCCAGCCATTTGTCATCTTGTTAGTCACAACCTCCGCCTCTCCATCCTCATTAGGGTCTGGTGTTTACACGGAGCCGTGCACGGGCGGCGCGGGCTTGCAGTTTGTCCTTCGCTCGCGCTACCGTAAGTCACGGGAGCCCTCTGCAGACAACAGCAGGAGAGCTGATGGCTGAAGTGCTTTCCCAAGCGCGTGGAGCCGAGGCCAGGTCTTAGCTTTAACCCAAACTTTGACTCGCTTTCCCACAGCAAATGACAAAGCAGCAGCTTATGCTCGGAATTTCCACTTGTCCGCCGTCTGTGGAGAGGCACGGAGTGATTGATTGTGTTTGCGCCTACATTTAGGTACTGCGTGTAAGAACTGCAATTCCCAGGATTCCTAACACCGGAGTTAAAATATGGTTTGAAGTCACAGATATGTATCGCTTCCTCACAAGCTGAATGCAACAGCTCTGTAGAGCCTGGCAGGATGTTGCCCTTCTGGTTTTTACCCTTCTCAATAGCACTTCTGTATAAACTATTTAAACATCAAAACATCTATATTACGAAGTGAGTATTTATGCATCAAAACAGTTCTACAGAAAATACATTTTACAAAGCAGTTGGGAAATTTTCAACAATCCTAAATACTAGTATATACTAGTGGGGCTGTTGATGCACTGTAAAAAGTGGCTAACAAGAATAAAAAAACACCAGGCAGTGTGAGGGCAACAGTAGTCTATATATTAATATCATATTCAATATGAATACGTTATGTTAGTGTAACGGGCTGCATTCATTCAGTATGTCAGAAGAATTATCTGAAACTGTATTTCTCCATTTTACATTATTTTGAAGTAATATAATTATGAAATATAGTATGGACTGTAATACATTAGTAATCGATTACTCTTACTTCATAATAGTATTTGAGATATGTTGGGTATCTCTGGCTATGGAATGTAATCTGAGGCCTCGTGTTCCACGCAGAATTTTGCTGTTGGCACTGCACACCTGTATGCACCTAATTTAGGAGGGGAGCCATAAATCAGGCGGCCTTTACTGCATTCGTCAGAGACGGGGCAGTGACATTCCACACAGAGAGAGGAACAGCCGACAGGGAACTGTTCTGTCGACCTTTCACTCCCTTCCAACAGCCTAAAGCAGGGGTAGGCAACCCTGGTTCTGGAGTGCCGATGACGTTTCTGGTTTTTGTTCCATCCAAGCTTGATCGCGAGAGTTTGATGGATGTTTAAAAGTCTGAGCCTGATTATTCTGAATAGTGAAATGCCAAGTGCCTCCAGCACATGGATACCTGCATTCATTACACCTGATTAATTCAAATGAATCCGGTGACTTGGATATGGGTTTGGATGGAGCAAAAATTGGCACTGTGTTGCGTACCGCTGGCCTAGTCTTACTGGCAACGTCATAGGAACGGAAAACACTGAATTCGGTTAAGTGAACCCCTTGGACATGCGTCATCCAACGGCTCAAATATGTCCTCACTGCAGCATGTCCTCACTGCAGCATGTCCTCACCGCAGCATGTCCTCTCATTCATATCGATGAGTCATCTCCACGCCCCTCCCCCACCCACCAAAAAAAAGCCAAAACAAGTCTTCTCTTTCGCCTCTCCTGTTAAGACGAAAGAAAAACCACGTACTCCCTTGCGCTTTCTTCCTCTCTTTCTCCTCGGACGAGAACGCGGTCTTTGTCGCTCGGGAAGGAATGAAGGAATCGTTTATTAAAAACACCGACGACATATTTGATTAACAGGGGCTCTCCAGTGTTTATTGTCCTCTTAATGTCTTATTGAAGGCCCTGAGAGAGCAATGCTTTTAAGAGTCGCCACACACTTACATTCTCAATTAGCAGCATGCTGTCTGTGCTCCCCCTTTTTAAAGGGCCACACTTTTGATGAAGGGTTTCGCTTCTCGGTGGGGCCCATTTGCGCGCCGCGCTACTTGCTAAATCACCATATTTTAAGTATAACTACCTCGACTAAGAGCAGCATCGGGCGCAAAATGCATCTTTGAGAACTAATGAATGGACACCTGGGACATTTTATTATTATTTATGTGTATTGATTCTGTCGAAAAAAAGACTCATTCCTGGGTGTTTGCCTCCAAAAGTCCAAAATAAATAATGTTGCCTAACTTCCCTATTTACCTCTGAACCAGGTTCTGGCACGGGGGACATATTTGCATTTAAATGCTAATTTACATACTGTAGAGAGAGAGAGAGCAGTGTTTGAACATGTACTCTGTGTTTTGGTTGGGAAAAAGGACCGCCCCCTCAATCACAAATCTGCTTCGTGTTGAATGACTACAACCTTCCCCCCTCCCCCCCACACACACGCACAGTGGGGGTTTACAGCATGTTGAACAAGCATGCTGCTTTTCTATTAGAGTTGTACGGAGCAGGTTTTCAGTCCTGACATTGTTTATCAGAGAGCCAGCTAAATCAGCTAAATCTAAACCTTTCAGAGGTCCCTGTACTTTGCAGCGCGGAGCACCAGATGCGTTTCCCCCTAAAAGGCATGGCCACGGAGTCCAGGTGCTCTCAGTGTGGCTTCGGGGAGCCATTAGCCTGTCTGCGCGTCAGCCTTTCTGACAGGCCTGCACCCAGTACCCCAGTGATGTCATCCCTGTGCTGCCTCACTGAAGCCTGCAGGCAAGCCACCGACATGAGCCCCGAGCACGCTGACCAGTACTGCAGCAGCAGTACAACCAGTCTCCTCAGTCGCGCACACGCGCACACCCGCGCACACACACGCACACACGCACACACAGGTAGTGAACAAAGAATGGAAGCACCAGAGTAAAAAATTTACCTCGGTTTTTGGCTACCACATGTGGCCAGTACAGCCTGTATGCATTGTGTCTTAGTCTACCACCGTCTGCTGTAGGAGGGAAACAGTGGCACTCTTACACAAGGGTCCACTCGTGCTTAGTTGTTGGAAGTAGAAAATGGTGTTCCGTGTGTCTCAGGCCAGAATATCCTATAAATGGTTGACAGGGTTTAGATCTGGTGACTGAGAAGGCCTTGACAGTGTCATGTTCCGCAAATCATTGTGTGACTACTTATACCCTTTTCACACCGAAGCAACGATCCGGGTCATTCCCGTGTTTGCTGTTGGTGTGAAAGGGTCAACCCGCGTTATTCGACTCAGGTTCACGACCCGGGAATTACACGGGTGTGAAAGGGGGAACACAGGTTATCCGACCCGATCAAGGAACCTCATTGGTTACGATCGGAGGCGCTCTATGACAGCAACAGTGCTTGGTACGGAAGTTCTGGTAGCGCTAGTGCAAACCTCCGTTCTTTCAAGCAACAAGCAACAAACAGCATTGTTTACGAGTCGAAACAATGGAGAATCGGCAAGATTGTGAAGTGAGAGAGCTTCTGTGCATTCGATAGGAAGAAGAGATAAGAAGACACTGTAAAAATAACTGTTGTCTGGAAATATTACACGGCTACTTGCTGAAAGAGGCATCTGCCACTCTCAGAAGCAAGTTATAAACATATAATACCCAGGTGCCAATGTGTCACACTCTCCTCCTGAACGTTATTCAGCAACTCCCATTCTGACATATTGCTCAATCAAACAATAGAAACTAATTTTGCACATATAATCACTCAAAATTAATTCATTACAATAGTGTGATGAAGATGATAACGACTTTAGGGTGGGGATGAGTAGCCTAATTGTGGGCACTGTGCAGTTAGAAAGGATAGGTTTATAACTTTGCCGAGATAACACCTTCAATATGTTTTCAGTGGATCAGCAGTTGTTTCCAACAAAATGGCGACAGTGCGTGTGTAAAAGCGTAGCCCCCTCAGGGAGGGAGAAGCGTAGCCTAGCTACTCTATTCATTATGACTGAAGCCTTTATGACTTTTCAGTCTTTTCAAATATTGCATTTCTTAAGCTACTTCTCCATTTCGTGTTTTGCACATTTTGCGCGTTTCTCTATGTGTCTGCAATAGGCTATGCCTTCATACATTTTCATTACATACATTACAGTCATTTAGCAGACGCTTTTATCCAAAGCGACGTACAGTAAGTGCATACAGAAACGTCATCGAAGTAACTACAGAACAGATAAGACAAAGCCCATAAAGTAGCAGCTATCCCTAGTTTTCCCCTTATGTAGCCAAAAAAAAAGTTATACTTTAGAAATAAAAATGTTGAAATAAATTTTTGTGATTCTTTATTTCAAGAAAATAGTTTTGTAATATATGGTTTTGCAGCCTTTATATTAAGTCTTTATTTGAAATAAGCGTTTCAACAACAGTCCAATAACTTCTTGAATCTCCAATATAACCAAACTTAAAAACGTTCGCTTTTAATAGCATCACAAGGTGACACCCCTTCAGCGGCGAAGTAAACTTGCGGACCCGGGTCTTGGTGTGAATGGCGACGACCCGGGACTTACCCGGGACTTACCCAGGACCGTAGTGCGGTGTGAATGGGTCAAACGCATGTTCAATACCCCGTGTCATTCCCTGGTTTTGTGTGTGAAAGGGGTATTATACTCTAGGGATGGGGGCAAGACCCTTCTTGATCAAGACCCCCTCTCTGCAGGTCAGGAATGTGTTCACAGGGGAGGATCGCTCGGTGTCATTAAGTAACGATTGACTTCATCCTCGCCTTTTAAGGTATACGAGCGCTCCCAAACCATGGCAGGAAAATGCATCCCACGCTATTCCACAACCACCAGAACCCTACACTGTTGGCTTTCCATTTTACCCACCACCTGCAAACTGCAGTCAGTCTCTCTCATTCACACACCAGGACTGCAGCACTGGTGTTGCCGGCCCACTCGGTATGCAGGGAAGACTATGGATACCAAGCGGAAGCCTTTATACGTTTGCCCCTGAAGATTAATGACTGAGATTTGGACATTCACGGGCATGTGAATATAAAACGGTTCATCCTACAAACAACAAAACGTGTCAGACGTTCAGTATTAATGACTGCTGGAGGAGTTTCTTTGTTGACGTGGTTGGAAGCCTCTGGTCTTTGGTGGCCTGTTGGCTGAGTAAGATGCTACTAATTTCTGCTCGTTAATTTCTGTGTTTGTCCACTCCTAGATTGTCGGCCCGTCCGACGGCTCCAACTACATTGTTGACTACTATGGAGCCCGGCTCATGCGACTCTCCATCACGAATGAGACCTACAGAAAGACGCAGATTTCACCATAAGGTAAGGAGAATGCTGTGCTATCGAAAAACATTTACCCATGGTGTTGGTGGAGGAGCTCTGTAACAGTCTGAAGAGCCTTTAATATCTAATGATAAAAGCAATTTTTTTGTCGTTCTGTAAACGGAATGGGGGGGGGGATCCATGCCATGCCGGAAGGGCGTTGGGGGTTTTCGACCAACTTACTTGACATTTGAAATTTCAATACTGTCCCAAAAGAGAACTAGCACATTTTCTTTTCATTTTAATTTTCAAGATCAAAGAGTTGGGCCCTTAACACACTCACAAAGTGGCTGACAAGAATATAGAGACCAAGTTACCGACAGTGTGCAGGCAATTGGTACTTAAATTAACACTGACGTTGGGTAGCTAAATATAAATCTTACGGGAAAATACTATACTGTTCTTTTTTTCTTTTTTTTTTCTGATCTTTTCAATCAGTTAACCTTTCACTTAAACGTATAATCTAAGGTCGTCTCAAAATGACCGAAAGATCAAACTTTGGCATTCTATAGTTTTCCTTCCTTCCTTTCTGTGGAAAAGCATCTCCCGTAGTCCTGTCCCTGCACTCAAACGAGGGCTCTAAAGGGCCACTGAAGTTATGCAGAGCAGAAGCTCGTAGAGAGCCTCCTCTGCTAAGGTCACGGTCTGTCTCTGGAGTTTAAAGGACTCGGCGGGGTACAAAAGCAAACCAGGGGCTGAAGGACACCTTCAGCACTGACCCACTGAGGCGGAGCTTCCCCCGCTCTCCCCCCGGCACTGGTCCCACCCCGGTCCCCAGCAGGCCTTTCTAGCCCCGGCTAGCGAGCCATTAAATGTCAACCTGCGAAGAGCAAACTTTGCGAAAAACGCGCCGGGAGGGGGCGAGGGTCGTGAGATCGCACTTATTACAGCTGGCACCAGACCCGCCTCTGCCGGAGTCCCCCGTCCCGGGCGCGGCTCACGCGCTCACGCGCTCACGCTCGCCCACCCCCCGCACGCACGCGGAAGACGTCCATCTGTCCCTCCCGTCCGGCGTCATCCCGCGTCCGCGTCTCTCCGTCTGTTTCCCTCTCTGGCTCCAGCGCCTCGCCCCCTCTCTGGTCCGCATTAGGAGCCGTGGTGTGTTTGCGGTGACGCGCTCTCCACGCGGACACATGGAGCGCATTACGGGCCCCGAAACGCTCGCATTGTTGCAGCCCGAAGTGCGGGAGGGGGAGAGAGAGCGTGACTTCCAACTGCAGCGCGCATCCACCACAGTGTTGGCGGTTTGCCTTTGTCTTGGTTTCCAAGCTTGGCAGGAAGCGTTTGTCCATAAGACCACAGTCAGCCCTCACCGTAAGATCTGCAGTATTACTTCTTGCGACCGTGTCGGAACGAGTCTCGCTCACAGACGGCCACCAGCTTTGTTTCTTTTCCAACGCTAATTGTGATTGATGATCCTTACTGATTGCTTGTTACTCTCGATATGCAGCTGCCACACTTAATAATACTTCTAGCGGAGCACATCTTTTTTTTTTTTGTGGTAGTTTTTCATTTTTATTTTTAGATATTTTTTAAGAATAGTTGGATTTTACACTTGATGTGATCGAGTGGAGAGCAATGTCTTCCAATTCCCATCTGCACCATATTTTCTAAGAAAGAGGCTTATTTCTCTTTTGACGTGTCCCTGTACTCCATAACTCACTTCTGTCAATGGGGTGGAAATTCATTGTCTTTCGTTTTTGGCCCCACCCTTAAATCCGCAGCTCATGCTGGGCATAGATCTTTTTACATCTCATCCGAAGCTGTACTGTCTTTGGCTTTGTTGTTTGCAGGATTGACTCAAAATACCGAAAACATCCCTCAGATGTTGATAAGATTCCACAGGAATGTTTGTAGACATTCAGATTAAGTGTAATTAGGGAAGATCATTTTGCTCAAATCAAGATTTTCTCAAAAACAAGTTCTCCATGCATTAGTGATGAGCAGTGCGGAGAACGCCGTAGCGTTCGGCGGAAAGGTTAGGCATGAAACGACCGTGCTTTTGTTTCGCTGCTGCTACATAACAGTAATTAATTTTAACTGCTCCGAGTGAATTAAACTTTGCGCCAAACACACTGTAACTAATTATTTCTGTTTATTCATTTCAGGAGGAAGAACAAATCCATCAGACGGTGTTAATTTGGCCGCGCAAGGCTAGTTGGTTTTTTGGACACCACCGATATCATTCACCTGCACGCCGCCACAGACCGCTCAAGTAAGAACAAAGATTACGGCATCACAATTTATCTGAAGGTCGGAGGACTGAAAGCCATGGCCTTCTTCACAACGAGCCCTGAAATCCACCCTCGCTGAGGCTAACGGCACCATCAGCACACTCCCCCTGCGCCCAACAGAGTGACTAACGGCCCACACTTTCACCTCTGTCGAGGTACCGCACTATGATGAAGTCTTTCTGTGACCGCGGACATTGTGACGTCGCCATTTTGAGTGTCTGTATGTAATCGCGTCTGTCCCACGCACATATGACAACAGAAAACAGCTGAGCGTGATTGGATGTAATGCTTTCAAAGCGCCCGCCCCCCACGCTCCCCCGCTCGCAGGCTGCAGACCGTCGGGAACGCCCCCCCTATCTCTCTCACTATCTCTCTCCCTCTCCTCGCCGTCACGCGGCGGAGCGGATTTCGGAATGCAAGACGGCGTCGTTCCTCGCCGTGATTCATTGCGATCCGAGTTCCCATTATGAATGCAGAGCCGCGATTTTTCCCAGAAGGGTCCGCAAACAATCCGGGTTCAAGTTATGTCAAGCACTGTTTCAATTTCGCCTGAGTGTGTCTGTGTGTCTGCACTCGGAGAGCCTGCCGTGCTATCATTCATGCAACCTCGAATGGAGCCAGGCAGTTAATCACGGCCGAGTGATTACTGTATTGGTCTCTGTGTGAGCGCGCGCGCTAGTGTCCGCGTGTGACTGCGGAGCGCTCCCAATCATTACTAACAGGCCTGCGCCCTTGCAGCGGCGCGCGTGGCGCAGTGCTGTGATTGGATAATTGATTTACCGAGGCCTCCAGCATCACCGTCTTTCATAATTCAATTAATAGATTTGGCTCGCTGGTGTCTGCTATCCTCGCTTTAAAAGTCTAAACTCTCACCCGGGTCTATGGGGGGAATTGAAAAGTACCGACGCGAGCGGCCCGGCGCTTTGTGTAATCCTGTTATGCTGTTGTGCTGTTGTGCTGTTCTGATGCGCTGTGTTCAACTGCTGTCTAAGTGTTAAGGGTGTTTTGTGAAGGAAGTGCCCTCTCAAAGGTTTGAATCTGTAGATTTGTGTCACTCGACCACTGGTTTCGGGATCATGTTTTCACACTGCTGTCTTGCTGCTTCATGGCCAGCAAAGATGCAGCAGAACCAGGTCCGTGCTCCAGTTATCACGTGGCTGTGATTTGGGTTTGAATCTGGTTCATAAGTGCATTGTGGGATTACTATTACAGCTGCTAATATGGCAAAAGATATACAGCGCACGTATAAATTCAGAATCACTCAAATAGCTTGTGTAAGATAATGATAACATGAGGTTTACAACAAGCCTGTTTTGGCATTTTCTTCACATTCTCTAGCTAGCTTCTGTTAGAACACCAACGCAACCTTGGGGTCAACCCGAGCTGGAGCACCTTTAATGTATTCGCATCCCACATTTAAAATATTTTCTTTTGTTTTTTTTATTGAATATGTACTCTGTCCGCTCCTATAATGCCTTCTAGTCCTCTTTCTGAGAGTCTAGTGAAGAGAAAGATATTCGACACCGATCTCTTTTATGGTTCATAGTAAAAACGTCAAACTGGTGGGTCCATTATATAACGTAACGCAGCACTGGTTGATTTCCTATAGGATTTCCGGTACTCCTGTTGGACAGTTGTAAAGGTTTTGATTGTCTCTGAATTGTACAGTAAATTGTACGCCGGTATTGCTCTGTTATTTATACTGTATTGTAAAGATGCATAATTCCCTTGTTTGTATTCTTGTTTTCCCTTTCTGTTAAACATTGTGCATCCTGTATGGTGGAGAGGATTAAAGAAAAGCAGAGTGCTCTGTGGACGAGTCATCCCGTCCCCGTCCCCCCCCCTCTTTTTTCTCTCCTCCAACCCCTCCCTCGCTCCTGCTTCAACAGAGCAGAGCTTATCAATACAACACAAGGATAAGAGGCTGGAGATTTATAGAGCACTTTCCACGAAAGAGCTGCAGAGCCCAGCAGCTCCCTCCCAGCAGAGGAAAAGGCCATTCCTCATCCCGGCGAGTGCTTTATAGGCGCACCGTCTCCTGTTGTGGCGGGATGAAATTAAAGGGGGGGAAAGCAGAAATGGGTTCTGGGAAAGGGGAAGGCACTCGCTCTCCCAAAAAAACAATTTCCCCCAAAAAAAGAAAAAAAACGCCTCGGCGGACCCCGGCCGCCGGAGCGAATCGATTCCGGCCCTCGCTCCGGCGAGGGGGAAGGGGAGAGCGACGGGCGCCGAGAGAGAGAGAGAGCCGCCCGATCCACGGCAGGTCGAGGTGTGCGCAAACGCCGGTAGGGCCTGGCTTTGCATGCCATGAGCCCAGTGCACCCAGGCAGGTTCTCCGGAAACCAAGGCTCTGAGAAACGTCCTCGGACGCCGCACTACAAAAGTGTTGCGCCTCTTCAGCAAAGCGCAACGAAAGAAACCTCAGCGACCAGTCAACTGCACACACCATGCTCCCCGGGATGCTAAAGTAAGCAGCGAAACGGAATAACAGGAAAACCCAGATGAGGTCATGGGTTCCTTGACAACCTCAGCTAGTCTTAATAGACATAAATGAACTGAAAAAATATGACGTGGAAATTCCAGCTGGATGGGTCACCATGTCGATGGGGAGGGATGGGGATGGGGATGGGGATGGGGGGGGGGATGGGGATGGGGATGGGGGGGATGGGGATGGGGGGGGGGGGGGGGCATAATAGTGTTGCCGTTGTGGAGCTGTAGGCTCCAGATGGAGAGAGCGCTGTCAGGATCTTTGAGAGCTGCACAGTCGTGAAAGGTGATCTGCTCTATGGGATCTCTGCAGTTTGTTTTATTTAGTCCTTTTTTCCATTAGAAATGTAGGCCTGTTGTTACTGCATCCCCAATTAGTGAATGGAGCATTCATTACAGTCAGTGATGGACATCCCTGTCTGACACGAGGCCAAGAGAACTCCATGTAGGAAAGCTAATCATTGACCGGGAACGATTGAGGTTTCGTTCAACGAATAATGACAAGGAGAAGTGTGGATATGCAGCTGGGTACGTGGAGACAAAGTTACAAAGCTGCCTTTTTTAACCTCCCGTGGTGGTGACCTATCAGTCAGATGTGAGACAAGTTAAAAGTTTGGAGATAATGGGGCTTTTATCTTGGCTGTCATATGACTGACCAGTGGTTTGCACTTGACCAAACACATTTGAGAAATTTTGGAATTCAGCAGGGAAGGTTTCCCATTTCACTCAGAGACGTGGGATTGTTTTATTTTTCAATGCTAAGCTTTTCCTTTGTTGGGTCTCTCCACGTAATCACCCAACACAGCAGTTTGCTCATGGAATCCTCCCTTGGAGCCACGAATAATCTAAAAAGACAAACACTTTACCCACAAGGCACCAGGTTGTTCTGTATAGTCTTTGCTCGCCACCATCGTATTCCGCAAAGGACCGCATGCTCTATATAACAATTACTGAGCTGTGCATTTTGTTGAGGGCACTAAGCTTAAATTGGTAACTACTAATAATAGAAGGGAAGGCACAACAGTTATTTTCTCAGGGACATCTTGCCTTGACAGTATGAAACACCGACGCCATATGAACAGACGAGCTGCGGTCACCAAAGGAGCAGACTCATTCTTTTTTGATACCGGTATACGCTTTAATCTTCAGGGTAAGTCATAGGTTAAGCACCGCGGCAAGCTAAGTATCAATCTGTGATATTTACTCAATGTCAGTAATGCGTTTGACCTTCACGCTGGCGAGCTTATCTCTCCAGCTATGTTCATAATGTTCCGCGCCCCGCAGGAGGAGAGGCGGCTCCAGCGACAGGCTGCGAAACGGCACGTAAACGCCTCCTCGCACGTCTCACGGGACGTCCTGTACCCCGCGGGAGAGAAGAGTTAAACGGCGGCATCTCTCTCCCCGGCAGCGCCGCAAACCGCCGCAGCGGTTGGACCGCAGGCGGCCGAGAGCACGTTCCCTTCACACATCGCCTCCGCCAACGAGTCCCAACAAATCTGGGGGAAAATGGCTGAAATGGAAGCTCCTATAAAATATAAAGAAATCTTTGTTCTCCAGCTGTCTCTGATTTTCATACATTTCATACATTGCACCTCCCCCAACCCCCAAAGTACATCCTGTTTTCTGGCAAGTTCTTGGCTCTGAAAAAAAATCCTTCTGAGTAGGTCACGGCTTTCTATATATCCAAGCAGGGTCACAAGCCATGTGTGTTTAATCAAAATTCAATTACTGCACTGTACCACGCTCCAAAGCCCCTCTGTCCAGGTTATGAAGTATGATGAAACAGGCCAGGCCTAATTGGTTCAGTATGGAGGCAATATCTACCCAACATGTTATGATAAATAGCTTCCTGTGTTAAAGGTTCTCCAAGGTATGTAAGCACACTGTCCCCAACACCCCCACCTATGCCCCCAACCCCCCCACCCTCCCTGACGGCTCATGTTATTGCTCCAGGGAGGAGTTACATCACTCTCCCCAGCTTGGTAAATGCAGGTCAGGGCCCCCCCGTATTTAAATAGGCATGCCGTTTCTTTGTGTTTTACATTTATTCTGTTGGAGCTTATTCATGAATACTGATGCTTTCCAGGGGCTGTGTCAGTGTCCCCTCAGAAACGGGTTGAGCTCAGAGCGACGGAGGTGTGGCCACGCCCGCCCTCGGAGGAGTTATCTGTCCTGCTGGTCCCCCCTTGCTCTTTCCCTCCGAACACAACGCTCCCTCATTAACACGCGCCGGGCCCCTTTCTCTCAGCTCTAGCGCGGCTCTCACTGGGGTGTAGCTAGCTCGTACAGTTAATGGTGTGCGCTCTTTAATAAGAAATCTGCTTATCACAGATCAATAGATGGAGCCTCTCCTCAACCACACTGACCCACTCCGAAGCCGTCGTTGTTTAATCGCTGAAATGAACATCCTGTTCTCTTGGGCGCGAGGTGGCCTTGCTTTCGCAGCATCGGCGGGAAACGTTGGGCAGCGACGCTTTTCGCCCCCCGGGCCCTACTCCATAGGTTACAGAAGCCATGAAATTACAATTATGTCACTTGGAACCGAGTGTCAAGAAGAATTAGTGATAAGGTGACAGGCTTCACGAAATGTTGATCTAGAAAATAAATGAATTAAATAAAAGCCTTGCCTTCCTCTAATCCTTTATTTTAATTTTCACATTTCTCGCTGGCTTCTCACCAGATAAGCCAGTCTAATATTCACACATGGTCTCAGCCAGGGCTTTCCACAACTGGATTCCTTGCCAGAGAGGGAAACGGGGAACTGGCAGGAGTCGCCACGAGTGTGACTGTGGGTGGGGAAACCGTGGGTGTGTGTGAGTGTGAACATGAGTCTGTCGCGCAGTGCATGGTGGGTAAATCTCTAATAAGTGATGTGTGAATACTGGTAAATCTCTGTGTGTGACAGTGGGTAGGTCGTTAATGCATGGAAATGTGTGCGGGTATTCAGTGAGTGTGACTGCAGGTATAACTCTTAATAAGTTGGTCTGCGGTGACTACGACTTGGTAGATTACAGGTAAGTTTGACTGCGGATAGGTATAGGTTTTATCATATGTAGGTCTGTAATAAGTGGTGGTTTATAGATTTAGAAAGTGGGTAGAATATTTTCCTTGCTGTGTCATTTCAGCACTATCGACATGAATTTATGTTGAAAGATATTGCATTTATATAGTGAAATTAAACAAAACATTTAAATATGTACATTTATATTGGCTCATAATGTGCGGCATTAACTTCCTGGAATAACAGCTACTTGTCTAATAAATACAGAAAAGAGAAAGAAGATTAGGTAATAATTTAGGCAATCGTGTCTGGTCAAGGCAACCCAAACGTTTACAGGCGGTTGCTTTGGAAAACAAATCCACGATGAAAACAGGAATACTAATTCACCATTTTGATTTCACACATGGCCAAAAACCACAGTTACTTTGCTTCTTGACAATGTTTTGAATGATTTTTTTACACAACCATATTCATAATCAGTGGCCATTTATTTTAATTTAAGTATTAGACACAGGCAACTTATGAAATGTGTCAGGGTTTGTTTCACAGAAGAAGAGACAGCAGAGACTCTCAGGGCTCTGGGATGAGTACTGGCCATTGGTCCATTACTTAGGGCAGGGTTTGGAACTGTATCAACAATCTGTAACTAGCAAGCGTGAAGTGAACAGAGAAAGAATTCCTGTGATGCATTTTATATTCTCTCACTTGTCTTAACGGCTTGTATTTCTAGCAGGCTAACACACTTGAAGCGCATACACCTGTAGGTAATTACAGGTAGCACCTGCTCAATGTAACAATTCTGAAATTACAGCATTGCTTTTTTACAGCTACTAAAATAATTAGAACCATCATTAGGAACAAAGCTGTACTTTTCCCACAACGAATCCCAGCAAAGCTTGCTTTACAAAGCAAAATACTGCACTTGAACTGGTTTCTTTGGTTTGATTGAATACCAAGTCAAGTGAAGCAATTGCAGTATTGCATTTCCATTGGTGTAAAAAATGTAAATAGACATCCTGACAGGGTAACGTTTAAAGTAAACAGTCTTGTTGGCCACAGTGGCTAAATTGTACCCATATGACAGTGAGTGGGTCTATTGTGAACTGCATCACTAAGTCTGTCCAAAATCAGGGGGACCCCAATCATAGCACTGGCCCAACCCAAGTGTGCTGGTAAAGGCTTTGCAAGCGCTCTCAACACAATCACACTGACGGAGCAAAACAACCTGTGCATGTAGACCCAAATATGAATCCACAACCACAAGGCTCAGATTAAGAACGGAGTGAAAAGGGGGAAAAAACCCACCATAAGAACCTTATCAAAGTCTTCGATTTAATCCCAGGCCATGTCTGCCAATTCACTTAAAATAAGGCACTGAGCGTGAAATAAGCAGCACCTGTTTGCGGCAGTGCGCACGCACGAGAGCCGCACAGCTGCCGAGGCCCGGTGACTCACGCTGCGCACCGGGAAACGGCCTCGCCCGGACCTCCGCGGCTGGACTGCAGCTCCCGCTCTCCCTGTGCCGGTCGGACATTAATTCCCGCTGCGACAGCAGTACTTTAAAATAAATGGATTGCTGGCTTTTTGCAAGATGTCTGCACGGCGACTCCTGGAGAATATTAACTATCCGTACCTCGCATTAATATGTTGTGGATTTACAAATTTGGCATCCGGAAGGCTAACCTTCAGGACCTAGCAGGAAAGAAAGGGAAATAAGAAATGACTGAGCCTGCAAAGATGTGAATGGTCACTGTTAAGAAGACAAATTATTAAATGCACCTAATGAATACGGCCCTACATCTCACCAACCCTTTCAGAGAGAGAAGTTGGCCGGAGCTTTAATTTAAAGGCATAGCTCCACAAAATGCTCCCATAAGACTTCACTCGATCCACTCTTTTAACCTAACCTATATATGCTGACAGCTCACAACACAAAACGTCAAAGAAAATACACCCCTCCCCCCAAAAAAAAAGTATAGTAATAAAGATTTTTTAAAACCCCTTGTAGAAACACAGATGTTCGCGGTCTCTTGTACCCTGTGCTGGAGAAACAGAGGGATGACTGTCTTCATTTCATGTATATGTTTATGTTCATACATAAATGAATAAATCAAAACCACTGTTAGTTCCAGTGGCTGAAAAAGAGATCCCGCACACCTGCAAGTCTGGGGCCCGTTAGGGCTGAATAACTCTGAAACAGTGCAGATATATGCCACTGCTGTTTGGCTGTTCGGTGTTGCGCCTACAGGGGGCGATGTTTCTGCATATTGCTGGGAGCCTGTGAACTTCCACGCACTTGCCACTCTTTTCTTACGTCTTCAGCGTAATAGGGCTTTGCAGCGAGTCAAGTCACAAAAAAGGCAAATAAATGAGACAAATAAAAATGAAAAACTACGCCTGTGTCAGACGCTTAGAAACAAGTGCCGCCTGCATGAACACCCCCGTGCCAGCGCGCTAGCAGACCTCGTAGAGGCGCGAATACACACCCTTATCTCGCTCGCTCGCTCACGTCACAGCGCAACGACCCCAAACGCGATTCTATCACACTTCCAAAAGAGTAGCCTAACTCAATCCATGCTTGACTTTAAACAAAGCCCGGGATAGGGGTAAATGATGTAAGAGTTGTCATTTGTCAGGCAGGAGTGGGTCAGTGGAGCGTGAACAGTGTGTACGGGAGGGGAGGGCCGCCCCGACACCCTGCAGCCCCCTGTAAGGGCGTGGTCATGCTCCGCTGAGAGGGGTAAGAGCCAAGGCCGCCGTGAGTCTTAATGGAGCAGAACCATCAGGAGAGGCGCACCCCAAAACAGGGCGAAACCCACGCTCACCTACCGTCGCATCCCTGACGTCCCCACGATGCGATAACTTTTCTCTTCGTCTCTCCGAATGAAAGGCTTGCGGAAAGCATTATCTGTGGTTCTCTCTCTCCATTTTTCTCGAAAAAAAAAGAACCCTGGAAAAGTCGGCGTTCCCCGTAAACATATGGCGTGAGAAATCCCATCGCGCAGGCTTGTGGGAAAGGACAGGAAACGTGTCAGACATCATCGGGCAGCTGCGAACATGGAGAACATCACCTGCCATCCCCTCTCCTACCCTGGGGCCGGCCTGATGTAAACACAGGGAAACATCGAGTCGGCCTGCGTCAACCCCCCCACCTCCCCAAAGGACCTCACGTGAATCATCTGAAAGATTCCAGCTTTTATACTGAATTACATTTAATGAAAAAAGTGATTTTCAAACAAAGAGACCATCATGTTCCGATGTCAGGGCAGTATGGAACCAAACAAAGAGTTTACTGACTATAAGAAATGTACGGGTGTTGTTTTCCTCCTATGCTCTCTCAATTGTTTTGTCGTAAAGAGTAAAGACCTATACATTCTTGGTTCAGGTTGGTCATCTCTCTCTCTCACTCTATTTCCCTCCCTCTCTTTCTCGTTCTCTTTCTCTCTCTCTCTCTCGCTCTTTTGAGCTCTTCCACTGTGTGGTTGCATAGGCCTGCCCTCTGGGTTCAGGTTGATGAAACAGCTGGCTTTCCCCATGCAACCACACAGTGGAGTTAACTCCAAGGTGGAATACCTCCAAATAGGACATGATTACTGACCAGCAGGGCTGAGGGTTCTAACGCATGCCTAAATATACACGGCATCTCTGAGACTGATGCTTTTGTGGCTCAGTGACCTATAAATCTCATTCATAACCAACCGCAGGGTGCATATACGTCTGCATTGATTCATATTTTAAAAAGCCAAGTATAGCACAAAACAGCATGTGTCGAAGGGAAAGAGAATGAGCCAATAAGTGAGCCGGGTTCTACACAGCAATGTTGTGCGTAATGTGATTTCTGAGCCTTGCCTAAAATCCAGCGTTCAGGCTGGATGTGGATGTGAGTCACCAATACTGGTGACTCACGTTTTGGACCATATGATATTTTGCTTCACTGATAATTTAGCATCGTGGAAGGTCGATTGCTTTTCTGTAAAAATACATGATTTTGTTTATTCTTTTGGAAATCTTGTTTGAATACCCTAGAATATCCCCCCCAAATAGTTTGTAATAGGCCAATATTATTTATATATTTGAAAAAAATGTGGAAAAAACTTGGTTCTTTTTTGATTTAAAGGAGTATTCACCTGGAACTTACTTACTGCATACAATTATGTGGACTTGAGGTGGGGTCTGGGTGATTCATTGTGTGTGTGTGTGTGTGTGTGTGGGCATGTATAAGTGAGCATGTGTGAACGAATGTGCGTGTGGGTGGATTGGTGTTTAAAAAGGGACTTGAAAACGATACAGGCAGTTGCAGTCCAAGGTTACGGTAGGAATAGTAAGTGCCAGCTTCTTGCAGCTCTGTTTTGTGCATGTGCAGCTGGAGGGATCAGGTTTATACGAGGACGTTTAACAGAGGAATTCTTAACTTTCACTTTCAGATGGAATCGCAAGCCACACATACCAAGGATGAACATGGAAGAGAACAGTCTTCAAGTTTGAGCCAAATGTATCTCGTGCCAACTCACACACAAAAAAACCTCACCGCTGAAATAAAAAGAACATCACAATTGCAAACACTAAGCGTTGAAAAAAAGACGAGAAAAATTTATGAAATTGACGATAAACTGAAAAGTGTTGAATATCTTTTCAAACCATTGCCAAATACTTGGGGTTGAAAAAAGAAATACTTTTCACACCTGCCACAAAATGGCCAGAATTCACACACAAAAGGCCTGCCGCAATCACATTCTCCCCCATTATCACGTGCACGAATTGATTGTCCACCCTGTTTTTAAAGCACTAATGGCAATTAGAGAGATTCAAGCTGGGTTCAGCCTTCACTGACTCATTGCAATTCAGAGCACTGTGTGTCCAGCAGGACCACCGGCCCCCAATGTGACCAATACCTCCCCTACCCTCCTGACCAACCTTTGATTAATGCTAATTTCTCTGTGGACTATAGGGATATAATCCCACCCCCTAATTAGCGCTTCATTAGGGATTCAGGCATGGCGGGGGCTTTAGATCACTCAAGTAGTGCATGACCAGGGAACTCTAAACACCCAGATCTTTCATGTGTTTATCTGCTTTTTTTCTCTCTCTGAGATTCATTATCCAGCTGCTTCCCTATATGTTACTATAGCGAAAAAGTAAATCATGGTATGACCACAGAAACCTTAGCTATCCATCCTTGTAGCAGTACACAGGAAAGACTAATCACACCCCTTTCCCATATCTTGTTAGACACTGTGAATCCTGGGACCCACTGTTTCTAACAGAGGATGGACTGTTTTAATGCTCAGCACTGATTGCTAAGGACCGCATTATAGAGTCATTGAACTCGGATCTCATTGAAGGCTCGTTGCTTAGTGATGCCACACATGCAGAATAACATTTTCCAGTGTAGAAAAGAATGATTTTTGAAATGGAAAACCAGTATATAGGAATCTGAAATGTATCAACAGGATTTGAATTCAATAGAGAAGTTTCAATCATATTAACTGGTATACAACATAGAACGTAGAACGTTCCAAAGAAAGGTAGAGAACAAACGGAGAACATAGATGGACAGATGGAAGTATCAGAGAGGAAGAGGGAAAGACAAGTGGTGGCAAAGGTAGAAAAGGCAGAATGAGACAACAGAGGGGAAAACGGAGTGAGAGCAGGGGACGATAGAGCGAGGTAGAGACGGCAGAGAAAGAGAGGTTCCGGGAGAGTCTAAAGCTGTTGTACTGATCTCCACATGAATATCCCCCCTTTTAAAGCCCTAGCCTGCAATTTCCAGTCTAATAGCAGTGCCTGAGGCGATAATATGATAATGGGCTCACTATCACCTGGGGCGAACTTTTCTCCGACACGGAGAGTCCTGCTCTGTCCTGCGGAGACGGCTTTGATTAACGAGGCGGAGTAATCCCGGACATGCAGGATGGACCTGAAACGGAATCGCTCATTTGTTCGGTTGGTACAAAAGGCCCAGGTGTAAATGGTACTGTTTTATATTCAATAATTGATACACACACAGATTTTTTCCCTTTCTGTCTGAACACACACACGCACACACAACACAGACACACGCACGCTACACAGATACGGACACACACACACACAATCTGAAGAAATTCAAGATTAACCCCAAAAAAAAAGGGCTTTTGCTTTCACATAGCTTCTGTGGTGCTACTTTCCGCTCATTTCCTCACTCGTTCTTTCGCTCACTCATTTATTTTGTCATTTATTTGTTTAAACTTTTAATCCCATCGCCCGCAATTCCACCGCACTAGCCCTCCTAATTAAACATGCCTGTTCATCTCGGAGAAATATATCACCTTTTTCTGCAGCCACGTTTCTGTTGTTGTTGTGAAAAGAAAAATTCCGGCCAAGATATGACATCTGTTATGAATGATGAGGAAAAAAAGAGTGAAATGGGATTTCAAGCTCACATGGACGGCTCCCTGTTCTAATACAATTATAAAGCATTCACACTTTGCTTGTGATTACTCGGTGGGATTCCCGTCTAACCCTCTGCACAGCTGAATGATTGGGATTGTTCCTGGTTTGAATAAGATTCAAAGTCAGCCAGGGCTTAGCCAGCTCCTTCCTCAAAGTAGGCCTGCTTTGACTCACCCTCCATAGCCAGCTCCTTCCTCAAAAGGCTTTGACTCACCCTCCATAGCCAGCTTTTTCCTCAAAAGGCTTTGACTCACCCTCCATAGCCAGCTCCTTCCTCAAAGGGCTTTGACTCACCCTCCAAAGCCAGCTACTTCCTCAAAAGGCTTTGACTCACCCTCCATAGCCAGCTTTTTCCTCAAAGGGCTTTGACCCACCCTCCATAGCCAGCTTCTTCCTCAAAAGGCTTTGACTCACCCTCCATAGCCAGCTCCTTCCTCAAAGGGCTTTGACTCACCCTCCAAAGCCAGCTACTTCCTCAAAAGGCTTTGACTCACCCTCCATAGCCAGCTTTTTCCTCAAAGGGCTTTGACCCACCCTCCATAGCCAGCTTCTTCCTCAAAGGGCTTTGACTCACCCTCCAAAGCCAGCTACTTCCTCAAAAGGCTTTGACTCACCCTCCATAGCCAGCTTTTTCCTCAAAGGGCTTTGACCCACCCTCCATAGCCAGCTTCTTCCTCAAAGTAGGCCTGCTATGAAGGAAGACTCGTGAACCCTGGGAAGTCCACATCATTAGCAAGCTTTTTACAAAAAACCTTACGATTGCTGGGCCAAATTTCTGGGAAATTTTCTAATCCATAGTATAAAAAAAGGACATGACAACAACTCTTCTCCTGGTAGTTCACATGTGTACACTGTAAAATGTTCAGTGCTTAATTAACTCTTACAGTATACATGTGGTCCCTATTCGACTCATATAAACTCTGTATGAGTTGAATTAACACTGGACATTTTACTGTGTCATGAATGCAGCTAAACCAGGGTGCACCACATACAGCTGCATTCAAATAAAAGTTTTCAAAGAGATTTATTTTTTAGGCAGTGACTTGTGATTTGTGAGTATTTTAGGCATGACTGTGTAGATGGCTCATGAATCTGAGTGACGGTAAACAAATATATGACATACTACGTAACCACTGTCCTGGTGAGAAAGAAAGACTCAGAACCCCACAATACCTCACACCAACAAAAAGTACAAAATTCTCTTCCATACCAATAGAGTGTAATCCCTGCCACACCTTCACAAAAGGTATACCATTCAACTCCACTGCAGAGTGTAATGCCTATCGCAACCTCAGGTCCTCTGGCAATGGACTTCTGGTGGTTCCCAAAACCAGACTGTCCTCTGGTATAGGGGGGCAGGTCATTCAGTGCCATGGCCCCCAAATTCTGGAACACACTACTTCAACATCTCTGTGACTGCAGAAATATACACTGCCTGGCCAAAAAAAACAACATTGCACACTTTAATATTTACTTGGACCGCCTTTAGCTTTGATTACGGCGCACATTCGTCATGGCGTTGTTTCGACAACCTTATGCAACGTCACAACATTTATTTCCGTCCAGAGTTGCATTAATTTTTGGCCGAGATCTTGTATTGAGTCAAACCACTCCGTAAAGTCTTCTCCAGCACATCCCAAAGACTTTCAATGGGGTTAAGGTCAGGATTCATGTGTGAAAATGATTCCTCATGCTCCCTGAACCACTCTTTCACAATTTGAGCCCGATGAATTCTGGCATTAGCATCCTGGAATATGCCCATTGATGGTATAACCTGGTCATTCAGTACATTCAGGTACTCAGCTGACTTCATTTTATTGCTGCATAATGTTGCTGAGTCTAGACCCGACCAATTGAAGCAACCCCAGATCATAACACTACCGCCAGAGGCTTGTACAGTGGGCACTATGCATGATGGGTGCAACGGCAACTTTTCTTTTGTCCAGGCAGTGTATCTACAATTCAAAACCCACTTAAAAACCCACTTCTTTACCCAACACTATTTCCCTCACTCTGCACTCTAGGTTTCTCCTACTTCTATCTTCTTGGTTTGCTTGTATTAAAAAAATTTTTTTTTTATATAGACATATAAATGTAATTTTTTCTCTCTTGTTGTTTTTATCCTTTTGCTCTGTGAAGTGTCCTTGGGTTTGCGAAAGGCACTATATAAATAAAGTGTATTATTACTATTATTATTACTTACTCTGTGACAGGGCCTATTTTGTGTAACACCCTCAGGACACACCACTGGACTTCACTACTGCCATCACTACCTCTATTTAGGGGGGGCTTTTAACAGCACACCCCAGCAAAAGGCAAAGCTGTTTTCTTAGAGGGGGGGTTAGGGGATAAGAGGGGGTCATTTGCTTGCCAACCTCATGAGTTAAAGTTCAAAATGCCAAGTCTACAAAAATGATTTGCCATAAATTTTGGGTTTGAGATCTCCATAGATATCTCTGTGCACACGCAGCTTCCCCACTGCACTTTTAAGCACTGTACAGTCAGCTAAACGAATTAATGGTTATTAATGACCTATTTGCTGAAAGGATGTTAAATCTTAGATCATACCCCCCAAAGATATCATTCAATTTATGATCTGCCTTTTTAGTTATGCTCCAGTGCTCCAGCTGAGGAGGCAGTGGAGTGAGCGAGCTGCTGGGGATATTTTATTTTGATTATCCTTCAGTCGTGTGGGCTGGTTATTGATGGTGTTTGCGTATGCACCTGCAGTCTCCCGCTACCACGCAGTGGCGTTCCGTAACCGGCGAGGCGGAGGTCGCGACCCCCCCGACCCGCGGGTCCCGGGGAGCCCGAGAGCTTTGGGTTGTTCGGGCGGGGCAGGGCGGTGAGGGGCGAGGGTGGGGAGAGGGGCGAGGGGGGCGGAGGGGGGTGCAGACAGGGCCGGTTCCCCGTGCGGAAACCCGATGCCCCGTGTTGCTTGTGAATTATTCACAGCACCTCTTGCGGTTCGGTCTCAGGATTGTCTCTCCTCCTGTAACCTGACGCCCTGACTGCGCCGCCCCCCCCTCGGGAGAATCCGAGTTCACTGTCACACCGTTTCGCAGGGAAAGTGCGACCGTGGAGGAGGGGGTGGGGGAGTGGGGGGCTGACACTGCCAGTGCGTTCAGCGCGCGCATCTGCTGGCTCTGTAACAGGTCAGCACGGAGGCGGCGGATATATAACAGGCTCTTCATTGTACCCAGTCCCTCAGTGGGGATTTCACTGCAGTGCAGCTCTGCTTTATGTCAGTCAGTTGAATGATGCAGTGGGATATACAGTATCCTTCAGTGCACAGGCCAGCATGAACTGACTCAATGCATTCTGCTCTTTGTTTTTCTTTGCGTTTCGACAAAATGATCCCGCTTTGCAGTGTTTTTCCGAGAATGTAGTTTTGTTAATCTTTATTGGAGTCTTTGTTCAAAGTAGTAGTGTTATTTTATGAAACAGATAACATGATAAATTCAACAAACCCAATGGAATGAAATAAAATACATAAAGCTATTCCATTTTCTTCATAAAGCAAGCAGTCATAGAACATCAAGTGAGGCATTACTCTTATTATTATGCCAGTTGCAGTACTTGCTAAAAGTGAGTGTACTAATTCGTTTTAGTCTTTACCCTCCAGCTAAAGTACTGTTTGTCAGTGCAGCCCAGAATCACATCCTGACCATGTAAACGCTCACAATGCCCATTGGGTGCAGCAGCATAATTCATATAAGCAGCTTAGCCTTAACCTTACAGAGGAAGGGAGGGTTTCAGTCAGCATGGTGTCTCTCACCTAACAGTGCCCCCCCGGTCCAGGAGGTGTCTGCAGTCTGTCTGCTCCAGCTGCGAAAGATGTGACATCATCCAGTGTGAACCGAGTCACTTGTGTGTCCGAATGTATCTCAGTTACAAAGGCTTCAGTGTAACACCCAGAGAGATGCCTACACCCAGAGAGATGCCTACACCCAGAGAGATGCCTACACCCAGAGAGATGCCTACACCCAGAGAGATGCCTACACTCAGAGAGATGCCTACACCCAGAGAGATGCCTACACCCAGAGAGATGCCTACACCCAGAGAGATGCCTACACCCAGAGAGATGCCTACACCCAGAGAGATGCCTACACTCAGAGAGATGCCTACATCCAGAGAGATGCCTACACCCAGAGAGATGCCTACACTCAGAGAGATGCCTACACCCAGAGAGATGCCTACACCCAGAGAGATGCCTACACCCAGAGAGATGCCTACACCCAGAGAGATGCCTACACCCAGAGAGATGCCTACACCCAGAGAGATGCCTACACCCAGAGAGATGCCTACACTCAGAGAGATGCCTACACCCAGAGAGATGCCTACACTCAGAGAGATGCCTACACCCAGAGAGATGCCTACACCCAGAGAGATGCCTACACCCAGAGAGATGCCTACACTCAGAGAGATGCCTACACCCAGAGAGATGCCTACACTCAGAGAGATGCCTACACTCAGAGAGATGCCTACACTCAGAGAGATGCCTACACCCAGAGAGATGCCTACACCCAGAGAGATGCCTACACCCAGAGAGATGCCTACACCCAGAGAGATGCCTACACCCAGAGAGATGCCTACACTCAGAGAGATGCCTACACCCAGAGAGATGCCTACACCCAGAGAGATGCCTACACCCAGAGAGATGCCTACACCCAGAGAGATGCCTACACTCAGAGAGATGCCTACACTCAGAGAGATGCCTACACTCAGAGAGATGCCTACACCCAGAGATGCCTACACCCAGAGAGATGCCTACATCCAGAGAGATGCCTACACTCAGAGAGATGCCTACACCCAGAGAGATGCCTACACTCAGAGAGATGCCTACACCCAGAGAGATGCCTACACCCAGAGAGATGCCTACACTCAGAGAGATGCCTACACCCAGAGAGATGCCTACACCCACGCTTGAGCAGGCAAAGCTGTCTCTCCCCCATGTGCGCTCTTGTGCGTTCAAACGGTGTAATGCCTATTCCTCAACGCCCATTCCTCCACATGTATTACATTAGACATGGGTGGAAATCAATACAAATTAGAATACTTGTTGTTTGAATAATATTTAAGACTTCAGGTCCTTGGCCACCTGTGCGAAGTTCCATCCAAATGGAATCAGAACTCTGGGTGCTAAGGTAGTTACGGACAGACATACAGACATGCAGACACATGGATGGGAGTGATGACAATACCCCATCGCAATGCTATGCACATAAGGGTGTAAATATAATGATTGGGTCACTTCTACACAAAAGGGCAAATGGTGTTCATTCATTGTATTTTTATCACCAAAAAAGAAAGTATAACATCATAATTTCAACTCCCTTCCATAAATATCTTTGTATTATTATTTAATTTTTCAAGTTATATTAAACCCAAATAATTTTTAGTGTCATTTAGTTACCAAATTTGGTGTCTGCCTGTTTTTCAAGAAAAAGTGTTTTTGTAAAAAAAATCTGTAGAAATTGTGAAAGCGTAACAAACTATTCATATTATTTTCTCTGTGAAAAAAACAAATATTCTGCATCTCTATATTTCTGCTCAACATCTTAGGTCCACATTCAGGCCAAAGGGGTAGGTAAATGATCTTAAGTGCCTTCCTGTTGTTCTCCAAAGTGTGATACAGTCCTGTTACCTGTTGGTGTTGGCGGTACCGCAGCCTGACGTGAGATATTGTTTGTGTAAAACAAATATAGAAGTTGAAGCTGTGGTTTTCCCTAGTTTTTATTAGCATTAGCATTTTGTACAACCCATTTTGTAAAAAGTTCATTTCAATTTGTTGAAAAAATAAACAATCAACACATCCTGTGACTGGGCAAGTTGGAAAACATAACAACTGTGAGTGCGCGTCACGGCTGTTTCGTCTCTGAGGCAAGAACCTGCCAAGAAGTGCTTCAACTTTAAATGAAGCGTGAGAGAAGGAGACGTCAGGTCCAAACACACAGCGCAGTGTAACGCAGGCTCAATCTCGGTTTATACATCTGGAACCAGTCACACACACACACAAGCACACGCGCACACACACACACGCGCACACGCGCACACGCGCACACACACACACAAACATACACAAAACAAAATACATGCTGGAATTAGAGAAACTCTAAACAGCTTTAAATGCATTGCTTTCATTATACCTATCAACTGATCCACAGCAATCAAACACAATCAGTGTATCTTGTGTTGCACTGGAGTTGTTATAAATGACTATAAATGTCTCAACTGAAGTACAAAACAATGCTTTTAAATACAGTTTGCCTTCAATTTATAAGCTGAGCACATCTTTCAATCTGAGGTTCCTAGCCTGCCTTCCAACTTCTTCCTATTTTTTGTATCACTACAGCTCCAAAAGTTGTAGATAAACACATAGCTAATGTAGGGCATTCAATGATAATTCTGAACATTCTGGTTCCAGAGCATTTAAATACATTTTTAAGGTCCAGGGGCAAAAAGGTCTAAATGTAGTAATATTGTGATCTTTATGTATGCCACTCACTAGTACTGCTGTTTGTTCAGTGGGATAGCGGCTCAAGTGAAACAGACAGTGTATTTCTGGTGCCTGAACAAATTGAAGAAAGGTATTATTTACAATGATGCGCATTGTATCAACGGTCCGGGAAATACGGGTCTGTCATTATGACAGATAAGAAATGTATCAAGGTATTGCACACAGTGGATCATATTCCTCGAACCGAGCTACGGCGTAGAAACAAACAGTCATAATAAGGAACCGGAGCCGTTAATACTCGTGCTGGCTTTGATTTCTTCACGGAAGCCTGTTAGGAACACCTTGAAAACGATTAAGACGCAAAGCTCCGCGGCACGGAACAGGGCGTCCGCGCGAAGGAGCGCAGGAATAACGTACAAGGACACGGCGATTCAGCATTAGCGTTTTTATTCTTTTTTTCTGTTGCATAGGAAATGCACATCTTGCTTCCAGTAATTGAGTGTGTGAGAATGTGGTCGCACTAATGGGCCCAGAAAAAAAAAGACTCTACACCAGTTTGAGAAACAATAGAAGGAAAATAAATCACAGATTCATTATAAGGATAAATGCACGGTAAATTTAGTCACATGTGAAAAGGGTGTACACAATGACCTTTTTAACTGACAATGGAGCTAGTAACATCACAGATAAACAATGGGTATTATGGCTACCAGTCAGTTCATTACAGGTGTAATAGAGGCACAAGGTTTTATTTGATTAGATTATTTTTTTCTCTTTTTGTTAACCATACTTGTACAGATATCCAATGGCATGTGGATGAGGTGAGCGAAGAGAGTGCAACACAGGACGAAAAGATGGAGGCGATGGATAAAGGGAGAGATGTGGTCTAGAGGACAGTGGGACGAGGACGTTGGGCCCAGTGCACACCGAGGGTTCCGCTCCGGGCACTCTATACGGTGCATAGAGCCAGGACCGCTGGACATTTACGATTGTCTTTATCATGATTACTAGTCTTGGCTGCAATGCGGTACCGCTGGATTTTCGAGGAGTTTGATTGCTCAGGAAATAAGATACCAATCCTGACTGATTCTTTAACTCAACAAAGCTTATCTGTTTTCTTTTCACCCCACCCCCCGATAACCAACAACAGACATGACTTCCCAAAGTCTCCAAAGACACTTTTGTGAGCGCCTCCTACAGTCTAGGAGGGTTGGGTTGGGCTTTAAATCCTATAGTGGGGAACAGGGAAGTTTGACTAGAAAGAAACTGAGGACAAAGGGATCTGTGGAACATGACTTTATTATTTCTGTTTTTCTTTTCTCAGTAGAAAGCAGAGATTTCTGTCTAAAATATCAACTCATCGAGAGACGTCAGATCTACTCACTGAGATAGGATCCAATCCATTCCTAAGACACAGTATTAATTACCTGGAGCTTAATCACTGACAGTGCAAAAACAACATTACCAATGTGACTTAGAGAGGAACAGACAAGAAACAGCTTTGAAGTCCAGCAGATTTTTTTGTTCCTGCAAGTTCAACAAAAACAGATTTTTCGATATTGACAGGGAGACGTAAGTGGCAGGTGTAGGGGGGTGTCGACGGCTAAGGATTTACATCAGTGTGCGTGGCATTAAAGAAGCGAGCATACGGGTCTGGAGCAGGGTGCCGTTTAGCCAGTGATTAGTCTCTGAGATTTGTGGCTTTCGTTTATTTGACCATTCCGATCAACGTTCGCATTGAAGCTGCTCTTTTGAAGTGCTATCGAGGGAAACCAGGCAAGCTCCTTTCCCAAAGCCTTCCCAGACCCCGCACCACTCAAGCTGGGATTCTGTCTCCAATACTGCTGACTGGACTGTATATGATGAAGGTATCGATTCCTCAGCATATTGTTTTCTGTTTAGATAAAACCAGCTTATGTTGTGCATTTGCTGCACTCTCTTGGAAGGGTAATAATATATTTTCTTTAACTTCAGACTAACACAAGCTCTGTTTTGTCCTGACAGCATATTCTGACTCTGTGAGAGAGACAAGGGCACGTATGCCACTCGAATGGATCAGACGGTAAAGATTGTCAAAGTCCGACAAGCGCGGGGCTCCGCAGTCAGTGTAAACTCCCGGTCGAATCCCACACGGTCTCCGCAGCACCACATCCATCCCTCGGGATACTAATGGAGATTTAAGGGGATGTTTCATCAAGGTGAAAAGCAGAAAGAAAGATATGTGAGGGCTTGGAGGCAATGGCTTCCCATTGTAAACAAAAAGGGGCAAATATTAATAATAAAAAAATGCAAACCCCCAGAAATTGATGATGAATATGGAGTCAAAATGGAAAACTGAGAAGAATACAATCTGAAAAAAAAGAGAAATAAAAATGGACCTAGGAGAAGAGGGATAGGGGGAGGGGAAAGGGAGAGAGCTTTGGGTGTTGGGTGGAATAAAAGACTAACATAGCGTTCTTGTTTTTTGTAGATTTTTTTAGTAATATTCATAACAGCTTACTAGGCGATTATGGAAGAGCATGCAGTTATATCTTATGGTTATTGTACATCAGCTATAATCAGAAGGGTCTGACAGACAGCAAAGGCTACCGGTGTTGAGAAATTTAAACAATAACAAACAATATTCATTGTTCAGAAGAGCAGTATAATACAGTATAATCACAGGCACTACATCTGTTCTTTTTAATATATCAGGTAATATGCTGGTTTGTTTTTTATTTTCTTTTTTTTTTAAATTCCATATAATTTGTTCTGTCCTTAAGCTGGAATATCGAAAAACGCTGACCATAAAAGAAGGCAAAGGCTGAAGATGACAAATTAGATACCAAAGTTTGCCATTTTAGAGCGTATATATATCACATATACATTGATATGTTATATATATATTTTTCATATATTTGATTAGTGCATAGTTCTCATGCAGATTAAACTGCTATGCTGTATACGCTGTCAGAAAGCAAATGAATGAGTCTAAATTGTCACATGTTCAGTTTGTCTTCTTCATGACCAGCCTGAATTAGCACCGTGTAATGGTTCTGCAATAGAAGGGTAAAACGTCCTCGAAAAAGGACTGGTGACACTTGTTGCATTACAGAGTCCTAAGGAACAGCTTCAATGTTACCTCCTTTCACAAAAAAAAAATTAAAAATAATAATAATCACTTTTATCGTTTGAAAGTCACTCGTATGTTTCTGTTGCTGTGGATTTACTTTGAGTTCACAACTGGACACTAGTAACAATGTGAAGAATTGTTTTTCTAGATTTTCACTTTGGTCCAGCAATGCCATAGTTAAGTCATAGTTAAACATCAAAAGTCTGTTCTGAATACTGTCAACTCCACATATGCACCCAGAACATCCAAAACAACACAAATGTGAAAAAGCAAGGATTCTCATAATGTTACTTTCAATGTGGAGGCTGCACTTTAATGGGAAGCAAAAAATGAGTTCTGCTAGATGCTCACATCTGTCTCAGTTCAGGTGTCATTGAAGCTCTTCATACAAATATGACACTATATTCATACCATACACCACTTATAACACATCACACCAATGGTAAATGTTTGTTTTTGCCATTGGAATGGTTATGCTTCTCACATATATTCATATCAACAATACCCTGGTTACAGTCTGAACAATTCTGCCATCGCCATTACAATCCATTTGTCCCAGGTTCCTCTATTCTCAGTACTTGATTTTTAAGGGTAAAAGGGGCGGGGTAATATCTCTAGGCCAATAGTGCCCACAAGAATTTGGACAAACAAAACACAACAAAGACCTTCCATGTACAAGCCACAATGACAGGCCTTCATTCAACCCTGTTTCCTATTACAATGGCAGAACTCTTCAGACGCAGTCAAAATACAAAGCAAACATTTTTCAAGTCAAGAAAGTCAAAATAATCAGCTACTGAACCCTGTTAACATTCAGGGAAACAGAAAAAGGGGGTGGAGAAAGAGGGTAGTGTTTAGAGTCCTCTCCAATTTAACTTTGCACTACTACAGTATAGCAACCTGACAACAGTGTTCAAGGTGACACCGAACCCGGAAGTGCTTTCATTTAGGCAATGAAACAACAACAAAACAAAAAAAACAAAAAAAAAACAAAAAAACTTTCACAATCACCAAATGGCTTGGCTGAGGCATCTCTTGGCAGTTCTTTCCCACAATCGCATTACTTGCGTAACATCAAGTAATGGACTCCGCCACATTGCCGTATTCTGTTATCTGGCAAATGTATATAAAGAGCATTTTTTTTTAAAATATATAAAATAGCGCTGACGTAATTATTATTTTTTTAATATATATAATATCCAGTGACACCCTAATGCTAATGTGGCTCATAAAATCTCTATGCGGGTCCCCTGGCTTTGCAGCTCTACAATGGTCCGCCCCATCCATCCCTCTCCCTGGGCCTGTTCTCTCTGGTCACACTGTCATGGCTCCCGCACGCCTTCCAGTGCAGTTTAGGTTTGTTTGGCCACCATCATTTAGGCGGGGAGAGGGGTAAGAGGGGGAACATTGCCAGCGATACACTGAAGACCCATCATCCACCTTCCTTTCGACAGTACCGACAGTACTCCCATAACGTGGCCAGCTTTACAGTTTCTCTTCACTGGAGAAAAAGCAAGTGGAGATGTTTGGCGAGAATCTTCAGAATAAATAATAAAATGGTTTAAAAGAACATTTTGAAAGATGAAATGCGTACCACCATAGCTCAGACCAAGACCAGCCTGACAAGTACAATAAACTTTTGTGATTATAGATCTTATGTTTTGTTCATTGATACTCGTAAATACTGCCGTTTGGTTGACTCTCTGTTCAAACTCTTGAATGGATTGTAAAAGGGGTAAGACCCAGGGCACCATATACATTCTGGGAGACTGTGGAATTTTAAACTTGGGGACCACAGTTCTGTAGCTGGTCACAATACCAGCCATTGCCTAAGGATTTGAAAAGGACCAAAATCTTACATTAACAACCATAATCCAAACACTCATTTTGTGTCTGCTTAGATTCACTTTAAATCTGAATAATAGAGATGCCAGAACCCGAGCGTTCTGATTTCACGCAAATACACGTTGCATATCGCATGCATGGCCGACCATCAAGTTCTTTGCTAATGAACCTGCAGGCAAACCATACATCATTACCTGAAGTGCAATTCCTCCACTACTTTAAAATTTTGAGGTGGCCAAAACAAAACCCCTGGCTTCCCAGGAACAGTAAGTGCTACGGTTATGCCCGTCTCCATACGTGTAGCTGTGGTGCCGATATACGCTCATGTTCCTCTCCACATATCCAGGCCATATGTACAGTCGCTGGGTAGAGCAGAGGGCGTAAACAAAACTCCATATAAACACGCTGAGAAGAGGATTTTAAATTTCCCTCGGGTTAAATGCCGCGCAGAAAAATGGCGGGAAATATGACCCGAGGCTATGTGATGGCTGATCAATAGGGTGTTATAGCTGGGCACTGGTGTGTTTTTATTCAACTCAACCTCTGGCTGTCACACTGGTTGTGGAGAGAGATGGTGAGGGAACAGGGAGAAATACATGTATGTCGAAAAAAAAAAAGAATCATGTTGCATATCAAGCTGTTTATTTTTTTTTCCTGTATGGAATGGTGAACACAAAAAAAGATGCCTAGATGCATTAATAATAGGGGCATCATTTGGCTGTCTATGTCATTGTCTTCTGCCTAAACTAATTTTAAAATGCATAAAAAACGCTCTCCTTTAGCCAATTTTCTCAGAGTTACCTAGATGTAGCTTCATCAATACTGACGCAACAAATAACCTTCAAAACATACAGCATACTTGTAACATCCATTTACAATGGGTATTTTGTCCTCAACATCCTGTACTTTTTAAGTATAGGAATATGCTATACCATCAAAAGAGAAAAGAAAAGTCCTTAAATACATACAAAAAGAAAAAAATAAAGAAAAATGAAAAAAGGGGAAACAGGAAAGTTTTCAACTTAAATCCAGTTCCCGGAGCACAAACAAAATCAATTCTATTAATGTGGCCTTAATACAAACAATCATAAAATTCACAACACTATTTTTTCCTCATTTAATCAATGTTACAAAAGTCCTGCATTATAAAATAGGGCAGCTTTAAAATCAGTGTAATTAATAAAACTATACAACATACAAACAACACATCTTCCACACTGTTAGGCTCTTCTGCCCTGCTTGCACCAGTTCTCTTTTCCATTCTTTAGGTATTTGCTTATCTCTTTATGCATCTTTTCCACGTTTGTACCCACAGCTAATTTACACACACATCAAAAAACAAAAACAGACTGCCCAAACTATTGCTTTAATATTCTTATTTTTCTTTTTTTCTTTCTTTAAAAAGGGTGCAATTTTGTCGTATATTACACACGCACAGCCAAATCTTGCTGATTAGATGCTAGGCTGCTCAAAACAAGGTTTTGTGACAAAAATGTCCGTGCAATTCATGTTTCCCTTCGCTCTTAAGCCCTGGAACCTGTTTTTTTATTATTTTTTTCATTCTCTAGTGATGTAATTTATTTTGTATTTAGTGCAGATAATTAAGAAAGTAATGCCCAACTCAATGCTAAAGGGTAGGCAAGAACAATGACAAAACAGAAACACACTAAAGAAACACACAACCCACACAAGTGTAACTACTAAACCATCACGTCAGACACCTAGGAAAACAATCCCCATACTCTAGTTGTTTTTCATAATAAATGTAATAGTAGATCATAGGTAAACAATTCATATAACTTGGAAGTCTGTCAAAATGTACGTACAAAAATGGGCCTTTTCGTATGAGTTTCTCCTGAATGCGATATATCTTTACGTCAAAATCATGTCATAAAATGATTGTGGGTCTGTGACGGAGAGGAAGGTGGCTCTTTTAAGGCTTGCTTGTGACCGACTGAGAGAAAACCCCAACACATCTACCGCTTTCCAAATGCCTATACAGACGAACGTGACATACCCAAACCAGCCTGAATGGACTTTGCACGACCAAGTCAAGTTTCCCTGCAGGCTCAGACTGACCCTCAACCAATCAGCCAGTCGAGCTCTGCACTAACTTTGGTTAAAAAAAATGTAAATAAAGAAAATAATTGAAAAGAAATTAAGTGACTAGTGTACGTCTACATGAGTGCAAGCAGATATTGCATATTTTTTTTCTCATTAATCTTTTCTGGGAGCAAAAACAAAAAAACAAACAAAAACAAAAAAACAGGAAGACTAAAAATAAAATAAAAAAAAAAGTAGTTTCCATTTAAAGATTGCAGCAACATCCATAAATATCAATATACTAGCATCAACATATAAAGGGCTTGGGGATGAAGGTGTCAACAACTATCTACAGGACACTAAGAACCTAAGAGCCTACTCCTATCCACTGTACAACAAACAGGGGGGGGCCATATCTTGATGATTGACACTTGCCTGGTTAGACATCAGCACGAGACCGCGAGACCGTGTTTCGCGGTCTTGTACAGACACAGTACTTGTAGATGTTGCATCAAATCTAGCAAAGCGCCGTCATCAACACACAGGCCTGAGACGCGTTAAAATGGCCGAAAGTAATGCTGTGTTATCATTATAATCATAATTGCTATTATCATTATTGTATTAGTCATAGAATTGTACAGCTGCATTCACTCCAGTTTCCTACGCAATGGGAGGTTGGGGTGGAACACAGAGAAGTAAAGGAAAACTAAATTCTCCACATTGGAACTTGTGCAACAACTCAGGACTAGACCATCGCTCAAGGCACATTGATGAGGAACAATTGTTTCGTGCAATTCGTGAACTTAAAAGGAAGTGTAATCGTTTAAAAAATGTGATAGTTTCAAAGGGAACAAAGGAGAGAGGAAAGAAACGGTACGGAAAGGATGAGAAGCGAAGAAGTGTCTGAAAGACGTTGAGCTGGTTCATTGTGAAGGACAGCAGTAAAAAAAAACTTTATTCAGGGGCCAAACAAATATAGTCTATTGGCAAGTGCCTGATCTTGGGATTACAATATTGTCTTTATTCACACTACTTGAAGTCTACATAATCTATGTAAAAATTTGTCACTAACACTAGAACATGCAGATTTTTTTTAATACATTTTTTTGTTTTTTTCGTTTTTTGTTCAGTTTTGATCGACGGAGGATGAGTCGGTCATAATAGTGTAAATATATGTATATTATAGGAAACAAAGAACAAAACCAAAATCATAAAATAGTAAGTTGCATGCGAAGCGGCTGAGAAGCTTCGCAGTCTGCTTGCAGGTCTTGTCCAATGTGATATTCACAGGTTTTGTTTTATTTATATTTTGTTTCCGAAGAGGTCCTTTTTCTTTTTTACTTTCAATTCTCACCCCTTGTACACCGCAGACTCTGAGCCTGTGAGCGTACTGCAGACGTAAGTGCTTCGAGAATGAAGAAGGCTGAAAGCAGGCCTCTCGAACCACGCTCTGACCCAAGCTTGGACGCCTGTCTGAGATGACCTTTCCAACCGAAAGCCGACTTTATACAATTCAGATCTGTTCACATCATACACACCTGGTTCTGCCTCGCGAGGAATGAATATGCTTATAATTCTTCTCAAATTATGTGCTTTGTTAAAAAGAAGTCGATTGCGTAGCTTTTCCAAAAAACAAACTAACACAGTAAATAGTTTAAGCGGCGAGAAATGTTTTCAAAATTGATTGTTTAACTCGTGATATTTCTTAAAGGGAGATTTGTCACAAAATAGTAATCAATTTACAAGATGAATAAACAAACAAGTAAAAAATAAAAAAAACAACGTAAAAAGCAAATACAGCTCCCCTTATTTCTCACAAGGCTATAATTCTAGCTTTTGTTTTTTTTAATTTTATTTTTTTGTACCCCGATATTTTAGAGTCCCGGAGGTGTGAATGGACTAGGAAGAAAAATATATATATACTTTTCAACAATCGTTTCAACAATATCTATCTTACAAAGATATTAACTATCCAACAGCTATCCAACGAAATTGCACTTTCCTCATGTCAATATTCCACTGTTTGCCTTTAGTTGTTCATGTCTGTCTTAGTTTTTATGGAGGAACAGACCATCTATCCACCCTTATATAGTACAGACCTTTTGGAGGGGTTGCTGGTAATAACAGAAAATATTTTGTTACAAAATGAAACATGAACATGCCTCCAAGACAGGAGAAGTTTTTTCAAAACCCCCCATTTAAATTTCAAACCTTTATATTCTTATTTTTCTCACGATTGACCATATCAAAATGCTATGACACCCCCCACCCTTCTCTCTCTCTCTCTTCCCCTCTCTCCCTCCCTCCTCACCCCCCCCTCCCTCTCTCTCTCTCTCTCTCTCTCTCTCTTCCCCTCCCTCCTCACCCCCTACCCCCAAAACTACAGAAGACTCTCCATTTTACTCTGTGATATGTCCTTGGAAAGCTCGGAGGAGATGCCTACCTGGCTCTGCCGGGCTTTGCTCTCCACTATTGATGTCAGCGAAAAAACAACGAGGAGGAGACAGTGGGGACCAGAGAGAGAAGTTTTAACTGGTGGTATCTGACCCAGGTAAAACCTCCTCATTCACCAGCCACCAAACCAGAGCAAGGGGGAAAAAATGTACATAGCAGAACTCCTTAAAGAAAAAAACAACAAAAACAAGACCTCAAACCTTCCATTGTCTTGGGGCCCGGACCCCAGAGCCATATATACACAGACAGTTACGTATACATATGGATGCACGGCTTTCTGCGTGTTTGCAGTTGACCTGTTTAAGATCAGCCGCGAGGAAAGGCTGAGGGAAGCTCTTCGATCAAGTCAATGTGTTTCCCCCCCTACTGGCAGCATTGGCGACTACAAGAACCAAACGCGCTCTTCTCTAGAAACCAAAAAAATCAAACAAATAAAATACAAAAAATAAAACAAATAATAAGAAAAACAACTCTCGTGGTGCTCCAACAAGGACTTTCAACAGAGATTGACAGCTTCCACATATAAATATAAATATATAAACCATACATATACGTAAATATATATGGGCTATATAGGTATATAGGATATGCGTGTGTTGGTGTGTGTGGCTTCCTCGCGATTCAGGGAGGGGCAGGGGTTCTGCTGTAGCCATGCGTCTCTCGGGTGCGGGTGTGTATAATTTTTTTGTGTGAGGGGGAGGGCGGGGCTTGGGGCGGGGCTGCGGGCGGCTCCTCTCTGTCAGACAGGTGTACAGGTTTGCGGGTTTCACTCAGGGGGCACAGCGGGAGTTGAGTGGTCTGTCGAGCGGGCGGTGAGAGTCCGGAGTCTTTAGCCCAGGTACCACTGTGAACGAAAGAGAAAAGAGACAGTGAGGACTGGAGTCAGTTCGTATCGCCCCCCCCCGGATATTAACGCACAGATGACCTGGGACTGAGAGGGGGTTTTAAACAAAGTCGTATTGCGCCATTAAAAATGTGGCAAAAAGGGAGAAGTGCATTGACGCTATTTTAAAAGACCTCCCATGCAGAGAGCTGTAACTCCAGTCTTTCGCATACTCCAACCCCAGTTGGATAAATCCACTTGACCTCCCACACGCACAATCATTTGTAACAATGATCAAATAAATAATAAAAAAATCAACAAAGTACTCCACAACAAAGAGCGCGGTGTTCACGTACGCTTCACAATGACTGAAGAGAAGACAAGTTTTTTGTCCTCAGAGTTAATCTGAACACACAGAGAGCTCGCAGGGGGGTACCTCCGCATTGTGTTCCTCTCAGGTTAAAACCCCGCTTGAGGAAGGCCAGACGGCTCAAACAGGCCCCCTGACTTGGCCCCTCTCGGCCGCCCCTCCTCCCTCCCTCTCCCCCTCTCCTCCTCCCGTGCGCTCGGGGCAGTAAGAGCTGCCCTTTTTTCCAGCTGCTGCACTTTCCTGCGCTTCGCCCGCCTGCCCGCCCGCACGCCCGCCACCGCATACCTCTGCCTCCGCCGTTTCGCCAACCGCTGCTTTGAGCCAGAGACAGAGAGGGTTCTTCACACTCCTGACTATTCACTAAAGTGCCTGGCGGGCAAGGTTAGCCTGCCGCACCTCTGTAATCCTTCAGTGGAATGGGCTTATTGATTGCTTTGCTCCATTGTTCACGTTTCCAGCGAGCGAGCGAGCGTCCACCCCCCACTCCCTCACACCCCCCACCCCCCCGCCTCCCCCCCTCCCCTTCTCAACTTCCCTCCTCCCTCCAAGTTCAAGTTCATCCTGGTGTTACATCATGTCTGGTTGCTAGGGACAACCAGACAGCCGTAGACGTGACTATCATTAGCAAGACCAGGCCATGCCTCCTGTATCCCTTTCTCTCTCTCTCCCTCTACCTCTCTCTCGCATTCTCCCTGTATCCCCCTCTCTTTCCCGCTCCTCTGCTTCTCTCTCTCTCTCTCTCTCTCTCTCCTCACTGCTCTGGTCCCCTTTGCCTTGTCCCTGCCACAAACACACAGTGCTATTGATTCTGAGCTGTAACTGTAACCCCCCCACCCAGCATCACACTCCTCCCACCTCCCGACCCCCTCTCTTCACACACCAATCCCGCACGGCGCTTAATTAATCCTTAAAAACTTAGCGGCCAACCCCCTCGAAATGAAGACAATGGTTCAATTACGGCCTTCGACTCCTCCATGCATACTAACCGCTCGGTGTGCCTGGGAAAGCATTTCGGCTTATTAGAATTATGGCCTCACCCCCCCCCCCCCCCACCACCCTTCCGTTTATCTTGTTTTAGGCCCATCAAGACCGCATGACACACTTGAGGTGCTTAAAAGAATAGCGAGCAAAAGGGGGGAAAAAAGAAATCGAAGACCGAGAGAGGCGCGCAAAAAAATAGAGAAAACGGGACCGGGGAAGAAATAAAACGTGCACAATTAAAGAGAGAGGGAGGAACGGTAATGATAGATGAATTAAAAAGGCACTGAAGCCGCTCCATCGGACCGGTCGTCTTCGGCACGCTCCAGTTCGGGCTCGTGACTCGTTTAAATTCTATTGCTCGCCACAAGCGCAGCGGAGAAACTCTAAGGTTAGTTTTTAATCAATAGAAGTTGCTGACTCTGGACTTTGTGGTTCGGCGCAGTGCAGCTTCCTTGTGTCTTTGTCTACTGGCTCATAGGCTTTCAAACTTTTCTCCCCCTCCCTCCCTCTTGTCCTGAGACGACTTTTCACGAAGGGGCTCTGCAGACGGGAGAGATGGTGGCTGAGCGAGGTTGCCTCCCACATCTCCCCCGTAGCCGCGCGCGGACGACGGGGTCGTGTTACCGCGCTGGCGGGGCGCGCTGCTGACAGCTGTGATTTAGACTGCGGACGGGGGGCGCGCGGGGCGGCACGCATCGCAGACCCGCTGTATCGCGGGCTTCTCTGAGACACACACCTGGGGAGAGGGGTAAAAAAGAAAGAGAGAAAGGGAGAGAGAAAAAAGAAAGAGAGAGAGAAGGAAATGGAGAGAAAAAACACACAGGGAGGGCGCTCTGTGGGTGTTTTGGGGAGGCCTTTGAAATTGTGCCACGATAATTCGTTCCTGTCGGCGCACATGTGGGTTTGTGGTGCAAATCCAGGTCGTCCTCCTCCGACACCAATACCCAGAGATGCACTTTCTGAGGTAAATGTGACACAAGTGGAGCTTGACTGCATTCCACGTCGCTTCTTAATCTTAGAAGCTGCTCTGAAGAATAATGGTGTCGGGCGCAGGGGTCTTGTATCGGAATACCCGGCGCGGTGCCCTGGGTTCCAGTAGCTGTTACACTGCGGAGCGGTTCTGGTCCACGAGAATGCCTGACAGCGGCTTTGTCCCTCATCCCCGGGACCGGCTCAGCAGCACGGTGTGGGCAGCGTGGCGAGGGCGGCAAGGTACCCCGCTTTTCCGATACTGGGCGAGAGAGTCGTAAGCCGCCTCACGCCGGCGGTGCAGAGCGCTAGGCTCGTCATGTGGAGAAGAAAAGCAGCCTTGTTTTTGTTTTGTGGTCTGGTGGAAAAAAAAGCAGCTGGCAGAGGGGACGACCGCGCGCGCTACAAAGGCCATGCTCCACTCTCCGACTCTCCCTCTCCCTTTCCCAAACTCTCTCATGTCCTTCACAGCTGAGAAAATGAGACGTAAAACCGCAAATCCCTGCTCCTTCTGCCTCTCATTGAAATGACGGCAAAAATAAATATATGCTTCTTTTCTGTGGTTTTGTGATTACACCCCCTCCCGACCCAACTGAAACCAGACTCTCCGCACGGCTTCGGTCTCACTGTCCCCGTTCCCGGCGCACATTCGGCCACTTTAAGTCTTAAAAAAAAAAATACCCTTTAAAATCTCTAACCTGTCTCAAAATGTGCAGCCTGGCTCAGGAGATGCTAACGCTCTCACATTAGAAGGTTCACAGTTTTTTTTTTTGGAAAATATATATTTTTAGGGCTTTTTCAGCTTTATTGGACAGCGCAGTGTAGAAACGGAAAGAATGGGGAGCGAGAGAGAGGGAGAGACATTCAACAAAGGTCGCGCGGCCGGATTCAAACCGCCGACGTCGCAGCTCGCAATGAGCGTGTGGACGGTGCTCTTACACGCTATGCCCCCGCAAGGCTGACAGTTGAAACAGCTGGAGGTGCTTTTTCCAGAAGATTCCCTGCTTGTCCTGCACTCATGCCTGTACTTTTTACATGGCTTCTGAGAGGCAGATAGATTTTCCACAGGCCTGAGACTGTTGATGGGAGTGGTGAGTGAGTGAATGGCATCGTCTGGCGGGTGGGTGGGTCTTACAGGAAGCCTGAGCCTGCAGCTGGCGGGACGTGGGACGTGGAGGACAGTGTGGCTTTTTGCGCAGCACGGTGAGTTCTTTGCGGGCGGAAGTGCGTTCTTTTTCCTCCCAAAGCCGGTCCCTGGAGCCCGCCTGCCCCTCTCCCAAGGCGCTCCGGCCAAATATAACAGCAGAGATAATGAGGGGAAAGCGGCGATGGTCTGCTTTGCGAACCTCAATGAGGAAATCGCACTCACAGAGCTATCGCTCGCCCAGGATGCACGGCGGCAGTTTTCCGCATGGGACGCAGAAAGCCGTAACGAGAAAGAAACACTCGAGTTCATGGCGCTTTCAGTTAGCCTGCACTCTGCATGGCGCTGACGATGGAAGTGTTTAAACTTGCGCACAAAACTGTCTTTACCTGTTGAATCACCACAGGTTTGGAGCTCTAATCTGCTGACAGGGGAGAAAAAAGACAGCCCTGTCACCATGGGGAGAGGGGGGGATTACATCTGCTCTGGGGGACGTTTTTAAACGGCCACAAACTTTATAAAGAGCTGTAGCCTGAGGTGCTGCGCTAACAGTCGCGCGCGCTCGCGTCGCGTGCCCGGGACAGTATGTACTGGGACATTATGTCTTACTCGAGGGTGCAGAGCGGCCCCGTGCTCCTCACAGACAATTCCGTGTCGAGACACTAACCGATACCCACAATTCCCTCAGCCCTTTACGTTGCGATTACGTCAGAGCGCGCTTCTCCCGCTGTCCGAGGCCGGCCCCGCCCCTTCCCTTTCCGCACCGTGAGTGTACGGTACATCATGCTCTTGTCCTTATAGATGGCTGCTTTCTCCTCATCAGCCTTCTGTCCTCTTTAAAACCCTTCAAGGTGAAACTGGCTTTAAATGATGGGGGGGGGGTCTGTGTCAGTGTGTGTGTGTGAGAGAAACGCCCCCACACGCAGGCACACGCGCGCGGAGAGGCACACACACTGCAGGGGGATCTTTGGCTGTTTCTTTAACTCCCTGTCAATGGAACAAGTAATCTCATCACGTGGAGAAGTGCTGACTCAGGGCTCCGCTAAAGTGCCTGCAGATGAGTGTCATCTCAGAGGAATTCAGCCTCATGTAATGCAAACCAGCTTCGCCCCGGAGAGTCACGCTTATAAAACCCATCTCCCCACCGCCGACCCCGCCATTTACTGCTCCCACAGGGACGGGGAGACATTTACTACATTATTTATTTATATTTCAAATCAGCAAGCAATCGGCAGCACCCCCCCCCCCCCCCCATTGCCGAGACGCTGATGAGACCGACCTGCGGTAATAATGAAATAATAGTCACGATAACACTGCAAAGGCTAATAACAATAAATCATAATAATCAGGCCTAAACTGACATTATTCAAAAACTTCAACGCGGCTGCACAACGGCATAATGCCGCTGCGAGAGCTTGCGTTGCGCTTCGGGGGGAGGGGGTGCATTGCAACTACCGCCGGTTTCAAAGCAGTAAGAAATCATGAAATTAATGTCAGATCATTAATAAAAGTAACTAGGTATATGCAATGCCCCCTGCTGGTTAGTAGCGGAACAGCAGCCCATCGGCACGGGAGAAAACACGACGGGCACACTTTTGTTCCTGAGCAACACCTTTTTATCTCTGGAAGAGCTTCGTGAAAGTAACTTCTCAAACGTGTTACAGGAAAAAAAAAACTATACATCACTGCTGAAATTATCCTTAACAACAGCCAATATTGTCTGTGTTACGCCCTTGAGCCATTGTTAATAAAGTAACAATGATGATTATTAGAAAATCCGCAGCCACTGCTGCAACAACCGCCGTAACTAACATTTAAAGCGCGACACGGCACGCACTTAACTCGGAGCAAACTGACATCAAGCACAAGAGTCAATTACAGACGGTTATCTCCTCTCCCTGTTAGCTTTTATGGCGGGAAATAAAAGCGCAGAGTGCCGGAGACCTGCTCCCAATCTCCGCAGGCCGATTTACTGCCTGTGTGAGTCACATGCCGCAGTGAGGAAGGCGCTCGCTGCCGGGGACGGTCTTTCAGTATCGCCTCTCCTGATCACGGACGCTGCTGTTACCCGTACGCTCTGATTAAAGAACACCGCTCAGGACCGAGTGCATTATAGCTATTATCGCACAGTAACTTACCAGAGGACAAAAGACACAACTTCAGCAGATTCCAGCCAGCTGAGCTAAGATTGTGTGTGGGAACAACTTTGCTTGGCTGTAGTTTATTGATGCCACCCCCCCCCCCCACTGTAGGCTGTGCATGCTAAAAGCGCGCACCGAAATAATGCGAACTGAAATAATTTCACAGCCGTCTTTAAGTATTAATTGGATTATGAAGGCCGTTATTGATTTTTTTTTAGGGGGAAAACGAGGGCTTCAGCAATTTCCCCAACTGGTTGGAGGGCACTGTCTGGTCTGAAGTGTGCAGTTACTATGAGACTCTGCGGCGTCTGAGTGTGCAGGAATGCCTTTGTTGGATTAAAGGAGGGGGGGGTCGGTCCGTCTGGAGCAGGGTGTCTGGGAGAACCCCTCCCCCCGTGGGCAGGGACTAGCGGGCCCTCTGTGTGGTGCCAGCCTCTCTGTTTCAGGGGGCAACCGCCAGCGTCTCCCATGGCAGCTGGAACGGTTTGACCCCCGGGCTCCGTGCCACCCACCCATCACCCTTCTTTTATGCCCGGGGCTCTACCGACCCCTTTAAGTCCCTTCAGAACCCCCACCCAGCCGCCTCTCAATCAGCCCGCCTGACTGCCACGCCGCGTCTCCGCTTCTGTTACCGGGGTGCGAGGGCCAGGAATGTTTACTGTTACAGTCCTGTCTCTCTCTCGCTCTCTCTCTCTCTCTCTCTCTGTCCCTCTCTCCATCTCTCCGAATCTCCCTCTCTTTTCTCCCCCCGTTGTTGGCCCCCGCGGGGTAACTTTTGTCCCCGGATCTCTAGGGAGGTTCCGAGCGGTTGAGGAGCAGAGCGGCACAGCGAGGCTCGTCCCGCCGAGGGTCAGTCTCCTTTATGCGCTGATCGCTCTGTCTATCCGCGCTGTTAATGCTGGGCTTTAATAGGGCCAGAGCACAGCCGCTCTTAAACTCAGCGCTAAACCAACCCCAAGTCTCTGGCTTCTTCTGCCCCAAGGTACTCTGACCCTGTCCCCTGTCCTGACCACACCATTACTAACCCCGCCACCCTCCACCGCCTTGAGGACAGGCAGAACTCAACAACTGTATGGATCTAGCCCCCAACAACTGTATGGATCTAGACCACACCATTACTAACCCCCCCCCCACACACTAAAATCTAAAACCAAGCCCCCCCCTTCTCCTACCCCTCCCTCCCCGGGCCCGGAGGATGAGGAGAGGTGATGAACGGGTGGGCGGAGCGAGGTGTCAGTCAGCCGAGAGGGACGGGCGGGTGGGAGGCCGGGCCGAGGAGCGCCTAAAGGGGAGATCGATGGCACAAACGCAACGTGCCGGGGGCAGGGCGGGGAGGAGGGGGGAGAGGGTGGGGGCGGTGTTCTGCGGCTGGTCTTCAGAGCCACACACCAATTAATAATGCAGAGAGCGTCAGATTAGAGCCCCAGAGTATACACCGCAAGATCCATACACCCGAAGAAGGGCTTAGCATCACTTTAGCCACCTGAGAAGAGGGCGTGTGGGGGAGGGATGGGATAAATAAATAAATAAATACAAACAATAAATAATAACAGGCGCTTGCCCCCCCCCCCCCCCGCGCCCTCCCCACAGCCATTCTGACAAACACCTGCCTCCATTCTTCTTGGGGAAGCATGTCTTGCGGCCTGTGACAGAGTCAATAAATCGACGCGGGGCCCGCTGCAGGCCGCGGACGTGCTGATCTGACACCCTGCTACCCCCCCGGCCAACATCAATAAAGCATACCAGACAAATGGAGGAACGGCGGACGACACATCTCCGTGCGAGTCGCACCCCGCGTGCTGCCTGTCCCCTCACTCCCCTCTCTCCCGCCTCCGTTTCGCTTCGCCTCTCCTTTCCTTCGTTTGCTTTTTCCGGGGGGGGGGTTGGGGGGCGGAGCCTCTTCTGCGGTCTGCTCTCCACTTCCTGTCAGCAACTCCGCACTGGTTTTGGCGCCGCGGGTTCGCATCGTCCTGAACTGCACGCAAAATGCGTTTTTGCCGTCCCTCCGAACGATCCGAATTGCCACCGCGCCCCGGCTCGGTTTCGCGGGTCCATCTGCTGTCGGTAAGGGATTATTTCACTGCGTAACCTTTGCTCGGCTGAACTGCTGGTCAGTTTGAAAACGCGGCTTCTGTCCGGCTGAATCACATGACTGAAGGGGGGGAAAGGGAAAGGGAGGACCGCTGTGTCTCTAATGAATGAAAGTTTCCTGGGAATGAGACAGGCAGCAGCAGTTTGGTGGCCTCCCAAAAGAGCAGTCATGTTGGGTTAGGGTAGCGCCTTCCACAAACACGTACAGAGTTCTTCAGAGGAAGCATGTCCCTTAGCTGGCAAACAGCACCGCAGGACTGGCGGTAAGTTGGCTGGCTGTGGCCCACAACATGCTCGCTCACGCTCGCACACACACACACACACACACACACACACACACACACACACACACACATCAGTCACCAAGTCCTCAGCACTCTTACATCCTGTGCGTGTGTCTACTGCACTATTACTAATTTACTATACATTTCTCATCAGGCCAGCTGATGGCTAAGCTGTGCAGTGCATTTTAATAGGAGCAAGCTGTAGTTCCTACAACTTTGCCCTGCAGAAAACCGTATAAAGGACCATAGCAGATGTACTGAAATATTGTTCTGTGAAATAACATCGTCTCCCTCCGAAACATTAATTTCTCACGGCGTGCGTGTGCGAGCAGTGTCGCAGAAACGGTCAGCGAAGCGGGAGGGGCTTTCACGCATTCGCTCGTCCTTTCCCGTGAACACCTGCGGGCGGGAGAGCTATGGCCGGGCGTGGCTTCCCCCTGTGCGGCGCTTGTTCGCCGACATGCGTCCTAGCGCGCTTTCCCGAGCGCCTGCCGCGGGAGATAAATCACGGAGGGGTCAGCGAGCGGGGGGGGGGGGGCGCTCCCCCACGAGTCTCTCAGGCCAAGCCGATTACGCCACCCATAAATCAGCCCTTTAGCGTGGCTTACACATTCCAAACCTAAAAGGAGAGGCGAAACCCGACACCGCCCTCCGGGAGCGGACCACTGGGGCCCGTGGGCGGAGAGGTCTGTGTGTGCGAGGGGTTGGGAGGGGGACGCTCACCTGTGGCTGCTGGGGGATATTTACAAAGCTGGGGTCTCTGGGGCCGACGCTGACGAACCGCTGCGCCGGGGATGTGCTGGGCGTGGAGTAGGCTGCAGTGAGAGGGGAGAGGGGGGAGGGGAGACAGACAGACGGACACAGGGGGTCAGTCCAACACACTCATTATCCACACATGAGAGGAGACTCACTGTACACTCGCCACGGGAGAAGGTCAAAAGCACCTGAGGCTACGAGTCGTCATGCAGAGCCGGGGTAATAACGGCACTTTTAGGCCCGGTCAGCCTTCCCTTTCATTACAGGTGACTGGCAGAGTGCAAACACTCGAGTACAAACACGCTCGCTGACATTATAAATTCTGAAATACAAAAGCAAAACCGGAAGCCCCGCGGGGCCCGCTTGTTTCAGGGCTACTTAACCTGTTTGCAACGACATTATTTTAACACGCAGCCCACGGTGTTCGAGGCATAAAACTAAATTCCACATTGACGGGTTAACTGTTGAGGCCTGCGACCGTTCAGATCTGAAGGACCTGAGCTGCCTCGCTCTGTGGAGAGCGGTGACTCAGCCTCTTTTTCAGAGACCGAGCCGGTCATGGGATACTCACTTGGCGAGGTGGGGGAGTTGCCCCCTCCCTCCGTGGAGGTGGAGGGAGGTTTGGAGTCTGACACGGGCAGGGGCACGGGTCGCGCCATGGGCGGGGGTGGTGGAGGGGGCAACATGGGCGTGGGGAGGAATGGGTTGTGCACCTTTCCTTGGCTGCTCCCGTTGGGCTGTGTGTGGAGAGAGAGGGAGGGAGAGAAAGAGACAGAGAGTGAGAGAGAGAGTGGGAAAGAGAGACAGAGAGAGAGAGAGAGAGAGAGAGAGGCACAAAATGAGCATCTGACATGGCCATTCCAGCACGCTCCTGCCCCGGGCTGCCCCCGAGCCACACCTGCCTTCCACAGCGAGCGAGCGAGCGCAGTCACACCCTTAGAGCCTCTAATGCACCACCGGAGAAGTTTGCAGCAGACGTTAGAGCGCTTGTGAGAAGCGGCTCAGCAATTTCCCTCCTCCTGGTCATAAAGAATTCTGCTGCTGTGCGCAGTTTGCCGTTCATAATCTATTACCAAAACAGCACGCTCCCTCCAAACTGTCAAGGCCACACCAATGGCTGGGCACAACAGGGCAATGTCTACTCTCTGCTCTCTGATATATTAGCTTTTAACCACAGCTGGATGTCATACATTGTGTGTGTGTGTGTGCGTGCGTGCGTGTGTGTGTTTGTTTGTGTGTGCGCGTTGTGTAGACGGGTAAAAAAGATACAGATTCAGATTAAATGAGCAAATGAATAGTGTGGATTAAGAAACTCTGCTCAGTATCGATTCAGCGTCTAGACACAAATATATCAACTATCTGACTGCAGACATCGAGCGAGACCTGTGCGCGCTCCCTTCCGCCCTCCACTGCAGAGCCGCTCTCAGAACCCTCCGCCAACTAGCATCCGTGCTACATCATTTACAACCGCAGTCACGTCGACACGAACACGCGCGCATATCGCTCGCGTTTATGCATATTTATGCATATACGTTACGGTGCCGGTGTGTTTGTGTGTGAGCGTGTGAGCGTGTGTCATGGAAAGGGAGGCAGGCAGACGGGGAGCGAGGAAGACTATGGGACAGAACGTGGAGGGGGGGGGGGGGGGGGGTAAGGGGCGGGAGGCTAACCGGGTGTGAGGGAGAGAGAATAAAAAGGGTGATTTAAAAGCGCTCCTTCTTACATTAAGGAAGCCCACCTGTCCTGCTTGCTGACCACTGTCAGGGCAGACAAGTTGGACAAACTCCTTGAGGCTCTCCTGGGGGTGGTACCGGATGGCGGGGTGGGAGAAGTAGGAGCCGGGTTGCTGGATGATTGGCGACGTCGGGAAATGGAGACTTGACGGCGTGGCGTGTGGACTCGCTAGAAGAGAGAGAGAGACGCGCTGGTTAGCGGGCTTAGGAAGGGGGGCGGGACGGGGTGGGGTGGGGTGGTGGCAGGTGGGGGGAGTGCAAGAGGGAAGAGCTAAGAGAGGAGATGAACACAAGAGGCATCCAGGAACATGTGCGGTACGCACTGGAACACAGACACAACACACTGGGCCACATGCAGACTGGAACACACTTATGGAACACCGACACAAAAAGACGCTAATGCACGACACTCACGCAACTGAAACACACACACACATGCACACACGTTCACCACTCGTTACGCAGTGGAGAGGTAGACGCGACTGGCGTGTCATGAGTTCAGACAGGAATGGCAGGCCTGCGTCACGCAGACAGACAGAACCAGAGCCGTGGGGCCGCAGCTCGCAGCACCGGTGACATGGCTCCCACGGACCACAATGCACCTCGGTGAGGGCGGGACTTACAAAGTCAAACTGTGATGTAACAAAGCAGAACCACAAAGTTGCCCACTGAGGACTGCCTGGCACTTACTCTCACCACACGGAACAAACACGACGCAGGGTCAAACTGACAAAACGGTGCAGCGCAGTATTTTATCACAATCCTTTTGTTTTTGTGGAAATAGTAGATATGAAATGATAAAAAGAAACTCTCATCTTGGGGTAATGAATTGATGCCGCGGATCTGTGCCTCGCCTCCGTCGTTTCGCACCTGAGATTGACAGTCTTTTAATGGATTGAGGCTTATCAAGTATTTAATTGTAACCGGCACAATCTAATTACGCTGCTCTTAATAGAGGTAATATTGCGTTATTGGTTATTAGTATAATGCCCAGGACGCGAGGCGCGGGGTCTTTAAGCTGTGATGTATTACAGCACGGTTAATAAGACTCCGCACTCCCATTTCCAATATCAGCGCTGGGCTCTCTTTCAGGGAGATGGTAAGCTGATACTACATAAACATTGTTAAAGCCACAGCTCCCTGCTGCAGTAATTCACTTAACTTTGCCGTGATTTATGGCTCTGTCAATAGAGGGTGACTGGAAACTCTGGACGCTATGGCTGCTATGAAGGCACAGTATTTACAGTAATAATAGAATGGACGGCTTTCTCTGCCCCTTCCGCCTTTCTTCTCTCCTTGTTTCTTTTTGGTGTCCTGCCTTTTGTGCGGGAGTCGAGTCAGGAATGTCAACTTTGGAGCGCGAGAGAGGAAAAGAGAAAGGCAGGAGAGAGAGAGAGAGAGACGCGGGGGAGGGGAGAGTGGCCCACCCGCCCCTCCGCCCCAAACACGCTGACCCCTCCCCCCCTCCCCGCCGGGCCTGAGTCTCCAGACTCTTTAATCGAATTAGCCCGCCGCGCTGAGGGTGCTGCCGCAGAGGCTGCCGTCGAGCCGCGCTGACCCCCGCGGTGACACGCCCATCCTGCCCCGCCCTGTCTCCTCTCTCCTCTGCTCGCAGATTCCACAACAGCACTCCATCTGATAGCGCAGGGCCCATCTGAATTCTCACCGCAGATAGCAATGGGGCTACTGGGTAAACCGAGGGCGCCCGAGTGACTAATATATATTGCTCAGGCAGACGCAGCATCGCCACGATGCAGACCGAGAAAACACTAAGTCAGGAGCCGTTATATAAACTTTCTCCGGAACTTTCCACCAATGTGAATCACCCCCCTGGACTTGACGTGAGTACAGTCGTTCAGGTTTATCCCAGGTGTGGATTGAATGGGACATACAGTGAGGCTAGATAGGCATTAATGTAGTGTACACAAAATATGTGATACTAAGATCCTTTGGATTACGCGGGGTCATGTACCTCGCTAACAGGCATCCGACACCTATGCTCCTACATTCCTGCCCCTTCCTGTACGACTTTATGAGTCATATTCGAGGGCCCTGCTTCATCTCTGGCTACTGACCAGCTCTCTTCCTGAGGAAACAGCCCTAGCAATAGCACTTCCTGTGTAAATTATGCAAATGAATGCAGTCGAACAGAATGTCTAAAATCATTCTTTTCCATGACTAAATCTAAGCGTTTCAGAACGACTGCCAATTACTTAAATAGCCCTGCTCACACGTCGTGTATTCATTTATATAATGATGTATATTTGTACTGAAAAAACCCCAAGTAAACAAATTCTCACCATATCACTGGCGGTAGGCGACTTAGGACTCCTAGAAAGCTACCCTACGGAAACTCAGAAAGGCCTTTATATCCACAAGCGTTCCTCAACTCAACATTGATTTCGCAACCATGGTTTTCCTGTCTTTTACTTCACATCCATGCTGAAATCCATTTTTAAATGTTCCAGGTCAATTGCCCATGATACAGCATTTATTCCACATATACATATTTATTCAACGTATGTGGAATAAATGCTGTACAATGCTGTATCATGGGCAATTGACCTGGAACATTTAAAAATGGATTTCAGCATGGATGTGAAGTAAAAGACAGGAAAACCATGGTTGCGAAATCAATGTTGAGTTGAGGAACGCTTGTGGATGGTTTTACTTTAAAACATGCCAACAGACAGAGGTTCTGATTTTAGAATTGGAGTTTTGAGCACAACGCGTCAGGAACTACAGAAAACAGTGGATTCACGACATTGGTGGGACAGTTGCTCCACTGTAGCCAATCACAAAACGACTGCAACTATTCTGTCTGACCCTGAAACAGGACTGCTGTGCTTTCAGTAAAGTGTGCACTAGCGCGGCTGCTAGCGTGGGTCTACAACACGGCGTCAGGACCCGCTGGGTATCGCAGTGTCACTGGCCGCTGATCCGCAGCTAACCTGACGCAGCAGTTTTCCGATCGTCTTCGCGCAGCCGAAGCCTCCACAGGTCAGCTGAAAAGGAGAGCCGTGCCTCAGGGGAGCTGGCGGGGGGGACAGCGTGTTCGGCGCGACTCCCCGACAGTGAGCGACAGGGCAATCGCAGACCGCTCTAATGGGGGGGGGCTTTGACGTCGTGACTTTAGCACATAATCGCGGGGCGTTACATGAAAGCGAGCCGCCGAGAGGCAGGCCTTCGCTACGACGCTCCCCGGTGGGTGGCCCCAGCGGTTAATCTGAGGGGAGCCGGGGCCGCATATCTGGGACGGCAAATATGTAAATGATAATGACGCGTTGAAAGGGAGGCCGATTCAGACAGCTGCCGGGAGCGGCTCCTCTGTTGCCTTTGTGCGAGGCCTGCGTGAGGGCCGCATGCGGAATATAAAAGGCGCGGGATTAGTTCCACTTTGCAAATCGCGTTGGTTCGCCGATTTTTTTCTCTCTCTTCTTTTTTCGCCCCCTTTCGCTGCCAACTTTCCTTGAAGAAGATATACAATCCGATGGCGGATTATAAAAAATAAATAAAATAAATTTACACCGGGGAGATAAAACCTTTCTTTGAATTTCTGAGATGTCGGACATCAACAGGTACTCTCCGTGTTGTCGGAGTCAGACAGCGAGCTGGAGAGATAAGGGAAAGCTAAAGTGTACTACAATCATTATTTGAACTGTCAGACAGGAGAAATACCATTGAGATCCAACAAGCTCGACGGCTCTCTGTATTTGTTCAACTATGTTTACAGCGCCCCCCCCCCCCCCCCCTCGCAACACCTACCGACCAAAGCTCATCCGGTCGAGAAAACCTGCCAAAGTGGAGCAAAAAGGGCTGGAAATCAGATAGTTCACCCAAATGGAGATGCCACCCTGCACCACTATATAAGATTAGAACAAGGCATTTTTGCTTTTATGTAAGTGTGAAATATAAAATCTCAAATCTGACAGTGATACCATTTACCGACGCTAGCTAATCCTGCTTGCTTCGCCCGTAAGCCTGAGGGTTTTAACTTTTTAGGTCAAAATATTATTGGATAGCGAGCCTCTAATTATCCAAATATTCCCTTTTAAAAAAAAAAGAGATTTTTATTATTGCTCTTTTGCAGCAGATGTAAGAAATTATTGAAACTGTGGCGTGTCGAGAGAGACAGATTCATTCTGATAGCGAGCACCGACTGTTTGCCAACTCATGGCTCAAATTTCCATAGCTTTGAGCAGGATCAAGTACCTCAAAGTCAATCAAATCAATTTTATTCATGATGGATATTTTGGAACTTTCCGTGTGTCATAAACATGATGCATGTTGGAACTAAAAAGTAAGATGGCACAAACATGAAACAGTCTTTCTTTGTTGCTGACTGACACCACAGATAGTTTGCAAATGTGGGCAAACTTTGCCCAAACGGCTCCCGCGTACTGACTTATTGTTATCAACCAATGATAAAGCCTTAATACTGTATTCTCTGTACAGTACTGCCTTGATAATGTGATACATACCCTTGAACAGAGTAAACAATCTCAAAATGGCAAACACAGGCCACAGCTATTTAAGAAAATAAACAATACACGGCTATAATAAAAGAGGCCGTGACAAACAATCTTGGATTTTTCTAAATAATGTGTGGATTACACATCTTTTCCACATTTATGCGTCAACATTATTAGCTTTAGCTTTCCCCAAAGCCAGAAGAAACTGAGAACTTGAGGCAAACCCTGACGACCCGCGGATCAGGAAGAAAAGGCGCACGCCTACTTTAATGACAAAATGGAAAAGAAACCGGGAGACAGAATGAACGTAGCCTAACACAGAGCGAAACCGCCTGCCGTCTCAGGCACACTGAAATCAGTACGCGTTTACACCCGTGTGGTAACACGCTTCTTGGAGCGGGCCGCGCGACCCTACGGACGTTAAAGGGACAGGCGGGTGAGGGCGTCTTCCCCCTGAGAGCGCTGGTTCCGGTCTGTGGGCGTTTGGGGGTCGGGTCGGGTTGGGTCGGGGGAAGGGAGGGGGGTAGCAACCTCACCTCTGTGTCCTGTAATGACAGGCCGATGATGGTGTGTGAATGCCGTTCTGGGGGAGGAGCTCTGGGAAGGCACTGGGCTGCTGAAACCAGACTTCTCTGACTTCTTTAATGTAGTAGGCGATGGCATCCCTGGCAAGAATGATTGATAAGTGCAATTTAATAATGCAAGGTCATGGAGACACAGGCTGGCTCACAGGTGAGAGAGCGGCAGAGGAGGAGGGGGGTGTGGTGCAGAGGAAAAGGGGCGGGGAGGTGGGGGGGAGGGGCTGGAAGTGGTGGGCCCGATGGATTGTTGCACAGCTCAGGGTTTTGCCTACGGGTGTACTTTAGCGCCATGTCAATCAAGACACGTTTAGAGAGAAAAAAAGGAATCTGTGTCAGTTTTGCGTGACGTGTCTTTTGAGGATACAGAGTGAGAAAAAAAATATTACCTTTAATTTAGTGTGTTAATGTGCTCTGAGCAGCAATGAGGAGCACAATTTAACTGACGGGGAGAGACAGGCCTCCCCCCGACAGTATCACATGGCCAATTACCACGGCGACTGAGTGACATTTGCACTTCCATGTGCGCCTGATGACAGGAGCACTTCCTGTTGCCATATGCACCTGTGTGACAGGTGCACTTCCTACTACTGAGAATATCCTGTGTAGCTCTTTAATGACGTGTCTGAAGCTGCAGATGGTCCCTGTCTTCACAATGAATATTTGTGGTGCTAAATCTTTCATGTGTGGAGATAAACCGAGTAGGAACCTGCGTAACGCAGAGTCTGAGAAAACAAATTAAGAGTGTATTTGGCCTCGGTCTCCACAGATGAAAATGTGAGTGTAAAAATAGGATGTACAGTGCCCTCCACTATTATTGGCACCCCTGGTAAAGATGAGTAAAAAGGGTTATAAAAAATTAACCGTTTGGTGAATTAGCTTAATCTCACACTGAAAAAAAGAAAAAATCCAACCTTCAATTGAAGTAAATTTATTATGAGAAAAAAAAATCCCTCATCAAGAACTAATTATTTTTAACAAAACCACATGTGCCACAATTATTGGCACCCCTGCATTTATATGTAGAAGAAAGTATAATATTAATATTTGGTCGCATATCCTTTGCATGCCATGACTTCCTGATGTCTGTGACCCAACAACATCAAAAGACTTTTGATATCTTATTTTCTGGTACTCTTACAAGCGATACTATAATGTCTCTGCATTTGAATGGATCTCTATGGGAATTGGGGTGTGGGACTAGATTTAGCTGTAAATTACACTGGACAGTATGGAACACATGGTTGGCTAAATGGCTCATCAAGGGTCTGACATATTAAACAAGCCTTAAACCATCAGTCTGCTACCAGAAATACAGTAGATATGGATGGATAACTTTAAGGGTTTCTTCTCCTGACTTACTTTTCCATAGAGTTCAATAGGAATATTTGTCAGGAGAAACAACCCTTAAAGTGATCCATCCATATCTACTGCATGTCTGGCAGCAGAGTGATGATTTGAGGCTCGTTTGATACCTCAGACCCTTGAAGACTTACAGCCTTTTTACCAACCATGTATTCCATACTGTTCCAGTGTAATTTACAGCTAAATCTAGTCCCACCCCCCAATTCCCATAGAGATCCATTCAACTGCAGAGACGTTATAGTATCACTTGTAAAAGTACCAGAAAATAAGACACACATGTATTGTTGGGTCACATACATCAGGAAGTCATGACATGCAAAGGATATGCGACCAAATATTAAAAATGATTACTTTATTCTATATATAAATGCAGGGGTGCCAATAATTGTGGCATACGTGGTTTTGTTAAAAATAATTATTTCTTGATGAGGGATTTTTTTTCTCATAATAAATTCACTTCAATTAAAGGTTGGATTTTTCTAACCTTTTCAATGTGAGATTAAGCTAATTCACCAAACGGTGAATTTTGTATAACCCTTTTCACTCATCTTTACCAGGGGTGCCAATAATAGTGGAGGGCACTGAATATGCATAAATATTAAATGGGTTAGAAGTGACTTATTCAGAAGAGACTGAGGGGGGGGGGGGGGTGTTATTTAGACCCTTTTAATATTTACATAAATAAATAAAACGGACAAAAACTAAACCAAATAAAAGCGTAACGGATGGGAGTGCAGACAGGTTGTGCCTTGTCCATGGGCGGATGGGGGTGGGAGGGGATTGGGAGTTATGAATGATGAGAGTAGAGAGAAAGATATAACAGCATAAAGAGACAGGTCAGGGCAATGGCAAAGCACACGGCATTCGGTCACAGTTTAAGGCGCAGCCTGGCTGGGTTAAGTGAGTAACAGCTCGGACACATTCACAAAATGGGTTAATTCACATAGGCAAGTAGTCAGCAAGAGTCAGTAGAGAGCCGGCATGCAAGAAAATGTTATCAATATGTTCACCCCCTCCCCCATCCCCCCTAAAGGGTGCAAAACTTAACACATCTACTTTTCAACAACCCCCTATATCAGATGGATACAAACAGAAGTGACATGTGCTCTTCATTGACATTGGTAAGAAATGTCAATAGATTAGAAATGTAAATGGATGAGGTAATCATGACCCACTGTTAAAGAATAAGCCTGTTCTTTACTCTGAAGATTTGATGCAGGCACCACCCCCCTCCTCACCCCCCCACCCCCCCATTGGCTTCCCAACACTTAATTTCAGGTTCACTGATTTCCATTCCAGAAACAGGTTAATGCAATGGCACCAGATTATACCTTGAATAACTTTACCCCCAGAATCAATATATACCAAAAATAAATTAAAGTTAATACTATCCAAACTTTTCCCCCTTACCCAGACTCTTGTCCTTGAGTTATATAAAAATGTATAAAAAAAGCAAACGTGCATTTCTGCATTCCAAAAGTGCATGCGCCACACGCCAAGCTCCAGGCTTTTTGGGTTTCCAATGACTGGGGTTTTCAAGCGCTGGATCTGGAGTCTGAGCTCTGAAATGTGCGAGGGAGTAGGGCAGTGTGTGTGTGTATGCACAAGCGTGTGTGCGTGTGTGTGTGTGATCTCTACAGAGGGCCGTGTTCAGGGTTTTCAGGGATGTGAAAGGGGGTGAAGTCCTTCTCCTTGTTCCCTCCAGCCAACGTGGACTCCTACCCCTTTTAGACCAGAGAAAGAGGGTGTCTACCCCTCTGCCCACCCCCCCCCCCCGTACTGATCATCGCAGGCCGCCAGTACAGCCAAGAGACGGGTATGTGAGATGCTTTGAGGCCACGTTGCCAACTGCTCCGTATTCTGCACCCTGCATCAGTCCTTCACTCTCACTGATCTGAGGGTTCACCGGTTGCAGTCTCCAATGGCTGCAGGTGATGTTGTTGATGGAACACAGGGTCGAGGTGAGAGCTAGCAACTGAGGTGGACAGACATCAGACATAGGCGCTATGCCATAGCTGGTTGCTGATGACAAGGTGCAGTATGTGAAAATCCAACGTTTGCCTTTTGCTTTTTCATACTAACTGTGTAGTTGTGATTCAAACAAAATACAGCAACAAAATGGATCGCCTACAGCCAAAAAGTAGAAACCAATCTTCATTCCCTCAAAACATGTATAGTCTCCTCTCCCAAGACTCCAACACGGCCATTACAAACCGTTTACCATTAGGACCGCAAATTCCATTAATCGTGTTGACCACACTTTCAAAAATAAATACAAGAAATAGTGACCACCAAGCTTTAAGAAAAGCCTTATTCATCCACATCCGTCTGTACAGAAACCGGAAAGACGGGCTTTCATATAAGTTCTTTCAACCTAATCGCCATTTAAACCGAGCCGTTTTGTTAATGAAGACAATTTCTGTTGCTCGGGAGTTATCGACAGCCTGACGTTACACAGGACAGTGACAAAGGGACAGATTACAGGATGACTAAGCGGGGAAAAAAAACATTTTAAAGATAAGCTTAAGTGACTGCTGAGAAGAAACCAGTCTTAAAACAACAGCTGTATCTCTTCATCGCCACAGAGAGGCTCTGAGAGCCTGAGCACCAGACGAGCATGCCGTTGCAAGATAAATCCCATGATCCTCCAGCCTCTGGTTTGAGGAGATGAAAGAGCATGCTCAAAGAGAGCCATGCTTTGAGGTCGCTCGCTGTGGACCGCGCCATTCATTAATCTTGCGTTTCGCTCGCTCTCTTGCTCCATCTTCGGCAAGATGGCCGCAGAGACCCGGAGTGCTTAAAGTCAAACCGCGCAGTGGAAAAGCCAAGCTTTTGTTCAAGGGCCTCGTGACCCGTGTGCGCTGTGCAAGGTCTGGACATTTCTCCCCATTTGTTTTCATTTCAGAAAATAACTACAGCTCCCAGCCGCCCCCTGGTCGATAACTAACACTTAGCAGCTACAGCTCTGAAAAAGTCTAAACAAAGTTGCGTATCTAGACCTGTAGGCTCTGCGCGTGGAGCGTATCTGGGTCTCTACACCTTCACATCAACTCAAGAAGTGTGAATATTTGTGAGCGAGTGAGCATGAATGTAATCAAGAATGTGCGCGTGAGAGACACGGAGAGAGAGAGTGTGTGAGAGATAAAGAGAGCAAGAGAGACAGAGAGCGAGAGAGGGACAGAAAACGACAGCGAGTGAGAGAGAGATTGTGTGTGTGTTTGTGTGTGTGTGTGTGTGTGTGTATGTGTGCGCGTACGTGTGAGAAAGATACAAGATCTATTCGGTTTGCTAGTCACTTCTATTGGCTGTGTGTGTCTAGTGAAGGGCCTGAAGCCTGTGAGTGAGTAATGAACACTTGAAAAGGTTCTGTCAGATGGAATCAAAGCTCGGCCGTACTCAGCATTTTCCTTTTCCGAAACGTTATTACACATAGAGCCCTGTTTTTCGCCTACTTTCCCCCCTCCTCATGCCCTTCTCCTTCCTCTTCACTGACAAATTGACAGACCTCCAGCGAGCGGTGAGGGGATTTCGTATCGAACGAACACGTCTCCGGTCCTGTCCATCCGTCCCTCCCTCCGCGCGTCCCCTCTCTGGGCCTGACGGACTCCGGACAAAGCCGAGCTCCCGCAGCAAGTGTGAGTGGACAGCAGATGAGCATGCGCGTCGATACCAGCTCCCTCACAACCGATAAGAGTGCTAACGTCTGGCCGCGTTGCCAACATCGTACCCCTTGACGGCTCTCTGTGCAGACTCGCGTTTGTGCGCCAATCATTTGTTTGAGACTTTACGCTTCCTTTCATGTCTTCTCACCTACTGTGCACTAGGGGCCAGATTTACTAAAACCTTTAGCATGTGCAAAACCTATTAGCACATGCAAAACCAATAACATGACATTGGTATGACGGTATTTGGTCACGGTATTTATTTTGCACCAATCATTGGTTGTGTTATTACTGTTGCATGTGCTAAAAGGTTTTGCACATGCTATAGGTCTTAGTAAATCAGGCCCTAAATCTCTAACAGTGAACTCGGATAGATGACTTCCGGTAACAGGACAGCACTAATCCAAAGTTCCTCCCTATGACACAGACTAAGTCATGTGAAACATTTTTGGAAAGCTACTTTAATGAGATATATTGTTATGACTTGTTGCAGGTCCATGTTCAAACCGTCCTGGTCGCAGCTGTCTAGGTCAGGGCAGAGGAAGACACACAAATGTACGAACACATGCACATCCACAATTCTAAACAGACGAAACATTTAAAAAAAACAAACGCAAGACTGCACCAACAAAAGCTGCGAAACACCGTTCGCACAGTTCACAACTCCACAACAGAAAAGACACAAGTAGGAACAACTGAAACAAGCCTAAGCCGTGTAAAATGAGCTTCCTCCAATTCAACAGGAACCAGGAAATGGATACCAGCTATTGTACACAAATTAATGAAACAGAAACACAGTGTGTCCGCCATGACCCTGCTGATCTCATTCTAAAATGGTCTTGGATCTGTGCACAGGCATGCATTGTACACACACCACATTCATATGTGGACTACCACTCTCTGTCTCTCAGTCATACGCATACGCACATTCTCTTACTCACACACACACACACACACACACACACACACACATAGTGTACATCAAATTAGGTCTGTGAAAACAAAATAACTACAGAACTTTGTTTCAATTTAGTTGAGAGAGCGTTCGTGTTTTAGAATGTTTTCGTATTCATTGCAAGCTTAATGCATTCTTCACTTTCATGACGTACATGAACATGGATGTTGTGCACATGACATTTGGGATGCTCTGTAGGGAGTCTAATGGCCATGAGCACAAGTGTAAAATCTGTTTAATTGCAGGAGGTTTGACACCGTGTACCTTTGCAAGAGCAAACATTCTTTTACACCGTCACACTATGTGAATGTGAATGTTTACCTGGACAAAAAAAAAACAACAAAAAAAAAAAAACACACCAACAAACTAGACACAACAAGAAGATACTCCATTTCAATCTGGCACCAAGTGGGAAGTGGGAAACAGTGCATTTTTACCTTGTCTTGAGATGAACGTACTAGCTAGCGAGCCACGCAGTTTATATCCAGCTTCGAAAGACAAGGGGAAAAAAACAAGGGAACAAAAAAAAAAGAAAAAGAGGCAGGGTGAATATAGTGTAGAGAAATGTGCATTACCTCATCAATTAACTATTGATGCCAGCCGTGTTCCCCAGTGACCGGAGCCCTGCGGATCACGGCCAGATCACCTTTCAGAAACAGAGAGGGGCTGTGTCCTCGTTCTGGGGGGGGGTCATGCATGGAGCATGCACTCTCAGACACCTCCTATCTCCCCCTCTACAGGTGGGGCTCGCCGTATCATCTGGCCCTGCCCGACCCCGCCCAGAGCCGCGTCCCCCACCCGACAATGGAGCTCTATTCTTACTGTTGGCTCTCATTGTCGCGCGGGCACGGGACCGCCTGGGACTGGCTCCCCACCCGAAACCAGACCCCAGTCCTCTCTAAACCTTCCTTTTCTTTAGGGGGGGGGGGGGGTGATCGCTTTCTAAAGTTTGCGCTCTATGACATCATTAGAGGGGTGAGGAAAATGGGAGGGTGGGTGTTCAGGTCGATCGGGTTTTTTGTTCAGATCAGGTCCAGACTAAGGCACATACGCAACATCTCTGGGGATCTGAAGGAGTTTTGGAGCAGGGCAAAAAGACAGAGCGGAGGTGGCCAGGGCTCGTTCTGCTTTAATCAACGTGCCGCTGGGTTTCCAGTTGGCAAGTGCTGCCTTTTTATGCCAGGGATACTCAGCGCTGCTAAAAGAACAATAATCAAGCGAGGGGACTCTCTGTCACTCTCTGAAACCTTGACGAGAATGGCGGGCATTAACATTAAATAAAACTTTTACAGAGGGCTCTTCCCCGGATTCAAGCCAGCCTGCATGGGAAGGTCCCGTGCGCCGGGGCCGCTGGGATACCTCGCCGGCGAGGTGGAATAAATCAAGCCACACAGAAAATGAAAGCGAGGACTGTGTGTACAACCGCTGTGGCTGCCTCCTCAACCCTGCCATTGACTTCAATGCGTTGGTACTGGGGGGAGGTCTCCCCGCTTTGTGCAGAGGTTAGAGGAGCGGAACAGAGGGGAGGAACTGCGGTCTAAAAGAGAACGGATTTCCAAGGCCGGCGCGCCAAATTTGTCGAGTTCTGAGAAAAAGCGTGACAGTATTTCCTAAATCAAGAGGTAATATGATAGCGCTCAGAACCTGACATATACAACATCGCCGGTGCCAGAGGTGACAAACACAGTAAAAAGTCACCTGTGTCTGGGAGATGTTTGGCAAAGTGGCTCCAGAATTTAAGGCCCCTGTCACATTCGAAGGCCGACATTCATTAAGTGCGGTCTTGTATATTGCCGTATGATAATGTCTGTGGACCAGCAGCGGGACTCCAGACACTATTTTTCTCTTTTACCCCTGTGTACGCTCCTCTCTCTCTGCAGTGCAGGAGGCAGACACGAAAAAAGGGAGTGGAGGGAGAGGGTGGGGGCTGTGGGGCGGGGTGGGGGGGGAGAGGTGATGTCGCTGACTGAAGAGACTCCTCACTGGAGTACAGGAGCAGGAGTGATTTACAGTCTAACGCTCACAGGCACTGCGGTGGCTTCCACAGGGACAGCACAATCCCTCCACGCATCCCGCAATACAGACACACTCAGTACAGACCCACATTACAGACACACACAGTACAGACACACTCAGTACAAACCCACATTGCAGACACACACAGTACAGACACACTCGGTACAGACACACACAGTACAGACACAATCAGTACAGACTCACATTGCAGACACACTCAGTACAGATCCACATTACAGACACACTCAGTGCAGACCCACAATACAGACACACACAGTGCAGACCCACAATACAGACACACTCAGTACAGTCCCACATTACAGACCCACTCAGTACAGACCCACAATACTGACACACTTAGCACAGACCCACAACTCAGACGCACTCAGTAGACCCACAACACAAACACTCAGTAAAGACAGACAATACTGACACACTCGGTACAGACCCACAATACTGACACACTCAGTACAGACCCACAATACAGACACAGTCAGTACAGACCACTCAGAACAGACCCACAATACAGACATACTCAGTACAGACACACAATACAGACACACTCAGTACAGACTCACTCAGTACAAATCCACAACTCAGAAACGCTCAGTACAGACCCACTCAGTACAGACCCACAATACAGACACACTCAGTACAGACCCACAATATATACACACTCAGTACAGACCCACAATAAAGACACACTCAGTACAGACCCACAATACCGACACACTCAGTACAGACCCACAATACAGACACACTCAGTACAGACACACAATACAGACACACTCAGTACAGACACACAATACAGACACACTCAGTACAGACACACAATACAGACACACTCAGTACAGACTCACTCAGTACAAATCCACAACTCAGACACACTCAGTACAGACCCACTCAGTACAGACCAACAATACAGACCCACTCAGTACAGACCCACAATACAGACACACTCAGTACAGACCCACAATAAAGACACACTCAAATCAGACCCACAATACAGACAAACGTAGCACAGACTCTGCACATACCCACATTACAGATGCACTCAGTACAAATATACAACAGACACACTCAAGACAGATATACAACAGATGCACTCAGCACACACACACACACACACACACACACACACACACACACACTCAGTGCTCGCTCCCCGCCCACTGTGCGCACGTTTAAACCTGAGAGCCAGGGGGAGGAAGGGAGGAGGAGACAGGCAAAGGCACTGAGGGTGTGTGTACCTGGCTCCACTTCATGCCAGCTGCTGGCCTGGCTGCCGCTGCCCGGGGACCGCCCCTGGCCGGGGTAGTAGGACTCCTCTCCTGGACTGTCCACCTCGTCCTCCATGCACTTGATGCGCTTTGCCGAGCTGGGCGAGAGAAGAGAAGGAAAGAGGTGTGAGTGTGTGAAGGAGGGGCCGCACACGCCCTTCCCAAGGCCCAGCGCCCTGTGCACACGGTCAGCCTCTCTGTCCCATACAGCGCTCGGCTCATCAATAACTGGAGAATGCCGCCATCAATCATCCACCTTAATAATTAAGCACCCAAAGTAAATAAATATATGAATGCGGTCGCCCCGGAATAGAAGGCACCGATTCGTCGGGACGGTGAGGAAACTTGTATACTGCCGCTGTTGTCGCGCCGTAGCCATTCTCATGTGCGGGTCCTCCTCTGGTGTGGGTCCACCTGTCCCTCTGCTTGCTGGGGCAGCCTGGGAGGGTCAGTGTGTGGGGGGCTGGGGGACAGCTCATTAATAACCCCCCAACCCCCCCCCCCCCCCCCCCCCTCTCTCTCTCCCCAGAGGAAGGGCGGATGAATGCTAATCCTCTTTAGCAGTGGTAACTCTGGCTCCGGATCAAGAGCGGGGGATTGCCACAGCTCCCTGAACAGGAGAGAGGGTGGAGGGGGGGAGGGGTCCCTCCTCTCTGAACTGGGTGGGGGGTACGCGGAGGGAGGTGGTGGGGGGGGTACTGGTCTCTGCGTGGAGCCTCACAGCTGTTGCACATACACACCTCGGCACACAGCGCCGTATCAAAGCCCGACTTGAGCTCCCTCTTGTAAGGCCCGACCCCACTGTGTTTGATGGAATAAGTGGGTGCTTTTAAAGGACTTAAAAAGGAATTCAAATGCAAACATAAACACACACTCGCGCGCGCACACACACACACACACGCACAGTTGTTTGCGCCTCGTGGCGAATCCATTTTCAGATTTTTTTGTAGTGACTTTTTTTATTTCCCCGCAATTACATTACACTTGTTTTGTGGCGCGTTTGCGCGCGCTCTCTCGTTCATTAATCCGGCGCCTTCTGGTGTTTTCTCCTCTCGTAGAGGCGTAATTACACGCTGACACATGGGCGCACACGCGGCCCCTGTCCCTCATGTTTAACGTGGCACACACACTGGCTGAAGGGGCCACCCCCCCCTCCCCCCCTCCCCTCCCGCACCTGTGCTACGCTGGAGCCACACACCTGCCCTGAGCTGGTGTGACGGCCTTCTGCCAGACACACGCACCTCACAGGTGTTCGGGCAAAGCTTCATGCGCCAAAGGCACACTTTTACCTTCCATATTCTACACAGAGAATTCACACTAACGCTGATCATATTAATTACTACTATGTGTAGTACTGTGAATGTATAATGGAATTGTGAATGTATAATGCGTAATATGTATCAGTGAACATTTTGATGTAATGTTTCCAAGGTGTGATAATCCCCCTGCTTTGAATGAATACCTGTATGTATACTATGGCGGTTAGTGAGGAGGAGAGAGCACACTGTATCCTCTGCCTGTATGTGTGATATATGGCATTGCAGTCCCAGTGGGTGCAGAGCCGCTGGCTACGCTAACCGCAGACTCTCTCTCTCTCTCTCTCTCTCTCTCTCTCTCTCTCTCTCTCTCTCTCTCTCTCTCTCTCTCTCTCTCTCTACAGGGGGGCCTGCAGAGAGCTGTGCTCTGGGATTACAGGCAGGGCCCCCTGCTCGCACGACCTGTCTGTCTGTCTGTCTGTCTGTCTGTCTGTCTGTCTGTCTGCCTGCCTGCCTGCCTGCCTTCAGTCAACGGCAGCAGAGGCCTGCCGGAGAGAGGGGCGAGCGCCGAGCTGGCCCCCGTCTCCAGCCAAACACAGAGGGAGAGGAGAAGCCTGGGGAGAGCGGGGGGGCTCTCCTTTCATCCACTCATTTCACCTCATCGCCATCCTTTCTTTCCTGTGTCCTGTTCTTTCTGTCAGGTGTTGCTCAGGGCTGCTTTTCCCCTCACGTAGTTGTTTAAAGCCCTGAGGTGGGGGGCATTTGGGGGTCTGGGGGGGGGTGCTTGGGGTACAGGTGTTTTATTCTGCTTTCGGTAGGGTATCGCTCCACGCCACACGCGCGCTGGCGCGTGGTATGGCTCCCTGCGTTTCCTGGAGCGCCACGGCCCGCAGGTTTTTACAGCTCTCTGTAAAGCCATCCATCACTGACCACCTCCATCGCCGGGGCAATTATGATTAATTAAGGCCCATAACTGCCTTGAATGAAGTGATTGAGTTTAGGATGATATAGCGGGGGGCCGGGGGGAGGGAGGGAGGACGGGCGGGGTGCGGGGGGTACCTGCTGGAGGAGGTGCTGGGTAGCGGCCGGCGCATGGCCCCGGGACTCATACTGTAGTAGGAGGAGCTGTCCAGGTCCGCCAGGGAGAAGTTGGGCCCCGTCCCCGCGGCAATGGGCGCTGCAACAAAAGAAACGCAGAGACGAGAGGGTTATGTCACAACACGTCCGCCGTTAGCATTTAAAAAAGAGGGAAAAGAAGAGTCTTCAACCACACGCGACCACCTTCGCGCTCTCTAAAGCGAGTGCTTTTTCTCTCTGAGGAAACGTTCAAAACGGCCCCCCGCCCCGCGAAACGGTTCTTCGGACACGTTCGCCCCCCGGCGACGCGTACGCTTCTCTGAATGCGGGTCAGCGAGGGGTACTCTGCGGTATCGAGCGCCTTTGTCGTACAGTACATAAAGACGCGGTGCTTCTTTATATTCACGGTGACTGGGACCACTATTTTTGATGAGGACAGCGCAAACGTGCGAGAGGGAGAGGGGGGTTTGGGGGGGGGGGGGTGTGGCGCTGCATACCAAGTGCACTGTGGGAAGAGCAGGAGGAAAGAAAGATGACAGCCAAGAGGACTTTGATAGACACGGTGATGGTGTTCCTAATTAACATTGGGAGAGGACACTGCCACGGGGGGCAAGCCGCAGGGAGAGCGCCATGGCGGCGATGGGGGGGGATAAATAAATTCGGACGCGTCGTCACTCACGGAAAAAAAAGAAGCTATAATTTCTGAGTCATCTCTTAATTTTAATTATTTTTTTTCCCACCCCTCCTGAAAGCCCGGTCCGGTTCCTCCCCTCTAATAGAAGCGGCGTGGTTATTTACGAGACGCAGTAAAGCGGGTGCATTTGCATGGCTAATAGTGGGATGTGAAGTAATTTGTGTGAGAGCTAACCTGGGCACCGGGCTGCAGTAACTCAGACGGCCGCGCTCAGAGCCTCGCCGGCCGCGCGGGCTGCAGTTACGGGTGAGAAAAATGACCACACTGCAGTCTGTCTGACTGGAGAGGAAATCAATCATAAAGGTAATCCGCAGTCTCTCCCTCTTAAGGGCTTTATCAAGTGCTTTTGCTTAGAGGATTCCAAATGAAGCCTGTAGCTATCAGACTTGCATTGATCTTTCTCTCTCTCTCTCTCTCTCTCTCTCTCTCTCTCTCTCTCTCTCTCTCTCTCTCTCTCTCTCCCACTCCCCCTCTCACACTTTCTTCCAGCCACCCCCCACCCCTCCCTTCACAAAGTGTGCTAGCAGAGTGTTTCAATCTATTGGATCTACTTATTAACTACTTTAGAGAAAAGAAATGTGCTCTGTGGCTGGATGCTAGACAGGAGTGGGACACTGAATTTGAACACATCTATTGGGTGTGAGGTCTGTACTATATTGGGTGTGAGGTCTGTACTGTACTGGGTGTGAGGTCTGTACTGTACTGGGTGTGAGGTCTGTACTGTACTGAGTGAGAGGTCTGTTCTGTACTGGGTGTGGAGTCAATACTGTACTGGGTATGAGGTCTGTACTGTACTGGGTGTGAGGTATGTACTGTACTGGGTGCGAGGTCTGTACTGTACAGGGTGTGAGGTCTGTACTGTACAGGGTGTGAGGTCTGTACTGTACTGGGTGTGTGGTCTGTACTGTACTGGGTATGAGGTATGTACTGTACTGGGTGCGAGGTCTGTACTGTACAGGGTGTGAGGTCTGTACTGTACAGGGTGTGAGGTCTGTACTGTACTGGGTGTGTGGTCTGTACTGTACTGGGTATGAGGTCTGTACTGTACTGGGTGTGAGGTATGTACTGTACTGGGTGTGGGGTCTGTAATGTACTGGGTGTGGAGTCTGTTCTGTACTGGGTGTGAAGTCTGTACTGTACTGGGTGTGAGGTCTGTACTGTACTGAGTGAGAGGTCTGTTCTGTACTGGGTGTGGAGTCAGTACTGTACTGGGTATGAGGTCTGTACTGTACTGGGTGTGAGGTATGTACTGTACTGGGTGCGAGGTCTGTACTGTACAGGGTGTGGATTCTGTACTGTACTGGGTGTGAGGTCTGTACTGTACTGGGTGTGAGGTCTGTACTGTACTGGGTGTGAGGTCTGTACTGTACTGGGTGTGGGGTCTGTACTGTACTGGGTGTGAGGTATGTACTGTACTGGGTGTGAGGTCTGTACTATACTGGGTGTGGAGTCTGTTCTGTACTGGGTGTGTGGTCTGTACTGTACTGGGTGTGTGGTCTGTACTGTACTGGGTATGAGGTCTGTACTGTACTGGGTGTGAGGTATGTACTGTACTGGGTGTGGGGTCTGTAATGTACTGGGTGTGGAGTCTGTTCTGTACTGGGTGTGAGGTCTGTACTGTACTGGGTGTGTGGTCTGTACTGTACTGGGTATGAGGTCTGTACTGTACTTGGTGTGAGGTCTGTACTGTACTGGGTGTGAGGTCTGTACTTTATTGGGTGTGACGTCTGTACTGTACTGGGTGTCTGTTCTGCGCTCTGTCTAATTTACTGACTCAATTTCAGAAGCTCACACCACTCCATGTTTGCAGCTGTGGCCTACTGTACTTCTGAGGCGAAACCCTGTTCCACCTTATGCCTTCCAGCTGCACACACACACACACACACACACACGCATACTCACACACACATGCACAAACTCAGAAACACGCACAGAGAGTCTGTAACCGGGAGCAAAACCTCAACACTCAACAAAGGCTCTAGGTTTCTATATAATAAAAAAAAAGACGCAGTCTTTGTTCAGCAGATTTTCAAATTGAAGCGTTTGACAACAAAGGCAGTAATCAGCCTGAGAATGGGCGGCGCGTCCAGCCGGCGGCCACGGCCCCCTCGCTCCTCGTGGCTTTATTGACTGAGTGCGTGAGGGCTGATGGGATATGCAGCCCTCGCGCCCTGACAGAGCTTTGGTGTTTTTTTTCTGCTGGATCAGCGCCGGTGTTCCCTCCAAAGCCCTGAAGACCTTTCCCCGCAGTCTGTACTCAAACTTTTAACAGGGAAGGATGGATGTATAGCTGGACAGTACAGCCCTGAAGCGTACGCGCACACGAACATGCACACAAGTGCACACACACACACACACAAAACACCAGCAAAAAAAACAACAACAATCAATTAATTAAAGAAAATTAAGTGGACCTGGGTCACATAAAGTAAAAAAAAAAATTTATTTGCGCAAAAATTTCTAACTCAGCAACACAGAGCACCACACTCTATGGCCAAAACTTCAACACCAATGCGAGAAAGAAAGCCTAACCTACTTCAAAATTTAACGGCTTCCTCGCAGCTGTCAACGGGAGCCAGAATAATGCTCATGTTCAACATCACCACCGCAACGTTGCAGGTAGCCGCAGTAGCGGTTACCATTAGCGGCAATTAATACCATTAAGGTGATTATTTTGGCTATTAGAAATAGGAATGCTTTTGTGCGCGCGGTTCCAGATGGTGGAGGGTGCAGGCAGTATCCCCAGCGGTGATGCTGGAGAGCGCTGGCAGCGGCTGGGCCAGCGTGAGAGCGTGCCATGGCGGCTCTCGGCTCTTCCATTATTCATCCGCGCCCCCTGTTCTGTCATATGGCCATGCTTCCCGTGCCAGCGCGGGGCGAGGGGGGGAATCCCAGGTGTCCCTGTCCCCCCGACACCACTCTCCTTGCCAAAATTTTGGCGGGGCCCGCCGCGATAACCTGCGCCCCTGAACCCCCGTGGTCCCACCTTTTTCGCTCCCTGGGAGAGCGCGGAGGGCGGATTGGGTCCTCCCTCCGGTTAAGCAGCCCCCTTTCTTGGCGGGCCGGGGCGTGCTTCCCGCCGCTCAGGGGAGAAGGTATGGTACGGGGTGGAGAAGCGCTGAAGGGAAAATGAGGGGAGCGGGATCCAGGGAAAGAGGTGAATGGAAAAGGTGAGGCCACTAAACAGGGGAACTGCAGAGAGACTGGTGTTCCAGTCATACTGAGGGCAGGGGGAGTACTACAGCAGGGGACAGAGAGAGAGAGAGATCCAGAGTGTGTTTGAGAGAGAGTGTGAGACAGAGAGAGATCGAGACAGACAGAGAGGGAGAGAGAGAGAGAGAAAGAGAGACATTGAGGGGGTGAGAGGGAGGAGGGGGGAGGGAGGATATAGAAAGGGCGGACCCAATCTCCGAAATTACCCCAGCCTGGTATTGACCGGCCAATTATGTGGAGTTCCATTTACAAAAACATAGCTATAACCGCTAACTTTATGGAGACTTTCATTTCTCTCTCTCTCTCTCTCTCTCTCTCTCTCCCTCTCTCTCCCCCACCCTCTCTTTTTTGTGTGGCGCTTTAATAGGATATTGATCGACAGAAGCAGATTCGATTGGGCTGCCACTGAATTGTGTAATGGGTGCACAAAGCCAAGGTCACCGCGTACAGACGGGGAAGAGCTAAGGCAGCCTGTCGTCCATTCAATATCACGACCTTTCATCTTCCAGCGGACGCGAGCCCCTCACCCATTCACTTAAATAAATCACGCGTGCGTACCTACCCTCCCTCCGCCTGTCGCACAACAGTCCTCGTTTGCCGCCGTCTCGCGCGCACATGCCGTCTCTATGTCCACATCAAGCACGGCTTCTCTCACCCGTTCACTTAGATAAGTCACATGCAAGCACATTTTCTCTGTCAGTCACACACTCTGTCTCTGTCTCTCCCTCTCTCTCACACACGTGAACAAACACGCGCACGCACGTACACAAACATCACGCAGTGATCTATTCCAATTGACCAGTTCCTTTTCTGAATTCCTATAAGCAAACCTTTACCAATAAAATGTACTTGCTGCGTACCAGACAGAGATAAGACATTAATAGGATGAATGCTTTTCTTTAAAAAAAAAAAAACGTAATTATTAGTTGTTCTGTAATTTAGTCAGAAAATGTTGTTACTCAGACTTCATACCATTTTTGAGGAATGAGGTTTGGAGGTTTGCTATGCCTACCAACTTCCTGAAACTTACAGGAAGCTTTATTAAAAACAAATAGAGATTTAGCACTTTATACTTACAAAAAATGTTATCAATCTAGTCAATATATACAATTGGATTCTTACCTATAAAAACACTATAGTATATTTTATGATACACTGAGGTCTCTTGCTATTTTCTTTGAAAATATATGTATATCAGACATTTTGAGATACAGATCAATTCATGAAAAATGAAAGCGTGTATTGATGAAGCACCTATGCATAAAAACATAAAAAACATCTCTTATTCCGCGTAACACAAGACTCTTGATCTAAGTGAATCCAAACTCTCTGGGGTTGGACCATTTGTTCTGCATGAGCCAGGTATTGTCTGTGAGAAACTTTCTATTTTTTTTTTCTATTTGAATTGATGAGTCATCGACTTCTTCCTAGCGGGGTTTGTAGTTCTTATGTGATTTACAGCGCACTCTGGACATTAATAAACTACATTACCAGGATGCATTGTGATTGTCTGGCCGCCTTTAAGGGAAGCTATGCTTGTTATCTGCTGCTACTCTCTTTAATCAGAAGTCAACTATAACTGGCTCTCTGTAGATAAGGGTGTCAAAGTGAGGTTCCTTTTAAAATGCTGAAATTGAATTACAGTGAGAGAGAGTGATTACATCTTAATTTGGCGTGCCGCGATATCTGTAAAAAAGTTGTCATAGTTTTGCTATCACAGTATGTTTGTAGAAGCATGTAACAGGAAGAACGAGAGAGAGACCAAGAGAGAGACAGAGAGAGAGAATGAGAAAACAACAGAAGGATAGAGAGAGATATACATCAGGGGCTGTCCAACTGTTTATCCCTTGCAGCCACATCTGATGTAGAGACGCACTGCCTGATCAGCGATAGCACGGTAAATGTACCTGTGTGGTTGCAGCGTGTGAGGAGGAAGATGAAGATTCCTTCCTCTTGCAAAAATTTCAATAATAAAACAAAAGGCCCGTGACCCGTAAAGTCCAATCCCAGCAGGACCCTTCCTCATGAGGAGTCACTGGACTATGGCAAGAAGAAGGGGCCAAAAAAGGGAAATAAGAAGAAAAAAAAACTACATTTTTTTATTTGAATTCTCCATCCAGCAGATGCCACCCAGCATCTCCCTTTCTTCCTTCCATGTCACAGATGTTAGGATAAAAGCGCATCTCTTCGCAGAGCTGGATCAATTATGCATATTCCTTAATCTTGTTACAATCATATGCCAGGACTTCTGATGCAGGGCCTGCGCTGGCTGTGCTAATCGGACTAATATCCCCCCCTCCCCTCCACTCCACTCCCCACGCCCCTGAAGGACCGACCACGCTCCCCGCTTCACCCACTGTGCAACCCCTCCTCCCTTTCTCCCTCTCTCTCCCTCTTTCTCTCTCTTACAGTCCTTCTCACAGTCTCTCTTTCTCTCTCTCAGTCTCTCTCCCTCTCTCTTTCAAATTCAAATAAAAAATGCTTTATTGGCATGAAAGCATACATACAGAGATGCAGAAATACACTAGAACATGAATGTAAATAAATCTGAATAATTGCTATATCTAACTGTGGTAACTCTCTTTCTCTCAGTCTCTCTCTCCCTCCCATCCCAACCCCCCCACCCCCAGCCGCTCCTCATGGAGCCGCTGTGAGCCCACTCGTGTGGAGCTGCTCCCCCCTTGCCCCTGGCGCCCCTTTCCCTCCGGGGTGGCGCGGGGCCGGGGGCCGGGGCCAGGGCGGGGCGGGGCAGGGTGCTGCCGCCCAGGATTAGGTCACGGCGCTGCGTGATCAATGCACCTTTGATCAGAAGGCTCCTGTGAGTGCTGACAGGCAGTTTCAATCGGCTATTGTTAGCGGGTATCGACAGGCCCGTATGGATCGGGCTGCGCTCTGTCACTCTCCACCGTGGACGTCTGCACTTTTTAAAGGTCACGTTTCTCCTCTCTCTTCTTCTTAGAACCCCTCTTTACTTCCCTCTTTATCTTCTTCGCCTCTTCCTTTGCGCAGTGAACTGTGGACTAGGGGCGACGCTGCACCCCCCCTCCCTGTCGCTCTCTCTCTCCCCCTCTGCACCCTTCCTCTCCTCTGTTTCCTGAAGCCCTTCATCAGCCTCTCATCCTCAGCCTTTTGTTTCTGTCAGGTGGAGCCGTGCACATGTTGTTGTCCCAAATTTTTTTGTCAAAAGCGACTTTTCGCAGGTGCTGTTGTAAAAAAAACAACAACTGAACAACCATACAACAGCAAAGGGAGTCCAAAAACACACTTACCTTTCTGAGAAGGGTACTTACAGCTCCTTGTTAAATGCGAGTGTGTGTGTGTGTACGCACGTGCACGTGTGTGTGTGTGTGTGTGTGTGTGTGTGTGCGCAGCTGCGCGCGTGGGTATGCGTATGTGCATGTGTGTGAATGGGTGTGTGTGTGTGACTGTAAATGCGTGTGTGTGTTTGTGTGCGTGTGCGTGTGTGTATATGTGTGTCTGTGCGTGCGTGTTCATGTCTGTGCATTAATTGATGTGTATTTTTCGGCCGCGCATCAGAAGCTATACTGAAACAGCATGTGGCATACAGCAGGATAATCCCAGTTTTTATAGCTTGGCTGTGCAGTAAAGTGACTGGACGCAGCAGACGTGAGTCTAAGTGGATGGGTTAGTAATACTTTTAGTGCCATTCGGCAATTACCTTATAGAGGGGATGGCAACGGTTTGAATCTAACTGAAAATGATAATAATATACACATAGTAAAGTAAAGTGACTTTGTATTTGGTTTTAGTTAAATAGGGAAAACAGAAGGACCTCTAAGTGATCCATTGTTGGGATTCCGTTGGCCATAACGAAAGAGCGATATATTCAGTTATGAGACTATCGGAGATTAAACAGGAATCATTTTACCATGGGAGAGTGTAACCCCCTTTGCCTTTTAACAGACTCTGGTTCACTGTTCATTTAAAATGTTTATGTGGAGAAACACAGTATTGTCTTCAATAAATTGCATTACTGGGGAGACCATATTGATGTGGAAATCTAATAAAACCCCTGTGCTCTGTACAGTGGGGCGTGTGGGGGGAAGGAGGGATGGGGAACTTACTCTGCGAGACTCGCACCAGCTCTGAGACGCTGAAGACACCCGACGTGACAAAACTGTCCTGGAAGCCCAGGTGTCCTGAGAGACAGAGACAGAGAGAAGAAGAAGAAGATGGACAGAGAGAGTCAGGAGAAAGGCACGTTAACATAACGCTATCACAGAATGCATGACTGACATCAAAAGCATCTTATATTCCTAAATAAAGTAATAATAAAGTAATTCCTAAATAAAGGTCCTTAGTTCTTTCAGGATTGATCGAATCCCAGAAGAAAGACCTCATACTGACTATGTGTTGTCCATTGTCTAAAATGCTACATTCCCTGCAAGACAAACAGAGGGGAGGCTAGGATAAATACATGTAGTTAGAGACAAAGGACCAGAAGGCCTTTGACCCCAAGGATTATGGGGGATTGAGTAGGAGCCGAAGCCATTTCCTGTGCTACTGCCTCAGCCTCGCTAGCCACCGTCAGTCCGAAAGTGTCTTCTGCTATTGACCGAATAAACTGCTATGAGAGTTTTGGGCCTTCCTTACGCTCTTGGGCTCATTCTGTGCATAACACGCCACTGACACAGAGGCTCAGCGCTGTGCTGTATAGGCAGAACGCTGAGGGGGACATAGGCACTTATGTCAGGGACGGAAATACCCAATTCCCAGGACGGACTCTAGGGCCTGCCAGTACAGCAAACCTCCAACCACTGCGGGACAACCACAGCCCAAGATTTAAAGGGCAATTACAAGCAATTCAATTTTTCCGGGGAAACAGGTGATAAAACTACACAAAACGGACAATGTACTGAAATGGACTGCGGAGCCTCGGAGACTACAGCATAAAAATACGCAGTTGCTGACACGCACACACGCTCGGATGTGTGAGGACGCCGTGATCCCCTCGCACGCACGCACACGCTCGCGCACACAGGGAGCTTTGTGTCCCGCTGGGGAAGGGGAGGGGGGATGAGGAGGGTTTTAGGGTGACGCGGGGCGGGACAGGACGGGACACATCTGGGGGCGCTCCCAGGTCTGTACTGCGGCGAAACGATCTCTCTGCGCGGACGCGTCTCCCCAGCGCCCCGCCCCGCCCCAACCTGTGAGAAGTCCCTGAGAGCTCTCCTCAGGCTGAACCCCTGCACACGTCCCCCCCGGAAGCTGCTCGGGAGGAGGCGCCGTGGGCCCAGGAGGAGGAGGGCTTTCAGGGGCACAGTGATCCGTCGAATCGCCCTGCCAATCCATCTGAGGGCACCTAATCCCGGCTTCCCTCTCATACGGGCAATTACAGCCAAACTGGCAGCTCAGCCCCGAGACTCAAATTCAACATCTCGCCACTGAGAGGAACTCATTTATTTCTGCAGGTGTCCAAAATGTCAGAGAATTGCTGTGATCTTTGTTTTCAGTCGACGGCCAGGAGACGGTTGTATGCAGAAACGTTTAGGGGAAAAGATGGAAGCCATTTACTGTCAAGCCTTAAAACGTTCCGCACTGTGAAATCCGGGTTCCGTGTGTTTAACATGATTAGCGAAAAGCCTTAATGAAAAATTAACATACAAATCAAATTCAAATGGAGTAAGATGAACATTTCATGTGCTATTATTAATGTAATCAATCATAGGTCAGGTTTTCAGTTCAAGACACTGTTTCTGCACCTCAGGCAAAATGAGGCTCCCGTGAAAACTTATTTAAGTTCATCGGGAATATAATAAATTTATAGGTCAAATTCCTTTAAAACGGGCCTGTGGACACAGCTGGCTGTGTTTATCCTGTCAGACGGGGTGCCTGTTCACTCTTGTTTGGACATCACAAAATCAGCTCTGGAAAAGCTGCCTCTCTCTCACTCTCTCTCTCTCTGCGTCTTGGCTGGACAGGATTGTCTTTTTCTCATGAAATAAAAGAGAAAGATCTTGAAAAGAAGTGATGTGCCCATTAAAATGCTTCTCTGCAGTCCGCTGGCGAGCGCGCCATAAAACCAACAATAGAAATGAGTTTAGCCGTGACTGTTGCTGGATCTTGAGACATATAGCATGTGGACCAGAGGAATAATAAATAAAAAAGCACACAGCACAGAGGGCGGATAATATCTACGGCTCATTGCGAGCCAAACTGCTGACATTAGCTAAAAACTGTGTGGACCCAGAGAGCAGACCTGCACAAATGCCCCTGACTTTGTGGAGGGGGAGAGATAGAAAGAGAGAGAGAGAGTGAGACAGCGAGAGAGGAGAAAAAGCAAGACAGAGAGAAAGAGAGAGTGACTGAGAGAAAGAAAGAGAGAAGTCAAAGTTTCCAGGCAGCTGTATACACTGTGACACAACGACAACTGTGAGCCCAGACCCCAGCAGCACAATTACTGGGAAAAACGGCGGCGTGACGCAACGTAGCCGAGCGCTCCGCAGCGCGGACGCCATAGCTATGGAGCGCATACACTCCGGGTTCAGTGGGGGCGCTTCTATGAGCGCCTCATATAGGGACACTGGGGCGAGGGGAGGGGGAGGGCTTCCATATCTCAACGAGGATAATCACTCCCAGCTGTGTCCACCACTCAGTCCAGAGACGGAGAGAATGGGGGGTGGGGGTGGACTCGGCTCCATTTTCATTGGAATACTGAGATTTAACCTGAACTGCCTGAACCGAAAGCATGAAAGCAGAAACTTAAAGTAAAGGTCATGTCCAATGGAAATCTGATGGCAATAAATAAAAATATATGAATAAAGGAAATGAGTAAATGTTGATTTTGCGATCTGCTAATATGTGCTGCCATACATGTAAGAGCTGTCTTTCTGCCTCTCTGTGTCTCCCTGAAGTAGATGTGCAAGCTATCTCTCTGTCTCTCTCAGTGTCTCTCTGCAGTAGATGTGAGAGCTGTCTCTCTGCAGTAAATGTATGAGCTGTCTTTCTGCCTCTCAGTGTCTCTGCAGTAGATGTGAGAGCTGTCTCTCTGCCTCTCCCAGTGTCTCTCTGCAGTAAATGTGAAAGCTGTCGCTCTGTGTCTCTCTGCAGTAGATGTGAGAGCTGTCTCTGTCTCTCTCAGTATATCCCTGCAGTAGATGTGTGAGCTGTCTCTCTGCCTCTCCCAGTGTCTCTCTGCAGTAGATGTGTGAGCTGTCTCTGTCTCTCTCAGTGTCTCTCTGCAGTAAATGTGAAAGCTGTCTCTCTGTGTCTCTCTGCAGTAGATGTGAGAGCTGTCTCTGTCTCTCTCAGTATATCCCTGCAGTAGATGTGTGAGCTGTCTCTCTGCCTCTTTCAGTGTCTCTGCAGTAGATGTGTGAGATGTCTCTCTGCAGTAGATGTGTGAGCTTTCCCTCTGCAGTAGATGTGTGAGCTGTCTTTCTGCCTCTCAGTGTCTCTCTGCAGTAAATGTATGAGCTGTCTCTCTGCCTCTCAGTGTCTCTCTGCAGTAAATGTGTGAGCTGTCTCTCTGCCTCTCAGTGTCTTTCTGTAGTATATGTGAGAGTTGTCTCTTTGTGTCTCTCTGCAGTAAATGTGAAAGCTGTCTCTCTGTGTCTCTCTGCAGTAGATGTGAGAGCTGTCTCTGTCTCTCTCAGTATATCCCTGCAGTAGATGTGAGAACTGTCTCTCTGTGTCTCTCTGCAGTAGATGTGAGAGCTGTCTCTGTCTCTCTCAGTATATCCCTGCAGTAGATGTGAGAACTGTCTCTCTGTGTCTCTCAGTATATCCCTGCAGTAGATGTGAGAACTGTCTCTGTCAATTCAATTCAATTCAAAATGCTTTATTGGCATGACATATTTTGAAATATATATTGCCAAAGCACAATAGTCAATTGAAACAACAACAGTCAGCAACAATAATAGTAATAACAACAACAATATATATAAGAATTCGAATTTAACAGACATAAAATATATCCAAGTAGTAATAGAAATACTGTTACTACGAATAATGATATTATTAGATAAATAATATGTTATATAATTATATACATTATATAATTAAATATAATATAAATATACAAACAGTATATTATATAATTATTAATTAAACATAATATATAATACAAATATGTTATATAATTTAAAACAAATATATATTCATTGGTGGGGGGTTAGGGGTCAACACTGCTGTCCCTCTTCCTGTGGCAGGTAGCCACATATTGTGCTGCCAATTTTGCACAGCACCTTACCTCTCCCAGGTTGTAATAATTGTAATTATCTAAGTCTCGGTCTCTCTCAGTGTCTCTCTGCAGTAGATGTGAGAGCTGTCTCTCTGTCTCTCTGCAGTAGATGTGAGAGCTGTCTCTCTGTCTCTCTGCAGTAGATGTGAGAGCTGTCTCTCTGTCTCTCTGCAGTAGATGTGAGAGCTGTCTCTCCGTCTCTCTGCAGTAGATGTGAGAGCTGTCTCTCTGTCTCTCTGCAGTAGATGTGAGAGCTGTCTCTCCATCTCTCTGCAGTAGATGTGAGAGCTGTCTCTCTGTCTCTCTGCAGTAGATGTGAGAGCTGTCTCTCTGTCTCTCTGCAGTAGATGTGAGAGCTGTCTCTCCGTCTCTCTGCAGTAGATGTGAGAGCTGTCTCTCCGTCTCGCAGCAGTAGATGTGAGAGCTGTCTCTGTCTCTCTGCAGTAGATGTGAGAGCTGTCTCTCTGTCTCTCTGCAGTAGATGTGAGAGCTGTCTCTCTGTCTCTCTGCAGTAGATGTGAGAGCTGTCTCTCTGTCTCGCTGCAGTAGATGTGAGAGCTGTCTCTCCGTCTCTGCAGTAGATGTGAGAGCTGTCTCTCCGTCTCTCTCAGTGTCTCTCTGCTGTAGATGTGTGAGCTCTTTGTGCCTCTCTCACTGTTGTCTTTGTGTGCATCTGTGATAGAGCTGGGTGTAAAGGAGAGGATATCCTCTGGCCTTATCGCCCTACTTCTGAAGCGCATGCAACAACAGCCCCTGTCCCCGAAAGACTCCGGCCTGCTTTGTGAAACAGCACGTACCACAGAGCTCAGGGGTCAGGGTTTACCAGGAAAAACAACACACGCTGCACGCCATTTTTTCAGGCGGGCGGAGACGGAGGGGGAGGAGCCTGGTAGGTGAAGCGAGGGAGGGACTGCAGGGGACAGAAAGACGGGGAAGCAGTGTGACTGCGAGCACGGCCCTTAACCGTGAACTCTGCCACGACCGCCAGGTCGACTGCACGTTGCACAGGATGTCGCCGCTGACGGTTACTAGGCCAAAGGCGACAGCACTGTCACTTCCCTGATGTTCCAGGGAGCGCTGAAAACCGCACTGTAACAAAAGCTGCCAGGGAAGCTGACAGGGGATTAATTTATTGCTTTCAGATGCTCAATATTAAACATCTCCTTTCAGTCTCCGCTTTTATACTGTGGTTTTTAATACTATTGCTTGATATTGAATAATAATTATCTTGGATTAAAATCACAACTACAATATCTACTACTTCTACAGTTAATAATAATACTAATAATAATAATAATTACTATTAGTATTATTATTATTATTATTACATACTCACCAAACGCCTCACTAATCCTATAGGACCAATTGCAGTGTGCTTAGCTGGAATTTAGCTGGAATTGAAACCTCAGGTTTAAACCCTTAGACCACAGAATTGCATTACAACTGAAACAGATTTCACAGATTGTTCCAGATGTAATGCAGTTCCATGGTCTAAAGGTTTAAAACTGAGGTTTAAACTCCAGCTAAGCTGCAGTTGACCCCTAGTGTTTTTCATCAAAACTATTATAGAATTTACTTTAAGTAAGCCACTGATGTCCAGTGTTTTATTTCTGTTAAGTTACATCTTTCAGAGTGTGGCAGTGCAATGTGAAAGGAGGTTGCCAGGCCAGCCAGGCCTTCCACGGGTCAGCACAAGAACCTAATCCCGCCATCACAGAGCAGCCAGACGACAGATGGAGTTTGTATAAAAAAATAAAAAAATTAGACAAATGAAAATAAAATCACACAGGCATTTATGGAGCGATTATGTGTGTACTCGCATGGGACAGAAACACGAGATGAGATGAGTGACCTTCAGTTCATCCACTGGAGAGAGTGAAGAGGAGTCGATGGGATCGGCCACACATGTGAGAGGGAGAGATGAACTGGCAACCCGTCTGTCTGTTTCCACCAATCTTAATAAAGAGCTGAAAGGGCTGCTGGGTAGCTCACTCGGTAAAAGTGCCGCGTGCGGGGCGTGTGTGAGCATCGCGGTCTTGGATCGAATTCGGCCCGTGCCAGTGCCGACTGTGGCCAGTTAGGCGTTGCCTAACTTTAGGGATCATATGGGGGCGATTCCGTCGGTGGGGATAGCAGTGGTCATTACTCGAGCGACCCCTGTTGGCTGTCGGGGCACCCGTGGCTTTCTCTCTGCGCACGTGTATGATTGGGTCTCCTCCACTCTGCGCATGTGCGGCTTCTGGCTCTGGTGTGAAAAGAAGCAGCTGGCTGGCACCACGTGTTTTTGAGGAAAACCGCGAGTTGTCTTCACTCTCCCGAGCCGGCAGCAGGGGCGCGTATACGAGCACGCTTGTACATAGTTCACAAATTGGATATTACAAATTCGGGGAAGTAAAAAGTAAAAAGAGCTAAACAAGGGGGAAAAAGCCACACTTACAGGCAAGGCTGCAATAGCTTTGACTCAACCAGGCATAATGACGTCTCACACTGGAGCGAGCTGCCCTGTAGCTTAGGCCCGGTATTGGAACTGTCTTTGCTCCAGTGTTAAAGGAGCCCATCTGTGACCTAGCTGGCACCCGCTAGCCTTTCATGTGCCCTCTGATGCGGGTCCAAGCCGCCGGCCAGAAAGTAAGAGTGCGCTGTGAATGGCGGCCGGTGAGCTGCCTATCCGCCGGTGTTTCTTTGACGCGTGCGCAGGTGTGCAAACCGCCGCGTAACGAATGTCGCTCGTTTGGCTGGACGCGCCACCTTGCCTCCTCGTGGATCCACGTTCACTACCCTTAAAGCATTGCGAGGAATCCATGCGTTTCCAGCGCTCAACATAGCATCTGTTGTTGCTGCAGCCCACGAAAGGCGAATAACACATGCCTGGGTACAGAAAGAATGTGTGCGTCACTAAGATCTTCCTCTGTTTCGGGTATGTACCGATACCTGCCTCCAGACAGAACTTCACACGTGGTTAAAGGCACGCTAGCCTAGTGCAACTCGCTTGGTACCGCACAAGCAATTTACCAATACTCTGGCAGTGGCAGCCTCTGGTGTGATTAGATACCAGAGGGTAAAGCTGGCTTTTCGACACTGGCAAACGGCCAGCCTGCTTAATGTGAAATGGGCCATATCTGCGAAAATGTAAAAGCCGTAATGCTGTGGTTATAAACTAACAAAGCAAGACAAATCTATATTACAAAGGCTTTTCAATCACATAACGCTCAACGTAATGATTTTACTTTCTTGCGTGGTTTTCATTTCCCAGCTTGGGGCGTGGGAGGGGTGGGGGGGACTCGCTTTCTTGTCTCTGATTCATTTCTCCTTGTGTTTGATGGTGAATATGATCCAAGCAGAAGCTGCACTCCCGGCTGAAGGACTGCCACAGCGCCTCACTACCACAGTTGTACGTCTCGCTGATCTACTGCAAAGTTTATGCAAACAATAAGAGCCGGGCGACGACGGATAAATCAAACCGGGTGAAGGATTCCTGACTCGGAAAGGAGCCGACTCTAATTCTCGTCCTATCTCTTCCCTCCTCACGCTGGCGCTAAGGCATTCGGAATGAAGATGCGCCGTTTGAGAATTCACCCTCACATATCTTATAGATCAGAGAAGCCTTTGATACAATCTGCCTGCTTAATGCGGAGTGGCAAGAAAGGAGACGGCAGGTACCGATGCGCAGTGTTGCCGCTCGGCCGCTGAACGGACAATGGCCTTTTCGAGGTTATGCGTTAATCCCCGTCTCGCACACACACACTCACACTTCCTCTCGGACACAATCCTCTTAATCGCTTCACCCTAGCGTATGGAGGCAGAACGTTCACACTGGTTTTTACTCTGGCACGGAAACACTCAGAAATGTAAGTAAAAGAATCAGAGATGGCAACTGAGAGAAAAGAACATGTGTTGTGGATATGTGCCTGCGCGGCCCATGCATATATAAAGAATTTAGACTTAACTCCAGCCTGTTTATGCCTCGTGTTGCAGACAGGCCGCTCTAGTCCTACAGGCATGTGTCCGGCAGCTGCTGTTACCTTTCAACTAAAACCTGATTTACACCCGGTGCACCGGGGGGGTGGGGGGGTGGTGGCCTCCAATACAGACACTGCCTAAATCTACAGAAAAAAAAACTTGAGGTGCAAAGGCCTACGGACTTAGCGGTTCCGCAGGAGTGAAGCTTCTCACCACTGCTTTATGCTACAAGCATGCGTTTACTGAACAGGCTGTATAAAATGCCAGGCGCACGGTCTCGCTTTAGTAAGCAGCACTAGGGTCAAACTCACCGTTTTCTGGCTGGTCCTTGATGTCGGCTTCGCTGGGCTGGTTTGGACTGTCAGACTGCCCTGAATCTGCAAAGGAGACAGGAAAGCACGCTCAGGGGTCTGCATGCAGAACAGCCACAGTACTCCCTCCCAAAGTCTGCCGCGCCCCTTTTTCACCAAACACGAGCCTAAGTACGCACAGTAAACGGGATTCACTTAGTACCCAGCGGGATTCATCGTAGTCCCAGCAGGTCACAGCAGGTTTATTTAGTTGCTATGCAGCATGGTGGCCATATACAGTCCAGTTGCTCCCAGTGCACCTCTATTGTCTGGGGTTGCCTATGGCGGCCCTGACAGAGCCAGCGCTGCGCTGGCCGTTCAGGTGAAACCCAATTCGAGCGTCTCCATCAAAGAGGGCGCGTCGTTCCAGGATCGATAGCGCTGGGCTTTCTCCCTGCGCTTCGACAGTAGCCAAGCAGTCTCACCAGCGCTGGATTATCGCTCTCGCAGACGAGATATAACTGTACTTCAGAAACACCTTAACCTCAGTGGCCCTCTTCTCCCTCTACACAGCTACTTAAATACTGTAGTTTTACTGCAGCTTTAACCGCACATTCTCTCCATCGCTCGATCCCTCTCTCTCCCTCGCTCGCTCACTCAGGTCAGAGATGCTAACATCTCTCCACATAAAAGTGAGTCTCAAATAGGCCTTTTCTCGAATTGCCTGGAATCCCTTGTCCTTGGCTAGGAGGTTAATGAACCATGTACTTTCCCACTCAAAACCGACTGCAGTGTTGAAACATAGCCTGGGACTGTATCCTGACCCGGGCCCTACGCGAGCGGGGAAATACGAGGGGCCTGTGACGGCGCATCTTGGTTTCGGCCGCGTGTTTCGAGTTAAAATGTGCAGCTGGCAAGAGCGCCATTTGCTTATGAAAATCAATCAACCCGGAGAAAGCTTGAAACCACGGCATCCTGCATTCCTCATAAAAGAAGCTCATAAATACGAGGTAAAAAGCTCCGCGGGCGTTGTTTAACAATATCATTCACTGGGAAAGCCATGATAAGGAAATATACATTAAGACAGCGCTCGGTAAATAAGTTATGTCCCAGTTTGTCTTTCTTTGGCGCTGCTGCCAGCGCGGTAAAGGAACATACCTACTGGATGATTGGATGCTGTGCAGGTATTGATCTTACACTGCGGATAAAATTGCTGGAGTTGGAGAAATATTACCTGTGTCCACACAAGCCCAGAGTCTGACACTTACTCTGCTATGACTCCAGCCTAACAACCGGCCAGAAGGGAGGTGTGAACTTACAAACGCTGTCTGATTCACACACACACACACACACACACACCGCTGAAACGGTTACAAAGTGAGGGCGTTCAGCCGTGAAACGCATGCACGTATACCGGCTGCCTTTCCTCTCTTTGTGCAGTAATTGGGGAAATGAAAACGTGCCCGGGGCCCCACCGATTTCAGCAAAGTTGCAAACTGAATCTTTATCTCTAACCAAGCATTTATAAATTCGAGTGCTACCGGACGAGTCGACCCTCTCTTTTCATCCCCAAAGAACACAGCAATCCCATTACCTATAAGCCAATGCAAACGCTCAATAAGAAACCGCGCCGCTCGGACGTGACAGGAAAAACTTAACGAAAAAAGAAGAAGAAGAAGAAGAAGAAGAAGAAAAAAACAAGGAGCCAAAAAGCGGACAATAAAGTAGCTATAACGTAACTTGAGGTACACAAAAAAGTTTGGCCCGTCCCGTCCCCTTGCAGACAAAGTAAACAATTTAGAGACTTGTTTGCATTCTGCTCAGCCTCGCGGTCTGCATCAACAGCTTAAAACAAAGGCAATCTGGAGCCCGGGGAACAAAACGTCCCCCCAGCAACAGCTAAGAGATATTTGAAAGCGGGCTCTTTTGGAGGGGAGGGGGGTGCACTGGGTGTGTGTGAGGGGGTATTTTCACACAGTCTGGCATTGCCCCCTCAACGAAGTGCTCTCACCCGGTTCCCCTCGCTAATTAAATATGCAAATGAGCCGTGAGACCCAGACTCTGTGTGTCACACCTGCATTTACCCCCCGTCGAGGGCCCTCAAAGAGGAAAAAAAATCGGCGTCCAAAAACAACAGAAAAAAAACCTACGCTAAACAACAAACAACAAAACGCCAGGCACAAACAAGCCCATTCAAACGCACTTATCCCCCCCCACACCAGCCCACACCAACCCACTCTTTCTCTTACCCTGTATGAAAGGCGATAAAGTAATGGTCCGTCTACATCTAATTTAGCTCCGTCATTGTTCAGAGACCAGCAAAGGCTGGGGGTGGTGGGGTGGGGGTAGTGGGGGGGTGTGAGTAATGACAGGAACCTGGAAAAATAAGGGTTCCAATCCCGTTGGTGTGTTTCGGTGGAACGTTTCAGCTCTCCCAAGTCTCTTACCGCTACATGTGACCCAATGAAAAACCCTGTGGCACACCGACACCACAGGGCTGGCACACCGACACCACAGGTCTGGCACACCGACACCACAGGTCTGGCACACCGACACCACAGGTCTGGCACACCGACACCACAGGTCTGGCACACCGACACCACAGGTCTGGCACACCGACACCACAGGTCTGGCACACCGACACCACAGGTCTGGCCCACCGACACCACAGGGCTGGCACACCGACACCACAGGTCTGGCACACCGACACCACAGGTCTGGCACACCGACACCACAGGTCTGGCACACCGACACCACAGGTCTGGCACACCGACACCACAGGTCTGGCACACCGACACCACAGGTCTGGCACACCGACACCACAGGTCTGGTCCACACAGAATATCCACAAAACTTTTATTTGTAGATCGAGATAAAAAAAATTAAAAACCTTTTATCCATCATTTAATGCTTCATTGTTATTAGCATGAGGTTGAAATGACATAAATAAATGTGAAATTAGCTCTGAACTATGTTCGGAAAGAGAACTCAAACAGGGTGAAAATTAAAATGAAAAAAAAAACGTTTTTCAAATGACTGTGTAATCTATGAAGACTTAATGAACGAATTAATCAATTAACCATTCATCAATGAAAACCTGGTCCATATGTGAATAGCTCATGGGGTTATTATTCTGGGCTTTGAGAGGGCTGGGAATACCACACTAATCCTGTATGAACTATGGCCAGGACATCAACTCACTCCAAAACATCACTGTAATGCTGACTGCCAAGCAGGAAGGCAAGTGAATGCAGATCATTTTTCACTGATCACTAAAACACGGCAATGTGAAGGAGTACAAGAGAACAGCAAATGTGTACATGTGAGCGGAACTTCTGACACGTTAAGTGACGATCCTTCAGATGAAATCACGACAAGTTCCCCTGAACTCTAAATGTAAGAGTTGTGTTGTTGATGGGGCCGAGCGTGGCCCCTGGCCCTCCGCTCACAGCGCCTCCCTGGGCTGAGATTCGGGGGGTGGGGGCCCAGCCTGCTTCATTATGCATGCACAGAACCATCTGTACTTCTCCCAGGTCTGAGCCTCTGCCTGCCGGTCTCTCACCAAGTGCCTCGCTGTAATCCAATTGTGCGTTAAAACCCTGCTTTCAAAAGGGCCTTTACACACTGGGCCCAGGAACATGCAGCCCAATAAAGGAAGGGAGAAACTTAATTTAGAAATACAAACGCGCCTTTCTGGGCCCTCAATGGAAGGTGAAGCGAGAGGGAACGGCTTATTGTCTTCACAAGTATCGTCTTCTGTCTTTTCCTCTTTTCTTTTCCCACCAGACATAAAAAAATGTTGCGAATTCTTAACGCCGCAGATTATGAGCGGCGTACCCGTCGCCCTTTCGTCGACGGAGAATAGAAGAACAGGGTTTCCACAGAAAATATTTTGCAAAGAAGTCAGCGACTTTTCAAGTGTAAAAAGGGCCCCGTGTGGCTCTGTTCTGAGACCGGCTAAAACTACACAAGTGGATAGTCCTGAGAACAAAACAAAGACAGTGCAACATACAGCAGAGGATGAAATGGGTGAGGAGAGGCCACACACCACAGTGAGAAGAGAACGCACACTCCTTCCTGCGCGACAGGTATCAATCTTCCACTGCAAGTCTGTTCACGCTATGACGCTTCACGCCATAGGCTACCTCACACACACTTTTCATCGCTCACTTGTCTCTCTTACGCTCACACGTACGCTCTTCATCGCTCGCTCGTCTCTCCTACGCTCACACACGCTCTTTATCGCTCACTCGTCTCTCTTATGCTCACACATATGCTCGTTTCTCTTACGCTCACACACGTTCTTCATCACTCGTTTGTCCCTTTTACATTCACACACACACGCTCTTCATCGCTCGCTCGTCTCTCTTACGTTCATACACACGCTCTTCATCGCTCGCTCGTCTCTCTTACGTTCATACACACGCTCTTCATCGCTCGCTCGTCTCTCTTACGTTCATACACACGCTCTTCATCGCTCGCTCGTCTCTCTTACGTTCACACACACCCTCTTCATTGCTCGATCGTCACTCCTCCTATTCCCCTGAGCTAGGGACTGGGGGTGCCTGGGCAGGTTTATTTCCACGAGCTTTGCCTCTGTCCGGTGTTTAAGTAACCTTGCCCTCTCCTCTCCGTTTTACGTCACTCCATATGAAATAACTGCTCTGTTTATATGATTTCCCAGCAGTGAGGGGCATTGTGCTTCTCGTCCATGGATCAGGCCATCATAGGCCTGCTGATTTTCTGTCCTTTCACAATCTACCTTGTTTACATGAGTGTTGTCCAAGGGTCAAGAAACAGGGACGAAAAAGGATGCAATTACGACCTATATTTAGGGATGTTTTCTGTACTTTAAATAAATATATGCATACACGTCCATAAAAGATAAAAACGAAGAATATAACTCAACAGACAACAGCGCACACAATGTCACTCTGGGGGGTGGGCTAGTCTTACTCCACATAGTAAAGTTTTAAACAAAACAGCTGTTTTGAAGATGATGACATAAACCCTGTCGTCGTCTGACTCCTGGGTCTTATTATAACATTATGATCTGGTTTTGCTGGGGAGGAGCTGAAGCGTCGAGGAGATACTGACGGAGCGGTAGTCCGTAACCATGGCCGCCAGCTGCATCAGCAATGTGTGGGGGAGCCGGTGCGTTCTCCTCCTTCAGCACCCCCCCCCCCTCCCCAGCTGCAAGACCACCTTCGAACTGCACTGTCTGCTCCAGCCAAGGGAGGGAAAGCCTGACCTTCTCTCCCGGCGCTCCGTGTTTCTCCCTCTATATCTGCATGGAAGGCCACCTTTTCCGCTTCCATTTCACTTCTATGCCTCGCAGCTAAGAAATGTGCGCAGCCAAGTGGCGACCCCTGCAAACGGGCAGAAACGGTGTGACTGCGCACGCTCTGTGGAGCCTGTGTGCCAAAGTGCCTCGTAAACGGTCACTTGAGCTAGTGCCCGAGCCCCCCGGATGGGGCGAGACGAAGACCTTCTGACCGCGGAGAGAGCGAGCGCACAAAAGCAGGCATACTCGCGCACCCGCCCCGGCCAACGCTCCAGAGTGTGATACCATTATCAAATGCAGCGGAGAATGTTGGCGTCTAATGAGAAACCGTACCCAATGCACTATTCAAGCAGATGTGACACTTCCCAGGCTCCTCCAGAAGAGCCAGGCACTGGGACTATTTTACACATTTACACCAAGACCACGTGGGGCACAGAGAGAGCGCTGGGCTAAGACTAAGATCAAGTAGAAGACTGTGAGAATGTGAGAGTTATTTTGCCTATAGGAGTGTGTGGGTGGGAACATGTTTGCGAGGGTCTTTTTTCTTTTCTTTTTTTTACAGAGGAAATAGGCTGTGCATAACTTTCCTTTTATTTCAGAAAGGAAAGTCTGAAATTTCTAAATCTAAAATGCTTGAAACCGGTGCCTCAAATCGGTGCCTGAAACTGAAAGCGTGATTTCTGAAACTCATTTGGGGAATAGGGACATGAGGAAAATCGTTTTTAGCTTCCTGCGTTTTTTCCCGTTGAGCACGTTTATGTCGTTCTCTCCAACTTCTCCCTCTCATTCCATCATAGCTCACCCTCTCTCCCTCTCTCACATGCAGCAACAAAGAGCCGTGCAGTGGGAAAGGCACTCTGACAAATGGCGGAGGAACAATGCATGGAGCGAGGCGGGAAAGTGTGCGCTGACTCCGAGCCGCCTCTGCCCGGCACGTTTGCGAGGAATCTGTGGGAAAAGTCAAACTCCCGAGCCCATGGGCAGGCCACTCAGAGAGAGCCCGCTCTTTTCTCTGGCTCCCCTCTCCTACACGCAGACTCCCCTGGTATGAACTGCAATTTCTAGGAAAGAGAAGAAAAGGGAGGCGGAGAGGAGAAAAAAAAAGTTCTTGGCCTTTTCCCAGCAAGGCTAAAGGAAGCAGAATCCCATCATTCCCCCGGGATGCAGTGAAATATACAGCCCTGGGGCCGCTTTCAATTTACTCTCTCCTGCTCTCTCTCTCTCTCTCTCTCTCTCTCTCTCTCTCTCTCTCCTCCCTCCCTCTCTATCTAAATAGCTGGGCTGTGAGAGAGAGGTTGAAGCTGTCAGGGATCTAATGTGTACTGTGACCTCCTGTAGCACTGATGGGGAGACATAGAGAGAGGGAGAGAGGGTCAAGTGTGTGTGTGTGTGTGTGTGTGTGTGTGTGTGTGTGTGTGTGAGAGTGTGTGTGTGCATGCGTGTGTGTATGTGTGCATGTGTATGTGTGTGCATGTGCGTGTTTGAGTGTGAGAGAGAGAGAAAGGGAGAGAGACAGAGGCTGAGTGCAATATTATTCTTATGTGTTGAAAATACACCAAACTCATAAATCTTTTGTTACGCCATTTTTACCATGGTAAAAAAAAACTAAAAATAACTATATATTCTTTGCTGTAACATGCCTAGCAAAAATAATTAAGGGATATTATTAAATCAATGTTTCCACAAGTCTAAACATACTCCCTGTCTTCTTCCGTTACATATTCACCACAGAAACATCATAAAGAGGTCAGATAAGAGAGCTGGCCTGACCTCACACACTGACACAATCGGAACCATCGCCTATGAGATCACTGCGGGACAAAAACCGCACAGTCTGAACTAGAAATATAAAATAGCAGCATACAACATTCACAGTTCCCAAGGCTAAAACAGTGACTGTGATCCAGTGAGAATTGTGCTAACGTTTGACCGGCTTCAATTATTATTGTTTTTCAGCAAAAGGATCTATTAGAGGTTACAGCACTGAATCAAAAAAGTGTTGTCAGTTTGATTGTCGTTCACCACGGATCTAATTTGGGTGAGTACTGCGAGACCCTCCCCCCGGTGACACAGAAGAGGAGTATCAGGACCTGTATATGTGTGTGTGTGTGTGTGTGTGTGTGTGTGTGCATGCTGTGAATCACCATCCACACGGTTCACCCCTGACAGGCTCCATCTGCGCATGCGCTGAGGCTGCCGCATTGCATTATGGGCGATCAGGGCCGGTCTGAATGACTGCCGATGCCTTCGCCCCAGACGCAGCCAGGTAATGCTGTCCCGCCTCTTGCCTTTCAAAATGAGAGCGAGAGAGTCAGACGTATCCACGCCCAACGGCGTAGATCACGCCGGAGCGGGCGGGGACGGCTCCGTTTCACAGCCTCTCCTGCCCGCTCCATCTCCGTTTCCCTCCAAATTCCCATAGCCCACTCGTCTGAAGATAAACACGCAGCGAGTCTCTCAGGTCACGGTGCAGGCCGAAAGAGCCTCCTCCAAGGCTCTCCTGACTTGGGAAATTATCGTGTGGAAAAAAAAAAGAATAACATGAAGGTCTTTCTCTCTTCCCTCCACCGTTGGTCCAATTTAATTTTACTATTATAAACAAACTCAAGACTTTGCGCATAAATAAGTCACTCCAAGGCAAATGGATAAATAAATCTGCTGCAATAAAATAAACATGATACCGATATTTGCACCTTCCCTGGCACGGGGACGGAGGCGCGCAGTCCAAACTGGCTGCTGACACAAAGGCTCAGTTCTGTGGGAAGGGAACCCTGGTTTTTTCAACGCTCTCTCTCTGTCCTCCTCTCTCCCAGCGCGGCTCAAAATAGAAATCGGCCATGATCTAGGAGGTACGACGACGGCGAATAAAGAAAACTGTACGATTCAATTTGGCAACAGCCTTTCTCTCCCTCTCTTTCTCTCCCTCTCGCCTGCTTCACCCCCTCACTACGATTCCCTGGCCGCAGCCCCTGTCTGGAGCCGGCCCCAGACTGGGAGGCACTTGCCAAGCCTGGAGCGCTCGCCGCGAGCAACAAGCTACCCTGCCCGCCACTTTCCCCTGACGGCGGCTCTCGCGCGGACCCTGGCACGCCGTCGCAAGGAAACCCCTTCTCCTGCCGGCCACTCGACCGGGGTTTTGCCAGTGACCCGGCGCTCGGAAGAGCACGAGAGAGAGCGCGGGAGAGCCAAAGAACGAGCAGAAGAGGAGAGGCAGGTCAAGTCTAAAGAGTGTTCCTCCCACACCTCCACACACCGGCAGCGAATGGCCACAAGCACGCATCCCGATAGCACTGCCAGAAAAACCATGTCTTGCGGACAAAAAAAGAGAAACAGAAGGATGAAATGCAGAATTACACAGCTTGGGTTTGGCTGCTGGGTAAATCAAAGTGACTGGTATTTTAATCAGTGTAGAGAAAAAGATTGCATATTACAGTAAATCTTCATATAACTTCAGGACAATAAAAAGTCCTATACAAATAAATATATTATTGCATGATATAAATAAATATATTATTACATGATATATATTTCGTTTGGGGCATAAATACATTCATATTGATTTTACACACTTTTATTATTTTATATGTAATGAAATGATATTGGCTTGGTTTAATTTAGAAATGTTATCAGTCAATATATTGAGCCACAAATCAATCTCTTTAGCATTTCTTAAATTTTATATAAAACATAACCATTACTTATCTTTGCAACCACAATAAAAAATATTTTACATACATTTCCTATATTATTTTGTACATGCATAAAATCATGTGAATTCACTCAATCTATCCTTATATATAACAGATATTTTGTTTATTAAAATAAAACAGCCCATATGTTAATTTTCATTATAATTTCATGAATTCAGCCACACAATTAATAACATTTTTTATGTTTTGTGTGTGATTTTTGTTCATTGTTTTTCCAAATTCCCCACAGTATTTTGCATAGGAACTAAGATGAATTGCTGCATAACAACAATGATAAGTCAGAGGGTAAAAAAGGCAGAGAGAGAGATAGCAAGAGAAAAATACAGCGAAAGAGAAACCGCTTTAAAAGAAGCGAGCTCTTTGAAAAAAAATCTCAACGGTAAAAAAAAACTACAATCCGGAGCGAGTCCCTGGCATCTCCCAGAGAGCGCAAAGGAATTCTGGGCAATGCCAACCAAGGCAGTGGGTTGTCAGTTGAGCCCTGGCAGCGCCCTGCACTCTCAGTCCAATCGACAGGGAATGAGTGAGAAGGAGAAGTACGCTTTCATCCCGCCTTGGTGAGTAGCCCACAGATCTACCGCTGAAAATGACTGTCTGATGTCTCTCTCTGACTGTTACCCCTGTAAAACCCACAAATATTAAGAATAAAATTCTAAATTTATATTTCACTGTTTGTTCCCGTACGGAGCCAGGAATGGAACGAAACGGTCGAAATAGAAATGGTAGCCAGTTCTATTTTTTCACTACGTGTTGTCTATTTTTTCGCCCTAAAGCGCCACAGGGAAGCGGCCCTTCGCCAGCGCACTCGAGGCTCGCTCCTCGCCGCCCCTCCCGGCAGCCTCCATTTTGTGCACAACAGCCAGCCACCATTTTAAGGCTCTTTCAATTGAAATCATCGGGATGCACCAGGAGCACTTCTCTCCACTGGCAAACCTGTCGCCCCAACTTTCCACGCCGTGCCTTTTTGACCGTGATTCAAACGAATCGTTCGATTCATTAAAAATAAAAAATCTAAATAAAAAGCGAACGCTTGGCTTCAGATAAGAACACGCTATTGCCAAGAAGCCATTTTAAAGCTAGTCACCCAATCTCTGTCATTTACATTTCTTCTCTGCCTTCGCACCCTCTCTCTTTCATGTTTATCCCGAACATAGCTGTTAAATCGTCCTGCCAGGCACAGCTACACGGAGAGAATCACGTTAGCTGCTTCCATTGTTGGATGACATAGAAGCTACTGCTGCCAAGGAGTTTGCTGCCAAGTCCAACAACATTCTGATTTATAAAAAAAAAAAAAAAAAAGGAAAACACAAACACACATACACACTCGCACACACGGCAGAGGACAAAATCTGCAAGAAATTGGTGGCCCTTCTTTGAACATAACATTTTGGTATTTATTTAATTATTTATTATCAATTATTCCGTCCCCCCCCCCTCCCCTTTCTCCCACTTACATCCAATGCCCTGGCAGCCATCTTAAAAAATTTGGCACCCATTTTGAAAATGCTGTCTGTCTCTTTTCAGAAGTCGCCATGCTCCGTGCCATGTTTTTCCAAAAACAATAGAGGCTCCAGGAATTACCACTCACTGTTCTGACTGCAGCCATTCAAAAACAGGAGCAGGTAAAAAGAAAAAAAGAATGAGACAACCAAATACTGTAATTGCATTCAATCAGAACAAAAACACTTTTGCTAACAAAAGTGGTTTGGAAAATTCCATCTCCAATGCACTTGGCAGTGACACATCCCACAACACAAGGAGGCAGACACATTTTTATCCCTCCTTTTAATTTCACATTGGCAAGACCGAACTACTCACTCATTTGGCCAAACGATGTTTGTGGTGCAAATGAAACCACAATATCACACAGACTTGTTTCTAGTATTTGCCAATTCCATGCTACTCTGGCCTTTCAACATGAAAAGGAGAAATTAATGATAATTAGAATGAGTTTTAATAGCTACTTGTATTATCCTCAAAATGGCTTGTGATCCACATGGCTTCAGCGTCTCATATGAAGTGTTTGTGCTGACCAGGCTTCAGATAATAATCATTTAAAAATATTATTATTATTATTATTATTATTAGCAGATGCTATACTTGTTATAACTGTTCTTGTTAATTATACTATAATAATAATAATAATAATAGTAATAATAGCTTTTTTTCAATATACTTTTTAATTAGCAGAAACCTTTATTCAAATGTACTAATGTTTTCATCATGGCAAGGTATATTCAATAAATTCAAATATAATATAATAACATAGAATAACACAGAACTAGCAGTAGCACAGCAAATGAGAATCAAGATCAAAAATAGTGCTAAAATAATACTTAGGAAAATACCTGTTTCACAATATTTTCTTTCACACCATTTAAACGGCGCTGAACAGTGCTATATAGCAGTACCGTTAGCTGAAATCCTACTAACGCACTTATAGTGCCTAACAATGATAGAGTAACACAATGCCGTATCAGATTTCACTCTGGGTTTGGAGTGATCAGGGAGGGCTGTTCTAGCCATAGGACACATTGAGATTGCAGGACCCATGGTCCAATCTTAGCTGGTGAATGATTGGATGTTTACTTTATTACAGTCTTATATTCCCCAGACAGGTCTGCACCGTGAGGCAGGGAGAGAGACCCCTGATCTACCACAGCATCACACTGCATTAATAAACACACTTTCATGTCACGATGCGACCCCTCGTGCACAAGACTTTTCTGTCATAAACAACCAGGAAAAAGACCTGACAAAAAGAAAGGTGAAAAAAATTAGCAAAACTTTTAAAAGTGACCGCGTAAAATATATTTGTGGTAACCATGGACCATCAGGATTTTCACTACTGTAATATGTGAGTTTCTGGCTAATCTGAGCACTGGGGGCCGAGAGAGAGCGTCTGCATGAGGGACATAAAGGACCTCAATGCGCACAACCCCTCCCCCCCATAAAGATGTTTCTTTACACTACACCAGTGAGAACAGAATATAATATTGTGCTAACATTTTACTCTCTATACTTAATGTCGATGTCATTATTTGCATTGCAATGTCAATGACACTTCAAAACAAAAACCTATATTTTTTTTCATGTGAACATTTTCTGGTAAAAGTACCTCAAAGTACATGACCACACAAATGACCGCACAGATGGATATCGGAACAAGCTAATTTTTCCCTGAGAAGATATTTGCAGTATGGAGGCTTGGCGATGGAAGAAACGAGTCTGTGAGAAGGGAAGGCCCTCCGCACGTCGCTCCGCCCCCGAGAGCGCTCAGGCCAATAGCGTCTGACTTGTAGCTGCAGACCGCAAAGGGGCTGGGGTTTGGGCAGAGCCCCCCGCTGTCTGCTGCCCTGTCGGAAGCTCCCGGAATCGGTCGCCCGGCTGCGGGCCGCGGCGGTGGATCAATTAACGAAAGCGTGATTAACATTACGGGAGAGAGCGGCCGAATAATGGACGTCTCGGGGAAAGTGGATTAGGACGGGAGGGGGGGTGGCGGGGGGACCTTGACGCGCGGGCGAGATATTGCGCCGGTGAAGGACGCCATCGGCAGCGGCATGACATAAACCAGACCGAAATAGTTTGGAATGCAATTGATGAATTGCCGTATTGATTCGGTTCTGCCTCACTTACCATAATTATAGCACCGTAATGGATAGCATTACCGATGTCGTTTTTCCCCTTCTTTCTTCCATTCCTCCTTCTTCACAGACGGAGAGCGAGAGAGAAAGAGAGAGAGAGACAAGACCAGAAAATCCGCCGCCTTTTTTTTCACACGACTACAGTATCTGTAAGAGGGCGCGGTGCGTACCTCCCCCCAATAAAGACGGGCGCGGAACAAGGCCGCTCCTGATCTCACTTTGAGGACGAAACAATGCTCCGCAAATACGGCGAGCCCCTTTTGGAAACCGAAGACACATGCTGCACCACAATCGCTTCTTTCTCTCGTTTTTCTTTTTCAATATCCTCATAAGCCCGCTCTGATCCCCTGAAGTATGTCGGGGAAGGGAGTCAATATCAGCTCGGCGGAGACACAAAGTGCCTGCTTTCAGCTGGAGAGCGCGGAATACCGCTCCCCCTCTCCAGCCTTTTTTTCACTCGGCGGCGATAAGGGAAGAGCCGTAGAGGCACAAGATTCCTCGGGCCGAGACAATGTGCTTCCTGTGACAGCGCAGCTGCCCTGAGCGAAAGAAAAGGATGAGGGGAGAGAGAAAGAGAAAGAGAGAAACTAGGGCCTGCTTGTCTGCTCTGGTGTCGGTTTCTCGTCTCAGTGCACCCAAATGCTAGAGAGATTCACTAACTCCAGTCACTCCGCCATAACATACAGTCTGATTTGACTCCATTTTTTTTTTATTCAAATCAATTAATCAGCCAGTCAAATAAAATTAAATCGATTAATAAACTCCAATCCCTTGTCCAAACAACTCACGAGAGCGTGTGCCACACAAATAAATAAACAGAATTCCTTGGAAAATTGGGGGCCAAGTGAATCTGAATTTGCGGCCAGAGAAAGGTCAACAAACAAGGCGCTTATTAATTTAAAAGTTAAAATGCTGATGAGCTGAGATGCCCGGTGGGCGCCGGGGTGTTCTGGAGGAGAGTCTCGAACCGCACAGCCGTTAGGGAGCGATCGATAGCCCCGCCGGGAGCTCCCTCTCTCAGGTTACCCCACGCCTCTTCTTGAGGGGACCCAGTTTGGAGAAATGCCCCGACTGCAGCTCCCCCGTGCCAGCGCCGGCCCCCTCAGCTCTGCCGGCTCTTCCGGGGAATATTTTGGCACGGTACCTACGCTGCTTTACAGGTATGCTTTGGGCACTTCCGTTTGTAAAACTTTGGAAACATCTTTAAAATAGCTTATGACATAGTAATTAACTATCAATAACTAACAATAGATTGGTCGATATTGATTTTACTTCATTCCTAACATTTGCATTTGACCTCATGTGAACGGAAATTTTAATTTCTGTGGAGCGCAATTAAATGGATGATAAATAATTTTATAAACGTATAAACGTTAAAATGTTTACCCTTCATGTGCATATTTGTGTGTGCCTTGTGTGTGTGTCTGTATGTGTTGTGTGTATGTGTGTGTGTGTGTATGTGCTGTGTGCATGTGTGTATGTGCTGTGTGTATGTGTGCGTGTGTGTGTGTGTGCATGCGTGTGTGTGTGTGCGTGTGCACTGGCTGGCCACGCTTGTTGAGCTGTGGACAGTGTCAGGCTGGCACATCGACCAGCTTATCGATCTATTCTGGAGAAATGGAGAGGGTAGCTGCAGTAGTGCAGCTAGGATTTCTGTGCCACTGTCATTTTCTCACTTTCCCCCCCTCTCTCTCTCTCTCTCTCTCTCTCTCCCTCTCTCTCTCGCTCACTCTCTCTCCCTCTCTCTCTCCCTCTCTCTCTCCCTCTCTCTCTCTCTCCCTCTTGCTCTCCCTCTCTTTCTCTCTCTCTCTCACCCCCCGCTCCCCCCCTCCCCCATCTCTCTCTGGCAATACTGGTGGTAGTGCGCCTCTCTCTCAGTCTGGGAGCTATCAGAGACTTGTGCCAGGGCCAGGGCCAGTCAGGATGTCTGGCTCTGATAGTACCAGCTGAGAGTAAGCACTCCAAAAGAGGGAAGAAGATGTGTGTGTGTGTGTGTGTGTGTGTGTGTGTGTGTGTGTGTGTGTGTGTGTATGCATGTGTGTGTGGATACGTGGACAGGCATGCGCTGACAAAAACATTTTCTTTTCATTGGTGTTGTTCTAAGCCTGACGCTACCCTTCGTCATGCATCCCAAAGTGCTACTTGAAATGTCCTCTTTAGGGTAAAACTAACAGCTAACGTACAATATGCTACTGTTTGTGGACAAAGGCTTCCGCTGCAGTGCAATTACAATCACAAACAAAGAGGAGAATGGAGAATGTATTTACTTCACTGACATTTTTTTATTCTTCATTTACTTATGTGACAGAAAACCTGTGTCGAATACATCAATTATTAGACATGGGTATAATATCAATTGGGGGAAAAATGTTTACCAATAAAACAAAATTGTAAAAAAAATAATAAAATAAAAAATGTATGGGATTGAGTGGTTTGTACAACTTTAGGACAGCATGGCTGGTATAGATCAATCAGGCATACATTTGAGCACAGTCACCGTAGTGCCAACCATATTCATAATTTATTTGCCTTCCGACTCCCTCTGCACGGTGTCTGACCCCCCCCCCCACCCCCCACCAGTCCCTTGTTTTAGCACAATATCCTCTTCCCTGCCTTTCTCCAGCGGAAAGCAATGCATCGGCTATTTATCACCCGGCAAGTTCCGCAGTAATCAATTAGTCTTTCAGTGGGCGTACCTGGCCCCGCTGGCCTGGCACTACCTGTTACAAACCTGCTTCCACATCCATCCTCCAGACCCGCTCCAAAATCCCTCTGATTAGAACTGCCTCCTAGCCCCCCCAACCCAGCACTTCTCACATCACCGTCCCACAAACGGTGGAAGAGAGCGGAGATGCAGTCTAAAAAATCGGCAGTCTGAAATTCCTGTGCGCTCTTTATCTCCGAAATAAATTCTACTGGTCTTATCCTACTCTGGCCCTTTCTACACATACTACTGCCTTAAGAGTTAAGTGAAGAACATAGTCAAAAAAAAAAAATCATTATTTGAGGAAGCTCCCAGAATACATCATGTTCTGTGACAATAAATAAATGTTATACTCAATAATATTCATATGTTATCTTTTCATAAATAATCTAATTAATCACAACAAAGAAATAGTTTCAAATTGATAACATTGTCATGGTTACATATTTCATCACTGTCAAATGTACCAGAAATGTTGTCAGAAAATCCTTTGATGTTATTTTACGTCAAATTATGTACATTTTACATGAAATACATGTTAACATAATGAAGGCGTTTGGGGTGTGAATGGGCGACCCAGAAAATATTAATTCAAACGTGTACACAAATTACTACAAAAAAAAAGACAAAACCAACCAGTAATGCCAGCACTGGTGCCCCCAGAGTGCCACTCTGATTCACCAGTTCCCAGGGCTGTCAACGGACTGAGACAAGGGTGTGGGCTTTAGGGTGGCAAGGGTGTGTGTGTGTGTGTGTGTGTGTGTGTGTGTGTGTGTGTGTGTGTGTGTGTGTGGTGGGCACAGGCTGGGGCTTTTAAAACCGAAGTCTCCGAAGTCAGGTGATCACAGGTCGACAAAAAAAAAAAAAAAAAGCCATGCCACTAAATTCTCAGGAAAAAGGGGGGAATGAACAAGAAAAGAAAAAGAGAAGAAAGAACGAGAACAACCACCCCCCCCCCCCCGCACACACACCACCCACCCCAAATGCACACAAAGAAGATGTGTGTCTGTGTTTGGGGGGGGGGGAAGGGTGCTGAAAGGGGGCACTGTTTACTGTCTGGTCTCCCCAGAGCTGCACAGGCTGTCTCGCTTCAAACAAAGCTATTGGCAAGGGAGAAGCAGCAGCTCCGTTTCCAGGGCCGCCTGACTTTCAAAGCAGCTAAAGGGGGCAGCAGTCTGGGGGTACGAGGCCCAGGCTGCCATACTTGGCTGCCACCGCGGCCAGGTGGTCTGGGTACATTGGCAAAGGCACTGGCACCCCGCCCGATGCAGATGGCTTACTACGTCTTTTTAGGTGCCGTTCTTTCTTTTTTTTTTTTTTTTTTTTTTCGTTCCCCCCCCCCCGTACAAAGTGCACATGCGCACGGGCCCCGTTTTTTTGTGCGGGGCGCGTTGCGCTCGTTTTCAAAGTATTAAGTATTGAGTTGTTGTTTTAATGACAGGAGAAAAAAAACAAACAAATAATTAAAACAAAGTCCCCCCGCACGCCTCCCCCCGCGCGGGACGGCGGCGACGTGCTCGGGACCGCCCCAACGTGCGGAGCGGCGTCCCCGTCGCCCCCCGAAGCGGGAAAGGGAGGGGGCGCATCTCCGTAGTGTGAAGTGACATCCCCCAACCTCACCCCCTAAACCTCACGCGCTCCCTCACAACCTGTATCTGTTTATTCATCAAGCCAGTACACGTGCGCTCAGTCAGTTCTGCAGCCTTGCGGCCCTTATGCTCATTCACAACAGCACCTGCTACAGCCATCTGAAGGCCCACTCGCTTTTTCCACATCCAAAAAGGAAAAAATCTTTTATTTATTTTCAAGAATCAACACTGATTGTGTGAACAGTACCGATTACATTTATATCTATTTGCTTTACTTTGTCACTATATCTATCCGTCCATTTATCTACACACACATACACGCACACACACGCAAACAATTCCTCACCAATTCCTCATCGTACAATTACTTTTTTCTTGGCACAAAGTCAAGACACGCAGAACTACAGGCATGTGTGACAGACAGGGTTGTCTGACATTTTGCCAGTTAGCAGTACCATTATGAACAGGGATATGCCATGCAGGCAGGAAGCCTGAATACTGTACATTATACTACACTATGCTATACTATACTATACTACACTACGCTATACAATACTATACTATCCTATACTATAAGACATATAATTGAATTTCATTTGAAGTGCAACCTTTGAGTGATGAACTGTGTGAGGGGAGCCTACATGTGAGTGTGCTCCTCTGTGTGAATCCCTGTTTGCCTTGCAGCTCTCAGCCCCTCTTCCAGGGATGAATGCAGTCAATTCCCTGCTGCTATGGTCCAGGTTTTTGGGGGCCAGGCATAAGGTTCTCTGGTTGTGTGAAACGCTCCCAGAACATATGGAGGAGGATCCGCTGAGCCCTGCTTCACAGCTGTCTGCACCTCCGCCTGCTGCACTGCTGTACACACACACACACACACGTACACACACACACATACATACACACATACAAGCACACACATGCACATGTACACACATAGATACACACACATACACACACACGTATATATACACACATGCACGCACACACACACACACACATACACACGTACACACACACACATACATACATACACACATACACACATACAAGCACACACACATGCACATGTACACACATAGATACACACACACATATATATACACACATGCACGCACACATACACACACACACACACACACACACACATACATACATACATACACACACACGTATACATACACACATGCACGCACACACACGCAAAAAGACATACTACATATACATGTGGGCACATACACACATAAAACATACAGGCACACACACATATGCACACACACACAAACATACACTGACCATGCACATGCTCACACACAATAGACTGATTTTTAAAAAATTATAATTCTACAAAACCACAACATGTGCAAAGCATTCAGGCGGGTGTAAAAACAGAAATAAAGCCACGATCAGATGAAAATGCATTTTAAATGATATTTTGTGAACTGCTGCCAAATATGCATGCAGCCAAACACAACTGTACAGTACTGTAGATGAATGTGTGACAAACAGCAGCCAAGGCACTGACTGCACATACATCGTGCTTCCTAAAATAGCCACGGTGCAACACCACTGTAATCTGCCGTTCTTAGGGATGACTTTGCTTGCAGCTAAAAAGCTACATTGTGCCTGATGACATCACAGAGATCCAGACAACAGGCTGGCCAAGAGTGGAGAAGAAAGTCACCTGACTTCACAACCTGTGAGCTACAGATCAAGCGCAGGTCCAAACACACGTGTACCCTGCCAGGATGTTGAGAAAAAAACGATTTTTAACATCTGAGGTAGAAATCAGAAGAAAAAAAATAAATAACACACTTGTTATTGTGACCTATATTCCAACATGAACTACCCTTCAGCCCACCTTTCCAGACAAAGGCAACCTCAACTGTGCAAGCTAAAGCCATGCTGTGTTATTCGAAGAGTGAACAGACCAGCAGTGCACGCACATCTACCCAAGTTCCCAGAGATATGAAGTGGCCGAGTAGGACTGATGAGAAAAGCCGGACCAGCCTGCCTGCACGCTGCATCACATTGTCCAAAAACACATTTAATGGAGCCAACAGCCTCAGCCTGCAATGGCCATCGTCAGGTGTAGCTCACGTCAAACACAAAAGAATGTCGACTGAGACCATAGTAAACCTGACAATCTTGGTCTCGGCCAAAATTATACAGTATTTACATACACAGTCCTATTCCTCTCAGCCTGGCAATTCAATTTACCCACAAAGAAATAATGCATGTAAACTCCTATGATCTATTCTCTCGCTCTGTTAATGATATGACTGAATACCACTTATAGCCATTATCAGTACAGTAGCCTATGGACAGTAATATCTTTGATCATATACAAAAATGTGAATTCAAACTTGCATCGTACAAATGAACAAACAGACCTGCCAACGGTGTACACAAATGAACAGGAGTTTAAAAACCCACATCTCATTATGTAAACCCGGATATGCACAGTAGTGAGGCCAGTGTGCTTTTTTTGCATCCGTGTTTGTGGAGCTAAACAGTTAAACAGAGCCTTCCGTTAAACCCCGTTCCACCTTCTCAGCCCCACTTCATCCCAGAGCCTGAAGTATGGACAATGTGCCATTATTACAGAGTCATTATCTGGCTTTAGCGCTGACAGCGGAATCGCACACACTCTGAAAGACTCCTTTCTTATGGTGATTAGTCGCTAAAACATTTCCTCATGTTACTCGCCCCGGCACCGGTCTCCCAGAATGCACCGCCGACAATTACGACGCTGAAACGAACTGTACGCCGCGACTTTTACTGATTTACCGATAAACATAACAAAAAAAGGAAAAGAGAAAGGAATGGAGAAGAGGGGAATTATAGAGGGTTTTTTTTTTTTTGGCTAAAGAGGGGTCAAGCTGCACCCAAAATGCTCATTCAAGAGCCACAAATGACCCAGGCCTCGCCTATTATGTGAATAGCAGATCAGGTCTTTCAGCGCTTTCACAATATTTGTACATTTTCTTTTTTCCCCGCCACTTATCCGTCTTTCAGCCTTGCTCCATATAATATCCCTTACAACGGACTTCTAGTGAATGGAGCTAATCTTCCACACGCTTCTACAGTGGGCTCTCCAAGTCTGCCAGTTTCGTAGGGTTTTTTCTTTTTTACTGCCGCGTCCAACTGTGCCACCGTCCTACTAGCGCACGATGGACGCAATGATACGGTCTCCCCTTCAAAGCGTACGTGACAGTGTTGGTCAACAGAAAGCACTGCACTGTACGGTCATACTGTACGTAATCCTTGTGAAGGGTAGGAGTCTAGTGAAGCCCATCCCACAGACTCCAGGTTGGGAGCAGGTCCTCATGGGGCTGGCAGGGGAGGGACAGTCCCACACGGATGACACATTTCTGACACTGACGTTATATGACCAATATGATGATGTAGAAGGGCTTCGCCGATTGGTCTGTGACACTGATGGTATACGCATATATTGTGAGGATATATAAGCCCTTCGCCTACTAATTTGGGCTATCGATGGCATTATGCCCAGTGTCCGTGTGGGAGCGCTTCACTTGAAAGAGAACTCATGTTCGTCCAATGGCTGGTGCTATAAATTCAGGTAGAACGTTTGGGAAATCTTTCCCATCATGGATCAACAGTTCACACAGTGTACACACACACACACACACACACGCACGCAAAACGAATAGTTTGACATTCCTCGGTAAATTTAATTTGCTGGCTTTGAAGAGGAAAAGGAAATGTCCCCTTTAACATCTGATTGAGTGTTCTTTTTCTTCTCTTCACTCCCCTACACCGCTAACATCCCAATTACCGAATTCTCTACTGCGAACACTATCTTCCACTCTGATAATTTCCATCCTCTGAAATCCTCTAACCCCCCCTCTGATCTCCCCCCAGGCCCAGGGAAAACACTCCTCTCTCTGAGGTTTTTCAGCTGGCATTGTTTCCTCGTACAAAAAACATCGGCGGCAGTTCTGAAGTTTCCCGCTGCAACAAACAGCGAGAAATCGCGTTCGGCGAACAGTGGAACCACATCAAAAAGCGATTTTAATCCTGTCTGAATTCATTGCTGTCCTCTTTACTATTAATAGCAAGTAAGAAGAAGAAACATTATGGATTTTAATTTATTTATTGTGTCACGTATTAAGATTTGCGTTTCCAAGAGGTCCCCATTGGAAAATTATAGAGAAAATAAAGAGCCGCAGCTCCCCACGCCCCCACGCAGAAATCCTCCTACATTTCTGATAACCTATTTCTTTTCTGAGCAGAAAGGACGTATAAATCCCTCCCTGAAATAATTTTTTTTTTTAAAGGAATGCGAGTTGAATAAACTGCCCTAATAAACTTGATTTAATTTTGATTGTGTTTTTTTATTTTTGCGATGTTTTTTGATATGATATTTCAGTTTGACTTTGTTCATTTCTTTGTGCATTTCAGTTGTGTGCTTGGTTTCATTAACATATTTAATTTCCTGTCGAAAGTCTTTGTGCTGGCGACTGAAAAGACTCGGGAATTATTGGTAAGTGAAACTTTCAAAATCATCTGATTGTAACAGACCTTTCAATGCGATCATTTTTAACTAAATCTTCTCATTGAAACTCCAATTCAGATTCAATCAATGTTTCAATTAATTTAGATTTGACTGTCATTGTCATCAATTCCTCATGACTGTCTACTTGGAGCTTTACTAATTAGATAAATTACATTTAGTTTGTATTGATTATTGTAAGGTAAGCGTTATATAGCAATAGTTAATAATTGTGTCGTATTCTTCAGGAAATGAATCCAGCATTGCTCTCCTTCAACCTTTTCCAGTTCACTTGAATTAAAAGTGTGAAATGAGCTACAGGTACAGTATATGGGTCTGAAGTAATCTACAAGTGCAACTGACTTCCACCTTCAATGTATGGCACTTGCTTGAAAGTACTTTGTGACGACACACCAATTCAATTTCAATATCCATTCACGGCATGACAACACAGTTAGCCATCACCACCAAGTGGTGTTACCGTTGGCGAAGTTAGTTTTTAAAATGGAGAAAGTTTTGCTCTGTGATAGGTCAGTCAGGGCACCTGTCCGATTGCCGGGAGCAGGCCTGGGTTAAGTGGCTCTGACAGGTAACAGGCAGGTGGAGCGTGGAGAGGGGTTCACTCCACGCTCGCCTCCACGCCGAGACAGGCCTGGCAACCCGACGCCACTTCTACTTTGCGGTTTCCAGGAGAAGGCCCGCGCCGGGCCACCAGGCCGACACTCTGTCAGGCATCGCATCACGCAGGGCCTGACTGAGAGACACTCTCTCTCAGGCCAACTTGGCAGGGAGCTAGCGCTTCTGTTAGCTCCTGGAGACCGGAATCTCTCTCTCTCGACTCTCTTCTACATTCCCTTCTTTTTTTTTTATCACACCCGGGACAGATGTTTTTTTTTTTCTTCGTTTTTTTCTAGGATAACTGTCACTTTTCCATGATTTCTGCCCCAACCCAGACCACAGCACTCATGGCGCACCGCATTTTATAAACACGAGGGGGGCCCAGCTAAGCCCAGGCACTGCCTTAATCAGCTGTGCTTACTCTCCGTTTGCGGGCGAGCGCTAAATGAATTAGAGGGGAGGGCGCGGGGAGCTGCGGCTCTTCACAAAACCAAAACTGCGTCCTATTTTGGAAGAGCCAAAATACCAAAGTATTTCGCTCGTCCTTTGCCAAAACCAAGATAAACACATGCTATTACTGTGATTATATAAAAACCACTGTCTCTCTCACTCTCTCGCTCAGCGCGGTGACCATGGCTTGTTGTGAGTCAGGGCTGTTATTACCGACAAGCGTGTACATATGTTTCTCATTTATTCGAAGGATTTTAATTCCGAACAGCAGTTTGCAGATCTCTCATTACCCGGCTATGCTGGGAAGGGGAAAACTGCAGCAAAAAGAAAAAATAAAGGGGTAAAATGAGGAAAAAAGCGAGAAGGCTGCCAGACCTCATTTTTACCACAAGAACTTTCTCCTCTCAAAATGTTCTCTCGCGAGGCTCGTCTGGGCTAGGCCAGTTTAGAGGCAACTGGGGAGACCAGCGGTCCATTTGGGTTTTGACTGTGAAGCCTATCCACACAGACGACCACAGCGTATGTGTGTGTGTGTGTGTGTGTGGGGGGGGGGGGGGGGGGGGGGGGGGCAAGATTCCAAACCGTTCCAGTGTGTTTGCTTGTGGTCAAAGGCGCTGTGTGGTCAATGCTACAATGAGCCGCACAGCTGTCTGAGAATCCAGCTCATTATCGCTCTGTGGAACCGGTGGACGCGCTAAAGTCAGCACACTGTCTGCGACCGAGCGGATAAATCGAGGCAGACCACGCGTCTCAATCCACGGCCTCTCCCACCCACCCCTGCTCATTTGCGCCTCTGCGCCAGCTTTTGTGACATGTGCTGTAAATCAGACCTCAAACCCGGGACATCAGACGCCTGCTTTTCTCTCCGAAGCTAACGGTAACGAGCCCTTTTCGCCGCGTTCGCTGGGCCGTCGCTCTGATTTCTTTCCCAGCTTCCTCGGAGAGAGAGTGCTTTCTCCGTTTGATTTACTCGCCGCGCGTGAGAGTGCTACACGCCTAGGCCTCTGTTTGCCAGGCTCTGTGGTTTGCCTGCAACCGCGCCGCCATTAGCCACGGTCATGGACGGAGAGCCGCGATGACAATCGCATAACCGATCCCACCGCGCGCACGTGTGTGTCTGTGTGTGTGACTGAAGGACACCCCTGCCTACAGCATCCACATTTGTGCCCCGTTCAGCAGACTGGTGGTCATGCAAGGCTGTGTCCTACAGAAGGGCAGAAGCTGAGAACCAAAAAAGTTTTTTATTTGAAATATACTTTGTTCACCGAATATAGCAATAGTGCCACAATAAAGTGCTTTCATGCGGCCAAGAGTAAACTGTTAAATGCACCGGAGGGCTTGATTATTTAAGCACTGTCGGCCAACAAGCCTTTCTACATCGAATAAACGGACAAAGACAATGCGATTTGAAGTCATTTTTGCACAGACAGGAACCCGAGACTTAGCTCATTTCACTCTGCATGGGTTAACTAGCTTTCAGGCCGCCCGCTCCGACCTCTGACTCCAGCGCTGCTAATCGCGCACTTATCCATCAATTACAAGGCCGGCGCACATGAAATAGTGGGTTTTTACTAATGGCCTTAAGCCTGTTCTACGTGTTCGATACAAACTACAACTGCAGTTGTTACACTTGGATTGAAATGTAAAAAATGTAAGCATTTGATTCCAAACTGATGATAATAAGCCTGTTAGCTTTATTCTGATTTTGCAAATGCAAAAACATTTCTTTGGGTTTGGGTACATTCACTCTTCTCAGTCTTAGGTCCTTTCTCCCATTATTTAACTCCACCAGTCACGTTCCGTCTTAATTTAGGGCAGGGCTGCACAACTCCGGTCTTGGAGGGCAGGTCGGCGTGTTGGTTTTTGTCCCAACCGATCACCTTAGTTTTAGTTTCCTGACAGCTCTAGAAACCGTGCTTGTTCACTCCTGTACTTGAGCACAGTGAAATCTTTAGGATGCGCTTGCAGTCTGCGGCTGTTGCTTATACAAATGTCAGATCAAGATTTGATTTAGCTAATTAAATAATTAAGAGCGGATGTTGACACGAAATCCTGAAACGGATCAAACCCTTGTTGTGCGCCCCTGATTTAGGGGACCCATCCGGGTCTGTGCACCATATCTATACCCTCCCTGCGTAACTGATTCTGCTTCATTGCAAACAGCGCCTATTCGATGAACACAAACGCACACTGCGCTTATTAAAATGTGCAGGCGACGGGGATCCTGTGCGGGGACGTCGGGATTCCCTCGGGAGGCGATTCCTGACAGCGCTCGCTCCCCTTTCCCCCGACCTCCCTCCGCCTCCTCCCGGCCTCCTCTCGTCAGCGCTCGCCGCGGGCCTGGCGGCTCTGCCCTGCGGGTCTGGCACCGCCGCCCAGCAGACGCCCAACCTGGCAGCCGCTTCAGCGGGTGGAGAGACGCGTTGAAAGCGCGGTGAAAGGGAGGCCTGCTGAAATGAACTTCTCCTCTGGCGCTACGAGAGGAGCCGCGGAGCCCGCCCGTCGCCGTATCTGGGGACGGGCCCACGTGTGCTCCTGGAGTTAAATGGTTTCACGTAAAATAAATTTAGCTTCCGAGTAGCCCCTCTACAGCAGTGATCCTCAACCCTGTTCCTGGAGATCTATAGGTTTTCACTCCAACCCTAACAAAGCACACCTCATTCAACAGCTAATTAGTAGAATCAAGCGTGCCACAATAGGGTTGAAATTAAAACCTATAGAACTGTAGATCTCCAGGAACAGGGTTGGGGACCACTGGTCTACAGCACAAGCCTCATCAGGAGAGATCTGGGCATGGGCGCGGGTGGGAGGGGGTGGGGTCTTCTTATTCTCTGGTTCCATTTGAAATTCCCTCATGAAATCAATTCTAATTCTTTGCCTACACACAAGACTATGTTCTGAATTAGAGGGAAGGAAAGGAGAATTGAAGTGGAAATTAAAATGGATCTGAAACGAAGGCGCGGCGATTGATTCCCGTTGTGAGCGCCGAGCCTGACCCGCTCCACACGAGCACGTAATGGCACAAGACCTCTGCTCTGACACTCAGATCAACCCTCAGGCAATCTGTCTAAGCTACGTGACCAATGGACACCGTTCAACCAGCAGTGTCAGGCATGAGCTGGGCTGGGGGATTGCCAGTGATCAATCAGAGAGAGAGTGAAGACACCCAACATATGTTCTTCACAACTTAATGTTAATTAATGTATTTTTTTTACGATGCCAATATGTTTATTTTTTATGTGTTTTTTTGTGAGTATTGTAAGTCATGCTTGTTGCATGTTGTGCATATGATTTCCATATTCCTGTATGTTCTGTATGTTGCTTTGGCAAGATGACTGTGGTTTTCCTGCCAATAATACCCCTCTCACACACAAAATCCAGGAATGACATTGACATTGCATGATATTGAACACGGGTTCGACCCTCGTTTGACCCATTCACACAATGTTATGGTCACGGGTAAGTCCCGGGTCGTCGCCATTCGCAGCACAAGACCCGCATTCTGCAAGTTAACATCTGTACACGTTCCATTTTTTCCTGCTAATACAGCTAGTTCAGTAGCCAGCTGGCTAGCAGATACAATGTAGTTTGCCATTACGATGGCTTAATCCATTATGTTAACTCCTGAATTGGTAGCCCAGTGTGCTCCAAATCTTGCAACTGCTTTAATGTAAAAACTGTCACAAAGTTTTAAGTAATGTACGCTATTACACGCTATTCACTGTTACATGGCCTATGTACCTGTAACAATAGAGCAATCTTCTTCTTTTGTGAATCTTGCTGTGAATCAGCGAAAAATTAAGATAATTCCAGAGTTGTTCGGGTGTAATATATACATTCACGTGAATAGCCAACAGGTGCCATCATTTATATTAAAGTTTCGGAGCAATGTTTCTGCACAAGTTAAAGACATGACAATATCGAGGGTCGGTCAGATAAGCGCGCTGCGAAGAGTGACCCGTGTCGCCCCTTTCACCCCGAAGCCGAGACGTATCTGTGCAGCGTCGCGGACCCATTCACACCAACGGCAAACACGGGATTTACCCGGGTCGTTGCTTCGGTGTGAAAGGGGTATATGAGAGTTAGAGAGGGGACAGTGTGTGCCTGGAGGGTGTGAAAGGGGTATATGAGAGTTAGAGAGGGGACAGTGTGTGCCTGGAGGACCCACAGGTGAATCTGTATGCAGCCAAAATCACCTCATTAGGTATTCTCTCACTCCCATCTCACTAGGGCATTTGTTACACCATCCTCTCATTACATCATCATTTGTTATTTTGTTGAATTTTGGCACTAATCTCTTCATGCTTGGTTACAGGCCAGGGAAGGAAAGGGAGAGTTAGAGAGAGAGAAAGAACTCGGCATGTCAGAGCCCAAGTTCCTTCTCCAGTCTCTTTCTCACTCTCTCTCTCTCTCTCTCCCTCCCTCCCTCCCCCCTCTTTCTCTCTCCCTCCCTCCCTCTTTCTCTCGATCTCTCTCTCTCTCTCCCTCCCTCTCTCTCCTTCCCTCCCTCCCTCCCCCTCTTTCTCTCTCGTCCCGCCACCTCAGACCCATCCCCGGTTCTTGGACGCCAGCCAGAAAGGGAAATCCATGAAACATGAAGAATGTGAGCTGCGCAAGGGCTGCAGGACTCTTCTGAAACTTTTCCTGAAAATAACCGCGCTGGAATTCCGCCAGCCGGAGGTGGGTGGTTTGGACACGATTAACCTGGACCGAAAAAATATGACAAAATTACTTGCCATCAAAAATAATGTCCAGGCAACCACTTGTGCGATCATGCAGCATTTTAAAGAGAGGGAGAGGGGGAAAAAACGGGAGTAGAGAGGGACTGAGGTTTGCTGCAGCAGGAGACTCTGAGTGCAATCGTGGCACATCACATGACCAGGCAGAGGCCAGCTCCTATTGGTCAGGGAGCGGAGCAAATGCATCCGCCATGTAAGGAAGGCTGAGAGCGACATTCTCTTCCTCCCTCCCTCCCTCTCTCTCTCTCTCGCTTTTTCCCTTGCTAGAATCTTAAAATGGCGGCTACAGAGCGTATGCCAAAAAGTAAAGCAAACCTGCTTCTCTTTTTTTTATTTTTTTTAAAGAGTTCTTTTCTTTTTTAAAAGATTTTTTGATTCAAGAAACAGGCAAAGGCTTGAGTAGAAACAGATGAAGCCAGTAGAAATGGCAGGGCTGCAGTGCTTGATTTTTGGTTCAACATTGGCTGCTACGTGCGGTTAAGGGGGAATTTGAAAGCGGGCCAGGAAAAAACATTAACTGTACAGTGTCCGGGAGTCGCAGCCCAGAGGATATGCCTTGAGTTGGCTGGCGAGCTGAAAGTGACTGTAGCTCTGGTGTTAACAGTCTTAATCCAGGGGTACTACACTCTGCTGTGCTGACATCACTGCCCTGGCTCAGGAGCAGGAGAAAGAAGCAACAGTATATCCTCACACACACACGTACACACAAACACACATACACACACATGCAAAAGTGCACACACACACACGCATACACGTATATGCACACACGTACACATGCACAAGCATGTACACATGCACAAGCACAAACACAGGCACACACACAAACACACACAAATACGCATGCACACGCAAACACATACACACATGCACACACAAACACACACACTTGCACAGACAAACTTATTTTTTGCAGACAACTAGGTAAAATGCAACTATGCATTCTCTGAGTTTGAGACACTCAACAGATATAAAAAAGCTAATCACTGATTTACACACATAAACAGTATCATGGATCCAGGCACACACAATCATACACGACATACATGTACTCACACACACACGCACACACACCAACAAAATCCTTCCCACTGTGCTTCTTGTTTCTCGACCTGTGCCGGCTCACTGCAGTTCAATGCCGCGTGCATGAATATGACAAATATTTGCCTCTAGGCTAAAGTTCGAGCAGAGCCGTAAGACAGAGGCTACTGCCAGACACGGCAGCACAGAGGCAGGGCTACATTACTGTACAGCCACCCCACTAAAAGCAGTTTATGTCAGGTTACCATCATGTTAGAACTGGCTGGTGGCAGACAGGCAGTTGCTGCAGAGTAAACTGACTCGAACCACAAAAACCTCCATGAGAAACCTCCATGAGAAACCTCCAGCCCCCTCCGGAGATCACAGATATGTGATTAGAATGTTCTTAACTGAACATTCTAAAGGTGATGTAACAATCACTACGCAATCACTATCTAGAACACTGACTTAGAATTTTGAAAAGAAATTCCAAAAAACCTACGAGGGTTATATCTCCCATGTGTTTGGGTGCAAGGGCCACCAGGTAATGGCTCAATGCTCATGAAGCAGAAAAGTAGTTTCTTTGAACATTAAGTTTCTCTGAAATGGTTTTTGCCCTTTTTTACAATTGCTTTAGCGTTGTCTCAGTCAAAACCGTGAGGCAATCATACACTTTGTGCTTCGGCTGTCACACCCCCATAAAAAATGAACACTGTCGAGCATTATTTACATTGGAGCGCATAAAGATCTCTTAATATCAAACAAAGATCATTATCCATGACAAGGAGAATAATACACCCATAAAGTCAGCAAATTTACAAAACTTCAACAGGAAGATTTACATAACCAGTGGGTATAACCAACTGAAAATGATTTATTTGAAGTATTTATATAGAACTATTTTGAGTATGCGTCTGATATCGGACTAATTCTTCCCACAAAAAAGGTGTAGCATGTTTCTGTAAGACTCCAATGAAAACACGAGATGGAACGTGTCTCAGTTAAAGGAAATTGTCACATGTATCTGCACATGCATTAAGTGTGAGGTGAGGTGAGGCGAGGTTTGTAATGTTGAGCAGAATGGGCCAGTCCCCTCAGGGGGTGAAGCAAGAAAAGCACTAAGCCTCCAGTGTAAGCAAGAGGATTCTTCCCTGTCTTAGAGAGCCCTTAAAGAGATGGCAAGTTCAAGGCCGAACACCCTTTCCTGGGAGGATTACCTGTCCAGTTTCAGCGCTCGCGTCTGACGCGCATCCTCTACGGGCGTGGCCAAGCTGGAGAAGGGGGTCAGGGTTCACTCAGGTCAGGGGTCACTGGGGCAGGGCGGGTGCGAGGGCGCGGGCCGGAGTCGCCCCGCCCGCCAACGTCGCGGCGAAAAGGCCCGCCTCTTTTTGCCCCTCTTTCCGTTTCTCCCTCCTTCTTTCCCTCTCCTTTTGAAGGCCGGGAGCTAATCGCATCATGTCTGCTGGCTTCCCCCGGCCCCACTGAATCATGTGAAAGAGGATCACAGTGGAATGTTCTGTTCCCAGAGGCGGGGCCCTGATAGAATTAACCCTGCTGTGGATCCTCTGCACCGAGCCGACCGCAACCCCCCCGACCACCCCCCCTATGGGTCAACCTGATTATCTTTCAGAGGAGCTTCTATTAAAAGAGACGCTTATGAAACGATGCCGCCATCTCCCCGACCCGCTCTCTGTCCCTCTCGCTGTCGGGGGTGAGGGGAGCAGGGGGTTTCTTGGCCCCCGGGATCTGCCCCAGCGAGTCAGCGTGGGGGCAGGTGGGAGGGACCTGAGGCGGGGAAGGGGTAAATTTTTTATCAATGGAATATCAACTTGGGACGACAGTCTCAAAACACTGCAATCTGATGCAGAAGTACGTAGGGTCGATTCGCACGGCCTAAAATGCGGCACGGTTACAGGGCGAAAGGATTTAGTGCAGAGAGCGCCGTCGCTCTGCATCGATTGTGTTGTTCGGGTCGGGGGGGGGGGGGGGGGCGGAAAACGACTGGCCCCGCCTGACCCGGGACCTGGCTACCTGGAACCCGGCTCGATCGGCGCTCTGAGGACCAGCTGCCTGTTCCCCTGATTTACAGTAATACCGCGCTCCGCCGTGCCGCCTGTTCCACCGCCAGCTGCTGCGACGGCAGATCGGGCGCTCCCCGAAAAACCTTTATCCCGCGGACTAATCAAAATGGACAAAAATGAAGACAGACGGATGGAAGGGGAGCGGGGCTGTCGCCATCCCTCCGCATCAAATGCTCTGCCTTCACCTGCCGAAACCTCTGCATCAGGGGCAGTAACGCTCTGCCTTCACCTGCTGAAACCTCTGCATCAGGGGCAGTAACGCTCTGCCTTCACCTGCTGAAACCTCTGCATCAGGGGCAGTAACGCTCTGCCTTCACCTGCCGAAACCTCCGCATCAGGGGCAGTAACACTCTGCCTTCACCTGCCGAAACCTCTGCATCAGGGGCAGTAACGCTCTGCCTTCACCTGCTGAAACCTCTGCATCAGGGGCAGTAACACTCTGCCTTCACCTGCCGAAACCTCTGCATCAGGGGCAGTAACGCTCTGCCTTCACCTGCCGAAACCTCCGCATCAGGGGCAGTAACGCTCTGCCTTCACCTGCCAAAACCTCCGCATCAGGGGCAGTAACGCTCTGCCTTCACCTGCCGAAACCTCCGCATCGGGGGCAGTAACGCTCTGCCTTCACCCGCCGAAACCTCCGCATCGGGGGCAGTAACGCTCTGCCTTCACCTGCCGAAACCTCCGCATCAGGGGCAGTAACGCTCTGCCTTCACCTGCCGAAACCTCCGCATCAGGGGCAGTAACTGTACCTTTCACGGACTTGTTTGTAGTTGCTTCAACGACCTTCGGTATGCGCTTATTGTACGTCGCTTTGGATGAAATTGTCTGCCAAGTGAATGTAACGTCATTTACAAAAATATTGTTATCATTTATTATTATTATTATTAGTTTTCTAGAGCACAAAGCTTTTAAAACACAACGGCAGTCTGTTAATGACCCAAACAATTGCTGTTTCACACATACATATTTAATTACAACAGCTGAACAAATTACATATTTATGGTTTATAAAGGAAATTGCCATTCGGATTCATTAGCTATGCAGGCAGGTACAGGAGTCCCATCTGCAGAGGCATCTGCACGACAAGAGCTGACAATTACAGCATGCGCGCTGCTCCGGTGTGCGCCAGGCTTCTGCTCGTACTCCTCTGGACGTCACTCACCCGCGGCAGCCGCACGACGTCACCTTTCTAATCAGCGACAGGCAGCCGTGTGACGCCGCGCAGCGCTGACACGCGGCTCCGGCGCCTCCACGTGGGCCGTCGAGCGCCACCTGCGAGGTGTAGAGGCGTCGCCCCGCCCGTAAGTGAGGGGAGGCGATCAGGAAAAACTACGCAAATGACCTAATCGATGAGCCGCGCTCGCTACCATAACGACTCGTGCGTGGAGAGCTGGGGCACGTAATGCTGCACGCACTGGTCACTGCACAATTTCCAACTGGGTTCAGATTGGATTGAAAACAAATCATACTATGTTAAAGATGGTGGGCTACATTCTCTCTGTCCCCCTATCTCTACCTCTCTCTCTCACACACACACACACACACACACACACACACACACACACACACAAGCACACACAACCACGCACACGCACGTACACACACAGACACAGACACACGCACACAAATATTAATAAACTCAAAAAAAGAGAGTGCAGAGACGGTACGTTATATAGGGCTTACTTTGCAGAATTTTCTCCCTTGAACGTTCCTACGCAGAAGTCTCGCTCCTGAGGAGATGCAGGTGCTCCTATTTCAGATTTACAACCATTTAAATTAATCAGCGTTTAAACTGCTCTTCAGCTTATTTCGCTTTACAATTAGATAGTGTTACTATGGTCCCACATGAATAGACCAATACCGTTCCCAGTATACAACTATTTATTTTCTGGAAAACCACTCAGTGAACGGTGGGTGGCATCATAGCGTTCCTCAAATCCAATAATTTCTCCTTATTGTTCTGTTGCCCTGCCACTTACCATGCTGTGCCATCTTAGCACGATTAGCACAATTACTTTACATAAGTTGTGTTTAAAGATCATCCTCTGACGGTTTGGACGTGAGCTGCACTATTGGCATGCAGTTAATGAAATGATGCCTACCTCAAACCTCACTTCAGTGGTTCTGTATTTCAGTCTTCATCCCACTTTACCCCTCCCTGCCCTCCTCCTCCTCACCTCTCTTAAAACCAATCCTGTCCCTATATTCCCCTCACCCCTACTGTAAATCGATGAGTTCTAGGTTCTAAGACATCACCCTCTCTTACAGTACGAGCCTTGAGCAGGTGTCTGCAAAGAGGGGTTCCTGTGAGCCTACAGTAAGGTATGAAACCCGGGGCGCTTTTAAAAAGCGTAACCAGAACAGTGAACGCCACCGCCGCTGTCACAACCAAGGTGTCCACATAGGCGGATGCACCTCTGGTGCCAGATCAGCCAAATTAGATATTAACTGAGGCTATCAGTAGGTCCCCTTATCTATAAAGGATCTTATTTAAGTGAAGACCTGAGACAAAAATACAAACTGTCTGAACGATTTGCAGAACAGCTGCTCTCCCATGTAAAGTACTTACAGCGCGGAGAAGGAGCGGTTCCGGCACGCTAACGACCTTAGCGAGGATAAGACGGCTGATCCGCCGGTGTTAGGCTCATTATTGTTGGAGGTGGTTTTGAGCTGCTTTTCCTGTCTGGGCAGAGAGAGCGATGTCTCCCCGGATTGTTTTTAGCTTACCTTGGGCTCACCAGGAACTCCCATTTACGTTTATAGTCATCGAGAACAAACAAGCGCGCCGAAAACCAAACAAGTGATGCTAAGCTGGAAACAATACGAGCCTGTTGAGTTGTGGGAGGCTAACGGCGGCGGTGCGCTCAGTGTGCGAGAGGGCAGAGACACACACAAAAGGAAGCCTGTGTGTGTGCGTTGGGGCGGCCTGCCTGTGCCATGGCTGTGGTGACAGGGGGAAGCATGTGGTCAGGGAGTCACATCCAAAACCAGCCGCACTAGGGAAAGGGAAAGTGGGAGACAGAAAATACCACAGCTTGTGTTCGGCACAGTGCTGCTGCCTTTGTAATGCCTGCACACATGCACGCACGCACACACACACACATGCACACACGTACGCGCACACACACACAGGCACACACACGCATACACACACACGCGCACGCATGCACACACAAACATGCACATGCATGCACACATACGCGCACACACACACAGGCACACACACGCATACACACACACGCGCACGTACACAAACTAATTCAAACTGTACAAGAATCTGCCACGTTTCCTGGGTTTCAATTACAATTTTATGGACTGTATTTCTGACAGCAGTGGTATGAAACCCTCTTTGAATACACACCATTTTAAATGTATGTCAAACAAACTGGAGCAAATCGCTTGACATGGAAATAACCCAGAATCATATCAATGTCCGTGCAAAGATCTTTAAGTCAACAACATACAAAGATCCTATGTAAAAATATGAGTAACCTGCTTGTTCAAAAATAATAACTGCCATGTGCTGCCCAATATGCTCTAGCAAAACTCATTGCTTAGTATGCCTTTAGTTAGTTATAAATAAAATGCACTTCAGTGACACAGCCATGAACACAAACATTTTTTATTTAAAGGCTTCACTTGGATCAATAAGAGATATTATTACTAATCACTAATGAGCCAATGGGTAATCTGCTTCTTAAGTATACTGAGATGGTTTACATTCAAACTGAATGGACAGAGAGAGAGAGAGAGAGAGAGAGGGGGGGGAGAGAGAGAGAGTGAGAGAGAGAGCGAGAGAGAAAGAGGGAGAGAGAGAGAGAGAGAGAGAGAGAGAGAGAGAGAGAGAGCACGCTCAGGACAAGCTTCTCATTAAGATTCGCAGGGCGGTGACTCAGCCCATTTTAGTAATGGAGGGCCCTGGCCACCTAAAGATGGAAATGGCAATTTTTCAAACTCCACATTTTATATATAAATTATCTCAGGCACTCAAAAGCAGGAGCCAGGAATGCTCCAAGGTCATTCTCAAATATTTTGGATGGATTGAGTAGGAAGAGAGGTTTTAATGTGAGTGGTACTGGACAGGGAGGCAAACTGAAACCTTGCAGAATGTAGCCTAGCGCTTAATGCAATGAGCTGAGATATAAAGATAAGTCTTAATAGGGTCCAAATCATTCTCAGTAATAAGAACTTGACGTGCATTGACTTGCTTTAAAAAAAAAAGAACATATTGCGAATGTTACCCTGAGCTATACGGCAATCAGACGGCTGTCTCTGAAAGGCGAATGACGAAACGACGTCTTTTCTTTTTACATTCGCGAAAAGCAGCCGCTATTTATACATTTAACAGCTGCAGTTTGTGCGCTTCTGTTTCAAAGATGCGAGCACCTTTTTTGTTCCTTTTGTTGAATCTATTTTCACACTCGCCCATATGGCGAGGACATTTTCAAGAAGATCACTTAACGTGCTGAGCAACGGTCTTCGCAAACCAAGACGTGCTCAACTAGCTTCGGTTGTAAACATACAAGTTTTTGTAATGGAGTGCCGGTCTCCATTACATCACTAAACAATACCTTGAGGGACGAATGAAATTGCGGTCTGAGGAAGTAAAGCATCTCTACATCAAATAAAACGCTGGCGGCAGTCCATTGCCTTGGTCATGAGCAGCACCATTATCTCAAACCCCTCTGGAGCTGTGACCGTGACTACACGGCTAGCCACAAACCGCCACCACTCAACGACCAGCCATGAAACAAAGTCAGACTGCTTTTCTCCCGGTACAGCGTTAACCCTTTTTTGCCAGTGCTAGTTTATTTTTTTTAACTACTGTATACTATATATCCATCAATATCAGGGGTAGGCAACCTTGGTCCTGGAGACCTCAATATGGTCTTGGTTTTTGCTCCATCCTAACCTATAACTACGTAACTGGGTTCATTTGAATTAATCAGGTTTAATGAATGCAGGTGACCATGTGCAGGAGGCACTCGCCGCTTCACCATTCAGAATATTCAGGCTGTCATCATCCGTCAAACTCGGATGGAACAAAAACCAGGAAGGTCACCGGCACTGCAGGACCAGGGTTGCCTACCCCTGATCTATACCAAACAAAAATAAAAAACTTCCACTGTCCAGTTTGTCCTAAAGGGAGGTCACCTACTTGATTTTGGCCGTCCCTCCCACCGACCCCAGGGACCTCCATCTCAAATTCCAAAGGACCTGCCCACTTGAAGACAGCTGACCCCCTATTAATCACATGACCGACAGACCATGTGATTGGGGGCTAATAGGGGGGCAGTGCAGAGCGGGAACGGTCCAGAGAGAAGGGAGGATGCTTTGTGCGGGCTAATCCAAGTGTGAGCGAGGTCACCATGCGACCGGATGGGGTCGGATGCTACCAGTGCAAGTAAGCCCCCTCCCCCAAGAAAGATGACCTTGTGCGCACTTGAAGGCCTCCTGTTTGAGGTCGGAGAGGAGGCAGACGTAACAAAGCAGACGGTGGGTGATGACTGAGGAAGACTACCACCCCCCTGGACACTCTCCCAGGTCGCCCCAGGTCTCTGATCCCTGTCTAAAGAAGCCACACACCCCCCAAATCCCGTTCTCTCCTGTACTGACGTGAATTAAGCGGAAATCCTGAGAAGTACAGCTAATAGGTTTAATCATACAGGATTGCTGGATTACATATGGATTTCCTCCTTAATCACACCTGTGTGCATCTCTGCGTCCAGACGGGCAGGGAACGAGGGCTAAGAAGGTAATTTTATGACCGCCTTTTTTATTGCTAGCAGGGTGTGAAATTAACACCAGCCAAATGCTGGTAAAAGTTTGATTGTGGCTGGTAAGATTTTCTAGTCTAGCAGCCACTTTGGCAGGTAACCAACCAGGTTGTGTTATACTGTAAAAGGTAACATGGCTGGTAAAATGTTGAAAATGGCTGGTGCTTTTTAGAATTCACAAGCCACTCTGGCCAGTGGGTGAAAATGTTTTTAATTTCATGCCGTGATTGCTAGTATTCAAAGAGGATACAAATTATGCACACAAATTATCTAAATGGTGAGTCTTGTTATTTAGTTTATTTAGATTTTGCCAGGTATGGATTAAGCTCCACAGCACTCACCATTGGCCTTTCATATATTATCCAACACTGGAAAGTAATTGTGGATATACAGTATGACATGCCATGTATTCATTAGTGTACATCAGCCGTTACCTTATATCATATGAACAGTACCTATATGAAAGGAAATGGTCATTTGAGGAGATGGGGTTTTAATCAGTGTCTGCAGGAAGCTGTCAGATGGATCTGTTTGGGTGTTTTTTTTTCCCAGCGTAATGGCTGGGGGGAGGATCCCTGGTGCAGGCCTACAAAAATGGCTTCCTCTCAGTTCTCCTGCATACTAATCCACCCTGTTTCTCTCTCCGCATCTCTCTGCCTCTTCTCTGCGTCTGTCACCCCCTGCCTCTGTCACCTCCCCCACAACCTGCCCCCTCATCTGGATATAATCCAACGCATCTCATATCATCTTGATATACCGTACGTAGCCCATTGCTTATTCTCTGTTATAATCTCTTTGTCATTCAAATCTAGTTTAGTCCTTTTGGAATGACTCAGTTATTTTTACTGGTATGCGTCATCCATCAATTCTGAATCTCTTGATTCGATCAGTATTCAAATCCTGCTGGTTTATATTGATTTGAATTTATTTAAATAAACCAAGCCATTTTATCTTCAGCATTTCACTTGGTTGCATGTAAACTAAATGTGCCAAAAACACCCCAAAAAAACACTAGTGTTCATGAAGACAGTGTCAATTTTAATTCTGGCAAGGTGGCTACATTTTTGTACATCATTTGCTGTACTGAATCCTTTATCAAACTATAAAATATTTTGCAGCCGGTGGGTAGAACTGTTGTAAGATATATACTCCATATACTGATGGCCATATAAAATCAATGTTTAGCCAAAGGTTGATGCTCTTAGTTTGCTGCCATTTATTGCCTTAGGTGTAATCCACTTCGTTTATCCATTACTGTTTCCCTCAGCTAACAGCAAGACATTTCTCTGAAATTGTTCAGACAGCCAGTGTGACGGAGAGAGTTTTAAGCTCTTTTACAATACTAGTGATATATTATAGGCTCAGTGTTAATCTCCACCTCCTCCTTTCTATTTAAATACAGCCTCTTTGCAACAATTTTCTCCTAATTCCTCAAACGCACGCATTCTGTTTTCGCTGCTTCTCTCCGGCGTCGCCGAACAGTTAAGCTTGATCAAATTTATTGGATTGAGAACTTACTTCCGGCTCAGCTAACCTCCGCTGCCACTTTGCATTTCTGACGGCGCATATAACCCAGCGAAAGACCTTGAGTAATTTGCAGCCATTTTATCAGCTCAAGAGCATGAGACAGAAGCTGTGTGTGTAATTATGAATCACGCACGGGGAAGAGGCCAGTGATAGCCTACGTGATTGAGACAACATGAGGCCTACAGGTCCGCACGCGAGTCCACGTTGCGGAGCCTCAGCTGACCCCTCTCCTCTCCTCCCCGCCCCCCCCACCGAAGAAAAGCTCGCCGCTCACAGCTCTATCCTTCCTGCATCTGGACTCCGGTGAAATCTACAGCCTTATAACTGCCAAAAGGACTAGATGTGCTTCATCCTGCTGACGGAGATCCCTTTGTGGGTGGCTGCCGATTTGATAGGTGTTACATTGAACCTGGAGGCACACCGACAATTTCACAGTAAAAAAAAGACACAGGGTCTTAATTTACTACGGGTAACAAAGAAGAAGGGGAGAAATTAATACCAGGCCCCCTGCAAGTTGATGCGAGGTTGACCTGGTCGATGGTCCAGACCCCGTTATGTATTGGAAGGGGACGTACTCTTTCAACTTTAGCTAGATTAAGTTTTTTAAGTCCTCCTTTCCAATGTCAGTGTGGGAGAGTATATGTGCACGCGCGCCGTGTTATTGATTCCCCTATCAGCGATACACGGGGACCGGGGGACATTTTTCATGCACTTCTGTGCATCCCGCGCTCCTCCTCTGAGCCCCACAGCGATGAATCCTGGCAGCATCTCCTATAATATCTATCTTAAGAGTTGACAATCTTTTGCAGCAATTAAAGCAATCGATACAGGCCTGAGAGAAGCCTCTTATCCACAGTAATAGCTTTCACTAAATAATAAATAACGCGATGCCCAAAATGACCGCAAAAACAGACTGAGACGTTCCGGGCTTTACATTAAGAACCACAGGCCAGAGGAACTCCTCCCCCTCTCCTGGAGACCTGTAGAGTCAAACAAACACGTTCAAACCGGAGGTGCTGAAGGCCCACGCACAACCAATATACTGAAAAATAACATAGAAGTACGTTAACAGTGAATGTATGATTTTAATCACAGATTATTAATGTAGCGTTCTCCTTTTACAACGTTGAATAACATACTCCATGAGGCTCATGTAAGACGCTAATATAAAGAAAAATACATTTGGGAAAACTTCAAATTAAAAGTTCCATTAGTCAACAATTAAGTTTCGCATTTATAAAATATTAACAAGTATTAATGCTATTAAGATAACCTTCTGCAGAGCTTGTTTTTCATTGTTCCGCAGTGTGTTTCAATCTTAAAGTACAAACACCAATTGCAAAAAAGTTGGGACAATATGTAAAATGCACATAAAAGCAGAAAGCAGGGATTTGTAAATTCTCTTTTACATAAATTTAATTGAAAACAGTACAAAGAAAACATATTTAATGTTTTACCATATCAACTTTTTGGATTTTTGTAAATATACGCCAATTCCGAATTTGGTGCCTGCGACACGTTCCAAAACAGTTTGGACAGAGGCAAAAAAAAGACTGGGAAGTTAAAAAAACACCTGTTTGGAACATTCCACAGGTAAACAGGTGATGCTATCATGACTGGGTATAAAAGGATATCAAAAAACAATTTTTTGGAACGTGTCGCAGGTATCAAATTTGGAATTAGCTTATATTTACAAAAATCTATAAAGTTGATAAAGTAAAACATTAAATATGTATTCTTTGTACTGTTTTCAATTAAATATATGTAAAAGAGAATTTACAAATCACTGCTTTCTGCTTTTATGTGCATTTTACATACTGTCCCAACTTTTTTGGAATTGTGGTTTTTAGATACTACTCATCATCAGTGAATGATGGCACTTCAATTAAATCTGTAAGGCATTAGCCGATTAGTTTTGATGTTAACTTCAAGAATGCAATAAATATCACATTAATAATGAATCTACTGATGGCTAATTAATGAAAGCCTGCTATAAGTGTAACATTCCTGTTGTTACGGATGATGAAAATATAAAGTGGGAACAGGTGTAGGCTGGGGTCTTCTTTCTTTGGAGAATGTTAATCACTGCTGTTGAGCAAAAGACCAAGAGATTCAATACAGAATGTAAGTCTCCTGTAAAACGGTCCAATGTTCCCGAGATTCCCTCCTTTGCTGTACTTTATTGAATGACAAATGTTGTTTTACACCTCAAGTTCACATTTATGGACCACAGCCGCAAATAAACCCTTCGCATTTATGGAAAAAATAATAATAAAGCCCATAAAAGTGAGCTGGGAGCCATTATTTCCAGACGCTAGAAAAGCAGACTTATTATCTCAACAGAGTGCAAACGAGGTTAATGTAAGCCTATTGACCGAGCTCCCTCAGTGCGCCAGGCTGCTCAAAATCGCGCAAGGCCGCTCCTCTCGCAGTGCGCAGCCTCGCACCGGGACAGAAAGCGCGCGCCGTTCTGCGGTTCTCCGCGCTCTTTCACCCACATGCTGCATCGCCAGTCCAGACCACAAGTGGGAAATCTAAGACACGGCTCTATCCCTTTGAAAACAATGACAATTATGCAAAAGTCATCAAACGTAATGACCGCAAATTTGTACTGTGGGTTCCGCGCGTCAACAATCCCCCCGACGCTCCGCTAGCCGGAGAGGCCTGTCATCGCCGCCCAGCAGGCAGAGCAGACGGCAAACAGCGGTTTCCCGGAAAGCGGGAATTTCACCGGCTTCAAAGCCAAAGGCGTCCGGCTCCTTCGCCCTCCTGCTCGTTCCTTTTACAGCCCTAACAATAACAACATAAAAGGTACTCATCCCCTGGAAGAGATTAACAACACCGGAGGCAAAGTCACTTAGAGTGTGTGTGAGCAGTCAGCCGTCGCTAATCCCGAGACATCAAAAATCGCTATCGCCGTAGGTTTCGTCCTCTAATGAGCTGAAAGCAGGAGCAGAAGTACAGTCACTGTTGAAAGTGGCTCTTAAACGTTTTTGACAAGATGCGCTAATCCTGATAACCCCCGCCACCCCCCCCCCCCCCCCCCCGCGCTTCACTGTCTGAGTACCTGAGAGAAACATGCACGTGCGTCTTTCCTGACGGCCGCCTTCGCTCTCCTTTCCCCCCACCGCGAACATGACTGCCACTGAGTGTGGACTGAATCAAGTAAGCAAACAAGCAAGTTTGTGAATCGATAAATCAATGAATTGTAAACACACACTGTCCCCGCGTCAGCCCCTCCCACAGTGACAGCGATGGCAGGGCCCAGACAGGGAGGCGTTCTGAATACCGGCTCGCTGCACTCGCTCTGACATCCTGGGGCGGAGGAGGGGGGGCAGCCTGGGCCTCTCTCGCCTCAGACACTTCTCTGCCAGAGCCCAAGATGGCCGCAGTCCCAGTCTCGCTATCAAATCTTCAACAGTTGCATAAGAGGAGCCAACCATAACTTAATGAGGACGGAGTACCTTTCCAAGACTTGGTTTGTTGCTAACCTCAAAGCCAAACCAGACTCACGCCGGCCGCGACCCAGCCCCCCCGCCTCACTTTTGGCTCTACGTTCCTGTTTAAATAATGGAAAACTAAAAATTTTATAAAACAAAACAAAACAAAGGAAATGCGGAAAAGGGTTCCGGGGGCCATGACAGCGCCCTGTGCCACTAAAAGAGAGACATGAAAACCCCTGCCTGATAATGAGGGCCCACCATTTGCAGGCAAGCCAAAAACTCACTCCCACCTCAACCTCTCTTACTCCTGTTACACAGGCCAGTAAAGCGTTTCAGAACCTGCACCCAGCCACCTGTTACCCAGAGATACATCTCTGACAGCTCGCCCTGTCAGAGGGGGATTGACCCTGCCTGACATGGGGCAGGTAAGCTTGACCTCCCGGGCAACCTCCCTGAGTGCTTAAGTGTTACAACAGAGCTAAAGAGGCACTTTCGCTCTCTGTGGCCTAGTCAGGCCTGACCTCAATTTCACACAGTGACTGCACGCCGCTTGATTTCGAGCGCAAACCCGTAGAACATTTATTTCCCTTGACAACAAGAGACGGCGCATTCTCCACAATCGGAACAAACAAACCAAAGAACAACCAGCAACATTAACACCGCCGACCAGGTGGATTCTGGGAGAGCATAATAGCCAGGACTGCAGCTAGATTAGAGTGCAAGAGGCTGGGAGTGTGGAGTTTGTGTGCAGCGCCGTGGAGATAAGGCTAGGGGGGGGGGGGGGGGAGCCAGGTAGGGGGAAAGAGAAGGGGTCGATGCCGTGTAATGGGATTTTTAAAGTTGTGATGGACAGGCAGGCCGATCATCGGTTCAGAGGCATTTTAACGCAAGCCTGTCACCCAAAATATGTTTTTTGTGTCAATCAAGAGAGAGCTTTAGCAGTGGCAAACCCTCAACACACGGAAAGCCCAGGTGTTTCTCCCTGAGCCAGCGTGGAGAAAAACACAGTCGACTGTGTGTTATTCGCACTTCATACAACAGCACCTCTAAAATAACAATACAAAGAAGCTACGGTTAATCGACAACATGCACTTCTCTAATCTAGACAAAATAAATGGCCCGTTTCCAAATTTTCCAGAATAGTAAATATACGGTATACTACGTATCTAAATCTGTTTGGACCACTGAGCAGGTAGTTGATTACCGCGCCATGCAACTCCATCCCACCCCACTGTAGTTTATCAATCATATCCCAGTCGCTGATCCACTGTTTCCCTGCCCCTAAACACACTGTGTTTGGCTCCAACACACAGGGCCAGGCTTACCAGCCGCATGAGGGCAAGTGCAAATGGCCGTGTGAGACCTGCAGGCCACGGCACCCCATTACACGAATACATGCACACACTTCCGCCTCTATAAATATATAAATAAAACCTCCATCTTAAACCCGTTTATCTGCCAGGCTCGCTTGCCAGGTCGTCTGCTGCCTCCAATCCCAAGCTCCTTTCTTGACTTACAGTTTTCTGGAAGTTATCTGGTCTGGAGAGTAACCAGGCACCGCTCCGAATGCCAGCAAATCTCCTGTTTACTTTTACGGGGCTCTGAAGCTTAGGGCTAAACACAGGCCACCGGCCACAGGCTCAGACACGGGCTTGGCGCGGGGACGGAAGTGGCGCTCGCTGATCTCCCCCTGTCCTTCTATCGCCGCTTTACGGCGTAACTCATAACGCTAACGCTCATTATACCGCCCGGGCCGTCGCATTGCGTTCCCCGTAACGCAGCCGCGACATCGCAGCAACGCAATAAAACCGCTACAATACCGCTACAACGAGGGGAGGAAAATATATGAGCCGGGGCTACGGCAGCACAATGCAACCGTGTCAGGCTCTTCCTCTGTTTGTTAGAGGATATACATATCCGATGTAGAGGCGCGAACGGGCTACACAAAAGAAACAAAATAAAATGAAGCGCTTGTCTGTGAAGCGCGGCTCTTCTCTGATTTCTTTGATTCTCCCTCTACCCCCCCCCCATAGGAGAGATTAGAGTACAGAGGCGTCTCTCTGTGGATGTACAGTACTGGGGGCTGAGGACTGGGGGGGCTGTTTAGGGTGGTGGAGTGTTATCTGCTTCCTGTGTGGCTGTCAGCCTGTGGCGTATCCTTCATCCCCCTCCCACCCTCCCCTCCCCTCCCCCCCTCTGCCCTCCTGCCCTGCCCCCCCCCCCCCCCGCCAACCCACCCCCACAAAACTGCGTGTTACTGCAGTCTGCTCACCCCCACCCTCTTCCCTGACCCCTCCGTCTCAGCGGGCCCACGGCAGCCTCATTACATTTTGTTATTTTTGGGAGCGCGGGAAGCCCACAGGCTGTGCAGTCGCTGAAACACTACTCCAAATTCGAATTCACAAATCAGGCATGTGCTCGCGTTTTTCTGTTCTTTTCTCTTTTTTTTTTGCCCGCTTCCATAAGCTTGGGACATTGCGAGAGATGCACAGCAACTGGGAACGTTCAACTTTTCACTCCTGAAATGAGAATAATCGATATCTCGTGACTGAGGGGTAGAGTGCCCTGTGTTTGAAGTCGAATAAGCCCACGAGGACAGGTGCTGTAGGAAGTATGGTGATTAGAGGAGAAGGGGGTCACCCCAGGTCACCTCAATGGTCATGCAAATGGGCCATCCAGAGAGAAGTCTGTTTGACACACTGACCTCAATGGGGTACTTCATGTGCGCTGGCAGTAGATTACAAACCATGTTTTAACAACAACAAACAAAGTGCACAAATCCTAATCTAACCGAGAGGAGAGGCTGTGTGGCATTAGTAAAAATCTAAATGCACACAAAACAAAAGTATTCAAAATCCCAAGATCAGCTGTGTACTTGCATTCACTCGTTCCCACAGCGCTTGACTGAAGTATCATGTTTAAGAACCTCACAGATAAACTTCATTGACTTGTTGAGATGCACGTAAAGTGCGTGCAGAAGAGCCAAATGCTAATCGCAGACGAGGCCTCTGCCGAACGCAAAGCCTAAACGACCTTTGAAACTGAGACAGAGATAACCAAACCAATAGACGAGCTTTCACATGGGGGAGGCAAGACAACAACGCCAAAAAAAGCAATCATTAGTTCAATAAAAGTCTGGCGGGTGGGGTTGGCGCGGCGATAGAAAGTTTGAACTGTATCGAGTGCGGTTTACTTCGGAGTCAAAAGATTTTTAGCGCGCTTTTTTTGGTACGCCATTGTGCAGTCGTTATTAAACGTACACTGTATTTCCCTGGGATTGTTGGGCCCATTTCCCTATGGAAACTGGCCGTGTCTTAAGGAGGCCTGCAGACAGAGGGGCTGTAATTACGGGCCAGCGTGCCTCGGCGCGGGGAGAAAGGTCGACGGGAGCGGACGCCGCGTTGCTCGGCGCGGCGCTTGTGTTGCCGACTCGGGCCCCGATTGTACTGCTGGGAAACCCTCACAAAGGAACAGGGGGAGCCCACTTAATCCTGGCGGGGCGCAGTCAGTCAGAGCAGGAACAGACTACCACTTTCATTTATCTATTTTACTCTTTCATTAGTGATTCCCTCTGAAAGGAACTTTGATTTCTTTGTCTTATTAATCCTCGCAATGGAACGTGCGCGCACACCGGCAGAGAGGGCCACTATTGTAGAAGTCTGTGTCGAACAAAATAACACCCACGGCCCCCCCCCCACCCTTCGCACACAAAAAAAAGGGAAGAGGGGGGGGTGGGGGGACGGGGGAAAATAATTTTTTTTGGAGCAGTTAAACAAACCCCAGGATCAGGATGGGCTTCCAGGATCATTTTTTTTAATATCTGAAAAAAGAGGCATTCTTTCTGTCTGACTGAAAAGGCCCCAGCAGGACTTATGACTGCTGGAAGCTTAGAGTTGTTATCCTAGCAACTGGAGATAAAACCGTCTCCCGGAGTCCGTGGGAGACTGGCTGTGCGAAAGAGCAGATCCCTTAAGTATTTCCTGGTGCAGAGGTCCCCAGCTCCTGCCGCTCTGGCTCCGGGCTCTGCGCAGATAAAGACTCCTTATTGCATCAGTTGAGGGGGTGAAACAGCGCAGAGTGATGCAAAGCGGTCAGGGCCGGACCTCTGAGGATACATTTTCTTTTTTACTTTATTTATTTATTTGTCCTTTTTTATTTTTTTGTTGTTCATTTATTTTACACCTTCCACCCAGTCCTCCGCCACCCTCGCACCGCGCACGAGAATGCGCGCGCAAACGCTATTTTTACTCGGTCCTTCAATTACGTAAACTGCCTCCTTTATTCGATGTATCCTCGCGTTTGTACGGCCGCGTCTTCGATCGCCGATTCCAGAAGCGAATAATGGAAAGGAGCCTATGAATATTGATGGTAAATAAGAGCACGGGTTAGTGGTCGCACGGAGTGTACGAGGCAGAGCCGTTTGGTGGTGAGCAGATGCACTGTTGGGTGAGCCTGCCAGGGTTTCTTGGACTCAGGGTTTGTGTAAAAACACTCGCTCCTGTCTCTCCTCTGTAGATGGGAACTGAAGAACAGCGCACTTAAGAGAGCCTTTTTGTTCATTCGTTTTTAATTACGCCTTCTACAGCTTTGCTGTCCATGTGCTACGCTGCTTCCCATTGAACACTTCGCTGGCACAGCCTCGTCTTTGAAGACGCAGAGGCTACGCGCTACAACAGGGATACTCAAATCTGGCCCTCGATGCCAGTAGTAGCGCTGGCTTTCTTTTAAACCCGATAGCAATTTGACCTAGTAATCGATTAATCGGTTGATTGGTCGATTAGTGCTGCTGATTGGCCGGCGATTTAACTCACCTGGAGCATCCCAGGTTAAAATCGGTCCTGATCAGAGGGGAAGACCAAAAACCAGCAGTGATACTGGCCTCGAGGGCCACGTTTGATTATCCCTGCGCTACAACGTCTTGTGATGCAGCCCATCACTGAATAACCCCCAGCGCTACCGTTCTGCTGGGGTGTCAGTCATGGGGACCTACTTCGAGTCAAGATACCTGCGTGTACACGCCTCTCCTGCCCACTGATTTAGCTTATCACGCCGGTGACCACTGGCAGTCTATATCCCCGTGAGCGTGGCCGTGCTGTGTGCGTCACCACCTCCTTCATAATGGAAGTCATGTATTAGCCCTGACAGTATCATTTATGGGAGACGCCAGGATGGTTGGTGGGATGCTATCGTTTAGAAGCAATATGGAGCGGAATTATTTATGAGGCTCCGACACAAACTCTCCACAGCGCCGCACTCTGAAGGGCAGTGCCATCTAAGTTCAGTATGGGTGAACTGTGTGTGTGTGTGTGTGTGTGTGTGTGTGTGTGTGTGCACATGTGTGTGCATGTATGCACGTGTGAATCAGTGTTTCCCTGTGAATCAGCATGAATGAAAGGCAGTGCAAAAAAAGAAAGGGCCCATGTAAATATACATAATTAATTTACTTGCAGTGGTTTATTTTAATATACCACCCAAAATGTGGTGACGCGTCTTACTACAGTCAAGGTCTGCTCGCAAAAACCGCTAGTATCTGTGTGGCAAAAAAGTCACTAAAAAGTCTGCATCATGGTTTAAACAAAACTAACCATTGACTGCGCCACTGTAATGACGCAAAGAATCCCATATACAGGCGTTTAATTATTTATCCATAATACTGTCGGTGAATTCAAGTGGCAGGCTGCGGTCTGCCACAGCTGCTGGAATCAAAGTGGAACGCTCGCACCCTTAAAAATGCGAAGGATCTTTGTAACGTCTTGATGTGGAACATCAGAGAGGCTCGAGAGCGAGGGAGCAGGCCCATCTGCGAGGGAAGCCGTAACCTCTGAAGGCGCGCCGACAGCAGGTAGGCCGACGCTCTTTCGCGGCTCTCCCGCAGCAACAAACTCCGCTCGCATCAAAAGCGGCCTTCAGTCGCGCTCTCGCTCGCTCCCGTTTCATGTGCGGTTGTGGAATAGGACATCATATTCATCAGCCGGTCTTAAGAAAGAGGCTTGAGTGGGGGGTTGGGGGGGGGTAGAGGGTGGGGTGGGGGTGCAGGAATTGGAATCTCAATCAACACTCTCGCTAACAAGCTGCAAGCTGTCATGTGGAAAGGGTGTCTTCTTAAAATGTAAATGTAACGTAAAATGGAGGGGGCAAGAACGTTTTTTAAAAGCAAATAAAAGAAGTTGGTTTTGAAAGAGGGAAAGTGACAGGAGCTGTTGGCTTTGACGGCGAAAGAAAGATAACAAGGACCGTGCTTTAATTGGACCCTCCTTTTGTATTTCTTGTTTTTGTTGTTTTTTTAATTGTGTTTCCAGGGCGGTGTGACACGTTGTTTGTCTGAGTGAAATGGTGAGCCTGTGACGAATAAAAATGCCTTCTGTGCAGAGCGTCTCGTGCGCAACATGAGCGGAGCATCTGCTGGTGTTTAATGTCACCCAGCTGATGCGGGATTGTTTTCTTTTCTGCCGGGATTTTCTGCGGGGCTTTCCAGCTCCTCGTGAGAATGAGGTGAGGGGGCGGCTCGCCTCGGACCCCAATCTGTACCTTTGTCCCCCGGGTACTACTGCAGTCGCACAGTACTGGTGCTTCAGTCGGGACCTCCCAACCGTGTCACCTAGCGGCTGGATGACCACCCCAAATATATATGCACTCCACCATCCCCACATCACTCCATTTACAATGCTCACCCAGTGCTCAAGTAATTCCAGTGCGTCGTCTTTTCATTTGTTTATCTGAATGCTATGACTAAACATATCCGGCCTGTCATGAGTGCTGTATACCTGTCTGGTTTGCTAAAGGATGTGTAATGTTCTCTGGTGCAAGGATGTCCAGATGTATTTATGCATGCAGGTGGTTAATCTGACAGAGAGCTGCCCACTGTGGCAGAGTGCTGGCAGGCTGTGTGGAGCCCCCAGTGGCCGGAGGACAGATCTGCACCAGTGCTTGGCAGAACATTTTCACACCGTTACCGGCAACTTCAACCCCATCTCACTACTCTACCTGCCCCCCAACTGCAGCACTTACTTGGTTCACCACAACTTTACCTCATGCTAATTGTTTTAAAGGCAAATTGTGTACATTTTCACGGGGGGCCACCCTCCCAAAACGTTTTTCATTCTTAAAATTAGAAATCAGCCTGGAAAAATACTCAAAACCCACTTGCGAAATAAATATTAGAGAGAATAGATATATAGACTTCTGGACTGTATTTTACCCCATGAATAGGACTACTCCAAATACAGACTTTTGGGCTGTATTTAAACCAATGAAGAGGACTACTCCAAATACAAACTTATGGGCTGTATTTAAACCCATGAAGAAGCCTAATGAAGAAAACTCCTGGGCAGGAGTCACACCGGGGCACCAAGTCCCACTCGGGCTTCCACCGGCTGCTGCCGCAAGTGACTGCTGTTACCAGGCAACATTTTTGTCAATCCCCCATTCGCTCCCCCACTCCCCTTGAACTCCAGGCAACATTCTTAAAGTGCTTAGGATTTACACTGACCGACGGACAGACGGGTGGCGTGGGGTGGGAGGGGCGTCAGGACTAAACTTGATCAGCTGGACAAATGGTCTGAAAACCTGTTGGCCGGCCTTGACCTCGTCTCGACAGCGGACCAAAGTGACCTTATTTTCCCTGCTAACAGATCGTTTCCTGACCGGCAGAATCCGTGGAACAATGGAGCTCGACGCGGCTGTCCCTGGAGCCCCCGCACAGGGCGGGCACTTCGCCGCAGACGCGGACGGGAAAGCGTCATCGTTTTCGGAGGTGCGTGCCCGCCCTCATTGGGGGCCGGGGTGGCAGACAGCGGCAGAGACACTAGTCGGGTCCCGTCACCCTCAGCGGCCAGGGGGTTGGGCGTGTTCCAGCAGAACGCATCTGCTTGGCCGGGGCTCAGAAAGCGCTAGGCTAACTCTCCTGACTTCGGCGCGGCAGAGTCTTTCCCAGGCAGAGGAGGAGATGAGAAACAGCTTGCCTTCCGCTGAGGGACGAGCCCAACCGCTCCGCCGGCGCACATGCTAATCTTCAGCTCCTCGGAGGGTGAGAGGGGGCGCGGGGTGGAGAGGGGAGGGGCAGGGGGTTGGGGAGGGCTGGCGCGATTTGTCACGTGTGCCTCTAAAGTTTCGCAGCACGGCGGGACTCTCTACTGTTGTGTGTTGGGAGGAGGGGCCTGGTCTCTCTCACTTCTCTGAGTTCCAGCACTATCAGCTTCCACATGTTTTCTGTCTATTTATAAAGAGGGTTTTTTTTTCCAGTGGGGACAGGCTGAACGGTCATCATGTTGCAAGGCTAACAGTCATCATGTTGCAAGGCTAACACCACACAAAAAATTGCGATTCAATAAAGTTTAATAAAACTGATGAAAAATGAATAAATGTACTGCATGTTCTAGAAATTCAAATTTTCCCTGACTCTCCTGCAGTAAGTAAACCCCCCCCCCCCAACCCCTTACAAACCCCACACCACCACCACCCCCGTCCTGAGTCCGACCCGTCTGCAACATTATCCAACTTTCTGAAGTCGCACGCTACAATACGTTTCCTGGAACCTGCGCGGGAAAACGTTTAGGTAATTAATAAATCGTGCGCCCCGATTTTCCAATCTTGTGGCTGCACCGTGCGGAGATGCGATGCGCTGCGCTGTGAAGAAGCATTACAGTGTAACGGAGTCGGGAGGTGCAGCAGACATACCTACAGATAAGGGAACAATGCAGATGGTTTGGCTTGGCACTAAACTATGGTAAAACAAAACAAAAAAAGCAGCACAGGCCTCGGGTTACAAAAAGAGAAAAAAAGATCGCATTTTATTAAAGAACGCGGTTGGTTTTGCGCTTCTTCGAAGGAGCTTAAAAATCGTAGCCCAACAGCGTGATCTGAACCGCTGTACTTCTTTCATGTGCTGACCTACATGACACACAAAATTATCTCAGGGTTGTTGTTTTTTTTTTTTTTTTTTTTTTGCCGGTGTTTATTTCAGAGCCCAGGATGTTGGAAGCAGACTGTATCTCTATGTGTCGTTTGATACGGCGCAATGAGATGCATTAGCCCCGTCATGAAGACTGCAGCAATAAACCGTGATAAAGGAGCGGACAATTAAAGCCCCATTGGGGACAGCTGTTCGAATCAAATACTTTAATCCGTTTCCCCCTCTCTTCAACTGATTAGGTTATTTGTGGTGAGAATTGGGTTTATCTCTTTTTAAACTCAGTGGGGCTACAGAGGCGCAATCAGTTTTGTTTCATTTTTTAATCAATTTTAACTAATCAAAATGTAATCCTTTTAATCAACTAAAACCCCCGACTTTAAATACACACCATCAGCCGATATAAGCTCGTTTAGATCTTTTTAAGAGCTTCGATATGGACGCAAAACGCGAATAAAGTTACCTTTATGTGCACAGTGCAAGAACAATATTGACATTCTCGATGGGACATTTCCTAAGTGCGAACTAATCTGCGGGTGCAACTGTCTGCTGCCTGTTTTGGAATGGATGGTGTAAACGGAATGCTTTTGAAACTGAGATTGCGAGGTCATCCGCAGCCGAGCTATCTTTAAAGCATGCCTGGCTTTGCTGCGACTCCATTAATGTGGACCTTTAATGCGTCACATTAATTGCAGGTGATCAGTGCACGCAACTGCTGTCGTGGGCATTAGGAGTGTCCTGGAAACCCAATAGCCTCAATCACTCTGGAATGGATGATGGACATGGACACACGCACACTCACAGGCACACTCACACACACACACACACACACACACAAACAAACACTACAGTAAAGGGCTATCGTAGTGGCCACCTATTTCAAATACAATGCAATCCAATCCTGTGTAGAAGTCCTGTCTGAGAGGAGCACGCAGCTGCAGAATTAGCTTTTATCCGTTCTATTTGCCATCCTTCTTTGTTGGCGGCGAACTGCGGACCCGCAAGAGGGGACTCGCGGACTTCCGAGCCACTTTCGTCAAAATTCAGAACGGCGAAACGCGACGGCAACGTCGTCGACAACAAAAACAAAGGCGGCCCCTTGTACGACACAGAGCATCAATTATGCATCGCAGATTAGGGCAGAGCGGGCACGGCAGCGCAAACAGGACGGGGCTGCGCCGTTATCAGCCTTCCCAAGCAAACCCCTACTTAAATTCCCCTCTAATTCCCTCGCACACGGTCCGCTTTCCAGATGGGCCTTGAGCCTCACGCCCTGCCAGCGACAGCTTGCGCTGTGTTTGTTGAAAACAAAGATGACGGATTAAATATCATGTGCTGCGCAGGGACGGGAGGGGAGAAGGAGATAATTCCGCGTTTCCAGAGCAAAAATACGGCTGGAGAACATCTCGCTCTGGATTTTTAAATATTTTTCCAGGGGAAAGTAAAGGTACCCCCGCGCACACACAGGCACATTCACACACTCACACACACACACACACACACACACACACGGCCCTGTGCCTTTCTAGAGCTCTGTGTTGAACGGGTCTGCTCTGGCTGGCAATGTAACGGTGGGGAAGAGGGATGCCAGGCCTCAGTGCCTCTCTCCCTCTCTCTCTCCATCCCTGCCTTTTTCGGCGGGAACATACCCATTGTTCCCTATATCCCAGTCACACCTCCCAGGACCACCAGCGCAGCATTGTGTTTACTCACTGAGCAAGAAATGTCAAAGGGAATGTTTTAGCGCAGAATATTATGATATTATTGAAGACGAACAGACTCGTTTTCTTTCTTTTTTATTGTTCTCAGCAGTTATGTCTTTTTGTACACCGGCGTGGTTCCTTTCTGCCGCTGTGATTTCCAACGCTGCGAACCCCAGAGAATGCTTAATGAGGTCAATTAAGTTACTCACAATGAAGTAATCTGTAAAGCGGTGAAACCGCGTTCGGCTTGTCCCGTTACGTGCTAGAAACAAGAAAGCCGGAACAATGTTCTGTATTAATCAGTCCACGGTGCAGCTGTGGAGTCTACCTGGTCTGAGCTGTAGGAAAAAAGAAAGGGTAACGATGCAGCACTGCTGGGAGGGGCGTTCTATCACTGTCGGGCCAGAAAACCACTGTGAAATGCCATTGGCCAACTTAACCGTGAGCGCACTTCTCCACTTTATATACAAAAGCGCCTTGTAAAAAGTCTCCTCTACCACCTCACCTCTTCAGGGCAAGCTGTGTATCCGAGGGGCCAACGTGCTAATAATCACGGCTTACGAAAAGAACAGGGCCAGACTTGGTGACATTCGATTTAAAAATGCAAATACGTACGACGTTAAAATATTATGCTTGCAATTAATTTTGAGGGTTTTAGAACACACTATGTGAGAAGGAGGTTTAAAGGAGGCAGCCTCTCTTTGGTGTTGTCGCTCTTTTTTCGTATTTCTGTCTTTCCTCGATAACATTTTCTTCCTCGCACACGAAGCCCGTGAGCTCGTCCAACGGAGCGACCTTATTTCCCCTCCAGTCTCCTGAAATGCTTTCTGCCCCAGTGAAAAGAGAGATTTTCCAGGTGGGAAGCTCCTGGTTCTCAGTACTAGCGCCTCCCGGTTCTTTCATCTGGAGGATCGGGTAATATTTACAACCCTCGAGCGGAAAGTGGTCCGAACAGATATAGGTGTAAACAGATCAATGGCGCAAGCTGTTCTGAGAAGTGAATACATGAATTCACGCTTCGCTTCTTCTCTATAGCCTAACTGATTTGTCCAAACATACCTGTGGCCGACAGAGAGCACGGGAGAAAAAGGATCTTCCTCTTGATGGCGGCCATGTTTTGGCTGTTAGACTTCGGTGTCGCCTTTAATCAAAAGCCTCAGGGAACAAAAGGAACCCTGCTGTGTAATATCAAAATTGGACTTGAACTAAACACAGGCAAGCACCCAAGTAAATCACATGGGTGGCGGTGGAGAGGGGGGATAGTGAAATACATTTGGCCTTCACACATGTCCAATAGATTCTAGGAAGCAAAATAAACACTGAAACAGCTGAACTTTATTGTTTTATCACTTATTTGTAGATCGAAAGTTCGTGTGAAACACGTTAGCTATGAAGCCAGCATTGTGTGGTGCTCCAAGCAGCAGTGGAACTGCGTGCAGTCTCCCGGACGCCATGTTTGGTGAGCTGACTGGGTAACAGAATGCGGCTCCCTCGCGGGTGCTACTGACCAGAACCACTGTCTAAACCAGGGATGTCAAACTCCAGTCCTGGAGGGCCGCAGTGTCTCCAGGTATTTGTGGTTTCCTTTCAATCAGCAGCCAATTAAAGCTTTGAGAATAAAGTGTGTGGACTCTTTAGCCAATCAATGAATCACTACTGCTTAAAACCAGAATACACTGCAACACTCCAGGAGTTTGACACCCCTGACCTAAACGGTCTTAAAGCAGTGGAGCACAATTGCTGAAACGAGAGCTTTTCGTGGCCACATTTACGAAATGGGGGAGAGAAAGAGAGAGAGAGAGAGAGGGAGAGACAGACAGACAGACAGAAAGGAGAGCAGGCCTAGAGCACGTGCAGAAGAAAAAGGGCCCAGCTTTTCACAAAGCAGCCGCAGTATGAATTATATGTGAGGTCAGCCGGGAGCAGGTTCAGCGTGGCCACACAAATTACATCCCTCTACCCTCTGCAGCCCTATGGCCGGTGCAGAGGTTAAAAATACACCCAGAACAGAACCCTGTCATTTCAGCTCCACCAAGGGAAAAAAAAAAAAATCAACAAATAAAATAAAAATAAAAAAATCCTTTTTTTATCTTTGAAACAAATGTTTTTCCCTGAACAGAATCCCCTAAAAAAAGAAAACCGGGGAGAGTTCTTGTGAGCCATTGCAGTGGGAAGGCTGGGCACTGCAGGGCCGCGGCTGGTCCCCCTGAAAACTTCCCCTCGTTTCCCAAACCTCAGGCAACTCCGAGCCGTCTCCATGCACCATACAGCCAGCGCCAAGGTGACACGTGCAACTGTGCCAGACCACACATTAGCCAGGGAGGGCACGAGGTCCGTGGCATTGAGCGGCCACTCCGACACTAGCTGCCCACGCCTGCCAGAGACCTCGGACACTCCTCGCAGCACAGCACTTCAGAGTGACAAACCGCCGCCGTTGTGTTTCCAACATCTCGACCCAAGTCGATTAAGGATAGCTTAGCTCTGACCTAATGTACACTAATGTGTTTCACGACCAATCCTCTAGACTCTCGTTTTTGTCCGACAGCTATTTGCCTGGACTGTGTTTTCCGCTGAATTCCGTGTGGGAACATTCGTTTCTCTCCGCGTTGGTTGTTTTCGGCCGTGTGTTCCTGCGCGAGCAAAGGGCGGGAGGAAGAGGCTTAGCTGAGCGTGAATTCTGGAGAGGCCTTGCTCTCCGCAGCACGAACAAAAGTGGCGTGGTCCTGTTGCATCGAGGCAGGATGTGACACCATGCCAGCGGCGGAGGGCTCGACATCTGTTTCACATCTCCAGGAAAGCACAAACCGCTCTTACATGCTTTCCTTCTCGCGAGCTTCAGCCTGTAATATCTGGGAGGGAAACCGACGTGACGAAAATGTGGTGCGGAGAGTCACAGTTCTCCTCGCCTCCCCCATACACGACAAGCATGCGTTCGAGTGCAAATTTTCGACAGGAAGCTGAACGTTAAAAAAATGTACATGATGCAAGTGCCACGCACCTGTTCAACCAAGTGAATCACCCGCTCCCCCGCTCTGGCCTGATCTGAGGTCAGTGGGTGCATTTACCATTAATTCACCCCATCAACGTTTCTTTCATTGGAGACATAATGGCAGTTAGGACATCCTTTCACATGAGTGAGTTATGCTAACGTGCTACAGAGTGGCTACGACAATTCAACTCTGCGCTGATGCGCTCCGCTCTGAGATAACTACACCTGAATGTACCATATGCATTATGCACACAACAATTTATCTGACACCCCATGTCTGCCTTCCTACCGGGGCGCCCAGGAGTTTGCAAAAGCCGTTTTAATTGCTAAGGAGAAAAGAAAGTGGTTAAAGTACAAATTGCTTTTATCTTAAGCAGAGACGCTTAGGATTAAGTCTCTTCAGTCACTGAGCATTGTTTTGGAAAAGGGGAGGAGGGGAGTGCAACACGTTATGCAAATGAGATGTTAATTAGGCAAATGGTGAATTAGAATATACTAGTACAAACCAGCCCATTGGAATGGGACTGTGGGAATGGGGTGTCTGTTTACACCAGCTGCACCCCCCCCCCCCCCCACACACACACACACATCACTATATCTCAGTCCACTACTCACTTCATTAACATATTCCACTTCCCTGTGATTTCACATACATCTTTTATAAAGTCTTTTATAAATTGCCATACTTTTAAGCTGACTTTTTACTTGGCTAAATGTGATACTTGAGGGTTTTGCACCTCGCTGTGCAGACAGCACAGAGCAGGGTACTCATGAGGTTGTAATGGAAGAGAAATGGATGAATAGCCATTCAGATGCTAATGAAGGAGAGAGGAGGAAACAGGAAGTTTTGTTGTTGTTGTTTTTTCTAAATTTTTTGTTTGTTCTTCGCCTGCTCGGGCTAGGCTGACAATGGCGGCGGCGGGTTTCTGGACTCAACTTAACTCTTTGAGGGCAGAACCCCTTCAGGAGCACACCAAGAGATTCAAGAAGCCCGTAGTGTCCACTGTATACAATATTCAATGTTTCACATGGATTTCTGGGAGTGCCCTCTGGGGGATAAATGTCAAAAGAATGCCTTGTTTACAGAAAGTTTGAAATAAGAAAACTGAAATAAAATACTTCTGTTTAATAATTCAAAATGAGGATTAAAATTTTAAAAGTGAAAATATTCTCATTTTACGCATATTCCCTTCTGGCATATACAGTACATACTGCATACTGTACTTGCCTCCATGCAATCGCCCACCACTCTCCCACCCTGCACTGTGTCCTAGTGATAATCTGTCTGGACTCTGGAGTTCAGTGTAGGTCTATGGGCCTCTTCAGTATAGATAAAAAAACCTAAAATATCTCTGAACATCTTGAAAAAGTTCCATCTGACTTTCCAGCACAGTCGTGCTCTTTGGCTCGATTTACAAATGCATGTAATTAAGAGTACAGTGAATTATTCATCACCAAATTATTCAGCACCAAACTGAGGGATAAAAACACATAAATATGATAATGCTAAAATAGCTAAAGATTTGCGTTTCCCCTCACTGGAAGTTGGGGGGGGGGGGGGATGGATGGAGATCAGGTCCACCAAAAGCCTGCAAGTGTAACACACTCTCTGCCGCATTACTTCATCCCTGATAAGACGTTAAGCCAGCCAAAAGACACAAAGAAAGACAGCCCAGTAGAATAGCTCTTCTGTTCAGACTAGATAACTGCTTCACTCCATCTGGGCCTAGGGTCTAGACCCAGGCTAACGCTAACACTTTGAACTCACTGTGCTGGACAAACAGCAGCTTCACGGGGGCAGACAGTAAAGAGTTAAGAGCATTTTTAGAGGGCTACCTTTTTCTCTGTGTCTTTGAGGACTGCTGCTGAGGTATAAATTCTTCATTGTTTACTGGCTGTCAGAACCCAAATAATACTTGCTGTGTCTTGCATACTTTCACTACCCTCTGGGCAATAGGTGTGAAACAGAGAGAAGTGACACTACAGGCCCAACTAGAACACAAACCTAAGAATTTAACTGTTTCTTTGCTACCATTGTTCCATACATAACTCTGCACCATACAGCAGGTGCAAAGATCCCTACCTAGAGGGTTGGACCAATAGCCCAACATAACACATCATATCAAAAACTAAAGTAAAAGTAGCATGTTAGGCTGGTGAGGATCATCTTTACATGAGATATAGAAAGGCCTTAGTATCTTTTCAGCCAACAATACAGTACATGGGTACAATACAGAGGACATTTTTAATATCAACATGATGTCCACCAGATTTGGCTTACTGGTTACGGAGACCACAGATGCCTTTGCAGTCAAAAGGCTAATGTCCCACAACCCTCCCAGGTCAGGCCCGCTCTAAAAGCCGTTGTAAAGGATGTCAATCACATGCTACCTGTTAGCCGTCTGCATGGCAGGGAAGAAAATGGCGCTTAATACTTTCTATGCCAAGTTGTCTGAGACTAATGTTGCTGAAGTCTTTTCATTAACATGGTTGATTTCTTTCCAGTCCAGGGGCAGGCAGCGCCTTGTTTATTCATTTATAGAGTTCCTGGAAAACACCTTTATCGACAAGACTGTCCTTATCTTAAATTCCACCCAGAGAGAACATTTCTTTTGGCCCAAAAAAAAAAAAAAGGGGGTCTCATAAATCACCAGACTGCAGAAAATGTGTTTGTTCATCATAGGAATATTAATCATTTCCACCACCCCCTGAACTGTGAGTATACCCGCAATAGCAAACCTGCTCTTTACTCGAAGCACTGCTTTGATGATCTGCACTTAAGTATTTGTGTTTCATTTACAGTCGCTGTACACAGGACAGAATTTCATTGAGACACACTGTTGACTGCGGGCTACCGAGTACAAATAAAACATTGAATATGGCATGCATGTAAAAAACAAACTGACAAACACTGACCATGAAGACAAACCAAGAATCTTTTTTTATTTTCGTTGATATAAATCATAGCTGTTATTCCGCAAACAGAGGAAGAAAAAAAGGGTGTTGACTTGATGCCAGCCGGCAGGGAGGCATAGCCGAACCTGTTGGGTTTCCATATAGGTGTCCGTTTCATTCAACATAGAAAGACATTCAGAAGTATGTGGCCCCTGTGGTGCACGCTGGGAAGCCTGCCTGCTTGGCTTGCTAGGTCTAGTGTCAGTTACCACGTCCCTTAAGTCTGTCTGGGCCTCGATCCAAAGTTTGAACCATAAAATTATAGAGTCAGTCCTGATGGTGGCTTTCTGACTGGTCACAAAGCTCTTCGTTCAGCCTTGAGGGAGACCTCAGTCCAAAAGGAGGTGGGATATCTGGGACCAGCTCCCAACCTCTTCTGCCTCAGTGTGGCCACTCTGACAGTCGACGGTCAATTCTTAATATTCTCCTACCCCCAACCTCCATGCACTAACCCCCAACCTCCCTGCACTAACCCCCAACCTCCCTGCACTAACCTCCAACCTCCCTGCACTAACCACAACCTCTCTACACTAACCCCCAACCTCCCTGAACTAACCCCCAACCTCCCTGCACTAACCCCCAACCTCCCTGCACTAACCTCCAACCTCCCTGCACTAACCCCAACCTCCCTGCACTAACCCCCAACCTCCCTAAACGAACCCCCAACCTCCCTACACTAACCCCCAACCTCCCTGCACTAACCCCAACCTCCCTGCACTAACCCCAACCTCCCTACACTAACCCGCAACCTCCCTGCACTAACCCCAACCTCCCTGTACTAACCCCCAACCTCCCTGCACTAACCCCTAATCTCCCTGTACTAACCCCCAACCTCCCCGCACTAACCCCTAACCTCCATGTACTATGTCGCTTTGTCATTTCTCCAAAAAAGAAGATGACAACACAACTATTTACTTCATAAGACCTCAGCACCACCAGTTTCTAATAGCAAGCAACTAAGACGTCAAGCTACAGGTGACAAAAAGGAGTGTGCACATTGTAGAGGACACAGGCTTCAGGGTCACCATATTAGAATGAAAGTGTTTCGAAGCCACTGGCTCACATCCCCTCCCCCAGCTCACATTCTCCCTCCTTGAAAGTGTGTGGTGACCCAGGAATGTGTAAAATGGGGGCCAAATGAATTGCTTGGGCACTTGAGCTCTCCTGGCCATTACAGCCGGCTGCCGTACCTGTGTTGAGTCAGCACTATGTTCACTTTATCCATCTAATGGACAGCACAGGAATTTAATTAGCAGGAAGCCGCAGAGTGTGTGCCTGAAGATTCCCTGAGATAGAAAGGGGGGGGGGGGGGGCTTGGGCGTGCTTGTGCATGCGTGTGTGTGTGTGTGTCTCTGTGCACTTACAGTGCCAAGGAAAGACCTGCACTGCATTGCTACTGATCCTCTTGTCACAATCCCATAAGCATTAAATAAAACACGGAAGGAAAAAATAAGGAGAAGTCATTTTTCAAAATGTGAAAGGTACATATTTTGTAAACAGGTGCATTGATTTAGCGGGGTCAAATTATTTGACATTGCTTTTATTTATAACAATGTTCAAGGCCCTTTGTAACAGTGTGAGACAGTGGGGACTGTGCCACAGCGTGTACAAAGAGTGAGCTGACATTCCCTCTGAAGTTCAGAGACAGGACGTTAGCAGGGCCAGCTCTCTTTCTCTTTCTCTCTCTCCCTCCCTCCCTCCCTCTGTCTCTCTCTCCCTCCCTCCCTCTGCCTCTCTCTCCCTCCCTCCCTCCCTCTCTCTCCAGATCCCAGTCCTGCCAGTGCAACGAGACGGATGGAGGGAGGGAAAGAGAGAGGGAGGGTGAGTGAGAGAGAGAGGTGGGGGGGCATGCTCTAACTTTTGCTTGCCTGGTCACCGGGAGAGCAGCAGACTTGGGCTGGTCACATGGTAGAGAGCTCCTATGATTGATTGTTGCCTTATCTCAGTATATCTGACTTTGAACCATACCCTATCTCTCTCTCTCTCTCTCCATCTCCCTCGCCCTCTCTCTCTCTTTCTCTCTCTTAGTGTGGAAAAGCAAGCTGGAACTCCAGCCTGTTCTGTGTCACCTGGCTGGGAGGACAAGACTCAGTAAGACCAACTCTCTAGGAAAAGTCCCCACCCGTATGATATCAGGTCATGTTGACATTACCTGCAGTTTTACAAAAAGCTGTGTAGTTTCCATGTTCGGTTAATTATTAGCAACATGCATGTGAGGTGGAGAGATGAGCACATATACTTAGTTAGCCTGTTTCATGTTAGCTTTACTCTCTATGTGCTGGAGGTTACGAGTGTGCAACCAAAGTTTGAAAGGAGGAAAACTTAAGGGGATAGAAATAAAGAAGACAATAATACAGGGATGCTGCCCATATTGTGACAAATATACAATTTTTGAATGAATCTAAAGAAATTTCCTCAATATGTAGCTTTTCTAGTTTTTCCTCTGGTCTTTCATGAAATATATCAGAGTTCTAACTCTGTTAAAGAGTATCAGTAGGCTGTGGTAGGAGGGAGACAGTGTGCATAGCGTGCATAGCTGTCATCTGTCCACAGGTGGCGCTATGTTACGTGCTCTCTCTTAATTAAAGAACTACCCCCAGCTCTGTCTCTCAGGACCTTCCCATTCGCCCAGATGACCCCTCCCTCCCCCTAACAACTTGTCCAAGCCCCGATTAGGAATCTCCAAACAGTATTACATATTTCACAACAGAGTGCTGTGTTCTACAGCACCAGATGCTTCGCGAGTGTGAAATCGCACAAACTTACAAGTGGGAGCAGAATTGAATCAATTTCAGGGTAAACCTCACAATAAAGACAAATAGAAAAACACACACATCCTGATTATTCCTTAGAGAAGAAAGGCTGCGATTTAAACATATGCAAGCTAGGAAAGTCTCCTCCCTTTCTTTTTTAAATTTACCAATTAGCTTGGTCACCAAGATCCTCTTTCCCAGATGGTTCACAACTAATCAAGTGGTGCTTTTGTTTTGCCTCTGAAAACAGTTTTATGGTTGGAGTGCACAAGGAAACTGGTCCTGTAATGCTTTGGGAGAATGCACTCTCTGTCAAATAAAGGCCAAACAATAAAACAAAACTAACAAGCCAGATACCTCGTCTTGTGAATTAGCGCTTCTCACGGCGCAGCAAACGAGAGGGCCCGACTGCATCAATCGCGACAAAAAAACGGAGCGCGTAGCTCATTTTCAAAACAAGAGCAAATTGAGAGCTTTCTTTCTGCTTCCTTTTTTGTTTATTTCAGTGGGAAAGTGTTGCTTTCGGAAATATGGCGCATGAAAAGAGACCCGCTTGGTTTTCGCGGGGACAAGTGCGGGCAAAATACGGTGGCATGAGAGAGAGAGTGAGAGAAAGAGAGAGAAAGGGAAAGGGAAAGCTTGGTCCACCCAGCCTGAACTCCACTGGAGATCATCTGAATATGCCACGCCCCTCCCTTACCACTGATTGGACAAAAAAAGCGCTTCACTTTACTTTCTCTTGTTATCTGCATTTCTTTCTCACATCCATGGGTTGGCTTTAGAGCTATAATCAGCTACAGGAGAAGGAAAAATGACAAACTGACACACGTCAGCGCCTGGGATTCGGCCTTCCCAGAACCCCCCAGCGCACCTTCTCTCTCGGCGCAAGATCGGGGTTGCGCATTGGCTACTGCTCCCCGCTGAAGCTCGTGATTTTCTTGAAGGAGTGCCATCCTTACAACAGGAAGAAACAAACGAAAGGAGGCACGCGCCAGGGATTGTGGTTTGGCACGACGCATACCGTATCCCTTTATAATTTATTTATTTATTTATGCATATATTTCTCTTTCCCTCCCACTCAGCAGACAGATGGAGAGGCTGAGGGCAGCACTGGGGATAAATAGTTCAATAATTTAAAGTCACCTACACACTCGGCACAGCCCGGCCCAGCCCGGCCCCCCTCAATTATTAAAACCAACATCTGAAAATACGCAGAAGAAAAGAAGAAGAAGAAAAAATAAATAATAATTTTAAAATGAGGGGGGCGCTTTAACGGAATCGCCAAGCAACAGCTCCGTAACAAAATGGGCACTTTGTACGCTTCGCCTCCTGGACCGTGTCCAAGAGAGATGGACAGTGCTCTTGAAATATGCAGCGCCTCGACCACCCCCTCTAATAGTCGGGAACGGTTTATTTTATTTTCGATCTGTAGCCGTGCAACCTGAAAACACGCGCTTACCGCCCAGCCGCCGTGCGAGCGTTAAAACGTGAACCGAGAGTGCGAGAGTTGACTCGGATTCAAAGTCCTATTGGTTTGGAGCGCGGGCCCCCTTTGCTTCGTTGTCCTCTGGGCTCTGATTCAGAACAGAAGCGGCGGTTTGAGAGCCTGGAGTGGAGGACAGAGATGTGCAGATTGGTATTTCCAGGCACAGACGCGGAGCTGTAAAACTTCACAGGAAAGGACGGGTCACTCGCTGGCAGTGTAAATACTGCTGGGGAACCGGCCGCTGGAAGCCCAGTGGCAGAAGGATTTCCTGACCTCCGTTTGTAATTACAGAGTAGCTGAGAGACACAAGAGAGGCAGCACCCAGAAAAGGACTTCTGCTAAGTGCTATCTGCTAGCAACGCGGGCTGTACGAGAGCGAGACAACCATTCACATGCAAAATGGTGGCCACCAGTAAAATTGAATCAAATACTATGTTATACATGTTTGTGATTTTACATAAAGGCCCTGTGCAAATAAATCTTTCTTTGGGCCACAGCGGCAGATGGGCATAAAGGGTACAAAAAAAGAGCAAGTCATCCGCACACAGACACACACACACACACAGGAATACAAATATATCATACATACATACAGTACACATACAGACACACATGCACACATACACTCTCACACACACACACACACACACACACACACACACACAGAAGCGCACACACAGGAATACAAATATATCATACATACTCACATACAGTACACATACAGACACACATGCACACATACACTCACACATACACTCCCACATACACTCACACACACACACACACACACACACACACAAGCGCACACACAGGAATACAAATATATCATACATACTCACATACAGTACACATACAGACACACACATGTACGCACACACACAGACACACATGCACACATACACTCACACACGCACACACACAGACACACATGCACACATACACTCACACACACACACACACACACAAGCGCACACACAGGAATACAAATATATCATACATACTCACATACAGTACACATACAGACACACATGCACACATACACTCACACATACACTCACACATACACACACACATACACACACACACACACTCACACATACACTCACACATACACACACACATACACACACACACACACACACAAACACAGGAATACAAATATATCATACATACTCACATACAGTACGCATATAGACACACACATGTACGCACACACATAGACACTCACACACATATTATGTACATACATACGCACACAAATATATCATACATACTCTAATACAGTATGTATACACACACACACACAGGCACACACAGACACACACACAGTCTCACACACACACACGTCAGAAGAACCAGTTCAGAAAACCCCATGTCTTTCCTCTACATTATACCAGCCATACGGTAGTTTATTTTTCACTTCTTTCACCATCTGTAGCAACTTTCCCCCACAGACGGTCACAGCTGTCCTGTTTCATGTCTGCCTGCTCTTTTATATTCCATCCCAAATGGCTTCCCAACACAATGGTGCCCCCATCCTCAATCACCAGGCCCTTTCCCCGCTTCTCTCTCTCTTTCCCTGGCATAGCGCTAAAGCTTTAGGACTGCCCTTCCAACGGCAGACAGGCGTAAAATAACAACACGGGAAATATATCTGAACGATAAAAAAATACAGGCCACCAAAAAAGAATCGCTTGGATCAAATGGCTGCCGCAGAGTAAATCAGCTAAGAGAGCTTATCTTCGCCCTGCCAATCCCCCCACCGCTGACGACACAAGGCTGGGCCGCTGCCCCTGTGGCCCGCTCTCCCTGCCCGCCAAAACACTCCCGCTAAAAGGTCTCGTTCCTTAGCGCAAATAAGTCCATTCGCTTGATTGGAAACAAAGAAGAAGCACTTTGGGAACCCGGGGTGAAAGACAATTATCAAAAAGGGCCGCGCGCGCGACGGGAAAACAGGAGTAACCGTATGATAAACCCTAATCTCCTAATCATGCGCCATCTACTGATTAATCTGCATAGGTCAGGGTTCAATCAAACAGTGAGTCTTGTGCAGCAGCGAATGGCTGGGACCTGAAGCTCGAGAGGAGGCCCTGGCTGCAGCAGTAAAGCATCGGGGCTGCTAAGATCTCCATAAAGACAGTAACTCTCTTTTTCGGCGGGGCGACAAAAATCCCGATCGGCAGCGCATTCCTGGAGTCCAGGAGCATCGTGGGGGCAGAGCTGACATTTAGCCGCCGCGGGAACAGAGGGACCCGGACACAGAGCTCTCCTCTTTCTCTTTCTCTCTCTCTCCCTCTCGCTCTCTCTCTCTCCATCTCCCCTTCTCATTCCTCCGCCCAGTTCCTCCTGCGCCGTTATTCACTCCGCGGCCTCTCTTATATTTTATCAAACGATCAACCTGTCCTCCGCGTGGAGAGAGAGAGAGAGAGAGAGAGAGAGCGAGAGAGAGTTACGTACTGTGGGGCTGGGGCAGAGCGAGACGGGGGTAGTTTGGAGCGAGTTCTCCGTCTGGGCCGCGCGCAGGGTTAATGAGAAGACTGGAGGCCCAGAAACCCTGCAGGTAATTAGATGATTAGCACAGCTTTGCCCGCTCAGGCCAGGATAGCACATGAGCTGTCTGCCCACAATTCAAATGAAGTCCTCATCAAGTCCTAATACAATCAAAGTGCACACAATAGAGGCTAGCGCGATGACTAGAGCCCTCCTAGCAGGGGCTTAAGACAATGGGACTCTTGTTGAATGGCGTGTGGATACAAAGAGTCTATTCTCAGAAGTTAGCCAAAGCTGCTGTTCACAAATGGCAAGAAATGTCCACTGCCTTTATAGGCCTGAATAGTCTGAGCCATTAGGAGCGGCTCTCCCTGCAGAGTTTAATACAGTTTAACCCGTTTGGAGTCAGGAGACTTAGGGGTTCAATCTGTCCCAAACTAGCCATGATACCCCGAGGGATATCAACAGAAAGCCTTGCCGAGAGACAAAATGGAAGCGGGCTGAAGGACAGCTATATCGGCCTTCAGTCAAAATCGCGAAATATGCATTTATGGTTGATTACATTTGGAACGGCGTCAAAATGAGGCCCTCAAAAAAAAAAAAAAAAAAAAAAACAGTTGCCATCAAACGGCATCTTTCATTGAGCCTCTGTTCACTGCTGGGGAGTCCCTGCCACGGCTGGGCATTAATGCAGAATTAATGAGCAAAACTTCAGTGGTGCCAGCCCCCCCTCACCCCCCCCCTCCTCTGTTATACAACACAGGAGGACAGCGGCAAAACCAGGATCAAAGTGCAGCCTCATTCCTCTCACCCCACATCACTGTGTTCAGGTTATTCAGGCTGCAGTTCAATAGTTTAAACCTTTGAGTTGGCTTCCCCTGTTAGCGTAGTCCGGATTTTAAAACTCAACATTTTACCGGCAAACAATGATATCATTAACTTTCAACATCTGAGAGGCATTAACGTTTTAGCGTGTTATGAATACGCTCATGTGTCGACTTGTTTCCACGGACAATGTGAATTGCAACAATGGCAAGGACAAGACAAAAAAAAAAAACAGAATAAGAAAAAGATGAGAGGGGAAATAAAGTGAGAAAACACAATTGACATTGAAAATCACCACAGCGCGCGGTTTTAATGTCTGTCTGTGTGTCACAAAGATGCTTTTAATTCCCTAAACTAAAGCCCAAACAAAGATGTTAAAATCTGAGAATTTCTAAGGAACGTAGAGAGATCTGTGTTGACAATAAACATTAAAAAGATTACCTGAATTTGCTGCGCAACCAGGTTTGTGAGAAATTTAACCACAAAGGGGTAATGCTGTTTGACAAACTCTGACCGTGTTTTGCAGCTCAAGAATCCTATCTGCTTTTTTAATCCAATAATGCTGCAGCAAAAACGCTGGTTCAAAGGAAGGTCGTCTCCAATAATATTAAAAATGACTGTATTGTATGTCATCAGTCAAGCACTGCCAGCCCTCTGGTACAGAGTGTTGTAGTACACACTTTGGAATTTTATGCGATCTGCTTGCTTGCAATATATGTTAGCCATTTAAAACGGAAAATTCTACAAAAGGGGGAGGGGTGGATTTTATGAATGAGTATAAAATACGCGGAAATACATTATAACAATGACCACAGTTCAAACAATAAAACAGGGTGAAGTGGCGTTCAGTTCATTCTTAATTTTTAAAAATGTACTTAAGGGGACTGTCTGTGTGTGTGTGTGTGTGTGTGTGTGTGTGTGTGTGTGTGTGTGTGTGTGTGTGTGTGTGTGGAGAAAGAGAAAGAGGGACTAAAGATCTATCGGACCTGTGGTAGCTGTAATGGTAGAGTGGTTGTGGGGTAGTAGGTGGTATTGAGGGAAGGGGGATCCCAGCTGTAACATCAATGCCCAAAATGGAGGGAAGTGTCCCAGCCCACAGTGTGTACTGCTGTAACCACAACAAAGACTGTGGTTTATCCCACAATCGCCTTAAATAGCTCCAAATTATTGTTATTCCTCAAAGCGTGGAAAGGAAAGGAAATATAAAACGGCTGTAACTTGAGACAAGCTGAGAGCGGCCAGGAGATATTGGCAGATTTTATTACTCTCAGAGAAACCCCTGTGGCGATGCAGAAAACTTCCATGTTTAGAGTCACATTTTAGGAGAGAACCGAGACGATTACATCTTTTTCTCTCTTCTCTTCTCTTCTTCTGCATCTTAATCATGTAACAAGTTATAACAATGGCTCAGCGTTAAATCACGGCAAACTGCGAACTACAAGCTGTGATTAAAAACACAGTTTTACTCGATTCCCTGGAAGGCTTAAGACCGGAGCTTATTTAGTTAAGACTTTTATACACAGGCGTGTACACATACATATTCGCACTTAACACACAAACACACGTTGCAGGAATTTTCCTCGTCTGAACTTACATACGTTGTGCCTTGAAAGCACGTCACCAAGCTAAATAGTTTAGAACAACACATAGTGTAAATCTCTTTAAGAGCTCAAAGGGAAGTAGGGCAGAAGTCCTTACCGAACAGTTAACACACACAAACAGTTTACTCATTGCCCTGCCAGGGTCATATAAGGTAAGTGCAATATAAATATCTATCAGCATTCCTGGAAATGTTCACATAGGTCCAGTAAGTGCCATGTTATCTTTTTCAACCAGCGATATCCTTCAATTGTGTTGTGCACGGCGGGAAGAAACAGGAAAGAATGGAACCAAACTTTAATTCAATAAACAAAGGCATGTTTTATTTAGGTGTGAGACCGTTCGAACTTCACACCAATCAATACACCCCTTTCAAAATAACAAGTCCAATAATCAGATTTTGCCAGATTAAGAAATGAATACTTGAATAAATTATTGTTTTGTATCCTTTTTCATTCTTATTAAAAGCAAAGTACTGCTTCGTTGTGCATTTGAATATTGCACCTCGGTCTTCTGTAATTCACTGTGTATCGTAACAAGAAGCACGACGTCAGCTCAGTGTCCTTTCAAACATCTCCCTGTGGTCGCTACTCAGTCCTCTGAGCTACAGTGACCACGGATCAGCCGCCAACAAACGGCGGTCTGTCGGAGCGGGGAATCCACACCTTTGCGAGGCGAACAGAGCTCTGTTTGTTCAATCTGCGCTTCGCTCTCATTTCTACTCGTTAGGACGGGCAGCCCCATTACTCCAACGCTGTCCAACCCGTTTTAGTTCTGCGGACGTAGAGCAGCAAATCACGCCCCTGCCCCTCCCCACGCCGGCGTTTCCCAGACACAAGACATCTCTCTCCTTCCTGTTTGCTTCGCCGACGCCTCTGCAGTCAGCCAGCCAGCGGGGCCCGCAAACCGGAAAGGGCCGCAGTGAAATATTCCTCGCCATCCACTAACGCTTCCCCAAAAAAATTTACAACAAAAACATACCTCCATAACCGCTGGCTGATGTTCTTTGTTTGCTTAGTACCTGGAAACGTTCCATTCCCATAAAAAAAGAAATTAAAAAAAAAGATTATTATTTTGAGGCTAGCTGCCTCCCTTTGTCTTGACCGCTTGACTGAGTGAAGCCGGGTGCGTGACGAAGACAGAAAGTGAGAGAGGTGGAAAGGGCAGATGAAGGTATAGGACAGAGAAGCCCCTCCTATAGTGACATCAGCCTGTACCTCTGTGGCTGTCAGACACAACTTATTCAAAGTTTACCAACCCCGCAACCCAACCCCCTTCCATGCAAAGTCACTGGTATTAGCAGGAGGTCAAAGAGCCACCGCCAAAGAGACCCCTTTCGCTTGACTGGCTGCTAATGAGAAAGGATGTTTATCTAAGAGGTCAAATGCCTAGAAGATAAGGTCGTGACCCTAACATCTTAAGCCCCGACCTTTCCCACGTGTGGTGTGCTCTTGTGATTCTGACACCCGGCGCCTGGTTGAGAATTAGGTTGTAAATTAGCCCTGGCTGCACCGCCTGCTCCGGGCGAGTGGAGGGGGTGCCCTTTGACACCACATCATTCTTAAAGCCGACATTTGATGCATGCTTCTGACGGCTAGATGACACAGGTCATTATTCGGGGAACAAAAAAAGTGATCTACTGCCGCCCACCCCTGTCCCCCCACCCCTGAACGCTCGCTCTCTGGCAGAAAGGCATGGCGGTGCGCTTCTGATTTAGGCCTCGCTTCCTACACAACCGCTCCGTTCGCCATCAGAGCCATTCCTAAATGTGAGAAACCAACATCTGAACCCGTCTCTTCCTCTAGCCATGAACTCACTCATCCAAAGTCAACTCCAAAATGTTTCAGCTACATTGGAAAAATCGACAAAAATTTAACCGCGTGTGATTATTAATTTTGAAGAACACCACAAATGTTATTATGCCAAATAAATGACTCTTGGAATAAAACAAGCAGTTATTTAGCAAAACTAAGTTTTTATTTGGCTGCGAGGCTCGAGCAGTTTCTCACTCTGTAATGGCGACATAAACCTTTTTACCTTCCTCAGTCAGCTGAGGAGGCATGAATGCCCGCACTGTTTGGCAGAGGAGTCAAAACCGACCATGTTTTACTGCTAATATTGAAGCCAAAATGCTACATACAAAAATAACTCATCAAAGTTGGAGGATTATATACATTACATTTTATGTATATATATTACAAATTGGAAAGAAATTCTCAAAATAATTTGTTACACAGCGAAGATGTTTGGCAGTGTTCCCCTGCGGTTAAAAAGTACTGAAAAGTGACCGTTTTCCCCCAGCGAATGAGTGCGCACTCTGACGCCACTGCAGCTACAACAATGGAACGCGTGCAAACAAATTCGCCGGCTACACTCAAACTGGCGACGAAAATTGCGATCCCTCTCCTGCAAACACAGCGGAAGGTAATTACTCAAAACAAACAAAATGGAAAAAAGAAAGTAATGCCACGCTCCGCTTAACGAAGACGAAGAAAGTTTTTCATTGTCTGTCTGTGGTATGCTAGTGGTTTAGGAAAGGGGTCTGAGATTGGCAGAGCGTGCTGTGTTTTAGGCCCCCAAGGTAACAGGCTTCTCGGGATTGGCCGACGGGACCAGTTGTTCGTGAAGGTTGATTTTCTGTGCACTGCTGCTAGTGTACCAGGGATCTATAACCAGGGCCTTGGCTCACACTCGGATGCAAAGGCGACCATGACGGCCTACTGCCGATTTTTACAGTTAGTACAAAGGGGTTATGTCTTAATTTATCTTTCTTTGGGCGGGGGTGGTTATAAAGTAGTTTCTTTAAGATGCATGTGGGGCAAAAAAAAAAACACTTAATCACCACAGAATTACGCTTTTCCACTTCACATCAGGATGTGCAGCCTGCAGACCTGAGAAACAACTACTATATTATAGCACAGTTAACAGCTTTTTCATTTGTATTCATGTATTTACATCGCAAACAATGGTGAGACCAACTCAGCATAAAAATGTTCCGAGAAGAACAGAGTCATAAAAAATGCCATTTTAGAACCCCAAAAATTAAATGCAATTCAATGCAACGTAGTCATGCCTAGAATTTGTGGATTTAGAAACAAGCTTTTTTGATATCAAACAGCACATGGTCTGTTATCGTTCTCTTATTGGGTTGTATTTTATTTAGTCAAACACTGCCCCCCTAATATTACCATTACATTAATATTAATACAAGAATGCATAATGAAAGCACTGCATCTTAATCATAATTATTCTTTGATAATAAATACATTTTGATCGATTAATTAGTTCGAGTGCATTATTTTCAATTGAAACCGCCGCACTTGCGTACAGCTCTACTCTTGGGTACCAGGCCGATACTTGTAAAATGTTCTGCAGAATGCCCTGTCCCTATGCTGATATGTAGCAGTGAGATTACTGGTAAGTAATGAGGGTGATGGCAGCAGTGGAGGATAAATTTAATTACTGGCTTTAGCTGCCCTGGAGAACCCCACCTTCGGCATCTGAGCATGAGGTCAGCGTCTCTTCGGATGCCTTTTAATCAAGAGCGCTCCAGAAACGCTCCGCTGCTTTAAATAAGACAGAGGGAGAAACTCGATCCGGCGGGACGGGCCGACGGGAGAGACAGAGAAAGACACAGAGGGAGTGAGAGAGAGAGCGAAAGAAAGAGAGAGAGGGAGAGAGAGAGAGAGCGACAGAGAGTGCAAGAGACTGTGGTGTTAACGCTGCGGTGGGAGCACCTCCACGCCCTGTGGCCTCCTTCTCTCTCTCTCCTTCTCTTTTTCTTGCTCTGACACCTCTTCTGCACCATCAAGATCAAATAAAATCTCCTACTTGGATGATTGGAACATGAGCAGGGCAAAAGGCGTGTGAATAGGCTTTGGGAACATCTAAAAGGAGGATTTTGTAGGCCAGAGGAAAATTTGTTTTAGTAACAGCGCCTGTCGCCTGTTCCTTGGACCGATTTTCACTAAGACATGAAAGGGTCAGCGTTTTTATAATGAACGCTAGCCAAACTCTCAAATGCTAATGTTGCAAACGCTAACACTAATAAATTACAGACATCAGTTTTTTTTCTTCTTTTTTTTTTTTACGTAAAAAAAAACATGTTATTTTCATCACAAAAACAAAGCAATAACGTACGACAGTGAGGGTAGTCAGGGGGGGGAAAATCAAGTTTATGCTGCATGCATCTAAAAAGAGCGCATTTTTCATGGCAGTTTGGCCTTAGTGAAACAATTTGCTTGAGAGAGGAAATGATTGTAATTAAGGTGCTCAGTTTGCCTTGCGAAACAGAGCTCTTTCTATGCCTTCCGAGTGAAAGCCAGTGTTTGTGCCGCTGTCAGTGGAAGAAGGATCCCCTGCTGCCTCTAAGCACTTACCAGTTTCACCATTGGTGAATGGCCCTGGAATGCACTCTTTCATTTCATAAAAATAAAAGCAGTTAACATCATATTAGCCATTTCAGGAAAACAGCAAAAAGCAGAAGGGTTAAGCACTGCTAAGAATGCACAAAATAACAGACCACATGTTTCATTGTGAATTTGCGATTCCAAGAGCGAGCACCAACGGAAATGCTCAAAAGCAGCGCAAGTGCGCGGTGCCTCATTAGGCTGTTTTTACTGAAAGAAGAATGTAATTACATTACTTAAAGGTGAGGTAACAAAATACAGGTATTGAATTGCTCATGAAAGGTGGTGGCTGGGAAAATAGTACAGTACAGTTATGATAAAATCAGTGTATTCACACATCAGAACATTTTGATGCTTCCTGTTGTTTCTATTTAGTTTTGGGTCTATTTTTAACATTTACTTTTGATCACATACCAAAGAACGATAATTCGGTATGGTTCACTACAGCAAGCCCTGGAAAAACATACATTTTAAATATGAATCACCTTTCCCTTGATCAACTTGTTAAAAAAGAATTAAATACACTGCAGATTATCTGCGAAATGTTAATTTTGTATATTCCTTAATGGAAATGAACAAAAGGCAGACCAGAGCACACACTGCTTATTACGAAAGAAATTACAAAGTGTGTATGTGGGCTATTATGCTAGCTAGGCATGTTATTGTTCAGTAATGCACATTGTAAATTCTCACTGCTATTAGGGGCTCAGTGGTTCACCGAGTCCATGGTTCATTGCATACTGTGGTTTTTCAGGCAAGGCTTTGAGTCACATAGCTGCATCATTTGGAAAATAAAGAAAGCCTGGCTCGGGGCTCTACACAAACCTTTACTGCAGGTTGCCAAAAAAAAACAAAAAAAAAAACCAAGATCAGCTAAATGTGTGTGTGGCTGTGCAGTTGGACATTCACACATGCTTTTTCAGTTAACGCTCGTCCAGGTTCGTTTTTTTTAGCCCTTGCAGCATACCGCTACAATACCATGAAATTATTCACAAAATATATGCTGTATTGATAACCATTAAAACCTTAATATGACAGCATGTGCTGCCATTTAAAACAAAGCACTTGACTAAGCTCATGAGAAAAGCTAAAACGGTATTTTTTCATAAACTTTTGAAAAAATGAATAACTATATTTTTGACATTTAAAACAAGTATTCCAGAATGTTCCATACAACTTGTAATGATAATACAAAACTTGCACATGACCATTTATAAACCATTTTGAGCCCTTAAAACAACTGGTAGACAGACAATTGAGGGGCAAGACTTTGGCCGGGATGCCAACTAACTAGCTAGCAGCTTAAGTTACAAAGCCTAATTGTTTTCAAGATATTTTCTTATTTATAAACATTTCCCAAGTTTATATAGTTCATGTATAAGTAAAGCTCATCAAATGTGAAATATCTCAATGGAATGAACATCTTGATTACTAACTTGTAAACGTGCAGTATATCAATGACCAAGGATCGTTGTGTATGTACATTCTTTCTAGCTGATCCCTTTGGACTGAATTTCACAATTAATTCCCAAATTGATGCAAAAACCTTCTCAGATGAAATCGATATTTGCAATAAATTTACTTATTTAACATGCAAAATGAAATATGCTCCATTAAGATCATTGTAGATGAAAATAAATAAAGATCATTGGCCAACCTTACACATGTTTTTAGAATATAATGTTTACATTTATCTGCCTGCTTATGTAGTAAATATTGCTAACGGTTATGCTAACTAGTTGAGTAAATGAACTTCATTTTTTCATTACTCCACTGCTATTCTTGGAGGGCTTCCCTGTCAATGTTCACATTTCAAAATAAGAATAGTTTACCTGTTCACGGCAAACAATGTGTTGGGGTTCGTATTTTGCTACAAGCTGGGATTCCTTTCAGTGACAATGAACTAGCTATCAGATGGAGGATAGCCCTGACGTTCATGGAACGTCTAGCCCATTTTCTTAAATATTTGTTCAGAACTAATTATTATATTTAGTCAGACAATATTTGTGAACTGAACTGCAGCAGCTAATTAGCATTAAATATTTTGATCCACGGTTCGCTACATTATAACAGCTGTGGGTAGAAGAGAGAAACCAGGAAGACCTTGAAGTTACAAACATATTAACGGGACCTACTGGGTATTTCTGCTCTGTCTATTTCTTCTGTTCTTTTCTTGGAGTGAAAAGTGCGGCCTGCGTACAGCCACACAGATGTGTAATGAAAAGGTTGAAAGCCGGGCGCTATACATAAATAAAGTAAAATCTCTTCTTTACAGTACTTTCGCGCTCTGTATGGAAATATGTGCAAATTGAGGTACAACATCTACCTGCATTAAATCTAATATATTCTGATTCGGCTCAAGCGAAATATGTGATGTTTAAAAAACCGTTTTTTTGTCCTGAGTTCAGTCCATGCGCCTTCCTTACTCAGCACACGGGGATGAGGCACACATTTAGAATAAATAATCCATTCAATCATTTGTGTTAGCGCTAGTTTGCGCCTGATGTAGAGTTGTACACTTGGACAGCGTTAAATTAAGCTAAACTGGGTCGTCCGATTTACACGGGAGAAGCTCTTCTCTCCTCGGAGCGCTGGGATAAACAGTGCTGGCATGCACACTTTATCCCCTGATACTTCCTCTCAAAACTTTTATCGGCATACCGCAAAAAAGCTAATTGCTTATCTTAGTCTAATTTGTTTTGAAAACATTCGCAGCCTATCAGAATGGAAATAATTAGCTTTTTAGCCAGAACAATAACATGTGGAATGCCTGGGTAGTTTTTACAGTGCCAATTTTCATGAAAAAAAAGTGCCCAGTTGAGGAAACAGCGTGTAGATGACCAGTGAGAGGAACTTGGCACTGCTGTCACCCTTTACCTCTATTGCTGCTCTATTGGCCATTGAAGAAATACATTTTGTCTACTGCAGATAACATTCATGTCTGCGTTTTACAACAGTGAAAGTGCTTTGGGAGTGCCAATGGCATCGCAGGGTCTACATACATTGTAGGAATTATTTTTAAAAATGTTCCCTTGCAAATACAACACAAGATGTTTTTTTATTGCGCATATTTCCCTGAGCTCACACAATTAGGATACCCCCCACCATCGATCAACTTATATTTCAAAGTGGTCTCCATGTACTGATAAATTTTTCTATGCTGATGGACTGATGCTTCAAATGAGCATGTATAAGGGTTCTTTCCTCTGAAATAGTTCTTCAGAGCAGGGGTTTACAAAGGGTTTCACCAGACAGATTGTTCAATTGACATGCTATTTGTAAGCATTGAACCCCAATGGGAGTCTATTAAGACCAGAAAGCAAGAGTGAAATCAAACTGGACACAGTGACCACTCAGTGCTCCATATGCAGAGGCAAAAGAGCATCAGGAACCTAAAAGAAACACTGCTGGTGTTATAACGAGACATCAATACAATAAATCAATTACGTCATTAAAAAAAGGTCAAAGAAAAGAGATGTACTCACCTGTATGCACGAAGTAGGCCAAGTACAAGTCCAGCTCCTTTACTGAAACTCCTATGTGGTGAGGCTGCACACAAAGCCCTGGGTTCGAGCACTGTGGGGACTTTACCAGCCGTTCGCCATCAGTACTTTCGAGCGGAATACCTTTGAATAAAATCACCATGACCAGGTCCAACCTCCAGACTTTGTCTGCCTGGCGGAGGCAGTCGATCCTGCGCATCTTGCCCTTCTGGTCGGGGTTGGCGAGCACGCAGCACGGCGGCTTCTTCCCGGTGACGGTGAGCACAAAATCCTCTCGGAACTCCGGCCGTATGTCCTTGCGCAGCTTGGCCAGGAGCCGGGAGGCCCACTTCTGCTTGACCTCGGGCTTCTCGCCGAGCAGCTCGTCCTTCACCGCGCGCTCCTCTTCCTTGGACATGCGCTTCTCGTGCTTCTTGAAGTACTTTCTCTTGCGGGCCTGCAGGTTGAACCATGTGTAGGCAAAGGCTCGCACGTGGGGCAGCAGCGCTTCGATGAATGGATGGAATTCATCCTGCGCCCGGCGGAGAAGCAGCCGCGAGAGAGGAGACAAAAGGAAAGAAAGCACAGACACCATTAGTTCATCTGAAGATGAAATACAAATATAAATCATTAGCAAACCACAGCACATTCATCTCAAAATAATCATCATCAGATACAGAAGAGAAAAAAGAAGCCAAATATATATTTCTTTTTTATAAACTTATCACCAATAAAAGCAAAGAAATGTATAGGCTCCGTGTATAATAATTTATGCTAAATAGAATGAATCACATCACCATTCAGTCATAAAGGACCACGCAAATATAATACACATGTCCAAACGTCAATTTTTAGCGCAGCTCTTTTTCAAATGTTTATTTATATTTACGTAGAATTTTAAGCCTTTTAGTCTGTAGCGTTACCCCGTCACTGGGAAAGAAAAAGCATTTGGTTTTTTTTCTAAGCTAGAGGGAACAGTGTGAAATAAGGCCCTTCTAGGCCACATCTTGGCTGTCTGGCAGGAATGTTGGTCTGTGAGGGTCTGGCAGGACAGAGGAAAAACAATAACAGAGAGGGAAAGCAGAGAGCTATCTATTTTTATCTTTTCACCATACAGATTCATGTAAATGTCTACTTGGAGTTTTCCTTCTCGCTAAGTTTCGGTTTTGTGCCATTTGTCTAAAATGTATAGAACTTTGTGTGCAGGAACTATTTTTAAAGTTGCCTATTTGTGTGCAATGTAAAGAAGATGGCTGCTGTGTACACCTGCCACTATTAAAAAAGGTCCCCAGGACCGGATTTGGCTCACCCTCAAGAGCCCTCCACACCTTATATAAAACAGGCACTGGACACACGTATAATGTAAATTATAAAAGCACAACTACCACAGACACATTTTGAGCTGAACTTCAGAAACATTTATCTATTCTGAAAATGAGATAATCTAATCCTTAGTTTGTTATGTCAACAAAACGCATTATTTATTTTATTTTCACCTGACAAATCTCTTTGATGCATTACCCCCCCCTCCCCCAGACACACACACACACACACAAACACACACACGCACACACAATGTGGCAGAATGCAGTCACAAGATACACAAACAATAATTTGGGCAACCTACATAAATGTAATTGATCTCCATAACTATGAGTGCCATGTATTCTAAATAAGCAAAGTGGCAGAATGAGTTCATGGTAAAAAAAATATATATATATATATATTTTATTTTATTATTATTTTAAATTTAAGGCCCTTCAGTCATGACTACAGAATAAAATAATAGGTCTGGCTTCCTTCAGAGTCTGCTAATTAACCATGACTATCGCAGTAATACTATTGTCCAATCTGTGCATAGTGATCAAATACAGGAAATAAACACATTAGACATCTTCTTTCGTTTGCATGCAATATCGAGGACGCCAATGAATAAAGAATCAACACACATGCTCTAAATTGTACAGGTATAATATTTGTACATTAACAGAGTGTGTGCATTGCAGATGGTATGTAGATAAAATTTAATTTTTTTGCAGCATCAGGTACCATAACTAACCTCTTACGTGTTATCTAAACAGCTGCCATGTTTGTGAACCTACACTGAAGCTATGCGATAATATTCAAACAGATCGATTTGATTTTTTACTAATTTCATACGGATACCAGGACACATCCCTTTCAAAATCTGCATTCCAGGTTGACCAGATAGACGCAGAATTATAAGCGCCTAAAATGCATCTTTTTCGTTTTTTTGCCACATTTTGTAAGGTAAACTTGTTCATGCATGCAAATACAAAAAAGAATGGAGCGACTGATGTCCTCATGTCCAAATGGGCCACACTACACGCCATGCCAAACAGCACTAGCACTGCCACAGGAAAAGAGCCCAACTATCTATGGTGCAGGGTTGGTTGAGGATATGTTCCTGTTCATATTCTACAGTGCGCTTTTCCATATTATGTGCGCTGTTTTTTTTTTTTTTTTTTTTTTGCTCATTCTTCGCAGTTCTCATCAAGTACAGCACTCTGTGTGGAACTGATCCAGTCCAGGACAGTTCATCCGGAAGCTTCCAGTGCAGTGCCCTACTACTGCGCGGTATTGAGAAAAATAAATCCAAGCCCCAGTTACATGTTGAAAAGAATCCATGCTAAATAAAACCGCTGGCTAAATTCCAGAGTCAAAGTAAAGCACGTAAAAACACTCCGCAGAGAGACGGGCCTACAGCAAAAAAAAATATTAACCAAGAAATGCTCTCACATTTTATATAATCCCATTTTATCATAAATTATTATTTTATATTTTTATAAATCAGAATTAATTCACAGTTTATTTTATTTTTTTCTAAACTCATTATTGCCCGTACTAACATGTTGGAATTATTAGGATTACATACAGTGTGTATTTCTGGCTTCGTAAAGTACTCCAGAACCTCATCCCCATTATTGCAAGCACTGCAACAAGACTAGAAATCTGCCATCAAAGGTGTACATAGAGCACAATCTGCTCACTAATAAAAGTATCAATCGCATCTAAGGGCCCAAATCTTCAGGAAAAACCTAAATGTTCTGATTATATGAATCAATTCACGTCGTACAAGCAATTCATATAAGGAGGATGTACAATAATTCACAAACTTGCGAAAAATACAATATTACCATTTAATAAAATAATCAGCAATGTTCTTCAAACCAAGGGGTGTGATGAAATTTCCACACTAAACCTTCAAATTCACCCAAATTATGAATTGGAGCTAACTCTGCAAGCCGAACAAAATTAAAAATGTGGTGCAAGCTACTTTAACTCATCTATTAAGTTTTACAGCCTTCATGGAACAGATCCTCAAATCATGCAAAAACTAAGAAAGCTTTGGTGAAAAGGGCAGTGGTACACACACGTCAAGGCGTCAGCTGTACAGGGAAGAATTCTGCCTGACTTTCATGTAGACAGGACAACAGACCATCCACCTCACTTACAACCTAGTCACAACAACTCACTAGCCTGCAGAGCAACAACATACCATTGCTGCCATGCATACACATACACACATGCGAGCGAGCGCACGTATACCGTATAACACTGTACGCACTCGTATGGAAATGTGCGCATAAAGCATTTTTCATTACTGCTCCTCCGTTTTACTTAGTAAGAAAGTGTCTCAAACACGACTCGCAAACTGCAAGTTAAAGTCTAAGTTAAATTGTCCAATTTAAATGATACATTTAATCACACGGACCTGTATAAACCTGGTGGCAATGTATGGGAAAAATATACGTTTGGACTTTTACTTTCCCAAAGTTTAAGAGTGTGTTTATTGAAGCTGTATTATTTCCAGTGTTCAGCGGATAAAAGTGGCTTAAGGAACGCAGAGCCTTGCCGTTTTTGGGATATACTGCACAGGGGTGCTTTGGCTTCACCTCAAGACGTATTATCACCGCAAGCATGCACTAATACTTAGAATGCATGGCTCGGCAGTGCATACTTTACAATACCTACTTATTTTACTTACGCACATATAATTACTGACTTGGAATAATTACCTGAAATTTTGTTTGGAGAAAGCACATGAGATTTGCCTTTATCTTTGAAATTAAAACAAGCCTCATCCCAAAAAGTCTGCAAATTGCATCATTTCAAGTTAAGATTAAACTTTCGCAAATAAAATATCCAAACTATCTACAATGACTATCAAAGCAATATAATATTGAATGCTATTAAATATTACTTTGCAATAGGTAATGGTATATAATATATTGTTAATTGAGTGTATTCCCTAATTTCTCGGTGTTATTCTGTGTGGTTTCCAGCTAAATACGAGTATATTTGACATACCGCATTTTTTCAGTTTTTTTTCTTCAGATATGGACCCACATACATGCTTGTGTCCGTGTAAAATACATCCATTTAAAATGTATTAATTGAAATGACTCTGACATGTATGCACGCCTTATAATGTTAGAATGCCTTTAGCTTAGCTTCCAGCTGTGAGCTCATTCAGCACACCTTGCTGACAGATGTAATGGCTCCAAATAGCGGGCCTCTTACAACAATTCATAAATAACTGTAATCTTAAATACAAATGATGGTAATCCCCCTTTATTGACACCCACGCTGCTAGAACCACAACACACAGAACTAATTATGAAAGAGTCGGTGGAGTTTACTTTCTCCTCTCGCTGTGGCCCTGTGGAAGTAAACTCACACGCACGCACAGATTACACTGGCAGCTAACTCAGATCATAAAGGGTCAAATAAGATGTCAGCGAATCAAAGAGCTCTCAGCTGCTTCTCAGCCATTGCTGGCTCTGCAAGTGTCTGGTACAAACAAACAGCGGGGTTTTTTTTTTTTGCGCAAAGAAAAAGAGTTGTCCATTTGAAACGTTCACTGCTCACCTTGCACTGGTGAAGAGTGCAAAAGGCGAAGAGAATTTCACCACCGCCTCCTTTGTTTAACGTCAGTGTGAGTTTTAACTCACATGTGCCCTTTTTTCATCAGACTTCCCATCCCAGGTCAAAACAGAATACTGAAGATGACCTAAGTCTGTTCATTACAGGTTAGTCTAGTACAATATCCAATATGGGGGTTATTCATCTCAGAAATATAAGACAGAGTTTGAATGCTATATGCAGCTGAGAAAAAAAAAAAACATGTTTCCAATTCTTGATTATGTAAATGAGCTCACCGTGTCACAGCTTACTTTATGTGCAGCTCTGCGAGAGGTTTCACTAAATATTTTGAGCGCACTTGAGCAATAAAGCAGAAAGATAATAAAGAAACGCACAATTTTATAAAATATATTTTATCCACACTTTTTTGGTGTTATACCCCCAGATTCGAATGTTTTCATTTAAGATTGAATGATACAGGTTCTTTGATTATGGGCTGTAGTTTAAAATGGGCTACGGCAGGGTTAGGATACAAGCGATTTGCCAGCATTATATGGAAAGGCTCCACTCGGGCCTTTACAAATAACTTTAAATACAAAATGCAAACCATAATCCCAGTAGAGGTCATCGCTCATTTATTTAAGTTTCTTTACTCCTGGAATACTTTTGTCCACATACATTCCCAAACAATGGCAAATGGGCTCTCTAAATTCTAACTCTTTAAAAATATATGCTTGTACATTTTACTGTAGTTATAAAAAAACATTCTACTGTGGTCTGTTTACCAATAAAAATACATGTTGTCTGTTTTCTCATAACTGCATAAATTGATATCTTAAGTATTGCATATATTCTAAATAAATGTACAGTTTTGAAATGTGAACACTGCATTGATGGCTATCATCTAATAATTTTTAAAAACAGGTTCCACTTTAATTTACTTTCAAGTTCACACATATATTTAAACATAAGGACAACCAATAAAGTCTAAAAGGCTCCTTTGTCTATGTCCAAAATTGCCACAGAGGATAATGGTATAATGGTAAAGTGAAACATCAAACACCAGTGGGTCTTACAGCAAAATTCAGGAATTACACACAAGGTTGGTCCCTCAAACAGAAACCAAACATGAAGGAAATAATAACTGGAAATACTAAATATTTTCCAAAAATAACTGAAATATGAAAATAATCAAAAAAGGGTATTGAGGATTTATTTGTCTTTATGAAGAGGCCAAGTGCACCATGGACATGGTAGCATGACTCTAATCAAGTAAGATACATTCATAAATCATACAAACACCAAGACTGACTTATATATGAAATTGCAATGACCAATCAAAAGCAAACAAGAATCCAATGACAGTTAATAGTTTAGTTAAAGTTTAGTTCATGATTTTGTGTAAAAAAAATTTGACAGGAATTATTCTAACACCTTAAATATGGAGCCTCTTCATTAATAAAATTAAGAGAATAGACAATAATAATTCTAATGGAATCTGATGTCCTTTAGAATGCTGCGTGATTCCTGGATATTGCTGTGTATTTGTTTGTTTATTTATTTTTGTCTACATTTATTTATTTTAGTGAGGTCTGCAGGTCTGTCACCTCAACTTACCCCCGAAATCCCAGTCCCACATACAGTAATGAATAAAAGCATGCGCGCCTTGCTGTAACTCGTGTTTTGGCGGACTCCATAATCATTCCTTTCATTTTCATTTCTGGGCTCTACGTAAATATATGCAAATTACACAAAAACAACAACACTAATTCCGTGAAAGAGCCGCTAACACAAAAAAATAAAACCTATAAGGGTTAATAAACGCTTCTTTCTTAAAAGGCCTCTAATACTGACAGCAACAGAGTCGGGGTAATGCAAGAAGTTGCTTGTCCTCCAAATTACCAAATGATGCCTTATTATAATAGTTAGGCCATTTCACAGTATGATAAGCAAATATTTTTGCATCAAGCAAAAATTGTTAAAAAATCTACAACACACATTGCACGATTTTTATTTTTTTTGTTTGTTTCTTTAAATTCCACAGAAATTCGAGTTTTAGTATTTCGCAGATCATTCACAAATATCGCCACAAGGCGCCTGGGTGAATATCAATTTCCAAAAACAAGGGTTATTACAGATAAGTTCTATGATCCAAACTCGTGTGCTTCCAGTGCACATGGCTCGCAGAAAAGTTCATAGTTTATTAGTTTGAAAAGTGACGCGTATACTTGAGAAACTCGCATCTATTAGCCCATATTTCATAACTCTGTTCTTAACAGCCATCATTTTTTATAAAAGTCTATATTGTAGCCAACCGCAACCATTATGTTTAGCAAGACTTAACTGGGCAGTACTGGCACATTTGTCAAGTGATAAAATGCGAGTAAGTCTTTATATTGCCGGATCTAAGTAAAAAGTAAATAGTGAATGACAGCTAAGTGCAATTCACATTTAAAGTAAAGTGTGCCCGGTGTGTTTATTAGTAAGTTCACTTACGCAACAATCTATTGAAGAAGTACACACATATAAAAAAATAATTTAGCAAGTTTTGATAGATATCAACACGCGCGTAATATTATTCGAGTTTAATTTCAGTTTAGTTTTTTATTCTTCATATGGATCCTAAATATCAAAAAGGCATGCTAATTTAACTAATTTAATTCAATAACATGATACTCAGCACAATAAAATGCAACGGAAAATAGACAAATAGACATGTGTACATTTGTACGAGGTAGGCGCCATCCGCCATGTGGTAGTTATAGTACAGATGGCTCTGTCAGACCTGGAATGCATGCTGCACACAAAGTTACTTGTCTTAAGCAACGCAATAGCCCACATCGCGGTGTCCCACCCCAGCCAGGGAAACAACCCAAATGCAGCACATATTATTCATTACAGAGGAAAGATTCACTTACCTGTGTTAGACATAGCGGAGAATACATGCCTGCTGTGTTTTATTTTGGATTTGTAAGGTGTGTCTGTCTGTACAGAGCGTCTGCTTGTTATGTATGTTAAGTGATGTGTGTATGTAAATGTGTATGTATATGTGTACGTGTGTGTATGTGTGTGTGTGCGTGGTGTTTGTGTCCGTGTGTGAAAAGAAAAAAAGGAGAGAGACAGAGAGAGAAGGGAGAGAGAGGGAAAAAAATCAAGCCTGCTCCTTGCTTTCACATTTCCAACTCTGCGAACTGCAACCAGCGCTTCACCGCTCCATAGAGTTGAACTTTAACCCCGCCTCGAGTTACACAGCTTCCACTCTCCACACACATCTACTGTACTCAGCTGTTAAAGCCGTAGAGCAGTCCCTTTGCTGGGGTACACACAACTTTCACCAGTGGCATAATCAACAATCAAGAAAGGTCCCGAAGCGGAGCGGCTACAGAAAGCGTGCGGAGGGTTGAAGAACCAAAGAAAAAGAAAAAAGATGAATCGATGGACGACGGAATATTATCTACAAATGCAAACACTGGAAAAATGATCGTAAATAGCGCATTCCACCAGATCCATGTAGCCCTGCGCGCATTTAAATTGCTTAGCGCTTTCTTGTTCAGGGTAAGTGTATGCTTGTAACAACTACAAGCATATCAGGCATATGGTAGCTCTACCGAGCACCAACTCCGCACCGAGTCCGTCGGATTTAGTGCGAACGAAGACGAACGAAGAGTGAGACGGAAACGTATTAATATCCGCAAGACATAAGCAAGTGCTTGATAGCAGGAAAAATGCGACACCTGAGTTTTTTTTTTGCTGCTATTTTCCAAAGAGGAAAGGGTACAGAAAATCCCGATTTTCAGTCTATCCAAAGCACAGCAGAGACAAACCAAAACGTCTTTACTGTGTCCCACCTCGCAACCAGTTCACTTTTATCCACTGTGCCAAGAGGACAAACTCTTTGGTTCTTCTATCCGAACAGCTTCCGAAATATCCAAGATAAAAAATGAGCGATTATGCGATAACGTTCTTTAAATGTTGGGAAATATTAGAAAATATCCTCAATGTTGCCTCTGAGGAAATGGTAAGAACGCGATAGCAAGAACGTTGCGCAAGATGGAACGTGGCAATGTTTACAAAGTTAATAAAATGAAGGCGAAAACGCGACTATTCAATCAGTCAGCGAATCCAGACGCGGAACAATGAGTATTTTAGCCGCTCAAATTATTAGCCCGAGCGCCTTTGCCCTGGCACGTAATGGCTTTTCCCAACCGGTGCGTACAGCGAAACCCCTTGCAGAGCGGTGCAGTTCAGTTGCATATAATGCTTCCATCCATCAGAGCAAAATGTATATTAAACAAAGTGATATACGTTAAAAAGCAGAGTATTGAGGGAAGAGCGAGAGATAGAGCAAGAGCGGAGCAGCGTGCACTTGATAGGGGTATATACCGCCCCTTTTGTACAATGCTTAACTTTTGTGATACGTCCGACTAAGCAATTGGCCTCTCGGTGCTGTTTAACATTTTCTGAACAGTATTTTGTAGACACGCTGAATTCCTCTGCTGCCTGACAGTTAACGTTTTATTAGTTAAAGGGCCAAACGCCCGGTCGTATTATTATTATTATTATTATTAGTATTATTAGCCTATTATTATTCATAGTAGTAGTACGTTAAAACAACTAGAATGTATTGTTATTATTATTATTTCACTGTCTTTTCAAACTAATTGTGTGAAAAGAATGGTTTGATTTCACAGTGAAGTCAGAAAATTAATTATTCTAGTTCAAATCATGATTTATTAAAAACCTACAAAATACACACCAAAATGGTATACCAAGAGATATGGCATAGACATAAAACACTACAAAGTATGTTATAATCAAACTTTACATAACAATAAAAGTATCCCACACAAAATTATGTAAGAAATAATGAACAGGAACAAACAGATTATCAATAATTCTGTATAACTCATACATATCATTATGCAACCATGAGTCCTCTGATGCACTGTGCACTCTTAACCTCGGCGAGGCTACAGACATTATCAACGTACAAACAATGTACACCTCGTTTGCTTAGTTTTTTCTCTTAATATAAACCCTTGTTCTTACTGCTTTCACAGAGAGGCAGCATAAAAGCCATAACGTCGTCGCTAAGGTTTAACCATGACCAATGCCAATGTGCGTATGATGTATGGTTTAAAACCATAAAACTCATTGCACGAGCATTGCCCACAAGTAAATATATATGACGTACATATGTGAAGCATTTTATTAGAACTTGACTAGACCATTAATAGCAAATGCAAGTGCCCCTTTCACCTAATACGTGGGGGTTTTACATAATATGAAGGGGTACGTGGATGAAGGAACAGCATTTAACACAACTTTATAGCCTACTCTATTCTTTCTAAAACACACATAAAATTGCTCGCACGACAAAATCTCCCGGACCAGTCTTGGTCTATATGTGGTGGTGACCAGCCTGTGGTTGTGGAGTTCACTGGGATTCATTCGCTCACATTAACACTTCAATGGGGTAGCCGTCAACACAGTCAAGCAAATATAATTTCGTTTAAAGTACAAGAAGTGTAATAATAATAATATTAGTAATAATAGCTCGTTTATTTGAACGCTTCCTGATAAAAAATGTTGTGAAAATAATCCATATTTTAACTTGTATAGTAAAATGTCTTCTGTAGGTTGTAAAAATGTTTTTTCCTTTAATATGCATGCACATCTCTCCGAATTATTTGACAAATTATAGTTGCTTATTTTATATTACATGTTGCTGAGGGATTGGTAAAATAAAAAAAATTAGACTAAATTATTCTTGAACATGAACATGTGAAAAAGACAGCGACCTCTTGTTTTGTTCATTCTACCAATTAAAATATCACGGAGAAATACAAAATTGTGTCCATACTCTTTCGGACATAAAACAAGTATTAACCTCAAAACATTGTGCTATGTATTTTGGAGTGAACAACTTTTTTTTTGCTATCTACTATGACGACACAAGGAAGAGAAGTCAAATGTGCGCCCTCTAGAAAATGGTCAGATATTCGTTTGCTTCATGCCTGCAGCAGCCTTCCACTCTTACAGGCACCGGTCTGGCTGACCAAACACTTGAATATGAGCGCATGTGCAGTATGGTCTATGGGAACTGTAGTTTCACAAAAATAATGCCACACTTTGTTGAATTGCTCCGATTGTTGACTGTCCTTTTACAACATTGGCTATATGTTTTTAAATGTTAGTTCTTCAAACGGATTATTCAATTACTCGCATCACTGATAAATCTTGACATTACATAATGACATACATTTTCAATAAAATATTCGCAATGTCGGCCAACTATAAATCGCATAAATCTCGCATAAATCTGGATTTGAATCATATATTAGATAGAATCTAACACAGACTACTAATTTCTTAAAATAAGACTATCCCACTTCTCCGACCTAAATTATCAATGGTGTAGGCTACAATGCATAACCATTTAAATGCGCAAAGACAGAGGCTGTCGTGTAAATACCGAATATAAAGGGGATACAGGAAAAGACAATTAAAGTAGACTAATAAAATACAATCCAGAAAGAAAATCACCAATAGCCTAGATCTAATAATCATTCTATTTGAAATGCGTGATGGGTGTATACTTCAAGTAAGGAGTTCACACAGTTACCACGATACATGGATACATGGATACATGGCAAAAAAATTGTTCTGCTTCTCTAACCAGCAAAACAAGTTCTTCCGGCTGGAAAGATAGCTCTTGGTTTTACACGCGCAATACAACTTTGGGAGAAGTTCGCATATTTTGACAGGTTGCACTGCACAGCACCTCTTGCGGAGCTGAACTTGCTGCATATAGTGTCCCACCCTCTCCGTGTTTCATTTTTGCATCTGAAAAAATGCCTGTCTATGACTGGATAGTCGTCGGCTTTTAAAGTCAAACGCTCATCTGATTGGACGAAAATCACGTCACTATAGGTCCCTCAGCTAAAAAAAAAAAAACGTTCTACTCTACAATATAGGTTGACCGCGATCGCTAGACTGCTTTGCAGAACAGTACGTAACACTACAATATCCTCTCAATCTGAGCGCTAGATTTGTCCTGACACAAAACTAAGACCAACCAGGGATTGCTGGCAACCTCAGTACTTTTTCCACTTCATGCAAGCTAGCAAGATTCAAAGAAAAAAAATGGTGCAATATCTAAAACACTGACAGCAAGCTAAATTATAGATGATACAACTGATACTGACCGTAGGCTATGCATGTTCAACCAAAGCGTCCGACAGAATACCTTTCAATTAATTGCGTTACATTACATGCGCTGTTTCATTCATATTTAAAAAAAACACTGTTATTAAGGAAAAATAGAAAGGTTTCATATGCAAGTGCACGTACCATTGTCATGTAAAGTGTACGTGAGAAACTTTAAAATGTTGAGACGAAGTAGTGCTTCATTTTCAGCCACCTTTGTTATTTTTAAGGTGAACAAAAGTCTTAAAACTTGCTGCTGTTGTTTGACATTTTTGACACCCAGAGGAGATTAAAAGAAAGAAACAAAATAAAAGATGACCAATTGCTGCTTCTGCTGTTTAAAAAAAATCCCGAGCAAAAAAAGATTTTTGCAATAAACCCTTTCTTCCCTCCTTGATATTTGACAGCGATCCAAGCTTGGCAAAGCTGACTGGCTCGCGAGACACACTCTGGCTGTCTTTGCTCGGTTTGTTAGACTTTGTGCAGAAGTTGCAATCGATTCAGCGAGTCCTCGCTTGTTTATTTCCGCAATCGCTGCAATTTGCATAGTAACCACGCAGCACCCGAGCGGCAACGGAACGCCACTTCTCTCTCTCTCTCGCCATCTCCTCCCCTCCCTGAGCCTTTCTGGCAAATCAGAGCAACTGGAGTTGCGTGCCAGCCAGACCCCAGACAGCTTTCGGCGCTCGCATAGAAAACCGAAGTTTTTTCCTGTACATACTGCTGCAGAACCACACTAGTGTCCGTTCGTGTGCATCGCGATGAAGAGGGGAAGGGTGGGGGTCCTGCCATGCGCATTCTTAAGTACAATTTTAATGTATTAGAAATAACGCAACAACGAAATATGTAGCCTCAAATGCTAAAGTGATTTTATAATCGTACGACTGCGGCGGTTTACTTAAGCGCTGTTAAAATGGTGGACGTATACCATTTCTGGTTTTATTACATTTTCGTCCTTCTCATCAGAGTTCCACTGGTGGTGCAAGCTTTCAGCAGCTCGGCAATAACATCGAACGTCTGCAGCGGATATTCCTATAGCGTCATTGTACTGAGAGAAACGGCTAAGGTCATCCACGGGTGGCTCTTGCAGAGGGTCCAGTAGCTCCACGATTACAACAAAACGCATTCCCGTAACCCGTTTCGGTCTACGAGAAAGTGATGCGACGGTGAATTTGCTATATTGTTAAAATGGTTAATATATGATGATACTGTCTGAACCGTGGTTTGTCTTGCATTTAGGGATTATATAGAACCATATGCGACTGGAATTTCGCCATGTTCTATTGCCCTTGTGGTTAAATGTGTTTCTTGTTTTGTTTGTTTGAGGTACCAGGGAACCCTATACTGAACCTCGCGATTGTACGTCCAAGGCGTTAAAATGCTCTTGAACATTAAGCTGTAGGCTACTTAAATATTTTATTCTTCCTTAAATTAATTGGCACCGTTAATCTCGATACGATGCTCGCGTAGTGCAGCGGCAGTAGCCGCGACAGCCGGTAACGGATTTTGAAGACAGATTTTTAAAAAATCTTCCCGTTGAGGACCGTAGTACCGGCACAATTCAAAGGAAGAGTGACATTTTATCCTAAAGCGAGAAGCTAGCAGTTCCCACGGTAGCTAACGTATGTCGAACACGTTTATGTTGGGGGAAATGCGACGAACATAAGAGAGTTGTGTAACAATGCTTTTTAGTGAGGTAATGGAGCAGCGGTGCTTTAATGACTCCTAATGCTGCGCTTCTTTGTGTTCCAATTAGTCACACCAGTGAAACAAATAAGACTTCTGTCCGTTCAGAGCAAATGCAGAAACGGGAAGCATAACCACGTCTTATTGAGAAAGCAGCCTATAAACAAATGGCCATTCCTGGTACAGCTAGCTTGGATTAAATGTAGCTCCAGGGACATGTAGCTTTAGGGAGTCTGAAACGTGCTATAGCATAAGTGCAATTCAGTCCGTTAGCTTTGTTTTTGGGACTTCGCTAACAACTATTTTAAGAGGTTAGAAGGTTCTTCTTTACAGTTTCACACGGCCTGTTTTTAGTCGTATACTCCGAAAGATTGCGTAAAATTCGAAAATAAGATTAACTTTCTGAAAGTTCATAACCGACATATCATTTACATATCAGTCGTATTACAAATGTGCCAGACATGTGTTCTTTATATGAAATTCATGATACAATAACATTTTTGTGAAATGAGCTGATTTATACAGTCCTTAATACCATTCATGTAGATAGCGAACAATGCAGAAATGAGAAATTGTCAATTTGCTTAAACTGTAATTAAATCAATAAGGTAGTAGCGTTAGGTTTATATTGATTTAAAGACACATATATTACATTACACATGGATGAAATCATTGTAGTTTAGATATCAGCACTAGAAGGAAATCTGTGATTCACCAAAGTTATGCAAAACGTATCTAAAAGTAGAGAATAGTTGCCATAAAATGTAAGGCTGATAAAAACGTCTTATTGGTTGGTAAGAACTTTTGGTTTTGTGCTTAGATTACGTCGTCTCCTTAAACATCATATAGAAAGTCATTGGATGATACTGGTCTGTGATTATTCCTTAGTTAATGAGAATTTTGTGCTAATAAAGATGCTAATAAAGACTGGTCATGGGATAAACATTTACTTATCTGTGGTCATCAGTGTAACTAATTTCTTAAACCAATATCTTTACTAATCCAACATTTAATTAAAATAAAGTTAATTGCACACATTAAAGGCAACATATTTCAAATACGAAACATGGCACAGGCCTCTAAAGCGCATGGATGATCAATACCAATATATTTAACACAGTAACCACTGTTCTGACTGAAATATGAATTCACCAAAAGTTATCAATGAACACTGTAACGAGATTCTACACCTACAGCGAGGAATCCCTGACTTTACACTCTAAAGTTGTCACACATAGGTTTCACTTATATGTACTCAATATTACAACATGAGTGAGACCTACATAATATTTTCAATTGATTGAAATAAGAAAATGTGCACCTATTTAATTGTGAGAGATTGTGTAATTGTCTTGTAAAACGTAAAGGTAACAATGTCAGAGAAGTGGTATTTGGCATATCCTGTTATTCTTTACTATAAGGATCATCGTGGGCTTTTGATAGCTCCAGATCAGTTAGAAATTGTACACAGGAAGCTTACTCCAACAACTATATTACACCAACCACCCAAAACAACCAATAAATAAATAATTACAAATATATATATATATATTGTAACATCCACAAAGCAAAATACGTTTTCTAGATTGTTGCCTGTTTTAGTTTTTAGTATATTTGCAAAATATATATATAAAGTATATTTGCATCTTCTGTGCCCCCCCCCCCCCACACACACACACACACAAAGACCGATAGTAAAAATTTGAGCATTTCTTTATTTTAAACAATAAAAATACTGTAAATACCCGTTCAAACAGTAATGTGTATGATCAGTAAAAAGGAAGAAAGGTAAAGGAGTAAAGTCAGTGCATTAGTCCTTGGGTTTTTTCATTAGTGCGTAACTCAAGTGCACTACATTGAAACAGGTAACAATGCAGTGATACAAGTATGCCGTGCGTTTCAACAGAATGACGTAGCCTCCTGCCCGAGAAAGACAATGTCAAAAAGCGTTGGCCACTTTAGCGTAAACATTATGCTACCCACCTTTTGCTCTGTCTTGTGTCTGGAGAATTACGCACTGACATTACTCCACTAAAACTTGAAGACGAGCTATTTAATCTTCCTCGTTTTTTGAAGAGGGGGGGTTGATGAGATATAACCCATATTCGAATCGTAGGATACTTAATACTTTCGGTAATTGTCTTGTGCGTTAGGTTTACAGTCTGGCTGTTATGGAAAAACAGTGTTTGTTTCCGAAACGAAAAAAGAAAACACCAAGTATGCCCAGCCATGCCAACAACATTCAGAGAGGCATCTTGAATAAATGTGTCTGGAGTTGTATTAATAGATGTTCACAGCCTGACCACCAAGTGAAGAAACATGCGAGCCTGGATGCACTTCATTTTTACGCACCATATACAAATCAATGCACTATCGCTGAAGGTAAATTGACAGTGCGTTTGAGTGGAACAATTAAATGATAATTACTCAACAAATGTAGAACTATGTCTAGACACAGTTGCCCACGCCTCTGAAGTGGTAAAAGCTTGCCAAGTTATACCTGAAGTACTACGGTGACTGAAAATATCCAAGACACGTCAGAACAGTTTTTCGCCCGGCATAATTTAAGTCTGATTTCTCAAATACATTCTCGAATAGTTGCCGATTAATAATTGTTAATGTATGTTCTTATTAATTTGTTACTTCCCTCCAGTTGTCTAGATGGGAATTATTTGGAGTGGTTTTCTGCTCTCAGAGTAGTACCACAGCTCAGCCAATGTCTAAAACAAGGAGCTAGAAGAGACGCCTTTACTGTATTTTCTGCCAAGTTCTGCTAAAAAGATGTTTAAAGCCGCAGTCCTCATGCCAGGGCTGTCCAAGAGAGTGTGCCCAAGAAGGCGCAAATGACTGTTCTAGTGCGACAGAAAAGAACATGGAGCGTATTAATAGTAGGTTACTCGCAAGCTTTAACGAGCACTTATACTATACAAATCGATTTCAATGTGTTTGGAATGGACTTTCAGCAAGTATCTTCACTTTTTATACACGCCGATACTAAAAACAAATCAATTGAAGATGATGTTTCTTCTCGTCCACTCCAAGACGGTAGGAATGAGCTCGTATGCAAGGTAAAGAAAGTAGGGGAAAACGAAAACTTACAAAGGTGATTTGGCTGCGTTCAGTGTGATCAGTGTAATTTTATTTCGTGTTGCTAAATGTGCCTATTACGGTTGAGAGCACAAGTCTCTCGAGTAAAACGCAACCAATGTTACAGTGCCTATCTGAATTCTAGTGTAACGACCAATTAAATATGTTATTTTCAATGTAGCTCTGAATAAGTCCATAGCCTGAGTTAAGTGCGTAAACGTGTGCGTGCTGTACAGTATGTGTACTTAAAGGTAGTCGGCCATTTCATTTGCGGCAGCTAGAACGTAACCCGGTCAGGGATACCCTTTAGGACGCACGTGGAGAGGATTTTCGCAAGTTTTCACTGCATGTAATTCGAATAACTACTTTACCAACTCATTGCAATGCATGAAGTCTCGTAAAGGTTAGTACATATTAAATGCAAAGCATTGTTTACTATGCTTTAATGAAGCCAAACTTGTCTTTTGAAAAGTTTGTTTCTACGGTGGTACAGAAAATAATTTATCGAAGTAAACGTGTTAGTATCAACGTGGATAGTTGATGGAATTCTATATGTATTAGTAAGCATGCACCGTATGTTCACGATAATGAGGATATATACAGTATCTCAGGTTGTTATTTGTGGAAAATTAGACGCATCCTGAAAAAATGGATACGACATAAAAACTTGATATAATAAAGTGTGATGAAGTAAGACTTTGTTAGATACTTGCAAACAACCCTGCTACAACAAAACGCAATAACATTTACTCCATTCATCACATGGAAGCTTACTGACTGGCCCCCGTCATTACCATACCACATATACCAATAATAGACACGACAGTAAATACGTAGTGACGTGCCAGTACAACTGTATACAAATTGGATATAACATTTAAATCATAAAACATGCCGGCTACAACGGGGTCCGTGATGACAAAGGTAACCCCGACATAGACCTATTTTTCAGGTGTCGGTTATTTGTGACATTCCCTGGTGACAACAGAGAATAAAACAATTACAGTCACCGTCAGAAATGATGTAACACCCGTACTGTATACAGTAGTAATAACCGTAATATATATATATATAGTGTCAGTTTATGATATTATGTAGGCCTAACTCATAATATAAAACCGACAATCATTGAATAGCAAAACCTAAAAGTAAACATGAGAAATTTAAGACAAAGATCGGTGTTTTGTTCGGTGCTAAACAAAACAGACAGGAATCAGCCCACGGAAAACAATAAAGAACACTTAATCTCCGTGCATTTCATTAGAAAAGAATAGCCTAGCCTAGCCTATATCGCAGTCTTTCCATTCCACCTATTCGTGCCAACGACAGAACCACCATGATGTTAAACTCATACAGGCCTCTACGCTTAATCTATAGAACTTCGAAGCGTTGTGTGGAAGGCTGCATATGGCATCCTCAATGTTATCTGGAGAGCGCTTTAGATGGAAATGAATTACTTAAAGAGCACGTAAATGGTGCCAAACTAAAGCACACAAAGCAGCATATCATTGAATACATCGGTTTTAAACATTATTATTATGTTATAATAGTAGAGTATAGAACAATCCACAACAGAATGTCGTTCGTTTGTTGTATGGCTGAAATAATATATGAATAGTTGAATATCGATGAATCTGTTATTTGTTGTAGATTTTAAAGGAATATTGTACTATTACGGCTGGTGAGATGCCGATTCGGTGAGTCCTCGTTGATGAACTGTGCCTAGTCTGAACTACTGAACCCATGTCATTATTTTAAAAAAACGGCTAAAAGTAAAAAGTAATCCATATTAATAAAAGTGGGACACATTTTAATGGTAATCTGAGGTCAACAATGTAAGGGGTGTGTATATATGCAACAATAGGTTCTTTCGAACATTCCATGTATTGTGCATAAATTATTATAATGGAACCGATAACTGAAACTAATGGAAAACATCGACAACTACCACAATGACGATTCACTACTACGACTATACTAGCCTACCAGTAAATACACACACACACACACAAAGTAATTATGCATAATAATGAAACATTTTGAATAGCAAAAATGTCCCTTAAAAAACAATGAAGCATTTGATAAATTAAGTACAAAATAAGCAATTTAAATAATATCTGGTAAACAATGTTATATCTCTCTGTGAAACTCCAGTTTTGTCTCACGTTCCTCTAAGGTATTGCTATTATGACACTTTTTATATAGTACTGAGTCATAATAGCAATACTCTCTTCTCATTTGTAATATGTAATTAGTACATTAGATCAATCTCCCAAAAATGAATATTTTTGCATAAATAATAACAATACATTTTATGATTAATTCTAAGTAAACTCGTTTAACACTACGTAATTCACTGTTGAAAATGGTGAAGAGTAGCAGTAGGATAAACAGGCAAAGTAGGCTAAGTAGCAGCACCAGCATTGCTCGTTAAGTGCAGTACTGAAGTAAGGGGGGAATCCATGTCTTTGACGTCAGTTTCATTTTCATTCAGGAGTAGATGTAGCTGTGGATGTAATTGCTATAGACACAATAAACTTCATACTTGCAACAGAATGTAGTAATAATAATAATAATAATAAAATAATAATAATAATAATAATAATAATGCATTTGACATGAAACGAACTATTCTGAATGTATGCCACTGAAAATAACAACGGAAAATAAAGCCAAGTTTCGCTCGCACCCACCAAAAAATATCACAAAATCAGAGCTCGTCAGCTGCAGTTCGACGCTCCATCTAGAGGTCACACACTGAACCTACAATCTTAACTTCAATCTTCACTGAAATTTGACTGGCGACTAAAACTTTAAATTGTAAAGATGCCAGGCCATTCGAACTTAATGAGGAAGGGCTACACACAGATAAAATAAAAAATCAGGCCATAGCGGGTTATTCTAATGTTGGCTGACATTACCAGCAATGACTAGGCAACGATTGTGCAACAGAAAACAACGAATTATAAGAAGTAGCGTCTAGATTAGTCGTGGAGTTAAGGGTTCTTCATAAAAACGTTATAGGCTGTATTTAAATAACACCTGAACAAATTCCAGCGATATAACGCACTGAATATGACTTTACCACACCTAATGCGTCGCAAACAAGGTCCTACAAGTAAATAAAAAAAGCTTTATTAACCTTAAAACAGGCGATCTTTTAACAGGCTTAATGCTGTGATAATTGTGAGATTTCTTTCCACAAGGCTGCTCAGTGTTATGCACAACTCCCCGATTTCTGCCATAAATTTGATGATAACCGAAGAATACACTAGGCTATAATAGTAGTATAATAATAGAAGTGTGAGGCTGAAGCTGCATATCAACATAATATTTACAATATAGGCAACTGTAAACCAACATAAGAAGTGTCGCAACAAAATAATAATAATAATAATAATAATATCTAGTGTCAAAATGTATAATTCTCGTTAAAGACAGTCCAAAGATAAAGTGGCTTGGGCACGTTTCTAAATATTATGGGGCAAATATCCGTATGTCAGCACAAGTAGCCTAGTGAACTCAAATATGATGAAAAATGTACTTAATGTATTTAAAAACCACTATAATGATTTATGTTATAGCGTTGGATTAAAATGGCTGAAATACGAGAATCTCGAATAATTGCACGTATAGCCTACTTTAATACGTCAATCCATATTATTACATTTTCAATAAATATATTATAGGCTTTTTCGCTTGTATGTGCCAGTCGCTTTGTACACAAATGCCTCATCATTCTGTGATTAAAATTCGAAATGAAAAAAATATATAAATAATATCAACCTTTCAATGGTCTTCATTAAAATTTTCAGATAGTTCGGATAATACAAGAACCTGATTTATTTCTGGAGAGATACAAACCGATTTAGCCTACTAAATAAGCATAACTACTGTCCGAGTAGGCTAGTACTAATCATTTACAAACATTTGAGACATTTACGTGTGTGTATTATTATTATAAAATTATATAAACATAGACATTTGTATTATGTCCAGGGCTTAGGGGTTGACAATGAGCTTCCCACGGAATTGTGAGAGTATCATAACCATGCCTTGTAACCATAAGTTGGTGGTATTTCATCAGTTTTCCAGTTTCATCGTGCTCAAAGTTGTTGAAAACCACAAAACCTGTTTGGTGTTCAAGAAGAGGCGCGTTCCCAGCCCAGTGCGTTGTGTACAGGTGCACTGGTCAGTATACAGTGTTGTGTGAGCCCATGTTTCCCCCGCTATTGACGACTCTACCACAGGAGGGCGCTCACTTAATGCAAAACCAAAATGATAAACAAAAACATACATATTTCTCTGCGATCCAAAGGTTAAAAAAAAAAGGTGGAACATCATAATGTATACTTTATATACTTCACTGAAAAAACACTGAAAGATGGAATTTCAGTGAGTTCGCCTGACTTCAATTAACTGATCAACTTGCATAGGTGAAGCAAGCAACATGGTGCAAAGGTAAATGTCAAAACAGACAACGGGGTATTCACTACCATGACTGTCTTTGCCCTTGTGCACCTGGTCCACTGTTAGTGCATACGATTGAGGCAACATCAGTCCCACAACCTCAGTCTCTAGCACACCTCAGACCTTCTGCGTTCACCTCTCTCCAGCTCCCTAACCGTTTCCTATTTAGTAATGGATGCTTCTGCCTTGCCATCGTGGAAATGTAATGATTTCTGGAAGTGAGTGAGGTCATCACGTTCTGGAGAATGTTGTCCTCGTGTCACAGAGTCCGTCTCCCCCCCCCCCCCCCATTGCATACAGGGAGGAGGCGGGGTCTCTCTGTACCACTCCCCCTTGGAAGACCCATGAAATACAGGCTGAGCTCATCTAAATATTTACATATTGGACCGAAGTCTGAAGAAGACCCAGGTGACCCAGTGATGTACGCGAGTGAGTCTGTCAGTGTGTATGACCCAGTGAGTTTATATGGGTCAGTATATACGCGAGTCTGTGTGTATGACCCAGTGAGTTTATATGGGTCAGTATACATGCGAGTGAGTCTGTGTGTATGACCCAGTGAGTTTATATGGGTCAGTATATACGCGAGTGAGTCTGTCAGTGTGTATGACCCAGTGAGTTTATATGGGTCAGTATATATGTGAGTCTGTGTGTATGACCCAGTGAGTTTATATGGGTCAGTATATACGCGAGTGAGTCTGTCAGTGTGTATGACCCAGTGAGTTTATATGGGTCAGTATATACGTGAGTGAGTCTGTGTGTATGACCCAGTGAGTTTATATGGGTCAGTATGTACGCGAGTGAGTCTGTAAGTGTGTATGACCCAGTGAGTTTATATGGGTCAGTATGTACGCGAGTGAGTCTGTAAGTGTGTATGACCCAGTGAGTTTATATGGGTCAGTATGTACGCGAGTGAGTCTGTAAGTGCGTATGACCCAGTGAGTTTATATGGGTCAGTATATACGTGAGTGAGTCAGTGTGTATGACCCAGTGAGTTTATATGGGTCAGTATATACGTGAGTGAGTCTGTGTGTATGACCCAGTGAGTTTATATGGGTCAGTATGTACGCGAGTGAGTCTGTAAGTGTGTATGACCCAGTGAGTTTATATGGGTCAGTATATACGTGAGTGAGTCTGTGTGTATGACCCAGTGAGTTTATATGGGTCAGTATGTACGCGAGTGAGTCTGTAAGTGTGTATGACCCAGTGAGTTTATATGGGTCAGTATGTACGCGAGTGAGTCTGTAAGTGTGTATGACCCAGTGAGTTTATATGGGTCAGTATGTACGCGAGTGAGTCTGTAAGTGCGTATGACCCAGTGAGTTTATATGGGTCAGTATATACGTGAGTGAGTCAGTGTGTATGACCCAGTGAGTTTATATGGGTCAGTATGTACGCGAGTGAGTCTGTAAGTGTGTATGACCCAGTGAGTTTATATGGGTCAGTATGTACGCGAGTGAGTCTGTAAGTGCGTATGACCCAGTGAGTTTATATGGGTCAGTATATACGTGAGTGAGTCAGTGTGTATGACCCAGTGAGTTTATATGGGTCAGTATGTACGCGAGTCTCCGAGTGCGTGTGACTCGGTGAGAAGCCGTAGTCCGGCTGCCAGGTCCATCTCCTCTCTGCTGCCCCGGCGCTCGGGTAGTGCACGGCTGCAGGGGAAAGCTCGGGCTGACCCTAGCGGCTCTTGACCCACGCCCGATATGCAAATGAGGCTCCCCTTTATCCGCAGCACCAGTGTGAGCCGCTAAATTACAATAATTAAAAGCTCGCTGAAATGCACACCTGGTCTGGGATGGCTGTGAGGTACAGCCTGGGGGGGGGGGGGGGGGGGGGGGGTACAGGGGGCGGAGGGAGGGGTGTGGCAATGTTCAGGCAGTCTGGAGGTAATTACACTATCCAGTTATGTGGCAGCTTGCCTTCGAGGCTCCACACAGCCAGGCCTTATGAATAAACAAGCAGACTTGACTGTGGATCCCCTTTCCGTAATGCTATCACATTCTTCAGTGACTGCTGTAGTACACACTCCAGCCCACTCCATGTATGTATGGGTACATCAAAAGCCTGAGACAAACATTTCATATCAAAAACAAGAGACACTTGGACCTACACATGATTGTACTGTAGTGGAATTTGAGGCAGTGATAGAGTAACATGGCTTTCCTGTCTACACACTGTATATTATACTTCAGGCTTTCACAAACAACCTCCATTTAGTTTAATTGTTTAAAAACTAAATTTGGCACCAAGCCAAGTGTATATACATTTTTTGTGTGTACATGTGTAAGTATATAAGTGTATAAGTGTATGTACTCATGGAGTAGAGGCTCCAAGTTCTCGGAATTCTATGTTTAGTTTCTGGGCTTAGTCGTTTTAGTCCAGTTCCTCATATCTTTCTAGTCAAAAAAGCTATTATTGTGAGCAAATAATCGTCTTTTCATATCCAATTCATTCCGCACCCAAAGCTGTTTTCCACTGATGTCTTTCCGGTGATAATTACAAGGTTCCAAACATGGGATTTAGTGCAGTTCATATTTTCAGTCTGCAGAGGGCAGCAGTAGGTTTGAATGCTATTCCATACTATACAGATTCACTGTTTATGTTTTTTGTCCTCATTTAAGTAAGAACGTCAGTGTGGTGCACAGCACAATCAATGTTATATCACAAAGTGAGCCTCACCACTCTGCCATAGTGCAGTTCTAGTCCCACTTTACGGCAGAGCAATTAAGATGCTATTATGTTGTAATTACTCGAAAACTATTCAATTAAATAGCCACAGAAGCACACTAGCAATGCTTCAATTTAAGATCTGAATACACCAAAAATGTGAAATAACAAAATGTGAAATAAAATGGCACTGTGATAATGGTTAACGCCATTAAATAATTAACGCCTCAGTCAAACAACGACGCGTAATGGAAGCAATGCGATTTCCTCAAACTGTTCAGGGCCACAACATCAAAAATGCACACGGCAACTGAATAACGTTAATATAAAAATGACTCATTTTGAACCGTTAGCTGTGTTTACAAAAGTCCATAGTGAATGAAGTGCATGGCATAGTTAGGTCCCTCAGACTAAGAGTGTAGGAGCTGGGGGAGGGGTGGTTGTGTGGCGGTTGCTGGCTCCACCTGCTTTCCTGAGATGCCAGTGCTGGATCTTGGCCAGAGCCGTCCCACACCAAGGTTGTGTGAGAGACATTGAGGCCTAAGAGGCTCTGGCCCACAGCACTCCACTCCCTCTCACTCCCTCTCTCTCTCTCTCTCTCTCACTCTCACTCTCTCTCACTCTCACTCTCTCTCTCTCTCTCTCTCTCTCTCACACACACACACACACACACACACAGACACACTCAACCTATATGCTCATATTCACACACACACGGTCACACACACACTTGCACAAACACTCACTGATATGCATACACTTACACACGCACAAACACGTGCACACAATTTTTACATTTCCAGATGTGCTAAATGAGCTTTCCTCTTTTACACATGAGAAAACTGCACTTCCCGTGATATTTCAACTCCAACATAGTACAGATAGGAACCACAGTACTCTGTAAGAGTTGCTTTAACACTGAACATCTTACTGTGTGTCCACATAAACATAATATTTAGGATTAAGCATACTTTAATACTTTAATTTATTCAGTAATTTATTCATATTAATACAATAAAATTCATTTTAGGCAATGTGATATGTGCACATTTGCAGATTCTGACCGTTTTAATTTATTTTTTAATTTGGATTTATTTCTACAGGCATGGAAGACCGGCCACTATTTAAATCTGATCTATTTCGCAATTGGATAAATCTGTCAATGGAAACACCAGTTAGAATGCATACATTTGTCCTGGTTTTGTATTAGGCTCTGTCCACTGCTATACATATCTATATGGTAAATCAGAATGTAGATTATATGAAAGTGTCCTTTTATTCAAATTAATCTGGCCTCCACAGAACTTCCGTCTGCTTGTAAATATTTATTTATCTACAATGTTAAATGCCGCACATTTATGAAAACACCTCAACTCATATTTTTGTAACTTAATACATTCCAGTAAAGTTTTATATCTTACTGTAAATAATTTGACATTAAGCCTATGCTATTGGTTAGCCTAACATAATGAACATGTGAAATCTTACAACTAATAGTACAATTCTCAAAACTAATAGTACTTTTGATTTATGTTTTCATAAATATGCTTCCGGGAATGGTACTTATGTGCACTGATTTTCTATTTGAAAACCATACTTACCTTATATAAAACTATATAAACCATTGTCTCATTACCAGAATTTAAAAAGTGCCCATTTACCAACCCAAGCGCATTCACTGGCTGTGTCATTTAAAAATGCTCAAGCATTGTATTTAAAATAGCATATAATAATATGTGTTTGGATAAAGGACAAAATAGCAGAGGCAGTATTTTCATCGGAAGTCAAAACATTTTACCCAATGTGTAACATAAATTATAAAATCAAATAATATTCAATTGATTGAAATAAAGTAATGGTTTTACACTGGTCGAGGCACAATTCAATTAAAATACATAAAGCTGCAACATCAACAAAAAACAACAACAGCTAGCTAGCTATGTTACATCTGTATTTAGCAACTATATTCATTTTTGAATGAATGCATATTATGATCACTTTACGCATTCAATAGATATATGCATTTTTAAAACTACGTTGAAGTTATGTACCTTTAGTGAATTTCCGCTTTGCAGTGAGGTAATTCAACATTATATTTCAAATGACAAATGTCCAGAAATTGTTCAAAATGGCCACATGGTGGTGCCATTTTCACAAATCTTATAGTTTGAACTAATATTCAGACCTTTTGCAATAACCCAATTAGATGTTGGTGTTGATACAACTGTCCCCTGCACTTTGTGTAATATATGACTGAGGAGTATTCCTGAGACCTGTATCCAGGGTTCTGGTTGGTTAAAGGTGTGATATTAAACATCTTAAACAAATCTATAAATAACTGCTCTATTTTATATAAAACACTGGAATACCAGTGTATGTTTTCTACTGGAATACCTTTTTATTTTTACATGTTGATTTCATGTTCAAATTAATAATAATAATATATTATGTTCTTAAGAATTAGTCACCTTTCAGTCCTCAAACCGTATTCCAAACTGAACTTAAATAATATGGCTGTGCTTAGATAGGAAGGTTCAGGAAATAAAATGGAATAAGCCACACAAAGATTGTCAGTAAATGTTAATTCCTTTACATTATCAGTTAATGTGCCCTGGTAAAAATAGAATAATTGCATCCAAAACAATGTTGATGAATGCTGAACGACAATAATATTTCAGCACACCTCATACCGGTGCAAAAAATGTGGGCCAATATTTTTACTTGAAGTTGGTATAGAAAATACGTTTCAATGCACTCATTTTGTGCTCGAGACAATAGAGGTGCAATACAAAACAAGCCATTTCAGAAAAGAGGGTCGACGTCTTATCAAAATACATGTAGTATAATTTTTTTTTTTAAACGCTAAATTTTAACATTTGCATAAAAGTTACCTGCACATACCAACACAAAAAAAGAAAAACAATATAATTGAAAAAAAAAAATTCATGAATGTTGAACTGTAATTTAGTTTGAACACTTTAGCTTTTGGAATATGTATTTAATGTACTTTCATATGAGGTTTTTTATTGTGCGTCATAGTGTGCAGTTATACTCCAATGTGCCAGATGTAATCACCGAGGCAGTCTCAACCAGGGCATTTATAACTGTAATAATTAACAAATAAATAAAAGATGTTTGGTTACATTGCCCAAATGTGTTTTAGTGCTTTTCTGAAATTACTTATTTTAATTATCTATTTGTAATAAAATGTAAAAACTCAAGGGGCAAGGAAGTCTTCATTCAATTAAATATTCCCAGAAAGCGACGTGATTAATTAAAAAATAATTTCAGCTTTCTAAAAAAAAAAAAAAAGCTTCCTGTTGGGTTATGACCTTTTTAAGAATTACACAGACAGACACAGCGATATTAAGACCTGTATATACCGAATAGTTACATTTGGTGTTAAAAAAAAATCCACCCCACAGCACTGCCCGTTTCGAACCAATCTATCATTTCATCTCAACGCGGACAAGCTGTTGTGATATTTACTGAATGGCTGTGCTCGTATCAGGCCTCCGTCCTGGAAGCCAGAGCGCGACAGAAGCCTTGATAAAAAGATAGACAGTTGTGCTATGAAAGGGAAGTAAGAAATAACAGATGGGTTGAGGAAGAGCAGGAGGAGACAGGAAAGCTGCACATGTCAGAGAGATGAGAATGCCCACAGTACAGCACACACACATCCATATGCAAGCACAGTATGCACACACATACACATGTACAGTATACTAGCACAGTATGCACACACATACACATGTACAGTATACTAGCACAGTATGCACACACATACACATGTACAGTATACTAGCACAGTATGCACATTCATACACATGTACAGTATACTAGCACAGTATGCACACACATACACATGTACAGTATACTAGCACAGTATGCACACACATACACATGTACAGTATACTAGCACAGTATGCACACACATACACATGTACAGTATACTAGCACAGTATGCACACACATACACATGTACAGTATACTAGCACAGTATGCACATTCATACACATGTACAGTATACTAGCACAGTATGCACACACATACACATGTACAGTATACTAGCACAGTATGCACACACATACACATGTACAGTATACTAGGCCTGGGTATTGGGAGATGCCTCGCTATACTATACACATGCTGATACATATTGGGGATACTATTTCAAAAAAAGTTTTAAAAAACCGAATCAGATATCATTGGCGGAAACAAATTGTTTATTATGATCAATAAAAATGGCTGAAAAAAATCATATAATGCCAGCCGAGAACAAGAAAAAATACACAAAAGCCTTGGGTATTCATCGTTTTTTTTTTCATGGTTAAATATCTACTTACAACAGCGCCTCATTGGTAATACAAATGTTCACATTTCATGGAAAGAAAACTATAAACATCAATACACCAATCGCATTAAGAGGTAAGGTGTGATATGTTTTCATATTGATATTTTGAGCACAGCCCTAAAGTGCATTCTCATTCCTGTGTTCATACACGTGCATGCACACACACACACACACACACGCACGCACACTCGCATACATGCACGCACACACATGCACGCGCACACACACACACACACACGTGTGCGCGCTCATGCACACACACACAGGCCAGCAGCAGCAGGTACTGGTGCTGCGTTTGGTTAGGGAGCCTTTGAAGGGTCTGGTCCCTGCTTCTTTCCAGCTGCACGTGTGACAGACTGATGTAATTACAGTGAGCCTCGGCCGTCTGCCTGCCTGTCAGTCACACCGTCTCACAGAGACCTGCCATTCATTCTCCCTTCTGTGGCAAAATGTCAAGCTTCTCTGTGCTATAAATTAAATCCTGGGTTAAAAGCACGCTCCAGCCACCCGTCAACAATGTTAGATTTCACACCAAGGCTGTAGGCCTGGCCTGCGTCAATCCTGAGAGCTGTCAATAACCCATCATCGCCACACATATCAGCCAGGGCACATATGTGCAGCCCCACCCCCCAGATTCTCATGTTCTGCTTATTACAATCAGACTCATTCAGCATCCTAAAGTCCGATTTACACCCTCGCACAAAGAAAAATATGCTTTGCTTTTTTTTCAAATAGGAGAGCAATGATAGCAATATTCAACATCAGTAATATGTGCCTTCTGGGGTTCTCATACCACCATGCACACACACACACACACACACTCACACAAACTTCCCACACATGCTGTACACATACGTTTGTACACGCATGCATATCTGCGTACGTATGCGCAGGCACACACACACACACACGCATGCACTCGCACGCACATACACAATTTTCTCACACTGCTTCACTTCAGCTGTCCAGCAGCTTGTCCACGCACACTATGTTTGGTCGGGCCCAGACTGAGGAGGAGCCCAAAATTCTTCTTTAAAACCCGCCTCCGGGCAAGTTTACTCCATATGCAAGCTGTTGGCAAAGCCAGGCATATGCTGGGTGGATCTGACACATCTCACCCCTCCCCCTCACTCCTTCTGTCTGCACTCAAGCAGTCTTGGGCTGAGAGCGGCGAGAGGAACGCCAGGAGCGGGCTAGCGTTTGGACGGGCTGAGCGCGGTGAGGGAACGCCAGGAGCGGGCTAGCGTTTGGAGTTCCAGTCTGCACTCCACGCATGTACATCTTCAGAGGAGACCCCACTGAACTGAGCTTGTCTGCGCATGAAGTTACAGCAGCCTATTCCCCATCCCACAGAGAGGTTCAAACAGGGGGTGCATCTCATTCTGTAACACCAATACATACATGACACACATACATACACACACACATATGCATACACACACACACATGCATGCACATGAGGGGGGTTCACACACACACACACACCACGCACAGACAGTGACACACCACACACACACACACACAACATGAGAAGACACCTGACAGCTGTTCCCTCCAAACAATAGCAGACTCAAGCACACAGCTGGGTGTGGATGCCCTGCATATCCCCTCCCCCTTTTCCTTGCGGCGCTCTCTGCCATCACGGTTTAATTGACAGGTGACTCGGATGAAATTATCTAAAAGGAAGAGTCCAAGCGGATGTGCTAATTGCGGCAGTCCATTATGGCGGGGGGAATCCTTCAGCGAGTGTAAGCGCCCAGGTTGTTCTAGCGCAGCTGCGCGGATGAGAGGGAGAGAGGCCGCGCGCGCGGGGAACATGGGAAGCATATTGACATACATTAGAGTGAGATCATCTGAATGGCCCGTATACACGTACATACGAAGAGACCATTACCTCAATCGTCGAGCCACTTGGACGCTGTTCGGTCTCAAAACTAGTCACCTGCTCCTTAACTTGGCCGTCGTTTTTCTTTTTTTAAATGAAAGGATTCTGCGCAGATCTCTGGAAAGATTACCAATTAAGAGTCCCCACATTGCCGTGTAATTCGTGCCAAGTCATTAAAGACGGAAGCGCTTCAGATAAACACCCCCCCCCCCCCCTCCCCTCTCCCTCCCCTCCCCTCTCCCCTCCCTGCACCGGTACCTGTGCTTAAAAGCATCGCAGAACACTGCGTTGATTGGAAATCTGGAAGCCCACTTCTTTTAATTTGGGTTGTTATTTATTTACGGCGCGCTTTGTCTGCGGAGTGAGCGGGTGCACGGTTTTGTGAGGGGGGGGTGGGGGAGCGGAGGGGTTGGCAGTGCCAGGCCATTGTGCCCCTCCGCAGCAGCCTGAGACAGGGAGCCAGTTTGGGCTGGGGTGAGCGGCGGCTCCCTCTCCCTCTCCCGGGGTGTGACTAACACGGGGCGACAGTGCCAGGGATGGGGAAGCCCGTGGCCCTTGCCAAGGCAGCTTTCGCTGCTGTCCCCGGCTCAAGGCGCCCTTTGTTGTTGCCCCGCTATCTTCCCACAACATGCGCTTCTGTCAGGCCGGAGCTGGCAGAACCCCCTCTGATGATAAAAAAAACTAACAAAATCCTCTTAATGTTTCTTTTAACATCTTCATTTTCAATGCAGTCCTCTCCCTCGCCCCCCGCTTTGCATACAGAAGAGGGGGTGGGTGGGGGGGGGGGGGGGCATTAGGCGACACAAAAATAAAACGAGGATCGTGAAACATTACATCCCCTGTGCGAAATGGCAAAATGGGCGCGAGAAGCTCCCTGACTTGGGACGGCTGATCTTGCGTCGGTCCCATTCTGCCGCGCTGTAATGAGAGTGTAATCCCAGACGATGGTGTGGAGCTGCGTTTCACCAGGGTCCTGTGGTCTGTGGTGTGACCTAAACACAGCGGCTCACAGGAAGAGCCTATCACTGGAGAACAGTAACGGTGCAGCTGCAATACAGGAAGTGCAGCCGGTTTATTATTTCTACAGTACAGGTCGGTTCTCTCTGGGAACTTTCGCTGAAATCTTTTTAAAAATAATGTTCTGCAGGCTTGTTTGGAATACATGGCTTGTTAGTATTAAAATATAAATTGACATTTTAACAAGTGTGATATCTGAAAATGCACCTCTCACCACATACAAGTGAGCCCTTGAGTTGTTCCTTCATATTTCAAAGGATTATTAGAAAGAATAAAAACAGGTTATATCGATGCAAAAAGTATGGTGTTATTGTATTTTCTAAATACTCCGTTTTCTCTTAAATTTCCACCTGCCTCGAAACAACTTGCCAACACTATGATCTCTCTGTTGGAGTAATGGCTCCCCCTCATGGCCACCAACAGCAAGTACAGACAAAGAAAGAGCAGATCCAAGAAATAGTGAAATCGACCCATAAATGTGGATGCCTGACTGCGTGTGAGTGTACCAGTTTCACACTGCTGAATACTTCACCTCGTTCCGTTTACACCATCAACCTATTTGCTTTGTCTCGAACCGGTAGAACAGCTGTTTATTGGCAAATCCCATCATGCAGTATTAAAACAGCATGAAACGAGACAAAGGCAAGCGTTTTCATCTGGAACGGATTCCTTACAAAGTACAGCAATAACTATTGCTCTTGGAACAACGGCTTGCCACTACCGTACAGCATTACAGTCTGGTGTCAGCGTGCGGTCTAGTGTCCCAGCACTCTGAAACTCTGTCTGTATTTTCCCTGCTGGTATAGGTCAGCCCCCTCCCCACCTCACCCTCACCTCGCCTCCAGCTGTGAGAGGGAGGAATATCCAAGGTCTCTCTCTGTACCGGAGGAGGAATCTTCAGCGAGGGGTCAGAGAAGGTTCGTCTAGCCTCCAATGTAAACCCCACAGATTACGCTCTCAACAGAAATTGGTTTTGTCCAAAAAAAAGCAAAGCAAAAAAAAAGCACCCGGCTCAGAAAACAGATGTGGCTGCAGGCTACGAGGAAGTCTAATAATATACAAGACTACTACATCTAAGCCTTTTCTCCTTCCTGTTTCACTCCTTCTCTTTTGTACCGTTCTTCTTTTTGAGTACGCCGGCCCAGCTGTTCAGGCAAAACCCTCTTATCAATAGACGGACAGGCAGGACAACAAACGAAGGGGTTCAGCGACGAGTAATGTTTGGCCTTCCCACGAGAGATATCCGCCAGTACACACTTTATTATTCTCATTTTGTATAGGATTCGAAGTGCTTCTTTTGCATTTTTTATTTTAACGAGCAAAGTACGCCCCCTACCGTTTACATAAAAGAGCACAATGCAGTTTCAGCTGCAGAGCTCTCGGAGGAGGTGTGCATACAAAAGCCTGCCGTAAACCACATCAATCACATCCGTCCTGCGAGGTGTGAGGTCCCGCTCTATGCATTATAGACCTTCATCAATGCCTTCTGCTATTCAAACATATCAAGCGCTTTCCAGGTGCGGGTGTGCATTCTGAATGGCAGGTAAGGCCAGGTGAGTGATGAGAGTGGCGGGGGCGAGACCAGCCAGGGGTGAGCTGGATATGAAGGATGCTGGGAGCAGAAGTGGGACACGGGGACACCATCACTCACCGTCTGTCTCCTGACTTCTCAGCAAGAGCTGGAGAGGTGATACAGTACAGGGCGTGTATGTGTGTGTGTGTGTGTGTATGTGTGTGTGTGTGTGTGTGTGTGTGTGCGTATGTGTGTGTGCGTATGTGTATGTGTATATGTGTGTGTGCGTATGTGTGTGTGTGTGTGTATATGTGTGTGTGTGTGTGTGCGTGTGTGTATGCTTAATCATGTGTGCAAGTGTGAGACTGAAGGAAACTCCCAACACTCTCATTCGCCTCAGACTAGGACTGTGAGGAGTTCATCTGGTTCCCATATTTCCCACTGCTTCATACTTCCTTTCTTGTGCCGAGTAAAAATGCCACAGCCTCACTCTGTCGTGTGCTGCCTGCTTTGTGTGGTTGCAGCCTGTGTCTTACGAATGCTATGCTGTGTAGTGTGCATTGTGTAGTCTGAGTGTTACGAATGCTATGCTGTGTAGTGTGCATTGTGTAGTCTGAGTGTTACGAATGCTATGCTGTGTAGTGTGCATTGTGTAGTCTGAGTGTTACGAATGCTATGCTGTGTAACATGCATTGTGTAGTCTGAGTGTTACGAATGCTATGCTGTGTAACGTGCATTGTGTAGTCTGAGTGTTACGAATGCTATGCTGTGTAACGTGCATTGTGTAGTCTGAGTGTTACGAATGCTATGCTGTGTAACGTGCATTGTGTAGTCTGAGTGTTACGAATGCGATGCTGTGTAACGTGCATTGTGTAGTCTGAGTGTTACAAATGCTATGCTGTGTAACGTGCATTGTGTAGTTTGAGTGTTACGAATGCTATGCTTTGTAACATGCATTGTGTAGTTTGAGTGTTACGAATGCTATGCTTTGTAACGTGCATTGTGTAGTCTGAGTGTTACGAATGCTATGTATTTGTAGTGTGCATTGTGTAGTCTGTGTGGTATAGTAATATGCTGTGTAGTGTGCATTGTGTAGTCTGTGTGGTATAGTAATATGCTGTGTAGTGTGCATTGTGTAGTCTGTGTGGTATAGTAATATGCTGTGTAGTGTGCATTGTGTAGTCTGTGTGGTATAATACTATGCTGTGTAGTGTGCATTGTGTAGTCTGTGTGGTATAGTAATATGCTGTGTAGTGTGCATTGTGTAGTCCGTGTGGTATAATAATATGCTGTGTAGTGTGCATTGTGTAGTCTGTGTGGTATAATAATATGCTGTGTAGTGTGCATTGTGTAGTCCGTGTGGTATAGTAATATGCTGTGTAGTGTGCATTGTGTAGTCTGTGTGGTATAGTAATATGCTGTGTAGTGTGCATTGTGTAGTCCGTGTGGTATAGTAATATGCTGTGTAGTGTGCATTGTGTAGTCTGTGTGGTATAGTAATATGCTGTGTAGTGTGCATTGTGTAGTCCGTGTGGTATAGTAATATGCTGTGTAGTGTGCATTGTGTAGTCTGTGTGGTATAATAATATGCTGTGTAGTGTGCATTGTGTAGTCTGTGTGGTATAGTAATATGCTGTGTAGTGTGCATTGTGTAGTCTGTGTGGTATAGTAATATGCTGTGTAGTGTGCATTGTGTAGTCTGTGTGGTATAGTAATATGCTGTGTAGTGTGCATTGTGTAGTCTGTGTGGTATAGTAATATGCTGTGTAGTGTGCATTGTGTAGTCTGTGTGGTATAGTAATATGCTGTGTAGTGTGCATTGTGTAGTCTGTGTGGTATAGTAATATGCTGTGTAGTGTGCATTGTGTAGTCTGTGTGGTATAATAATATGCTGTGTAGTGTGCATTGTGTAGTCTGTGTGGTATAATAATATGCTGTGTAGTGTGCATTGTGTAGTCTGTGTGGTATAATAATATGCTGTGTAGTGTGCATTGTGTAGTCTGTGTGGTATAGTAATATGCTGTGTAGTGTGCATTGTGTAGTCCGTGTGGTATAGTAATATGCTGTGTAGTGTGCATTGTGTAGTCCGTGTGGTATAGTAATATGCTGTGTAGTGCGCATTGTGTAGTCCGTGTGGTATAGTAATATGCTGTGTAGTGTGCATTGTGTAGTCCGTGTGTTATAGTAATATGCTGTGTAGTGTGCATTGTGTAGTCCGTGTGGTATAGTAATATGCTGTGTAGTGTGCATTGTGTAGTCCGTGTGGTATAGTAATATGCTGTGTAGTGTGCATTGTGTAGTCTGTGTGGTATAATAATATGCTGTGTAGTGTGCATTGTGTAGTCTGTGTGGTATAATAATATGCTGTGTAGTGTGCATTGTGTAGTCCGTGTGGTATAGTAATATGCTGTGTAGTGTGCATTGTGTAGTCCGTGTGGTATAGTAATATGCTGTGTAGTGTGCATTGTGTAGTCCGTGTGGTATAGTAATATGCTGTGTAGTGTGCATTGTGTAGTCCGTGTGGTATAGTAATATGCTGTGTAGTGTGCATTGTGTAGTCCGTGTGGTATAGTAATATGCTGTGTAGTGTGCATTGTGTAGTCCGTGTGGTATAGTAATATGCTGTGTAGTGTGCATTGTGTAGTCTGTGTGGTAGGATTCTGTGCATGTTGTAAACATAGTATGTATGATGGTGTGAGCCTCTGGCACAGAAGAATGAAGGCTGGGGCAATAAAGGACCACACAGAACAAGACAAATTGGAACAAGAATGCCAGAGGAAGTGTTTAGATTTCGGTTTCACTTCCAATAAACCTGACATCCAGCAAGTGTATTTAATTTCCCTGCCTTTTGCTCTCTCATATCCCCCCCCCTTACTGCAGCGTTCAATAGATGTGCCCTCATAAGTGAGTGGGTCAGCACTTATTTCCGCATGACTTAATAAAAAGCACATGGCACTGGTGCAGTCTGTCAACCCGCCCCTCCTGCTTTAACTGAAGGTGGAGGATCAGTGGAGTCAAACTACAACTACGTCCACCCCAACCCAAACTGTGGGCAAGCAAAAGCAAGCTCAATTAATCCATCTAAACTACTAGCCCTTTCAGCTGATCTTTCTCATTAAGAAAAACATATAAAACTACACAAAAAGGCCACAGCAAAACTATCAGTGAAGACTGTAGGTGCATCACTGTAATGGCTTCTGCTGAACTGACAATGTGTAGAGTTCAGACAATCCCTGTGTAGTTATTGTTCCTTAACACAGCAAAACCATTCAGTTCTACTGTACAATGGTAAAAGTCCTAAATACCTACAACCTCTCAAGTCAGCCGGGCCCACACCCCCCTACTGCTCACATGATGGGACCCCTCTCTTTGCTTCTCCCCTCTCTTTGTACCCATTCCTGTCCTTCGCGTCAACCTATTTTGTATATGATTTGTTAATAAAATAAGCGTAGTCGGTCCGCTCAACAGAAATGTATCGGTTTCTCAGCCGCCGCCCACCGACACCAGTATGGCGACAATTTGAAAGGGCCTTCAAAAGGCCTACGTGCATAGTACAGTGTGTAGATAGCAGTGTACAGCAGCCACCTCAGTCTTCATCACTGTGCTTATTATCGTCCCCCAGGAGAGTGAGGGCAGTTCAGGCCTGAGGGTGGGATGCAGGAGTGAGAGCAAGCCTACTGCAGGCTGCAATCTCTGACAGAACGAGGCAAGCAGGTCATGTGACACATAATGTGCTTACAGATCAGGCCCCCCTTGCCTTTTCACACACACCTTCAGCGACCAGGTGGAGGAAACAGAGGCCTCTGCACTAGACGTGTGGAGAATGAGAGAGAGGCCCGCTCCTAGAACTGAGGAGAGCGATTTGCGCCCCAATTCTCCCCCTACACCTCTGCAGCCAGTCCAACAGGGCCGACCAGTAGCGGGTCAGTGCTTTAGATGGACGTGATCTGTCCGCCAGCACGAAAGGCCCAGAGCCGTACGCACTACGGAGCGAGAGAGACAAACGCACGGGCGCAGGCCGTGCAGACAAGAACCCTTCTAGGAGAGGATACGCTCTCGGATACAAAAGGAACCAATAAGGCCGCGCGTGTGAGAGCTCTGCGCTAACGCTTCGGGCGGCTCGGCCTAACGCGCGCGAGGGGCAGGAGCGGCGGAAAGGGAAAGGAGGCGGGGAGCGGAGAGAGAGCTCCCAGAGTAGACCGTGTTGTCTGGGCGGCAGGCGCACGCCGGGCGATGCACGGACAGCTGCAGACGGCAGGCCCTGGGAATAGACGCATCATGAATATTCAGTTGGAGCCTCTGGAAGGAACAGCTGCACAAGAGAAGTCACATGCCTGAACAGTTGTGTAAGGCCTGTTCCTGGACCTGCTGTAGGGACAGCGGCGTTTACAAAATGGCTCCTCGCTGACAGAGGACAGCGCCGCTGGTGTGTTGCCACGTACTCCGCTTTGATCTGCTGCACTTGCGTTTTCAGTTATTCATTTTTAACTGGTATTTTTGTGCCAAGTGCTTCGTGGACCAAACCGAACGCAAACATAACCTGTTGATTTCTATGTGTTCTAAGCACAGAACAATTCTGGTATTTTCAGAATTTCAGCCACACCGATTAGATTTTCCCCTCATAATAAATAACTACTTCTACGTGCGAATGCTGAACCTGAAGACGCTTTCTGAACCATACATTTCCCTACCTTCATACAACACTATCACCAAAACTGTAATAGTGGCAATATCTGCAGGCAGTCCAGTGAATCCTGTAAGATTGTGGACTGCAGTGGCAGTCTCTCATTCATGTCAGAAACCGTTTAGGCTCAAAGAGTAGGCCCCGCAGGCAGCAGGAAAGCGTAAGGACCAGATCATATACATACTGTAAGGCACTGTGTAATATGACTATTAATTTACAAAATCCAAATGTAGTGAATGGAGAATGACATTTCTTATATCCGACATTTCAGTGACAAATGAGATACATTTGTCACAAGTATGTTCAATATATATATTTATATGGAGCAGGGAGCCTGCATTAATGTAACCACTGGAGGGCCCAGTTTGTTAAACACACAATTGGCTCCTCTGAATGGGGCGGTTAGGCCATTCGTTTGCTCTCTCCGTGTAATCACATCTATATCCCTACGTCCTCTAAGGGCAGTTTAATATGTGCTGCCGTTAACTAAGGTGAGAAAAACCCAGTTACCCCCACACTAGCAGCCCTCTCCAGCTGGAGCTCCCCACGCGTTTCAGCTAGCCAGAGAGACTGCGAGCCAGAGCGCGTTAGCTCCCTCTAGCAACTGAAGAGGAAATTTCAGCCGGACTGAAACAGTGATAAGTCAGGGGTGTCAAGTGCGCGGCTGGTTTTCGTTACAGCCAAATCTCCAGTAGCTTAATTTGTCCTAATTATCTAATTACCGCTAGCTGTGGTCTTGCACTGATCCAGAAAAATTAAGCCTACGCACAACATAAAAGGATGCTGTTGTTGCAACTGTCAGCACGTAGTACAGCCCTCCAGGAACACCCCTGGAAAAGGGAACCCTTTTTAATACAGTACGGGATCATAAAATACAGAAGTACAACTTCCCATCTGTAAACGTGTGAGTGATCCTACGAGTCCACACCTCAGAAAAAGCCTTTCAAACGCAGCATGTCTGTGTGACGCGACGGGTAAAGACCTCTTCAGAGGGAGGCACTCTACAGACAGCAGAATGCCTCCTGCCGTATCCTTCAAGAAGTTAAAGTTACCCACAGGTGATCCATTACGAGTTAATGACGGAAAGAAACTGATCTATACGTGTGAAAGTGTCAAACTGCGGACATGGTGTTGCTCGACTTCCCCCCATACTTTTCATACTTTATTTTTCTTTTCTGTACCAAAAATGTAAAGCCTGAAGAGGAGCCGGCCGCAGCGTTAAAGAGTTAATCCCACCCTTAGCCTATATCCATTCTGTGCCAACACTCATGTCAGTTGTTTGAATTAATCAGATTTAAGTAGCCGTTTCTCCGTCGCAACTTCCATTCCACAGACGCGTCTTCGGCAGGTTGAGGGATTTTGCCGCGAGCCCCGGAGCAAGTTTCCGAGCGCAGCCAGTGTGTATTTCGGGGGTTAAATAAAGTTCCGTCCAAACTTTTCCCCCTAAATTTTACAATTACGACGTTGGGTCCCGTTCACCCAGGGGACGGAGGCAGATTCTCATTTGGCTGACCAGATGTTTCGGCAACGAGCAACAACTGTCTGATAAAGCTGCCGTTCCTCAAGAGAGCCTTCCACATTACATCCCACTCATCTGCTCATAACTGCTCATAACAATTCAGCGCAACACAGACCATGTCACTGATCACGAGCACACTTCTTTTACCCATTAGAAATAAAGGGGTACATTTGTCAAGTGCTTGATAAGGGCACTCAGGGCACCTTTATCAACATTAATTACATTATACTAAGCCAAAGAAAAGCAGCACATTTCCAGGTGAATACTGCCTCAGGCTTAGGCATCATAGCAAGAGTTGACTCTCAATCCAAGCCTGTGCTCACATGGAATTAGCCTGAATTCTCCATCTCAACCATCTTTACAATGCCCAGCTTACATCTCAAAGGACGAAACGCTGTCACGGCCGTCGCTTCAAAACCCTTGCACGTTCCGTGCCAACTCAAAACTTCCCTCCCCGCATCGATTATTACATCTCCTTCCTAAAATGTGCAGTGGAAAGAATGTTTTATTTATTCGATTTTATTTTGATTTCATTTCCCACCCCCCACCCCCCACCGCTCGTCACAGTGTCCCAGTTATCAATCCAATATGAGCCAAATCTGTTTCGGAAACTTCTGTGTCATGGCAGTGATGCGGAGAGGAGAACAGATGGGATAAATTAATTAGGAAATGTATGTTTAAGGAGAAAGGTATTTATTTGCGTGAGTGGCCAAAGGCTGGAATTAAAGAGGAAAAAAAAAACAGGGGGACAAGGGAGTGCTTCTCCTCCAGGATCTCCGCCGAGCCGGCGTTTTCACAAGCTCGCAGCTATCGGGTTGCAACGCAAAGTGGTTTCAGGGAATTATAAATAAATAAGAGTAAAATAGGCAATCTGGAGAAGGGGGGTGGGGAGGCTCTTTTGTTTACTGCCTGTTCTGGAAACCTGAAAGAGACGCTCAGAATAAATAAATACAACCACTACAGGAAGTTCAGCTGCCTTCCCCCAGGTCCAGTTTACTTTTATTAACTGCAGTCCTGTAGAGATACCAAACAGTGACCCCCCCCCTCCCCCTGCCCCCGCACGTGTGCCTGTCTCTCCCACAATGCCTTTCAAGCCCACCAGCATCACACACAGGCGACTGGCCTGTCTGTTCCCTCTAAGTAATGAGATAGCATTTACAGCACCGTCCAGTTCAACCAGTTCGCACCACCGTTTGTATATTGTTTTTATTGTAATTTTGTTTTAGATTTGTTATTTCCTTCCCTTTGTCCTTCCTGGGCTCTACTGATGAGCATTTTTGAAAAACTCTCTGAACGCAAGGCACAAACCCCTGGCCCCGGTGCTCCCCTGCCCTGTTGAATAATTGACGCACAATTAAGCTGAAAGTGCAAAAAGGCGCGGGTGAAAGGGGACAGGTGCGTCGGCGCTGCCGGGCCCGGCCCTGGCCGAGCAGTTTGCCCGTACACCTGCCTGCTCTTAGCGGGGGGTCCTGCGGAGGGAGCGTCTGAAAAAAGATCCCCCCCCCCCCCGGTCCGCGCCTCTGTTACCGGGGCTACCTGACACCGGGGGCGAGGCGAGGCGGCCCAGGAAGTCAGGAAACGTAGACGGGAGGGCAGGCGCCATCTGGCCGAGGTTCGGGAGGCCGGGGCTTTGCGGGACCATGGGCAGGGATGCAACAGTGCGTCAGAGAACGGCCTCTCTGTAGTCCCAAAAAAACCTATTTTTTTGTTCAGCTGCTTATTTGTCCGTCCTACTCTGTCATTTGCTGTTCTATTCTGACTCAGATTAAGAAGTCTGTGTATTATCATTCACACGCTACCCCAGCAGAGCCTGTCCACTGATACATGGTAAAAGCCCATCTGCCTCACATGGATGCGTATGAATGAAATACCTCTTTGAGCCTGGGAGAATGGACCTACAGCACAGGGGCTGAAGTCGCCAACACAAGAGGGTCTGCCGTCAACCAGAATTTTCCAGCTGGCGCGATGAAGCTACAGTGACATTAACTGACTTCATCAAGAGAGAATGAAATTGCATTTTAAAAGCTTTTTTTCATTATAAATTTGTAACTGCTGTTTTACACTATTAACTCTAATAGTTTGGCGTAAGTGGAACTACAGAAAGCTCATGAAATAAAAAGTGAAGTAAAGCCTTCGCTGCGGTCCAGAGCAGGAGGAGGAGGCCGGTGTTTGCTCGTTTCCTCTCTCCCTCCACCTCCTACTCCGGCCCAGGAGGACTCCTAATCTGATTCATTATTGCTCCCAGTCGACCATCAGTCTGGTCTCCTGCCGCCTCCTCCAATTTCACCCTCTGCACGTCTCAACACCTGCGCCAATGCTAGCAACCGCAAAAACGGTTACTAGTGTTAGCGCTGCGCGTCGCGCCACTGCGGCTGAAAGGCGCTGGTAAAGGGGGAGGAGAGAGGCGGATGTTTGAGGAGGTGGAGCAGGGTCGGGGCGGCGGAAGTGTGTTTGGCTGGAGGGAGATGGAAGCAATTAGAGTTAAACGGGACCTGCGCTCGCTGGCGGATGGCTTGGATTTGGAGTGAGGAGGAGCCCGGCTGCGCACGCTGATTGCGGGAGGATGTATCCACTTTGCAGGCAGCGGGTTCACCTTGGCCAGGCCGCTGTGGGGGGCTCCGGGAGACAGATACTGGCTGATGCCCAGGGGTTACTGGCCCTGCCTCGAAGACCACACAGTGTGGGTCCGCTGTACCCAGCAACCTCGAAACCCGGCCCCCATGCATCAAGCTAACTGCGTGGACCTCCCATCACAAGCTTCATTTTCTCTGTGTGTCTGTGGTTTTTGTGTGCGTTTGTGTATTTTTTGTGTATGTGTATGTATTTGGTATTTGTGTGTGCGCGTGTGTGATTTTATGTACAGTACCAGTCAAAAGTTTGGACACACCTACTCATAGGTTTTCTTTTGTTATTTTTACTGTTTTCCATATTTTAGAATAGAAAAAACATCAAAATTATGAGATACCATGAATGAAATTACGCAGACCAATAAAGTGTTAAACAAATCAAAAAATAATATTTTAGATTCTTCAAAGTAGCCACCCTTTGCCTTGATAACAGCTTTGCACATTTTTGCCATGTTCTCCACAGGTAAACAGGTGATGCTATCATGACTCTGTATAAAAGGATATCAAATGACTCTTGGTATCTTATTTCCAGGTACTCTTAGAAGCGATACTATAACCTCTCTGCATTTGAATGGATCTCTATGGGAATTGGGACTACTAGATTAAGCTGCAAATTACATTGGAATAATATGGTTGGCTAAATGGTTGTCATCAAGGGTATTAGGTATTAAACAAGCCTTAAACCATCACTCTGATGCCAGATATGCAGTAGATACAGATGGATCTTTGTTTCTCCCGACTTATTTTTCCATAGAGTTCAATAGGAAAATGAGTCAGGAGAAACGACCCTTAAAAAGATGCATCCATATCTACTGCATATCTGGCAGCAGAGAGATGGTCTAAGGCTCACCTAAGACCCTTGATGACTTACAGCCATTTAGCCAACCATGGTTTCCATACTATTCCCATGTAATTTACAGCTTAATATAGTCCCACCCCAAAATTCCCATAGAGATCCATTCAAATGCAGAGAAGTTCGCCCGTAAGAATACCTGGAAATAAGATAGTCTTTTGATTCCCTTTAATACAGAGTCATGATAGTCATCACCTGTTTACCTGTGGAATACCTGTTTACCACAGAAGTTGGTCGAGAAAATGGCAAGAATGTGCAAAGCTGTTATCAAGGCAAAGAGTGGCTACTTTGAAGAATCTAATATATATAAGACTTTTTTGATTTGTTTAACACTTTTTTCGGTCTTTGCATAATTTAATTAATGTCATCTCATAGTTTTGATGTTGTTACTATTCTAAAATGTGAAAAACAGTGAAAATAACAAAACAAAAAACTTCTATGAGTAGGTGTGTCCAAACTTTTGACTGGTCCTGTATGTGTGTACTCCTGTTTGTGTGTGTGTGCACGCGTGTGTGTGTTTGTGAGGATTCCGCTCGCCCACCTGCGATGCTGCCTTTACTTGCTCTTTTCATTAAAAGGGCTCGCACGTGTTACCTTTTTCTGTGAGAGGCAAGTCACTGTTAAGAGCCCAACCTTGTATACAGAGCCTTGAACAGTCAGCACATGCTGTTGTGTTGTGTGTGGACACCTGCCTCCCCTGTCTGCCAGCCCACTGGGTCACCTTGCTCCTCTGGACAGATGGTGGCCCCCACCAGCTCCCCCGTCCTCACCCCTCCCACCACACAATGGATATGTTACTGTCCATTTCCTTACACCAATCCAAAAATAAAATAAAAAAAAACTGTAGTCAGAAAGAGAGAGAGAAAAAAAAAAAAGAGCAAGGGGGGGGAGTTGTTGTTCATTCACACCTGTGTACTCTATGGATTGCATATCTGCTCTCATACCCCCCTACAAGCTCTCTATCACCCCCTACTGTCTGGCCACCCTATCGAGCTCTGCAACTCCATTACCCACGTTCCCCTGCACTATTTCACACTCGCACTCATCCGGGCGGCCTCCATGCCGAGCAGCAGGAGGACAGCCAGCCCCCTGCTAGGCCTCCCCACCAGCAGCCACAGCCTGAGAGAGTCCTGAGCTCCTGGATGTGTCAGGGCTACAGATGTGACGCCAGCTTTACCAGAGGTCACCTTGGAGAGGCCTGTAGCTGCCTGTCCCCTGGCTGCAGCTGGCTCTCTGCTTAATCTGCCTCTGAGAGAGGGAGAGGGGGAGGGAGAGAGAGAGAGAAAGAGAGAGGGAGAGAGGGAGAGTGAGGGGGAGAGAGAAAGAAAGAGGGAGGGAGAGTGAGGAGGAAAGAGAGGGAGAGAGGGAGGTAAAGAGAGAGGGGGGACAGAGAAAAAGAAAGGGGCCACCCAGCACTGTCTCTATCACTGTGTCCATTACACTAAATGCTCTGCCTTCCCAGTCTCTTCCGCCGTTTCTCATCTCCTTTTTCCCCACACCTGTGTAGGTACTCTGCACCTGACCCAGATTATCGCTTCACCTAAGGCAGAAACTCTACACGTTTACTCAGAGTACACTCCAAGTCAACCAAATGAGACGTACTGCATACCCTCGGGGTGTACCCTCTCTTATCTGGTGACTCTGCTCTTCTGCCTCTCCTCCTCCTCTCTCCTCAAAGGTCTGCAGATGTTCATGGACCTCCTCCGCTCAATAAATCTTTTTCTCAGAAACTATGAGCCCTTGTGAATTTTTTTTACCCCCTGAATGAAAATAAAAAATGGGAGCGCTCCCCGAAAAGAGCTCCCCGCCTTTGTGCGAAGAGGAGACGCCAGGCCCTGGAAATGGCCCCGCCAGCTGCTTACCCTCCCCGGGGTTCAGAGGTCACAGGCTCCCCCTGTTGGAAGCATGTGTAACATGGCGACAGGCTTGGGAGGGTCACCGGGGGCCCGGGTTGGACAGCCGTAAGTAATGGGGTCTACTTCCAATCCAGGCACTGCTCTGAATCACCTTAATTACATATGCAGAGGATGGGGGGGGGATGAGCGAGTTCCGGTCAAAATGGCGTTAAAAGACAATCGTGCACTGCGCCGCGGCGGTTTTCGCCCTATCCCGGCGCGCCGCTTGCTTCCCGAGTCAGGGCTTCACCCCTCACTGAAGACTCTGTGGCAGTGTCTGGTCCTGACTCCATTTTGTACTCAGACGTATGAGCTAGGGCGGCACGGTGGTACAGTGAGTAGCCATGTCGCCTCACAGCAAGAACGAACAGAGTTCGCATCCCGGACGAAGGCTTTTCTGTGTGGAGTTTGCGTGTTCTCCCCGTTCCTCCGGGTACACCGGGTTCCTCCCACAGTCCAAAGACATGCAGGTTAGGTTAACTGGAGAGTCTAAATTGCCCTTGGGGTATGAATATGTGAGTGAATGGTGTGTGGGTACAACGATGGATTGGTGACCTGTCCAGGATGTTTTCCTGCATTTCACCCAATGTATGCTAGGATAGGCTCCAGCCCCCTGCGGCCCTGACCGGAGTAAGCCATTTGCAAAATAGATGGGTGGATGGATGGATGTATGAGCTATACCTATACAGTTGCCGGGGCAGTTATACAGTTGCCGGGGCAGTTATGTTGTCATTTTTAAGTCGGCTTCAGAACATAAATATCCAGTATTACCAGTGCAACCCTAACCCAGGCCTAAAATGCAGTTTAATTCACGTAAAAAAAAATTATAAACTCGATTAGCACTAAATTGCCTTTTATATACTATTAAAATGGCATTTACATGGTACTTACATACACATAAAACACTGAAAATAAGTATTGGGAAAAGCCAGTGCTCGCTTATGGAACATAAAACTCATGACCACGCAATTTGTCGCTCCAAATCAAGCTAGGACGAGATTTTGCACTTTGTCTGTCTGTTCCTCCGCGCTTCAACAAGGGCACGCACCAGGATGCAATTACTCAAGTTTTATGTACGGGACCTCTGTGACCTCATGATTCCAGGCTGATTCCCTGGTACTCCACGTGACATGCGGGGTGTCCGTAGAGTAATTACAGTTCAGTGGCGCTCCTCTCATAGTTTAATCTGATTTTTGTGATGTTGACATCTGTTTCCCCCGCTGTCCTCTGGTTGTGCTGCGCTGCTGTCCTGACAGCATGCATCACAAAGCTACCCCCCCCCCCGTAATCGCTCCCTGGATAATCCCACCTAATCCAATCCCCCATTTTTAATGAACAAAGTAGCAATCTTGATTTTATTTGCTGGAATGTTCCATCATCAGCTTAATTGTTGTTTTTTTCTCCTTTTGTGATTGTGTGCGTGAGTATGTGTGTGTGTACTTCACAAATCGCACCATTAATGCTTACGCTTTGGAAATCCATGTATGTTTTAATGTATGGATTGTTTGTGTGTGGGTGGGTGTGTGAATGTGTTGAATGCTTTTAGAATTAGAGGTCCTTCAAGTTTACAGAATAGTACTGTATATGGCACAGTTATACATTTGAATATAGTAATAAAATAATCCACGAATAAATAATGTGTACCACCCTTAAAATATCAATAAACATCTCTCTCACACACGCACATGTACACACACACACACACACGCGCGCACGCACGCACGCACCAAACACATCAACTTAACCAGCTGTGCACTCACAGATGCCATCATATCTTTACATATGAATTCCAGCCAGAGCCGCACAGATAGGATTACCCCTTTCAAATGTGCACTGACAGCTTGGGGGGGGGAGGGGTCAGTGAGGGCTTCCTGAACCTTCAGTCCATGACATTCACAATGATGGACACAAGTATGCCAAACTGAGAGACATCGCATACACAAACGCGCATCTCAAATTATGACTGAAACAGTCTGCGGTCAAAATGCAGTGATGTTCCCGAAGACACTGTCCAATAGATTCAGGGAAAGCCTGATGCTAACCATGTTGACACTGAAGACAGTGAAGTTAGCCATCATCTGCAAACAAAAACTTACCAACAACTTACAGTAGGTACTGCCACAACTTTTCCACAGCTCATGAATAAGATGATAGATAAACAAAGCGGAACTGATCACAAACAAGGCATGTGTCACTGGGTCGCACAGCCTGGCTTGAGTGCTCAGAGAACTGCTGGCAGATATTATTGGACGTTGCAGCAGGAAGAATTTCACACCATGTGGAAACAGAAGAGATGGCAAAAGGAGGTATTCTGTAGTAGACTGGAAGACTTAACAGGACTGGCCAATATCCAGTGCTACCAGCCAACTCCCACACACTCACTCTCACACACACATGCACGCACACTCTCCAGTACCCCCTACCTCCCTTCTACTGGCGACTGACACCTTTTTTTGGCAGGAAAGTGGCGGATGGCTGGGGACCAAGAGGAGAGCTATGGAGAGAAGAGGATCGCTTCTCACGTTTCTTTACTCTCCGTGCTCACACACACACACATACACACACACTGACAAATACACTCTCCCAAATACCAGATGGTGTTTTTGGAATATGTTACACATTTGTCTAGGATCTTAAGGAAAATAAATTAAAAACTTCCTAAGAACGCAACACAACATACACACACACACACACACACACACACACACACACACACACACACACACTTATAAACAAACCAATACTACAATACTATTAATATTATGATAATAAATAATTAACGATGAAGATGCGCATGCCTCGGGAGGCCACGCAACGCAAAACTTCACAAACAAACAAGGGGGACTGTTGTGTTTTTTAATACGGGAAACGCACACACACAACGGCAGACTTGAGCCGGACGAAAAAGAAGAAAAACAAGGAGACGGCAGCGTGTGTGAGAGCCGGTGTCCGCTGACTGTTTCGTATTCTGGCGAGATTGGCACGGGGCCATGGCCAGGCGAAAAAACAGCGCTCACTTTGTTTAGCGCTCTGCTCCTCAGGTTTACGGCTCTCGTCCAGGCCGAGGCAGAGCTTGTGACCCCTGGCGAGAGCAATGCTAATGACAGCGACACAAGTATCCGCCTTTTTCAACACAAATTACTTTCTCCCCGCTAGCTTTAAACGTCAATATATGTATTATTTAATTTATTTGAAATGCATAAGAATTGATATCAAGCTTGAAACCCTTTTTGACCAAAGATAAGGTAAGAAAAAGGTTTTTACAGACAGTATTAAATTAGCCAGCAATGGGGCATGAAATTGGTGCATGGACGTAACCCCCATCACATAACTTAGTGTGGTAAAACACACATCAATATAAAGAAGGAAACCTAACTAATTAGCATTATTACAATATGATTATAAGCATCTATCTTTACTTTCTGAAGAACAAGAGCAAATTACTGCACTGAGCAAAGAAGATGGGGCTCTTCCCATCTATGAAGCCGTAAACGTGCACATGGGGGCTGCCTTAACGTAACCTGTCAATAGCATCAACCTGCACAGGAGTGGTGTGGGTTTATGGAGTTGGGGAGCATCTTCTCTTCCCATTGTACCCCCACAAAGTGAAGCTCCCCTCACATCGGACAGCAGAAACGGGCACCAGACAGGCCCAAAGAACCAGCTGTCTTGGCCGGCAGCCATAGTCCTCTAGGGGAAGAGATTGAGAGGGAGAAAGAGAGATAGGGACAGAGAGAGGGAGGGGGAGAACCCTACGGAGACTGGCCCTCCATACAGAGCCATGCCAGGAATAGAAAGGGGCCCTTTTTTCCCCTCACATGGCGACCCCTAACCCCCCTCCCCAGACAGCAGGGATTTCACACGCATCTCTTCCACACAATTGATCCCTTCATTCCACGGCAGAAAGAGTGTGGCTTAGGCAAAGAGAGAGACGGTGAGAGTGAGAGAGAGTGCGGGAGAGGAGACGGAGGGAGAGAGGAAGTGTGCAGCAAAGGAAAGGGGGGGGGGGGGGGAAGGAACCAAGTTAAAGAGAAGGAAGAGATAAAGAAACAATAAGATGAGAAAAGATGAAAAGAGGGAAAGACCTCTGACTGAACTGAGCATCCACCCCCCCCCCCCCGGACAAGATTGATAAACTGTTCACACTGGACAGCAGCTTTTAGACTCACGAAAACAGGTATGACCAAATAAAAATATTAAATACACTGCAGAAACCAAAAAAATAAGTCAATCTTAACAACCATTTTAGTCTCTTATATAAACATAAAATCTTATTTCTATTAAAGCTGATAAATAAGACAAAAATATTGCCAATGAGATAATTTTACTCATTTCAAAATTTACAAGTGGGGTAAGATAATTTCACTTGTCAAGCAAAAAGTAACTTTAAAACAAACAAATATTTTCTACTAAAAATAAAAAAGATTTCAAGTCTCATTACAAGATTAAAACACTTTTTTGCAGTGTAGTCACATGATTCATATTAATGTGTCCTGTGTATTTTCGTATTTCCCTCTCTCTCTGTCACCAGCAGCAGTGTGTCTGTGGTCAGGAGAGAGAGGTGTGGTGTCACAAAGCAGGTCACTTGGCAGGCTTTACACAAATAATGCCTTGTGACACCTGACACCTGGGTCTTTGTAAACAACACAAGCTTTGCCTCACCAGTCCGTATACTCTCATTCAGTGGAACAGAGCGAGCCATTCCATCACTGTTGAGAAACTGAAATGTGAAATTAACAGCAGCCCACAAACAGTAACATCTCCACTTGGGATATTATGAACGGGGAGATTATCTGAGGCAACATGAGAAAATAAGAGGTTAAATACTAACAACCATTACCAGCAATTCCACATTTAGCTGTGTATTCTAAAGTATTTGTTGTCAATATTATTGTTTTAGTCTCACAAATTCTCAGTGGCCATTTTGAGTCTACTCCATTTATAAAGACCTATTGTATTTTACCCCAGGCACTGGCGATAACAACAAAAGCGTTTGAGCGAAGCCCACCTTTTTTTAGATACTACAGCTATTACAAGCTTTTCCCACACTGATGGTTTTCAAGCGTCCCAATTTTAAATTATTTTGAATAACTAGTGAGGTGACCTGCGACTGTGGTTACTACTTACTGAAATTAAATTAAATCTGTGTGATAGTTCAGGTTAAGTTAGCTTCCAAGTTCCAATTGTTTTCTTTTTTGGATGTAGAAAATCTCAATGGATGTATATTATTATTTTTAGTTTCTTACATATTAACAGTGGTAGAACTATTGGGAAAGTTGATGGCTCCCCATAGTAAATAAATACAGTACTTATTTTTATACCCAGACAAAGGTTGTAACAAAAACCCATCATGCAGCTCTCTCTCCATATACAGTATATACACGCATAAACAGTAAACATATATATATACAGCGCCCTCCACTATTATTGGCACCCCTGGTAAAGATGCGTAAAAAGGGTTATAAAGAATTCACCATTTGGTGAATTCGCTTAATCTCACACTGAAAAAATTTGAAAAATCCAACGTTCAATTAAATTTTCCTATTGAACACTATGGAAAAATAAGTCAGGAGAAGAAACCCTTCAAGTTATCCATCCTTATCTACTGTATTTCTGGCAGTAGAGTGATGGTTTGAGGCTTGTTTGATACATCAGACCCTTGACGAGCCATTTAGCCAACCATGTGTTCCATACTGTTCCAGTGTAATTTACAGCTAAATCTAGTCCCACCCCCCAATTCCCATAGAGATCCATTCAAATGCAGAGAGGTTATAGTATCGCTTGTAAGAGTACCAGAAAATAAGATATCAAGAGTTTTTTTATGTTGGGTCACAGACATCAGGAAGTCATGGCATGCAAAGGATATGCGACCAAATATTAACAATGATTATTTTATTCTATATATAAATGCAGGGGTGTCAATAATTGCGGCACACAAGGTTTTGTTAAAAATAATTATTTTTTGACGAGGGATTTTTCTCATAATAAATTTACTTCAATTGAAGGTTGGATTTTTCTCATCTTTTCAGTGTGAGATTACGCTAATTCACCAAATGGTGAATTTTTTATTTATTTATTTTACTCATCTTTACCAGGGGTGCCAATAATAGTGGAGGGCACTGTATATATATATATATATATATTAAGAGTTGATCTGGGATTAAAAACATTTGGGGTAGGTCACAAGAATGTTTTTAAATGAGTGTGCGATAGAGATCGAGATATTGTTTAGGTTAATAAAAAATCTAAAATAAAACTGCTACGGGCAGTTTTTACATCTCTCCTCTCAATGTTCATTTTTTAATTTTGTTTTAATTTTCGCTAACTTTTTTCTAGCAAGGACCTTTTTAATTGTGCTACCGCTACAGTATAAGCAAAGTACAACTGAACAGTGAAATCATTTAGATTTAGAGGAACCTTTTTGTACAGAATAGCAGGCATGTGCAAATGGAGGTATGTTATTTATTGCAGTATTTCATAAAAGTAAAACATATTTATTTATATTAATTTCATTCAGTAATAACTGACCTGAAACCTAATTGAAACATTGAAACAATCATGATTAAAATGGTATTGTAGTAGCCTACTGTCTGAAAGTGACTAAGAGAAACAATCGTGTGCTGTTAAAGGTTGTGCCATCTAACAACAGCAACAACAAAAAATTATGACAGGAATATACTGTATGTCATTAGAAAAAGAACTTAAAATATTAATCTTTCTGTTTTTACTTGAGCGCGACGGTTAGTGTGGGCCATTTTCAGATTAACTCGTACTTCATCGCTGAAAGTTGTACTTTGTAAAAGCAATTGTGGGATTGAATTCACAGAAAATAGCAATCAAAAATAGTTTGATCGGAAACTAAGGTGAATCATTCATGAGATATTTTTCAAAATGAAACCCAGACAGGAGGAAAGTAGAAAAAAACAAAAAGCCCGTCCAGGAGTAAAAAATGCTTCTGAAAAAAATAAGAAATCATGGACTGTAATTTTTGCAAGGAGTTTTAAGGAACATTTTGCCAAGATATTAATTCCTTCAAAACAATAAAGATTCCCGCATGGAACGATGGTAATTGCACAAATAATTCCCTGGGAGGTCAAGGACGATTTTAGAATTTTCTAATCTCCCGGCACTCTCCTGATCCCTGCCAATCGGGGAGAAATGAGAAACCACTGCAGCACTTCCAAAGCCAAAGGAAATCAATGAAATAAACACAACCAAACAGGATTGTAAGTTTGCTTTTAAATTGCCTGGACAAATTCCAAATGTGCTCTTCCTCAGTTCTCTCTATTTAGATTCATGAGCAGGCAGATCCAGAGTTGATTCTCTTCCTCTCCCTCATCCCTTGTTCACAAGCCAACAAAACAGCAACATGCCAAGAGCAGGATTCCCGGGAGAATGACTTTCAAATTTAGATTCATGGAACGCATTCATAAATCGCTTGCTTTTCCATTGAATATTGTAATAGAGTAAAACACCAATAGATATATAAAATACATATCGACAAATATATAAATATATGCAAAATCTGAACCTAACAAAAAAGAGGGTGCGGAAAGGCAGAGGAAAAGAGTGGCCAGCCTCCCGAACGTCTTACTCCTGAGATGAAAAAGACAAAAGAAACAGAACTGAACATACCCTCAGGCATCGTTTTCTACTTAAGACACCAAACATATGAACGGATATTACAGCCTTTTGTTAAAGTCACTTGTCCTGCAAGTGGAATTGAAATGAAAAACTCTGGAAGTAGCTGGCTCAAGAAAAAAATCCCCCTGAAAAAGTTATATCAAAATGCCTTGAACATTAATATTCCTCGCCTTACTTCTGATGTTCTCCCAGGATACCAGGAATTGGCAAACGCTCCCACAATCAGGAAAACATGCATCATTTTCCAAAGCGTCAGCATTAGCGTTGTGTTTTTTGTAAAGTGCACGTACACACACTTTTAAATTGATTAAAACATTATGAAAAAAAACTACAATATAGGGTGTTGGAAACGCGTTGTATCATACAACTTGTATGCATATTAATTTAGATAAAGTTGGGTCCATCAAGTTAAATCTGAAATGACTATAAATTATTGGGCATGCCTATTTCACCAATGATGTATTCGAATAATTTTTTGTGATCAGTTCCGATTTGATCTGAATGTAAAATTTTCTGTTTGTCATGTCCAAGAATGCCAGTGTTTTGCTTCCTTAGTGTGCGACAAATTAATTTCCTTTTCCCCCCACGAGAGAGGCGATGTGTCCCAAACTGGTAATGCGGGACAAGCCAACAGATTGATGCACGCTGTGAGCTCACACCGGGGCCGTGGCGGGACGCCTGCGGTGCGCGCTCGCTGTTGTTGAGAGAAAGAGAGCGGCCTCCCAGGCTGGTAGGCCCAGGGTGCGAGTCACCGGGCAGAGAGGAGAGAGAAGAGAGAAGAGAGCGTGCGGCGCTCAGGAAGCTCAAGCAGACAGTTTTAATCCTCCAATTTCCTCCTTTCTAATCATCTCTCTCTGGCCGACGACGGAGTCGGAATGAGAAACGCCTTCGAATCGCAACGTGAAACTCACTGCCCGGGTCCGTGCCGCACAACGCAACAGATGCAGAAAGAACACCGGCAGCGCGCGCCCGTTAAATGACATAATCGCGTTTAAACTCACGGTTAGTTGGGGGCTCCACAATTTTTTGCTGTATCTCAAGCTCTACACCTGAAATGGATGTTGTTCTCAAAACTCAAAAAATCTATGTAGGGCACAGATATATGGTTGAGCGTGACTGTATGTATTTTGTTGTTGTTCAAATTGGGACCCATGCCTTTCCCAGTGAGAATTCACTCAGATAGATTAAGATTAATCATTATTAATGAAAATTATTTTTGTATGGATTGAAAAATTAAAGTTAAATTATTTCCTATCTTTTACCCAGCCAATAAAAATAAAACAAATTACATCTCAGCTCAATGGCCATTTCAACCAGTAGAGCAAAGATGGTCGACACGCGACACTGGAAACTGTACGAAAAATCTAATTTTCCTTGTTCGCGCTCATGATTTCCATCCCTCAGAAAATGAAGAGGCTTCAGGCCAAGACTGTTGATAAATGTAAAATCTTCTTTTCCACCAGATTTTTGATCTGTTCTGTTCATGTTCTTGCTTAAAGCCATTTTAATAAAGCTTACGCTTCTCTAGCATATAAAGTACGCACAATTCCTTGTAATGCCCCATATTACAAATAATTCTGTGAAAATGTTGTATGTTTTTGATTTAATACAGAGTGGGGTTACATGTCACATGATTATCTTGAACCTTAAATACCATCTTCATTCATCACAGCATCATGTCAGTATTTTTTATATTTTTTATTTGCGCGTGTACTGCGCTGAAAACTGAGGCGCTGTATTAGAGAGTTTAGACGGGAAGGCCGCTCGCTTGCGACACAAATTCCGCAAAGTGCACCCTTGACCCGGCTCTGGGTCTAGTCAGTGGCTGGTGGCTAACGGTATAGAGAAGCCGAGGCCTAGAGGCTCCACGTCGTGTGTACAACACTACACACAAATCTCTCCAATTAACCGCGGCTCTGACTACAACGCACACTCATTACTGCCTCGCGCCGGGCCCAGAGGCCCTTTCAACCTGCTGCCAGCCCCGATTCCAACCTTACAACTTCCGGAGAGTGCTACAAAAAGCCTAGTTCAGATCCACATTCAACAACTGCACCGGATAATTACAATCAACACCCCTTGTGAAGAACATCTGTTCCGCTGACAAAGTGAGCATTTAACCGTCTACTTTTGTTTCTTCTTTTCTTCCCCAGTCACCGCTTTGCTCAACTGCTTGCCATCCCGGCCCCCAGCGCAAGTGACAAAGATGAGCCTGAATTAATGATAATGACAAAAAACTGATCCCACTTACGCCAACAGGAAAAGACATGATTGGCTGAATTAATTATCGCCGTGTGTACAATGATAAACTCTCCCAACCTCCCACTTTGTCAAGTGCGGTCTACAGGCCTGTATCATTTCAGGCCTATTAGTAGCACCTGTGTGAGGACAGCTGGTACCGGACAGATACTGTATAAGGGCATTTAATTATAGCCATGCTACGGTCTTCTCGCATAATTTGATCGCTGACATTTTTGTTGTCAGCGGTGACCATCCCTTGTAGACCTGTAAATTACTTAATGCTCCTCACACACACGCATACCTCTCTTTTTCTATCATATATAAATATGCAGACATATTCACACACACACACACACACACACACACACACACAGCCGTTATGTCACTTTTTTTCCTCGCACGCACAGACGCACATAGCCTTTATGTCCCTTTTTCTCACATACCCTACACACACCACGCACACACATATACATACACACACACGCGCACATAGACTAAAAAACACGTGCATGCACAGAATACCGCCTTTTGGCTGTTGGGGGGGGGGGGGTCTGTTCACTGACAAGTGGATTATAGAAGCAGTGCTTGTGCTGCAGATGAAATCACAAAAAAACCCTCAGGTGGTGGAATATGGCATGAGCGCGATGCATTAACGCACTGGTGGGTAGTCTGCCCCGCTGCTCCGGACCTCCACCACCCCTCCCGCCCCCGAGCGGAATCTCCTCAGGAGAACAATCAGGGTTAATTGCAGGCGCTAATTTAAAAACAAAGCCTGCGTGAATTTATACATACATTTATCACGTTCGTCTACGCGCTGCCGCAACCTCTTATAAGAATAACACGCGAAGGCAAAGGATTAAACCGGTTATTTCCTCCCGCCAGAGTGATCAGATAAGACAAAAGGATATGTAGCTGGGAATATAAATATGTGCATATCCAAATATGTGCATAATGAAATGAACTGCGTTTTTTAAGTTAATGCCCGAGTATCTGCCACGTAATGCAACTATTTTATTACTTGTAGAAAAATTACAAAGCACTGCAGCAGTAATGGTAATAAAATTAAAATAAAATAAAAATGAAAAAATCAACACTTCTGAAGAAGCGTCAAGTTCGCCTGTGCCCAATCTTGAGCCGAATCGGAAGCCGTGCAGGACCAACGCTGTGACAGTTTAAGTAATCTACAGAATTTGGGACAATATTGTTGAGCAAGACAAGAGCATATTGTCCGCCTGATAAGCTGTTTGAGGAACTGGGAGGCCCCGGCAGTGTGGATGGAGGCATAAGTTGCGAGGGCGAGAGTAACGAGACAGACAGGCAGGGTTTAAAAATCTGTGACACGCTCAGCTAGGAAGCGCACCCACGGCACGGCTAGAGACACCGGGAGCAGAGCGAGGATGGAGGGAGAGAGAGAGGGAGGGAGGGAGAGAGAGGGAGAGGGGGAGAGGCATTCTCACTGCGAAGACAGGCGCCATATGTTAAGATCACACTGCAAGAGCACCAAGAAAACAGAACGGGAGGTGAAAGTAACAAACAAAATGAGTCAATGCGGAAAAGAGATTTTAAAGTTTTTCAGAACTTTTCTTTTTTCAAATGAGACACTACAGTATTTTACAATGATAACATACATCTAATTTAGGTAAAGCATGATATGTTCATCTTTCTGCTCTGATGCTTAAATGTCCCCTCAAATTACTCACTTAAATTAGTCTCCGCTCCGGTCATGACAGACTACACAATATATAAACTGGAAGAAAGCTTTGCATTGCTTACCACCAATTGATCATTTTCCATGGCTGTATAACTTCTAAATTATTATTTTATTATTTTTTAAACTTATCTTATCTTACTTACCCTTATTAAGAATAAGCAAAGTAAATATCCAAAAATAACATTGGTAATTTATTTAGAAAAATGTATATTATGTTTGACAAAAGATCTTTTATCTTTATCTTTTATCATATGTATCTACAGTTTTTTTTTATTAAATAACTTAAAGAAATTAAAGAAGGAGATTTGGAAACATCCTAAGAAGAAGCATCCTCCACAGATCAGGGGAAACTAAGTGAACCAAGATGGGAGAGAGCGCTAACTGAAGATAACACGGCTACAAAGTAGTGCCGTTCTGACTGGGGAATCGTCGAACTTAAGGACTCTTTGTGTCACCGTTTGATGCTGGAGGTCTTATCTACTGCACTCGCCGAAGCTGGACACCATGACAGACATCTCAAACGGACGGACCGCTGCTGATATATGAAAAACGCAAAACAAAATGCGACGGAGAATGAACTATGGACATTTTCACTGGCAAAGCGTAGAAGATAATATTTTCCTCACCTCTGCTCGAATTGAGAGAAAGTAGTCTAAATGTTGATTGTCTGATTTGAATTGGGATTCCAAAGGGTTTTAAAAGCAAAAGGACAAATTGCCCTTCAATAAAACTAATAATAGAACCTATTTCTTCCATAGCATACTCTGATACTACTGTGTATCCCTCTGCTGGAGTTTTGATGGGATTTCTCCATCAACAGCACTGATGTTACTTGGAGGGCAGATAATACATTTGCTCTTGAAACAGGTGTTAGTATTTCTATATTTCTTTTAAAAGACGAGGCGGCAAACTGTCAATATTGCTTACAGTTGCAATGCAAGTTGCAATATATTTTCAAGATAACCCTCATTTGTCTTATAATGCATACATTGATTGTCACATTATTGGTACTTGGTTTTCATTAAAATGGCAAAAACAGAATATAAATACAGAATATATAAAATCGAATTGTGGAGCACATTCAAACAAAACAACTGTCATGATAATTATTTGAAACAATTATCGTGACCCCTTTTTAAAAAATAATCCTCTTTCCGCTCTCGCCCAATTTAACCTTCGCTGCCATTAACAGCTTGGTGATATTACACTGCAGACTGGGGCGGGATTAGGATTGTCAAAGCGACTGTTGACTAATTAAAATAAATGAGTGCGCATAACAGAATGCCATCAATGGAAATTAAATCAAACTTTCCTGAACTCTAACACAAGATGATTAACTGCTTTGCATAAAATATAATAAGACCATTAATCTGTACAAGAGCAGAACAAACGAACTGTAATGTAGTTATTTTATGCTGCTGGTTTGGATGGTCACATACTAAGGCTCTGCTATTCGCTGTCTGTTCTCTTCAGTTCTCTTCAGTCACTGATATGAATTACAAGAAAATTGACTGTTCCTGACATACAACGGAGTAAGGGAAATTACAATGGACAAGAAAAGAACATCTATTACTGATGTATTAAGTGGTGGAAAAAGCATTTTAATAACAGTAACATGATCGTTTGATTGTGATACGCGTATATGTGACGAGTATGTGCTTAAACAAATGACATTTTAAAAAGCCAGTCTATCATATATTTTTTTAAAGAATGTCAAGCAAGATGTGCAAGTTACAGAATTTCATATTCGTTAATGCGTTAGGGCTTTGTAGTCCTAAGACACAGATGGAAAAAAAAACTCTCCTGGCAGGACTCTTCGATGAATACTCCATTCTATGTGAAATAATAACGCTTCTATAAATGAAAAAAAGTACCTGACTTCAATTCCGGTTTCAAGCTGATAAAGCAACTTGAATCCATAGAATTCATAGAATCCATAAACAGAAGCACGGATGCCAAATCAAAACAGTCTCATAGCTTCACTTAAGTTAGAAGTCGTTCAGAGATGACTGAGAAGGATGGCTAACTGTCCACAGGACAGAAGAAAAACAGACATATCACAGAGCAATTTATTAATCAAAGGCCTGCTGGGTTAGATAATTACTCTGGCAGTTGAGAAACAATGTATCAAATACAATTAAAAAGCTCATTAGTACTTACGGTACTTTTTCAACACGAGTGCATATAACGGTGGCATAAGAGCAAAAATGCTGTTAAAAACCTCGTTAATGACACAACTAAACATTTTTACATTACTTGAACATCTCATCTACAGCAATTACACTTCCATGTGGTACAGGTAGTTCTGCAGCAAAAATTCTCCTACCCGGTACTTTTAAAAACATAATTCTGCAAGTTTAAAAGCAAGCTCAAGCTCTCAGGCAATTGTCATTTCCGAATCAATGCAGAACAGATGACAGAAGGTGTTCGAAAAAGTTAAGAGCGCTCCGACTGCCAGTCCCCCCGATCCACATTCCCTCTCTACCCTTCTTCAACCACGGTCCCCAAGAGAGCGACAGAGAAGAATTCCGACACATCACCACCCCCACCGCAAAAAAAACTAAAACACCACTGTGCGACCCCCGACCCCACGCTCCCCGGAACAGCCCCCACCCCCCAAAAATAAGATATGTCGGAATTTTCCCCGTGTAACGCCAACGCTCGTGCTGGCGGGAAAAAGGTGCCCTGTTCTCTCCACTCTCCACTTGGTCGGAGTTCCTAAACCGGAGCGTGCAGCGCGACTCATGTAGATGTGATAGTCCCGACTGAGGCAAACAGGGGTGGGAGAGGGAGGCGGCGGGGGGGTGGGGGTGGGGGGGTCCGAGTGGCATTCTGAAGTTCACGGTTCTCTTACAGGGGAATAATGCGCCCATTGTTTCTCAGCAGAGCAACAATCTTCTTTTATTCAGGCTGGCATGAAACCTGCTTGCGAAAGAGAATAACGCTCGCCCGCCGCCGACTCCTATTCCCGCTCCGACAAAACAACAATTATTATAATGACGGGAATAATAACGGTGATGGCAGTAAAGATGCGCGGCTAACGAGCGCTCCCCTAATGAACGCGGGACGCTGGGGTTTCAAAGCCCTTTCATCCCGGCCGACCGCGCTCATTCCTATCTGCTGGCCACAATGGACTATTGTCAATCGCTACCCCTCCTCATCTTTCAGTGAAAGCTACAAACCATTTATTTTTTTCTTCTCTCCCTTTCCCACTTTCCCCTCTGCCTATCTCTGCTGGGGCGACGGGGATGTCAAAGGTTGTCTGGCCTCACTGACCACAACAAGCAAGTTAATCTGCCCCGGCGCTGGGTCCACATCGTCCGAGCGAGAGCGTTGGGTTTTTTATTTTTTTTTCCTTTTTCCCCCTGCGCGCACTTTAATTGCAGCCGCAGCGTGTCATAGCTCTGGAGCGCAGTGCGATGCTCAGCACTCTCGTCTTGGCTACGAGCTTCGAAGCGCAACGCAAACTTTCCTCAGTGTAAACAAGACGGAAGATGGAATTTCCCCCCGTTCTTCTTCCTCGTTAAAACGTCTTCACCAAGAGGCTTTCTTTGATTATTTGAAACAAGAAGATGCAGAAACTGTTTGTTTGTCTAAATGCGGCGAGGACTGGTTTTCACTTTGCTCTGCAGAAAAGTAATGAATCAGTTAATGAAAGTTGACAACTGAACTGTCTCTTTTGTATGAATGAAGTATTTTTTTCCAAACAAATGGATTTTTCTGCTTTCAAATCCAGTTTAAATTGAAACAGAACTGAACTGTGAGGAAGTACTGAAAGCCAATTTATTTCTTCAACCCATCAAGATTTTTCTTCTGAAATCCCAAACCCAACGGACAACGAGAAGATACAGGGGAAGAAAACACATGCACACAAAAAGGACAAGTGTGGCAAGGCGGATAGAAAGAGGAAACACTAAAATTAACATAGGAGAGAGAAAAAAACCAAAATGAATCCACAAGTCAATTATCTAGTGAATGTCGTTGAAGAAATAATTTTTTTTTTTTTTTTTTTTTTTTAAAGCCAAAGATGCTTTTGTGTCTTTTTCTGTGTTGAGAGAAAGAAAGAGGGAGGGAAGTTTTTTTTTTTTTTTTTGGAAAAAAAAGAAGAAAAGAAAAGCGGGGTAAAAAAAAAAAAAAAAAACAGCTTTGGTTGCTGCCAACTTACCATCCACCACGTCCTGGCCGAGATGTCGTAGCAGAGCTGCCATTTGATGGAGCCTTCCGAGGTTTTGCCTGCCATTACGCTGTCAGCAAGCTTCATCTGATGCTAGTGCACTCACCGGAGATAAGACACCTAATTGAGAAAACATTTGCACTGGCATGTTGGGCAACATGTAGCCCGCTCCATACCATATGGAATCATGGGTAAAAAAAAAAAAAAAAAAGAAAAAAAAAAAAAAAACCTCCTTGACAATGAACCAATCTCACGCAGACCCCGTGGCAAGGTGAGCGACAGTCATCTGCTCACAGAGCGAGCAGTCTTTAAAAAAAATAATAAAACAGAGTGATGAGCCCCTTTTTCTTCCACTTCACCGGGTGCCTGAGGTTGTTTTTTTTCCCCCTTTCTTTAATTAGGGTTCGCTCTTCATTGTCACCGCCGCCATCATCATCATCATCATCACGGCCACAACTGGCCAGCCGGTCTGCACGAGTTCCTCTTCTTTCCTTTCGGTAGTTTTTTTTTGGAGGAGTGGAGAGATTTAATAGGACAGAGTCAGGTAGAGGAGTGAGGGCAGTGGACTGCAGCGCCACAGGCTATTAGCCGGAATTTTCTACTGGACAGATGGAACCGCTTAAAAACTATCATGCGATGTTTTGTTTCGGGCATTTTTCACCCCCCCCTGCTTCTCTATTTCCTTGCGAACATGTATCTGATGGCTTTAGTGCTTTCGCGTAGAATACGCTGCGTCTCGCGCTGTGAGACCTGAGCACCGCAGGGTGGTCGCTCTCTTTTATCTGATGGTTGTTTTTCCCCCTTTTCGTTTTTGTACTTTTCCTTCGTGGAGCCGGCTCACGGAAAGCGCGCCGATTTGCGGAAGCACTGAAAACCTGCCGCCGACAGTTTGACAGTTCTCATCTTTGTTCACTTTGCGGTGGATGAGTAAGTGATCGAGCCACTTCGGCTTCGAACTAAAAGGGTAAATTAATTAATGCAAAAAGCTACAGCATAAAATGAAATGATTACTTTTTTACACTATTTTCTCTATGTTCTACATCACATAAAACTATACAGACCGACAGCTGAAAGTCATGAAAATCAGCTACAAAATTCAAATGCCTTATTATGACAATCCACACTAAACTATGTGCTGCACACTTGAAAGATACAACAGAACAATTTTATGGGGAACTGATGTGGGCAATATAAAAAATAATTTAAAGGGGACACAAGTAAAGCTCACTTTCATCACCCTGAAAATCCCTCATTTTTAAATGATGAATTCCAGCGAGCGGCAGAGCTGCTGCTGTCGTTGTGCTATAAAGTTGCAGCCGGTTGTCCTGTGAAAGGAATGCTTAGCGCTCGCTCGCTCCACCTGAGCCCGGTCCTGGAGCGCGCACGGTGCAGTCTTACAGAGGAGGTGCGCGCACACGGCGAACCGAGCAGGTCTCTGCAGCTCAGGTTCCTTGAGTGAGAGTGACCGTCAAACAGTTCTCCCATTGTGGCTGCGGAATTTGACTGAGGGAGAGATAGGGCATGGGCTGGTGGAGGGGGGTTGGTATACAGGTACCCCCTCCCTGCTCTGAGGCTGAACGCTCGCAAGACCTCCGACCCCGCGAAGAGGGCTTAAGAGAGGAGCAAACTCGCATTGAGCTCCTGCCCAAGTGAGCAAACGTAATCACTTTTTAATGAAAGCTCCTTGTGAGCCCATTCACTTTCAATAAACGGACGATTAAAAACACTGCTTGTTCACTATGATCAGCAGAGGGCAATGAATCTGATTACAGAGTCCCAAAATTTCCTAAATATGTAAAAAAAAAATCTTATTATATGCCTTGAAAACAATTATTTAAAAAAACACCTTTTTATTGTCGGTATGAAAACGAACTAGCGCAGACTTGCATTAAAAAATTGTGAACAAGTTTTATTCTAATTAACATGCACATTTTAAAATATTGATTGAAAATAGAAAATAAGCAAGTGTTGCACACTTAAACATACTTAGATAATTTAGGACAATTCTTCAAAATGTTACAAAGAAGCTGTATATTGATAATAGTATTAAGGTACTGTATTATTAAGACATTTTCCTGAACTGACTTATTAGTTACCCAAATTATATAATATATATGAACAATAATTAAATCTAAATTTAATACAAATTTAATAAAAGGAATAAAGATTGAACTACATGATTCGGACTGCACAAGCCAAAATCTTTAGTTTGTTTTTCCATCTAAAATGCATCTGTTTTCACCTTGCCCTGCCCTGTCTATTCCCAGCATGTCCTAACAGAACAGACCCTCTCATGTAAACACATGGTCATGCTAAATACATTAAAACAACTCTAAATGGATCAAATTGGGAATTATGTAAAATTATACTAACAGAAAAAAAAGTCCCCTCTCTCTCTCCCTCATTCTCACACACACACACACACACACACACACACACACACACACACACACACACACACACACACTTCCCTGGGTTGCTACAGTACATACAGTATTTGACCCAAATAGGCTGTCACTGATTAGGCGTCTCAGTGGGGCCGGCGCTCTGTTCAGAAAGAAGGTGACCGCAGAGATTTATGTCTAAAAAGACATCAAAGCTACAGGGGGTTGGAGACCAGAGCCACTGAATGTGGATCAGAGCCGGGTCCAGCCGCACCCCGTCATCTACAGCGAGCCACTCGCTATTTATCACAGGCCTGGGACCTGGGGTCAGTCATGAACTACCATCAAATGTCCACACAAACACAACTGCCCTGGTTTTAAGCAATGGCATTAGGTGTCTTTTACAAGACGAATTTGTAATTTTTTTCTTTGGAATAGAATTTCATACGTATACTTGTGCGATGTTTACGCCTACATAAGAGACAAGAAAGTCCAGAGTAATGCATTTAAATTATGTGAATAAAGATACTGCAAACTGTTCTGAGTTCGGGGGGGTATTTCACAAAGCAGTATTACTGAGTTAGCCGGATAACTGCACTGAGAAAACCCCAGAACAGCTCTTTTTACTGCAGTCCATGTTCCAGATTTGGGAGGGTTTCGAGTTTTACTCAGTGTAGTTATCCAGCTAGCTCGACAACCCTGCTTTGTGAAACACCCCCCAGGTTTCATACATTTAAATCTGGAGATTATATGTGCTCCGTGTAGCTTGTGAAAGCATTTGGAAAACGTTGAGACTACCGTACGTATCGCCCCGTGTTAATGTTGGTCATAAACAAACAACAAACAACAAAAATATCAATAAATGGTACCTCTCCAAATGAAGCTACCTATATTTCCTTGTGAATGGTATCTCTGCTATAGTGTGCAAGTGAGAATATGCTTCACAACCATAAAGCGCAGTGTCCTATAGACCCGTTCCTGGAACCAAATAAGACAGGTGCCCTCAATGAGTTTTCACGGGTGCATTTGACCACAATTCTGAAAATTCTTGTTGTCTGTATTGTATGCAAATACCGTGTAAATATTGACCAGGATTAAAGATATTGCCATAATCAGGCATTTCTTAATTTCTCTAATGAAAACTGAAAAAGTTAGTCATTATAGTCACTGCTAAATTCTGAACAAAAAAAAGTTATTTTGATTTAATTAAATAATATGATTTCAACTCTTTTTAAGCTACGAAAACATTTTTCTAATTATATTCCTGTGCTCACAATTGAAATACCGTTGGTGTGCTTTTCACAAGACAGAAACAAATTCTTAAACTGTCCAGAAGAAGGCAGTGTTGTACTTGCATGTTTTATTCTTTTCATTACAATTTTCTGTGAGCTGTCTGTTTTATTTGTCCTGCATCCAATTGAATTTCAGAGAGAATTTACAATAGCAAATATTCAGAACATAAATACCTTTTACATCCAGTGGAATCCGATTCTGCAAGCTTGTCTGCTTTCTTTCTGTTCTCTGAAGTCTGTAGTATAACTTTTCATCTTTGTTTTTTGTTCCCAAAGTTTTCTCCAATGGCTAGTCAGTCCTGCATCACAGATGAAAAGAACAACAAGTTTGTATTTTTAAGGATTTTGCCTCGTTTTGTTTTACAAATGTAAATACAAAATACTGACATGAGTTAGCTTTTACTTTACAATTCACAAAAGAATGTCTGCGCCAATATACTTTCACAGACACAAACAGGTCTATTTTCACAATTTCATTTGCACCAGCTTTACATCTGACTAAACCTCGCCATTAAGAGCTGTTGATATTTATTTGTCTTTAGTTAAAGCAGTGCTCCCCAACCCTATTCCTGTAGGTTTTCACTCCAACCCTAACAAAGCACACCTCATTCAACAGCGCGAGATCTACCATCCTGTAGGTTTTCACTCCAACCCTAACAAAGCACACCTCATTCAACAGCTAGAGATCTCGTTGAGCTGCTAATTAGTAGAATGAGGTGTGCCAAATCAGAGTTGAAATGAAAACCTACAGGACGGTAGATCTCTAGGATGAGGGTTGAGGACCACTGGGTTAAAGCAAAGGAGGTCTAGGGAAACCCTTCTCCTGAACGTAGCCCAAATCAAGAAGGATACTGGAACTTCAATTTGTATTAAATCCGCACTGAGACTGTGAGCAAGTGATTGAGCTTAATGCTTTCGCCAAAGCATTACAACAGCAGAACAACACAACTCAACCGTTTACAAAAGTGACATCACTTACAGAAAGAACACTTTTTATTTGTATGAGTCCCCAGCAAATGCCAAAAATGACTTTGCGTGGCACTGCATAGTGGCTTTACAGGCAAATTATGTGAAGCACTCTGAGCCTAACACAATATGGGATTTGTAAAAATGTACAAAAACCTGACAGAAATAAAGTATATACTATATGAGCAAATATCCACATAGAAACCCACAGGAAAATAAACTTAGATTCAATGGCATGTATGACGCTTTGCTGAAGTCTGAAAAAAGAGAACAGAACAGTCGTGCATATTTTTCCAATTTATCCTAGAATCCAATAACTTAACCAAATGTGTCCGCTACCATACTTCCTCTTACTAACCATAATTCAAAATGCTGAGAAACATGATTGCCTGCATCTGTTTTCCTGTTTTAGTTTTTGAAACACAGGTCTACCCTTTGGCAGGCAACGCAGCCACCCGGTAACGCCCCCCTCCCCCACCCCATATCTGTACATCTTCGTCCTGTTACCCAAACGCAGCAAGGGTGGGCGTGTCGGTCCAGTGACCAGGAGGGTAATGCCGAAAAAGAGGCTCTTCCGCAAATGACCAAACATCCTGCCGGTTTTATGAATTCAGTACGCTTACAAGGACCTGCAGTGGAATAGCACCCGGTGGCCTTTAGAAAAGCGCAGGCCAATGCACTCGACAGGTACGGCTGATTTTACACCTCATATTTCATTCATTATTCAAAACTGAAACAAAAATAAACGGCGAGGTTTTTTTTCGACGCTAAACAGTGAATGAGCTAAAAGCTTTTTGAGTCTCTGTACTGGAGCGCGGCAGACTCCACCTCCTTTGACTGCTTTTGGAAATGAAGTGTACCAGGGCTTGCAGAACATTAGAAGCACTAAGTGAAGCATTTGACAAAGTCCAGGAAGCTCACTTCCAAACAAGAGTGTTTGTTTTCATGCATTTTTCCTCTCTGATGGTTGACAGATGCCTCTGTGCTCCAAGTTGTTAGACTGCCGAGGGAGAAAAGCATGCAGTAAATTATTTCCCCCCTAAAATACATGTTTTGTCAAAGCATATATGCATTATATAAACAATGCTTTTGAAGTTGAGTCACTGGAAAGGATTCATAATACATCAAGGGTCTCTTAAGGATATCTGGCCCGGAGTGTGACATCATATTAGCGGCACGGCGGTGACTCACTTGGTGACTTTCTGCAGGAATGTGACGAGAGAAAGCACGGAACCCTGCAGGCCCGGTGCCCTAATTGTGTTTGCCGTTTGCTGGTTGCGTCGTTCTCTCTCGCTTTGGTTAGGATCTTTGACTTGTGCCATGTTGTGCATCGGTCTTTTATCAGAGAGGACGCAGAGTGAGAAACCTAATGGAGACCTGCTGCAGCGTCGCTCCAGCAATTAGAAACACGCCGCGCTCTCCATCCCACCTCATCTGTTCTAGCGCGTTCCAACATGTTTCAATTTGCCGCAGGAAGCCAGGAAAAAACCATTCCAATAATGGACCCATTGTTTCAGTTCGCCAAAATGTAGTTTTTTTAAATCCGACTGGAATCAACCAGAATTAAATCCAGGAAAATGTGACAGACCACCTTCTTAAGAGTTTCCTTGCCCAATCTGTGAGGAGCGTTACATTTAGAGTTTAATACTGATAAAGAACTAATGGTTGGAATTCTTTGGGAGAATCTTATTTTCATTAAATTATAAATTAAATTATTTTAAAAACATCACAACAACCAGAGTAGAGCTATAAATGGGCTCTCAAAATACTGGGCACCATGAGATATGACTTTAGATATGGCCATAATTAGGCTGCTTTATATATATATATATTTGCACTATTTAATCAGGTTATCACTATTTAAAATTGTGAAAAAATACAGGTGAACGAAAATAAAGAATGTGGGCATTTAAAATGTGCAATTCTTAAAAAGTGCACGCAGCTGCTCAGATAAGTGCAAGAAGAGATATCTGAGAGAGAGAGAGATGAGCGGGAAAGGTTAATATATTCTTGTGATGCGTTCGGTATACAACATTGGACCTGTCACATCACATTACAGCCAGCTGGTACAAATACACATTTGTGCACTTTTGCTTTTGAAGCTGTGTGTGTGCGTGTGCGTGCGTGTGTGTGCGTGCGTGCGTGCGTGCGTGCGTGCGTGCGTGTTGCTGTCCTACCATAATGAACCTGCAAACTGCCAACAGCAAGCAGCCATTGAGACCAAGGGCCTGGCAAAGATTGGGCAGAGGAGAAGGGGGGTAAGTAGAAGGAGGGTGAATGCTCGCCATAACGGCCATCTGCCTCCGCACTGCTGACAGAGCCAAGATGTGCGGTCAAATGCTCCCCTATGCTAGAACCGGTGCTCTTTCTCTCACTCTACCATGTGTTTCAGTGCATTTCATTCTCATTTTACTTTCAGAGAATACCTGTTCTATTTGAAAGAGGCTCAGTATAACTTACTCAAGTCAACATGTTGGATTGTGTTGTGTTCTGTGTCAGAGAGAAAAATATAGCCAGAGAAGGAAAATACCATTTCATATAATTGACTTTTATCCATTTCCATTAAAATATATATATCTGTCATTATATTTTAAAACATCTGAAATTTAGAGATAAACTATAAAAAACAAGTAACATGTGCATAATAAAATGTTAAATAATAATAATAATAGTAAAGGTTCAGCTTCAAAAATATTTCTTACTGAACATAATTAACACTGCCTACACACTGTTTAATCCTGTTCACATTATCAGTAACATTTTGTTTTCTAGATAATTTCATATTATTTTTCAATATTAATCCTAACATACTGTATACTGAATATACTGTACACAGCAAAAGCTAAAATGCAAAGAAAAACATTGTACATATTCTACTATGAACTATTCACAATTTGCTGTTCATGAATCAAGAATCTGAATAAACACAATTACGGTGTCTCATGAACTCATGATATTCCAATGCTAATAATATCCAATTGTAAGCTTATGTCCATCTGCAATAATGCACTCACCCATAGAAACACAACATGTCATTTTACTCTCAAATGTCACCTCCACTTCCCAGCTGGACATGCTAATGGTGAATCCTTTGATTCATAAAAGACATAAAAGACTGCCTTATAATGGCACTAAATGATTTATGCCAAAATTCCCAGAAGAAATGTTTGTTATTGCAATTAAAAGAACACAATGTAACACGATCTTCATACAATAAAATGCTGCTGCCTTATACTGAGGCCACATCCTGCAAAAAAATTATATATTCATGAAATATTCAGTAAATCCGGCTTCAATAATATACAGCTTGACTTTAAGCAGTAAAATAAACAAAATGATGAAGATTAGCACTATGCCTACAGGTGCAGACTCCCCTGTTCCCCCGAGTGTGCAGGACGAGGGCTATACGAACACATCCAACTGAACACAGGAAGTGAACACAGCGTTTCATTCCATGCAAAACATTCGCAAAATGTCAAAGCAGTTTTAACGTGGAACAAAGAGCTAATTCAAGATATTGATGGTTATTTGTGAAAACTTATAAAAATATTCACCAATATGCCTGGGATAGTAATAATAATGCCAAACATTACTCAAATAAATGTGACAATAATAATAATAAAAAAAGGTTGTGTTAAATCCAAACAGTCGTGTTAAATCCACAGGGCCCGGCAGACGCAGGTGGAAAATGCAGCCAAATTACACTGAGCTTTGCCAAACGCTAAGCGCTACACCTTCCCTTAAACAAGACATTGTGTGGTTTTTCCATTTCCAAAAACTGAGAATGAGCATTGAACACAGAGCTCCTACCCCAAGCTGCTTCGCTGATGTCCATCTTGGCTCATCAGCACGAATCACAGAGAGCGGCGATGAGTGGCGGCCAAAGCTGTCGTCCTGACGTCCTGTCGACCGGCAGCAAGCCCCGCCCTGCTCTCCTGACCTTCAGCCATCCCGAAGCTCGCCCAAAGCTGACCCCAACCCACCAGCAGCAGCCTTGACATCACTTCATGCTGTTACTGGGTTTAAGCTTCAAAGGCAATTTGGGAACAAAAGTCCATGCTGACATAAACAAAACTGAGGGTCTCACATCTTGCTTACTCAGTTTTACCGTTTCCTTTTAATGGCCTCCCATTGCACACGAGGAGAATCACATACTCTTACCTGTCCAACATGGTCCAGGGACACCAAGAGGACCATGTGACGACGCTACCAGAAACATTTACTCAAATGCACAATGGCCTTAAACCTCATCCATACATCTCCTCTCCTCTGTCAGTTTTGTTTTAACGTTCGCCATGACATCCTGAAGAAGGCTTTGCCTGCCATGCGAACTCTGCTAACAACACAGCCATTCTTTGCAACCTCAGTTATATAGAAAAAGATTTCTTCAAAACGTCACTTTTTTCAAACTATTTGAAAGAAAAATTATTCTTTTACACACAACCCTGGCACCTAACGCAACCTGATAACTGACACCAAAATCACATCGAAACAACGGAAAAAGTGGCTCAGTGTGAATGTACCAGCCCTTCGTGTGGCTTTGGGGGGTGCAATGTGTGGATGGATAGCTGCCGATTATGTACCTCCGTTCTCACACCGTCTCGCTGTGCCCCTTCGGCTCTGTCTCTGCCTAATGGCGAGAGGGGATGCCTGGCAAGGGAGGAGGCGCAGCTCGCATCTTGGCTTTAGTCAAGGCGCACGGACCCCAAGCCAGCGGCTCTAGCAGCCCACCGACTTCCTTTCCAGACTGCAGGATTTGAGCAGGATTACACCCAAGAAACAGCAGTGTGCTAGTCTGATTTCGACACCCTTTACCATTTCTCTAACCGTGTTAATAAAGAAACAACACGTCTGCCAGCCAAGCAGGGAAAAGCGGCGCCAATAAGGCACACAGGAAGAGTTGTTCGTCCAAATAGCCCCATAAATATGACGGCTCCATGTCTATTCGGTTTATCAACAAGGTCCAAATATAAGTGTGCATTTGACAAATATTTGCTGATCTACTCATTTACTCAGAGAAGCTGCTCGCAAAACATAGCTAGTGATTTATATTTTATGATGTATACACACACATACAGTATATTTATATACATACATACAGTGCCCTCCACTATTATTGGCACCCCTGGTAAAGATGAGTAAGAAGGGTTATAAAAAATTCACCGTTTGGTGAATAAGCTTAATCTCACACTGAAAAAATTTGAAAAATCCAACCTTCAATTGAAGTAAATTTATTATGAGAAAAAAAATCCCTCAAGAAATTTTTATTTTTAACAAAACCACGTGTGCCACAATTATTGGCACCCCTGTATTTATATATAGAATAAAGTAATCATTTTAATATTTGGTCTCATATCCTTTGCATGCCATGACTTCCTGATGTCTGTGACCCAACAACATCAAAAGACTCTTGATATCTTAATTCCTGGTACTCTTACAAGCGATACTATAACCTCTCTGCATTTGAATGGATCTGTGATTAAATACTCTACAATGAAAGACTCAATAAAAATGAATGCTCCTTCCTTCATGCATGTCTTGCTTTCTATGAAGAAATTACATTGTTTAACCCAGATAGTAGGCATAATTCAATAGGCCTCGTTAACAATAATGTGTTGTGCCAGAATTCGGAATCGCAGTTCTAAAAAATCTGTTTTAAATATTCTTGAGCAACACAAGCAATGCTACTTATCATGTCACCCGAAGAGCTTTGCTTGAGGTGACCCAAACATGCAGCTCTGCATCTCGGAAACTGCCAGCATACTGTAGCATAAAGCTCTCCGATTGGCCATATGGAAACCAAACTCCCACCGCACTCACAGGTAGTTTATTCTTCTTAAAAAATACCTCTTCTGCAACTGCACCACAGATGGGCTAGTCTCCAAATCGGATTGAAATGCTTTAATTTTCTACTGCCCTGAATTTGCACTAGTTTAAGTTGAACTTTCATGGCAAAATATGTAATTTGAAAACTTTAAAACAAAAAAGCAATGCTGTGTAAGTAATCTGATATTTGATATTGCACTCTGTAATTATTATAGCCTAGTTTTGTCAACAGTATCCTCTAACATCGATACATTTTAATTTTAGCAGACATTAACGTCTTCTACAAGTTCAAGTATCAATTAGCTAAAGTAGGCTATTTGAAGAGCTAAAAGCGTTCGCTAAAAAAGCTAAAAACAGTGATGATTACCTTTTAATTTGTGCAAAGAACAAAAACTTTTCAGATCCCTAATTCAGACATCACTTTATAAGGTTCCAAGCTGAATTCAACTGAGTTAAAGACGCATTGTATTCTTTAATCATGCTAATTAGCATCTTAGGCTAGCTGCAATACAAACTTTGAATGAACAGTAAATCCAAACTATTCCACTGCTTCTGTTGTAAACAGGAAGATTTTAAACATTTAAAGTGCAAAAAGGAAAGAATAGGACTGCAAGAGAAAATAACTACTATGATAATTGTCAGGTTGAGAATGTTGTAGGTGGAGGGCAATGTTGATTGCTCTCCACCTCTTTCTGTTTAAGAAACATTCGAAGAAACATAAGATTGTTCATTTCTGGTACATATTATTTGAATTTGCTGAAAAAAAGTAAAATGGGGGGAAGCAAAGGAGGATAAAGAGGGAAAACGGAAATAATTAGGCAGCCAAATATCTCCTTTAATGAGCCAAGTCAACAATATTTGAATGCATGTTTTTCAGGAAAGAGGATCTTAAATTTCGTACTTCTTCCTCACACAATGCTTCCACTGTTTTGACTGAACAGATTAGTGAATGAAACCAAACTTCACATACTATTCCCACTCTCCCCAGAGTCAGTTACCTGAAAGATTCCATTTAGATATACCTCAGAAAAAAAATCTCTCAGGGACTGTCGCAATGGTTAATCAGACCCGAAGGCTTTGATCAGATTCAAAATGATGGAAGACGTTAAGCATATCAAATTTGCCTATCTTCCGTTGTGATAGTACAATGCTGGGGATAGACCCATAATTGTAGGGAGTGGCCATTACCTTTCATGCAAATACGCACTTTTAAAGTATAATTATTCGTCACGTCTGGGGTTTCACATAGCTATAATTGGATGAATTTCTGAACTTTTTCTAAAATGTTCAATTGAATTCAAAAGTAGATGAGAGGTTTACTCATATTAAAGTATTAAAGGTTTAGACTGGAGACTAATTCCCTGCAACTGTGCTTTGTGCCACATAATTCTCCTCTAAAACAGGGACATCCAGAATTAGACTGCAGGGAAGTGATGAATGAAGACATTAATTGAAAATCGTCACTATAGGTGAGCGGCGTGATGTGATTTTGGCTGTGGGCCTTGCCGGCAAGATAAGGTGCTGAAAGAAAAATGAGCGTTAGAGGAAAAATGAAGAAAAGAAAACGTGTGGGAGGGAGGGAGGGAGAGAGGCGGGACAGGGACAGGAAGGACAGCGGAAGAATTGAAGGTGATCTCTCCACCTAAACCAAACCCAGTGTGAAGCCAAGGACTTACAGTAACAAACAAGCAACTCCCGGGCATGGACCCAGGTTTGTGCAGCACTTCCCCTGAAGCTGATTATCGCCGCATTTCCAATGACCCGACCTCACACATCGCAATACGGCACCATGTTCAATCGATAGGGTCCCACCTGCTGTTCAGAATGCGCTGGCCCTACAAAATGGTTGAGCTTTTCTGGAGCTACACTCACCTATACTGCCTTTTTTGTGCCACATCATTGCCCAAATCATGCCTATGATGGCAATGTCATTTCTTGTAGTTTTGTTATCCAAGTTTTTTTCAGAGGCCAAACAAAAAGATGTTGATGAATCTGATTATTTGCAGATACCGCAACAGCTCCGGAGGTCAGGCTCTGTTTAGTTTGTAGCCCAAGATGCTTATGATGTCTGAACAACACGATGCTCTATGTCTAGTCAGTAAGCCATGAAAAAAATACTTTCTGACTATGGCGCTTCATAGGATGAGCACGCCTGCATCTGCTTTACTCTGCAATCGTGTCAATTCTGGCATTCGTTTGGAGGTCCGTCTTATCAGGGTATCTGTGTCTTCCCCTCAGTGAGGGGACAATGAAGGTACAACTGGGGTGCGTCCCAATGCTCTAAAAATGCACGCTCCTTTCCTCCACTACCACTTCCTCTCCTCAGTGCCCCAGACATGGATCTTTGTGTTTTAATCTACTGTTGCTTACTACATCTTAATTACGTATTAATGGTTACATATTAATTAATGTCACAACGCAAACTGCAATGTCAGGTACACTGTATACTGTACATGCAAATACTTGTACTTGTAACTTTCAGGCAGTTTTGCATATTTCCAGGTAGGAGAGTAGTGGTAGTGGAGGAGCAGTAGTGGGGGAGTGGAGGAAAGAAGGTGGGGAGTGAAGAATATTGGAACACAGCCCTCACCTGTATACGGGCATGAGCAGCAGAGAGAGCCAGTGTCCAGGAGGGCCTATATGAGATGGTGAGTTCAATGCCATGGGACCACCCTGTGCATGAGCACCTCCCCTGGCTCGTCTCCCAGCACCTATTGAAGGGAGCCATGCTGCTGCGGCCCTCTCTCTTTCATGCTGTTTAGCATAATTCATTTGATCAGCCTACAGTAAGGCTCAGCGCCTCCATGTCTTCTGCCACTGTCAATCACGTCCTTGTACTAACTGCTTTAGCCAGGAAGGGGCTTCACGCTGCACTGGTTGCATACTGAGGCCAACCCCTGTACTATCACCACCACACTCATGTAATTATGACTATGCTGTTGTAATAGTATGTGATATATGATTATGCTGTTATTATTATTGTTGGTGTTATTGTTGTTACTACCAATAATAATATATATTTTTAAATTTTGCTTTCCAGGTTCGTACTTACAGCCATTAAAATTAGAAACAATAGAGCTAACGTTAATATACTCAAGGATTGAATGAGAAAGGTGCATTATTATCTCTGTGTGACCCCCCAACCCCGAGCTTCATGTGGACGGGTTCAGGGCGAGGTGGCAAGATGTCAAACGCACAATAAATGTATCCTACTAAACACTTAAAAACATATGCTTAGCCTACCTCGTTCAACATTTGGCCGTCTCGCGCCGTCTACCTACTCTGTGTACTTCCCTTCTTTTTGTGACTGTGAACGAATGAATGCCATATGCAGTTGCGTTGGCTGGCTACTTTATTGTAACCTGCAAGTTCGTTCAAATATTTTGAATAACATGTGCCGCAGCCCGTTACAGAAACTCAATGTGTTTTCAAAATACTTCGGAAAACATGGGAATTATCACAAATATTTTTGTTTGAAGGTTAGGTTTACCGTTTCGTGCTCCCAATTTCTTCCTTACGAAGGCTCGCGATGCTACTAGGCTAGACGTTGTAGAAGTTGTAACCAAGGTTGTTGGAGGTGTGTAGCCTACTCATTTTGAATTCACATACAGTCGAAAAGTAAGAAAACGGACTAATCATTGTCCTTATGAATAGCTAGAGTCATAACGTTATTTATATCGCAATTGTTTCATGAATATCTTCACTGGTCTGCCCACGAGGCTAATACCTGCCCATGTTCCAAATTAGTTAGCTAGTTGCGCTACAGTTAGTAGTTTAAACTCGTGCGTGGCTCGTGCGTAGGCTATCACTCCCCTGCATGTTCACGCGGCTCGGCTATCATGGCGTTAGCAACCCAAATCTGCGGCTGCTAATGACTGGACTGATATGGGGGTAGGACTGATGTGCCACATACAGTAGGCTATAGGATATTACCCTAAATATGATGAAGCCTATAATGATCATGATCCAGTTCTAATTCGGCGTTTGTTCATTAGCTACAGCTTAATCTACTTATCTGGCATAAACAGTCAATTATTGCACTTCTTTAGTTTAATAGTGAGATGGTGGAAAAAGCCTAGGATAGGTACTGTTCATGGTTGTGTTGCTTAGCCTAATGAGTAAGAGACAAATCCTCAAAAAAAGTCTCTGTAATCCCTTGTGGTGGATTCCCCCCATAATGACTGCAGTCCATAGTGGGGTGTGTGTCTACAGCCCGGCCCCCTTCCCAGCCACACACACTGCTCCTTCTGAAATTAGATTTCTGGAAACAAGCTGTAAAATATAACAACAAAAAATGTTTTGTTTTTTTTTTGTGCTGAAGGAAGTCTTTGTTTTTAACCACGCGTTTAATTGGAGAAACATTACAGATTTTTCTTTGTTTAGCATTTGGAAATGCAGCCCTGTGGAAACATATGTTCACTGAACCCCAGCAGATGTCCCACTCAGGGCTCTAGCACATGCATGTGAGCTTCAGCAGGTTCTCTGCATTGGTCACCATGGCCATGGTTCTCTGCCCAGTTCATATACCCGTTCTACACAGGCCTTCGTACAACCACATGAACACACACACGAACGCACAATCAAGTGTACACACATGCATGCGCGTGCGCACTCGTCTCCTGGAAGTGTAGCCATATGCGGCGGAGCTTGCGCTTGGCAGCTCTTCCTCGCGGTCCTCTTCCCAGTGAGCTGAGATTAACAGACAAGCGAGGCAGCCTGGCAGCCGTGCTGGCCTGGTGCAGGGATCTCCCCAGAGACCGAATTAAAGGGCCCCCTGCACATCCTGATACTGCAACTTTGCAACAAAACATCCCTCGCACCCAAAACTCTGAGCCTAGACTACTCAACATATTGTTACGAAAGGAGAAACACAAACAATTAAGTTCTTTAAAAAGCTAATTTTATCACTATTAGAAACGTGGTAAAAATTAGCTTTGCGTAGCACTTTATTGTTTGTACAGTGCTATTCTAGCACAATGCTATCCTAGCACTGTTATAATTACAGTTTCTGCAGACCATTTACAGAGATGAATTAGATTAGATTTCACTGCTTTGGCAGTAATGTGTGTCACTCAGAGGGGAGTCAGTAAATGGGTGATGATCGTAGGGAACACAAGAGAAGGGGAAACGCAGAAGGTTGGAGGGCTAGGGACAAAAGGAAAATAGACTGAGAACAAAGTACAGGGCTGGGTGTTGGATATCTAGGGGCAGCGGCCTGAAAGAAAGCTTGGCTCTTTCCTGTGTAGCTCTGGGTTTTTCTCAGACCCTAGCTCTGTCCCTGGAGGGTCTCACGTCTGATGACCCAGTGGTGGCTGCTGGAACAGTCCAGGGATTAGAGCTTGGGCCAGATCCTAATAATGAGTGCTACTGTTGGCCAAAGCCCTGCAATGTGATCCTCTTGATTCCCATTTCTCAGCCAGGTTTTGGTTTGCCCTGTTAAAACATTAAGTTGTGATGTCATTGACCCAGAATAGCCCTGATACTCATCCAGCTCAGCATGATAGATAGGCTGGGGATATGGCGGTAAGTGGGTATTGGCACTGCCAGTGGAGGAGGAACTAGAGGAGGGACCAGGAGTGTAATGAAAAAGAGAATTAATCATCATCATGCCATTTTGTAATTTATTTGTACAGGATATGTCTCCTCCCTAAGGAATCAAGTTGTACAGGAAACAGGGAGGAGGAAGGTATGGAGGATCCACTGCATTTTTAAATAAAAGAATGATTGTGCTGATATTTGTGTGTGTGCGTGTGTTTGCATGTGTGCGTGTGTGTTGATGGTGACTTAGCCATGGCTTACTGTGTGTAGACTACTATTCTAAATGTTCATGTCTATGGATAGCTGCTACGTTATGATAGAGATGTGCTTTATCTGACCTGTTTTCGCTGCCTCAATGACCTTACTCATTGCACACCACTTTGGATAAAAGTAATGTGTTCATGTGTATGTGTGGGGTACAGTAACCCACCATTATGTTTTCTGACTTTTGAAGATGTGTAACTACGACCTAGGGACTGAATATGTGAAAGAGGTGGACTCAGTCTTCAGTGCAGAAACCAAGGGAGGAACAGGGAAATACATCTCTGAGAGAAAATGAGGTATAAAATTGAGTCTTGTGTTTTCTGTGGTTTGGCAGCATTGGAGTTCTGAAATATGAACTGTTCTGGGAGTAAACCTCAAACCTGTCTCTTTTTCCCTTTGTCTGGCTGACACGGCGCGTTTAGTGTCAATTTCTGAAAATCCCCAGAAGACCAATGATGATGTGCGAGTGTGGTGGGTACAGACTACAGAGATGTACAGATACTGTTAAAAGAACTGTGAACTGTCGAGCTGGGAAAGCTTGAAGAGATGAACGAGCCAAGAAAGGTTCAACAGGCATACTGTATGTAGGTACTGTGTGGCTGCTCTTCATGGCTGAAATTAGTGAGGAGTGCCACAGGTTTCCCATTCAGCATAAAACAACTTTTTATTTTCTTAATTTGCCAGCAACACCAGCAATTACCGCTGATTTCTACGCATTCCATTGGGGTTGGGTTTGGTAACAAATGCATTTGGTCTGTGTATTTATAAAATACAGTATATGCATATTTTAGCGCGAAATGTTACACAATCTTAAATCGTCATGGTGTCATTCCTGTGTCACGTTCTCCATAGTAAAAATACATTTGAATAAGGCTTTGCACAGAGCCATGGGCGGTTGTGCTCAAACGCTGAAGCAGTGTGGCGGTGGTCACTCCCGGTCATTCATCAGCCTGAGCTGAAATCTCTGACCTTTAAATTAAATACAGAAACACCCATTGCATCTGAAATTTGATTTAAACAAAGAAATAAGTGTCCATCTGAGAAGACATGGCCAGTTCTGGTGTTTGTGTTACTGATACGGCGTCTATAAGACCCTGAACTGAGCGTGACTTGAACGGCTATGAGCACTGAGGGACCAACCTCACATTGTGTTTGTAGCATTAAGCGCTGTGACAAAATAAGGGCCTTTCCTGCTCCCGGGCTGTTGGTTATTGCCGGAGATTAATAGTAATTAATAATGCTGGGGATTTCTGCTGTGTCACTGGAGGACACCCTCATTACTAGCTGCTTTTAATTACGCTAATTAGCCTGAACTGTGTCCTTCCTAAACAGTCAGTATCACTTCCCAGCCTCCCTTCCTATGACACCGCCGCTGCAGTGAACGAGTTATGTACTTATGGAACAATAGAACAAATGTACTTTAAATTTGGTTATTGAGTTGAAAAGGCAACTTATGTCATTTATTGGTTGGCAGGTTTTTCAGAGGAATTAATAAACGATTCATCCTAATCGTAGCCGGCACGTGAAAGAGCGGAATTGTTTGTGGTTGAGCTGTGAACAGTGAGAGGGGGGATCAGATTGGCAGAGACTTGCAGCGAAAGGTATTAAAGTACCAAAATCTATCAAATCGTGTGTGGGTTGAAAAAGGCCCAATCTCAGATTTATTTCTCTTCCGTGCTTTGCTTCTTTTTTCTCTCTTTTCTTCCTCCCCCTGTTACTGGGTGGGTGCAGGCAATAGACAGATGCTGTGCAATAAGTGATTAAACGAGATAATTAACGAGGGCTGTCAAGTGAGCACAGTTAACTTTATTAGCTGTGAGTAGACCATAGCAATCTGAGTAAACGTCCCGCAGGCTCTATTGCATGAACACAGGCCCCTCACATCTGAGCATCTATCAACATCCTCTGTTACGTCTGATTGTTACATCAAATACTTTTCTACAGGAGAGCAGCTACACATATGTATGAATATTTCTAAATTATCTGATGTGTACACTTGATGTCTAAATGAGTAAACCTTTCTATATCAATTTGATGTAATTTATTGGTTTGATGATTGAATTGGAATAAATATATGTGTTGCGAGGGAAATGTGCAACGATAACAGAATAATGATGTCGTGCGATCACTGAACGCCATAATAATGATGATTACAGACGACTCGAAGCACAAGACAAAGGCAGCAGAGCATTGGTGATCTCTTAATGCTTTTCACATTTGCGGAGCTTAATTTGGGGTGAAGGGGCGTGGAGAGGGTCAGGGAAGTACCCTGTGTTGTGTTGGCTAAAGTAAGCTGGGCGGCGGCAGCATTTACAGCCCGCTCCCCTGCTGTGTGTCTGGGTGTCCGGGGCAGGAGCTGGGAGGCCCAATCGAGGTAAACCCGGCCAGAATTCTCCTTATTAGGCCAGGCAGTGTGTCCAAGACCTGCCTTCGTTCAAACTGAGCTTTGTGGGCAAAACAGAGTCACAGGACTCAGCCAGACGAAGCGTTGGTGCTCCTGGACTGGAATGGGCACGGGTGCTACTCAGGGGCACTTGTCAGGTGGTATTCAAGACACTTGGTTTTGACAGAAAAAAGAATAGAGAAACAGTCTAAGGTTAGTCCAAGTTTTGCTGCAGCTGTTGGAAAGACCTCAGTATTACGTAGCAGGGTGAGGGCTGGTCAAGCATTGTTCGGTCTAGGTTTACCACATTCCCTGACACATTGGCCCTATTCGGACAGGATAAGCTTTCAGGACAATGTCTGTAAAGTAATTGTTATCACAGGACGTCTGTAATGTTAATGACCGATTCGGACGGGATAAAGTATCTCTGTAAATGCCTATAATGTAATGTAATCAGTGTTTAGAAAGAGATGGGAGTGTCTGCTCCATTTTGTCATCACACCAAAAATCTTCCACACGTCATACAACGTTACGCATCCTATCTTCACTGCAAACGGATTGCTTCTGGCAGGGAGCAATTGAAAAAGATACAGGCGTTTAAAAAAAACACAAAAAAACTACGTGGACACAATGTTGGCATGGCAAACTGTCCACAAAAAAGCGTGAGGAATCCTGCATTTCACCTCTTTATTAACGTGAGCTTGAGAAAAATAGTAGGCCTACACTGTTAGGCTAGAGCCTAGACCATAACACTTAGCCTATGTAAGGCGATAGCTAGGCTACTGGAAATAATATCTTACCTAAAACTAGTGTTGCCCAGCAGCCCCACTTTAGAGCCTATTTTTTTGGATTTGCTTCTCTGTCTTCTTATTTAACGTAAGCTACACTTAATGTAGAGGTCAGCCAATAGGTGTGGCTTGCACTTGGACCAAAGAAAGCACACACAAAGGCTTCCTCCAGTGCCTCATATGTGAAAAACCAGGAGAAAAAACTGTATGGGGAAAACTCCTTTAAGGAAATATTTATCACCATGTCAATTGGCACGGGATTGCTATAACCTGAGGTTATTTTTACAGGGCATTTAACTGTACGTAAAAGACGCTGGAATATTTACTGGTGCGGGAGCGCGCAGTCCATAAAAGTTACAGACATGGCAGATTCGGATGGGACTAAAATAACGGAGATCCACCGGTAGTAATTACATTACCCCACTTCCCCCAGTAAAACTCATCCCATCCGAATAGGGCTAAATTGTAACGCCAGCAGACATATCAGAACATATCAGGTTATACGTTTTAATCGGACTGCCACTGAACCCAGTAACAAAACGTAAGGCCCTCTTTGAGAACATTTTTTACATAGTGGATTATTTGAGCCCGATGCAGACAGAAATGTGTGAAAGGAATGTTGTTCTCGTTTGCCCTTACATTTCACTGCCTAATCCATACGGTTATGATCAGCTAGACTGTGCTTTTAATCTACTGAAATTCGGTATAACAAACCCATTGTGTCATGACACAAGATACAGAGGAGAAATAAACTGTGATATCATCTTTGGGAACGATGATGATGATAATCTTTCAAATCCTCAGGGGGAAAGCCGATGCAGATAAAGAAGAAATCAGTTGTAAATATTTCAGGGTATGTGCCCAAGAAATACACACTAAACAGAGATTTGCACAATCCTCGCTGGCTCCATGGCCCTCTACTGCAGTGGTTCCCAAACTCAGTCCCGGGAACCCGTTGTGTTTGTTGGTTATTGCAGTCTCTGAATTGAAACGAGTTGCTAATTGTTCTAAATGAGACACGTTAAATGCCAATTGAGGGATGATTTACCCTCTTAAGGCTGTAATCAGAAATAGCTACGCGCACAATGAACAATACATGTACCATATTCAAATCCTGCATAGTCGGATCAACTTATGCTTTGTACTGCATTCTCTGTAGTGTGCTATACGAGAAATCATTCCGTTAGAAAGAGTTTACATTTTTAATTGATTCCGTTATAGGCTGGTTGCTGAAATCATTTGGGTCCAGAGTTCAAAGGCAAAGCACACGGCAACAAGCCAGGCCTGCATTGTGTTAAATTTAATTTAAGAAAAAAAATTAAAACATAAACACATGTTTTTAGCAACCTTACTTGATCAAGAGATTGGCTGTAACCACAACCAGCATACACAGTGGGTCTCCAGGATAGAGCTTGGGAGCCCAGGCTCTACAGCGTCCTATGTGACAGGGCAGAACCATCGGCAGAAATGATGAGACAAGAGCTCAAATCTCACCAAGAGCCCCATATCATCTTCATAGTAACAATAAGTACTAATGAATTTCCCCTTTTCAGCTGTTCTCCTCTGTACTGCCCTCATCAAAAATATGAGCTGTTCTGCCTGCGAAGCACATTTTTGATGCACATACACAGAGACTAGCAGTACTACCTAATGCCATACAAAAACAGAAAAGAGAAAGCCCAGCATCGTGTGTATATAACCACACTTCCCAGCTGACTTGGACTTGGACTCCACACTTCAGTTGGTCTTGGATCCAAAGCGTTTCCTTTGATTATGCATCTACCTCGGACATTGGCTGCTTCACAGAAACCCCTGAAAACACAGCCATGATCCAATTTGAATCTTGGACATGCAAGGGAAGGTTTTTTTATAGATAATATTGGCAGCAGAATATCTGGCTTCCTGAAATTAAATCCATGGAAGCTATATTAGCATTAATTATTTAAGGAATAATAATCACTCTAAACATGAGAATTCATTTCTCCTGGCAGTCAGTGAAGTTAGTTTCATTAAAAAAAAGCAGCTCTCGCTTGTGCATTTCAATTCATGACACAGATTCTGCAAACATGTCAATATTTAAAGAAAGGGTTAGGCTAGTTAGTCACTAGCATAACTTGCCAAATCGCTTGCGCTGAGAAATCTGCAAACTGACCATTTCAATTGTACACAACAGTGTGTGCCTGACCTGAAAGCATTCTGACTTTAGACTTGACCATGCCTTCAGTTTAGCCCACATAATGGCTGCATTATTGCACCTTAGTATGACCCATTAGTCAATGAGGGTGTGGGCTCATTGACTGTTGCGCATGGCTGACTCTTTACCACACGCCATATTTATTCTTTCCTATTTTTTTCTGGTTGGTTTATCGCCCCATTTTCTTCCCGAATCCATACAGGTCAGGTCAGCCAGCCCGTAATTCCACCATGACAAAAAGAAGAAAGAGAGAGAGAGAGAGTGAGTGAGAGAACAACCATATGGATGAAACACTGGGGGCTGCAGGCAATGAAGAGGAAGACCCCTGAACCAGTTCAGCTGAAGGGAGAGAGTGGGGGCTGGGAGTCGGGGGGTCTCTCCATGCCTCGCCCTGGAGCTGTACAGCTTACGGAGACAGCGCAAAGGGAAAGGGAGATAAAGGAGGGGGGAGGTACTGCCTGCCAACAGCAGGTGTTGGTCCATCCTTCAGGGAGCAGGCAGCAGGCAGGGTACTGATGTGTGGCAGGGAGAAGGAGCCTGGCAGGCTGCTGAGCCAGAGTGGTATGGTGGAGCGTCTGGACAGAGAGAAAGAGAGAGAGGCAGAGAGAGAGAGAGAAAGAGAAGCTGAGATGTGTCTGTGTGCATATGTTCCGTGGACGGGAAGAAGAATCGATGTCATTAAAAGTGGGACACTGTGAAAGAGTATTTTTGAAACTACTGAAGAGCCTCCCGTGGGCTTTTGCAATGTAGAATTTCACGGGCCAAAATGACCAATTAAAGCGCAGCAATGAACATCAAAAATCAATCGAGAAGAAGCCATTAATGAACGCTCTCATTAAGAGGATTTTAAAGTACTTAATCAAAAGGAAATGACTGTGTCACACTTCATGAGAGCGGTCATAGAGTAGACTTACCTGTGAAGAGACCATTCATTTGAGTGGCATATTCAGCTGCCTGTTGCTGTAAGGATTCTTATATGATAGATCATATACTGTATCTTCACTGACACCAGTCTTGTATGCAGGTACATTGTGAAGGGCATTGTGTCATTGCGTTTAATTTATTTGCCGATGTGCTCCGTTTTTTTTGTTTTGCACCGTAATTGTGGCGTTTTGTGAGACCGAGGATCGTGATATACTGTAGCATTCACCCTGAGTTAGAGGATGTTCAACACATCCCATGCCTATAGTTTAACTTGGCATCCCCATGTCAAGTCGTAGGATGCTCTCTGCCACTTTTGTTGACTGGTCGCCCTCAAACTATGGTGAACTCAAACACTGATCTGAAGTCAGTTCAGCTGGGTGTCGTGAAGAAACCAGAGGAGCTGCTCAAGCACATTGAATTAACTGACACCCCCCCACCATCCACCACCACCGTCCCTTCTTTTTAACAGAATCTGTGAATTATTGATGTCCTCAGAGTAATTTAAAAAATCTCTAGATTACATTTTCTACAGAATTAATAATTTCATAAGAGGAAGACCGCAGGTCAGTAGCATTGCTCTGTGCCCTCGTTATTAAAATTCATGTTCTTACAGACTAGCTTTGAGTACGCAACACAATCCTTTTAATGTGCAGCCAAAGCACATTGGTGAAGAGAATTGCTGCAAGTGCAGTTTCACATTTCATTCATTGTGTTGCATTCAAATATAAACCACATGAAGTTTGCTTGTGTTCCAAAAAGAAATTCTGTACATTAAGATTTAAGGAATACATTTTCTGTAACTCCAAAATGTGTATGCATGATACATATTGTATGTGCTTATAAATACTCAATATTTTCATAACAATATATAGCCCACATCTTGAAACATTTTCAAACTGTATGAACATTTCATGCAGGCAATGCTGTGAAGTTTAGCACTAGTTTTGAGATTGAAACTCATGCAGTCTCCATGGACTGTTTTGTTTTACTGTAGGCCTATGGCCTATATTCAGTGATCAGAGTAACCAACCCTGGACACCTGAAAAAGGCCTTTTCTGTGCATTATATCAAACCCAGGCAACATCAAAAGTGCTCCAAATTTTACTCTGAAATGAGCAGTGTATTTGGCTTTGTATTTCCCGTGGTTGTTCTTTCTTCAGAAATAACATGTGTTTTCATGGGCTCCAAGTGAGACTGCTATCTGAAGAGTAGACTGCCATCTCCTTCCCCGTGTGTGAGCACATGTGCACACGGATACCTCATTCACCCCCCTCCTCCCCCTCCTCCCCGCCATCTCCAATATGCACCCTTCCAACAGCAAAGTGAGTTCACAAACAAAATGGCTTTCATAGTGAGCGTGGCCAGGCTGGCTGTGATGAGCGACTGGCAGTAGGCTCAGAGCCTGGACCTGGCTGTGCGGCTGTGTTTGAGAAGTGAGTTCTGGTCTCTGTCCCCTCACTCACAGCCAGGGCTTCAACTGCAGCCAACAGCGCTGCATCCCGGGTCCCCATCGCCTGCGTGAGCCACATCTGAAGCCCTCAGCGCTCATGGCTCTCTTTAAAGCTCGGTGCCAGATAGGACACTGCTGTGAGCGGGAACGCTGTATGTGTGTGTGTGTGTTTGCGTGCATGTATACATATGTATGTGTGTGTGTGTGTGTGTGTATGTGTGTCCGTGTGTATGGTGTTTCTTTCTGTCTGTATATACGTATTCATGTGTGTGTGCATGTAAGTGTGTGGTGTGGTTGTGTGTGTGTGTGCACATTAATATGCATGTGTGCGTATGTGTGTACGTGTGCATTTCCTGTGTGTGCATGTGTGATTAACATATTTGTCCCACACAAACACTAAGAATAAATAAATAAAGAAGTGCTGTATTTTTACCTGGCCTCCATATTCACTTAACAGCATTCATTGCCTCTTTGGCAACATCTGTGCTTTTTTTTTTTTAAGCTCCCAGTTAGGTTTCATGTATGTATAATAGATGTGTTCACTCTCTAAACGCTCAATATGTTATGTAGCTATCCGGGCCTCAGGTGTGCTCTACAGCAGTCAACAACAATTAGCTCCACTGTTTGGAAGAACAAGGACAAAGACTCGAAGGGACGACTGCAGGACTAGCTTTGATGCTCGTGTCTAAATCAAATAAAAATACAGCGCAGGCAAATGAACATAATGTTGCATGCTGATGCATACAAAACAATTAAAGTGTAATTAACAATTAAAACACCACCGCGACTACTTAATCATTTAATGTCTTCTGTGACTTCAGATGGCATAAATCCAACGCCACAACAGGTCAAATTTCAAACTTCCCAGCATAGACTGGAGTATCTTGTTTTGCGAGTATAGATTGGTCTCTGCACTTATCAAATACAAATCTTAATTAACCATTGTTCCAACAGTAAGATTATCAATAAGCTTAATAAGTGTAAATCATTTATATCTATCATATTCAATGTAAAGTCAGTAGAATCTTAAGTGAAGTATATAGCTTGTTAGATCTCGTTAGATTGAATGGTAGGTTCTAGCTACTGTATCCATAATTTTCTGGATGAAATGTTTAATGCTTTAACTTTGCTTGTTGTGTGTATCGATTTTGTGTACCCAACTACATCTGACTAGGTAACATAACAAAACAAAACAAAATGCCTTGACGGGTGATTACACTCAAATAACCTTAGTTAACCGGCTGTGTAAATAGATTGTATATGAATCTCTGCTTAGCAAGCTGATCTGATTTAACATGTCTGCAAATAAGAAGAACAGCAGACATCTTAAAAGCACTTTAAAGCCATAGATAGCCTACCCGACAGCTCCCTACAATTAAAATCCAGTGGGTACAAAATCAAATGGAAATGGAAAACACTTTTTCATTTTATTGTGTTTTGTTTCATAACCGTTCACTGCTTTTGCTTAGCTTGACTGCTTACATAGCCTTCAGCATGTGAAATATCTACTTTGAGCTCGTGGCGTTAGAACGGGGTTCATGAGCAGCACTTTTAGAGTGCTTTGCACCTGAGCCACGTTTCTGATGTCAGCGAGACACTGTTGTTGCGACATTTATATATTATTGTCACACATGTGCTAGAGGCTTCATCTTGTATTACAGTGTGTTCTGGTTTAGCCTGGTTCCTTTTCATCATCTTTCTTAATTGACTAAAACATTTATTTAAAATATTACCAATTATAAGAAATAATTATTTCTGGGAAAAGTACCATTTCATGCGTTCAGTGTAATTTCATTTTTTTTTTAACCTTTATTTAACCGGGAGAGTCCCGTTGATATTAAGAATCTCTTTTTCAAGGAGGACCTGGCCAAGACAGGCAGCAGCATGAACACATAGTTACAGACAGAAAACACAAAAGGAAACAAAATGACAAGATATAAAAACAAGTATAGGGAACTTATAATTTCAAAATAGCAATTTTTAGAAGTCAGTTTCGTAACCAGGTAAATTTAAAACATTGTAATTTAGGCTACCTATTAATTTAGGCTATTTATTTATTTGTTGTTAATTGAAACCTTTAAATTTAGAGGTTGTCAGGTGATTCGTTACGTTTTATGGAAGCACAGTTCAAAAAGCATACGCATATTTAATTACCTTTAGCGACTTTTATAATGAATATAACTGAAACCAAATCTATAATTCTACAGTTTTTTTTTTGAAAACGCAACAATAAAGTGCCTGATTTCAACCATCTGTTTTATTTTTTGTGAAGGAGGCTAAATTATTAAAGCAAGAAAGTACAGCCAATAAATTAATTCTTCTAATTTATGAAGCGGTTGTCTTCCGATTAAAATTTGAATATCCGAAAGTGCTGAAAACAGAAAGCTCTGTATTAGCACAGGCTATAATTATAATAAATGTAAGTTGCAGTATTGTAAGAATACAGGTATATTTTGATAACAAGTGGACCCACTTTTTACAGGCATTCCATAGATGCATAATGTTTAACGTTTTTACATTAAACGAATCCGATATTTACAGCCACAGAGTAATAAATTATTCCCGTGTTGTCTCATACGTTTGCAATAATTAAAATAATCGGATTCTATTAAAATTCGCTGCTTCTGGGCATTGCATGACCCAAATTAACTTGAATGAGATGGGGCTAAAGCTGTAAGTCAAATAAATACATTCACAGAGTAAATTATTAGTCGATGATTTGTTTGGAGGTTATCTATGTGGTCGGGACATGCTTAACTAAATTGAAATTACAAATGCAACAAATAGGTCCCTTCGTGTATGTTAGAATACTTATTGGGAACAAAGCAGCTTTCATCTTTAATCAAATTTCGGTTCAAGATGATGAATCACAACGAATGAAAAAATCGTTATCACTCGTAGGCTAAATCATTATGCAACTATTAGCCTACTTCGCTGTTTTGCAGAATCTGGCTTTGCATTTTATTATTTATCCAGCAGGGGGAAACCGATCGTACGTTGCATGTGTGGAAGTCCAGCAACTCCACTGGGCTAGTCCTCTCTCTTTTTACGGAATATATGCATTTATGCTCAAAATATGTAACTTTACTTCGTTGATATTTCCGAAAGAGAAAATAATTTTAAAAGCTCAGGTGAAAGTATAAGTAGAAACAATGCTTTTGCTTCATGATATCCGCCATGCATTTAGATCATGAATAATAAAACAGAAAAGCTTATATAAAAAAACTGTAATTTGTACGTAGTTTTTAAAAGTAAAACATAATTATTCAATAAATAAATTAAGGTTAAATTGGCTTTACGACGATGATGATGATTATTATTATTATTATTATTAATGTTATTGCTGTTGTTGAGAACTTTTTTTATAGTTTCAATTTGGTACATTATATTACATGAAGTAGAGAATATGCTGTTTTATATATACACACACCAAGCAAACAGTTACACACAGAGCCAAAAGGATTTAGTATTTTCTCTTTGTTACTAGCTTGATAATTCTGTGCCAAGGGCTTTACAATGAGCTGAATTGATTTCCAGACTTGAAAATTGACAACTACTAGCTGGACTAAACACTGTATAAACATGTTGAATCAACAGTTACTGTTTTAGCATATCATATGTGTAATACTTTCCAAATGCCTTATTTTCATCTTGACACCAACATCTTCCAACCATAATTTGACCTTTCACCAATTAAGTCAGAGCACACAATAGTCCACAGCATGTCAACAGAATAGACCTCAGTGACACCCTATATGCTTTGAAATAATCTATAAAAACACTGGAAATATATATATATATATACACTATATCGGATAATTGATTGAATTATGGGATGAGTTTGCATAATCAAGTTCTCGGTACTGTGTTTTTAAAATAATTTTTCTATATAGTTTAGAGAGGCCCTGAGCAGAATGTTTCTTTTTGTAGTTCTCTCTTCTTCTCTTCTCTCTATCTGAGATCAGTCAGTCAGTCAGCCAGCCAGTTAGTCCTCTGTCCCCGCTGTCAGACCATATCAGCTTCACTCCCTGTGTTGACAGGCCCTGGTGGGCGGTTCGGGTAACCCGCGGTGATTGGGAGGCCACTCATATATGCAAAACAAGGCGTCTGGACAATGGCCGAGCTGTCAGAGAAGATGCCAGCATTCGCTGGAAGGGATATTGCAACGGGGGTCACTGGAAATGTATGTAAATTTGACATTTTCCAACTAATTTACATATTTACACATCAAAGTTTTTCATTATTAATTTTTTTTTCCGTTCAGTTTGTGGCTTTTTGTGGAGCCCCTCCCCAACCCTGTCACCTCAGCCCCTAGCCCCCGCTTTAGAGACTATGACAGTGCTTTTACATATTGATGTCTCTCCTGACATCAATCTTTTCTTCATGACAGAGCAGAAACACCTCTAGGCCAAGTCCTGCGTTGCTCTAATTGTCCAGGGGGCACGGCGGAGGGGATGATATCACGGTGATACTCATTACAGTAGTCTTCAGAAAATGGCGATTTCAGAACAGTCTCTTTCACTTTAAACCCTTAAACGGAGAACCTGTTTTTAGGGTCAAAGCAGGAAAGACTGCAACACGTCTCCCCACCAGGGTTGAGGGTCAGTTCCCTTTCAAGTCATTTCAGGAAATTAATTGAGATTCCATGTTCCACTATTTTTTACTACTACACACAAGAGAGTGACTTATCTTTGCCTCTATGCACATTAGTAACCCTTGTGTTGTCCTTGGGTCAAAAAAGACCCTTTTCTGAGTTTCACAGCAGTGAAAACCCCCTACATAAACTTTTTTCAGCATGAAATTTGATGACTTCTCCTAGAGTAACCTTACGATTAGAAACACTGAAACATTTCTCTATTTCATGCTTTTATAAAAAGCTGTACACCATTAGGGTACAAAGATTGTCCTCTGTCTTTTTTGACCCTGCACTTAAAAATCCATTACAGACTCATTCACAACACATTCACACGCACACACAAACACACCATACACACAACCACACATACACCACACAAAAACCTGCATATCGTTAGCCTTATAGCATAATTGCCTAACTCATTTGTTAAGGTTTTCAGAAAAGAAGAAAAAACATTTTTCAGCAAACGCGTAAGAACTTTTCATTTATACTGTAATAGTAAGTTCGACCAGATGTGTGAACAAGTTTGCAAAAACAACTTGACACAACAACGATTGCATAACAAATAAAAGTGAAGATATTTTGTATCCATATTTTTGGTCAAATAGATGACTTAGGCAGATAGTGATTTTGGAATGTAACAAGCATTCTGATAGGCTGATGACATGGGCAATAATGCACAGTGAATCTGCAGTGTTAGGAGAGTAGAGTTCGGCAATTATGCTATGAGGCTAACGATATACAGCATTGGCCTCCTCCCATCCCTGACACTATGTTTCGCGAGACAACTGTTTTCCTGCCAGAAACGTATACAAATTTCAGGAAAAATAAAGTCAATATTTCTTCAGAGACTAAATTGTTTTCTATCAAGAAATAGAGTCAGGTGTGGAATCATAATGTCATAAAGGTGCTGCACATGCCGGTACCCTCATTTCTCTCTTGGCTGCAGCCAGGGGAGGCAAAAAAAGGTGCCAATTTCTGCCCCCAAAAAAGGATTGTAAAACAAACACAGCATGCTGCAAGTACGAGAAGTACATCTGCCCCAAGCCCATGCTTACAGACTCGCATACTGAGATACCTGTACTAAATAGAGAAATGCCCAGCCATGTGCTTGGTGCTCAAATGCTTTCTAAAATAAAAGTTCAAGAAAGTTATTGCTAGGTTTCCTTTCAGTAAAATGCATCAAAATCTTTGTGGTTGTCATGTGTTAATTTCTGAGGCTATTGATGTGCCCTGTGCTACGGAATCCCTGCAGCGCAAGGTGAAAACATTTTTTTTGAAGAGCTATCTCGTTTATACGAGATAGTAAGTCGTTAATACGATTTATTATCTCGTTTATACGACTTAGTAAGTCGTTTTTACGAGATATTAAGTCGTTTATACAAGTTATTATCTTGTTTTTACGAGTTATTATCTTGTTTATTCGAGATATTATCTTGTTTATAAGAGTTATTATCAGAGTTATATTATTATAAGAGCTCGGAACTGATTTCAACGTGAATTTTAAGTGCAATTAAAGCAATTTTTGAGTCCTTGCCTGTGTAGGCTACTTCGTTTGTAATTTGAACATGGGGAGCGGAGGCAAAACACTTTAAAATATAGGCTAATGTTGCTCAAAAACACGTTTTCTACGTGGCTTTTTGCACGTTTTGCTACCCTCGCTTTTCTTACCAGCTCGTAGCTACGGGTAAACTTCCCTCATTTTAATGGTATACAGTCAAGCCGGAAAGTCTACACACCCCTTTCACCTTCTCCATGTTTTATTACATTACAGACTTATACTACAATAGATTGAGTTCATTTTTTGCCTCAAACATCTACACACAATAGCCAATAATGACGAAGTGAAAACAAGTTTTTAGAAAATATGCAATTTTATATTACTGACAAAAATAGGTTATTTATCATATCTGTACACACCCTTAGCCTAATTACAGCTTCAAAGCGTCTTGGGAAAGAAGCTACGAGCTTGGCACACTTGTTTCTGGACATTTTTGCCCATTCCTCTTGGCATATCTTTGCAAGCTCCATCAGGTTGGATGGGGAGCGTCGGTACAAAGCCATTTTCAGCTCTTTCCACAGATGTTCAATTGGATTCAGGTCTGGGCTCTGGCTGGGACGCTCAAGAACATGCACAGACTTTCTCCGAAGCCACTCCTTTGTTCTCTTGGCCGTGTGCTTCGGGTCGTTGTCATGTTGGAAGGTAAACCTTCGCCCCAGTCTGAGGTCCAAAGCGCTCTGGAGCAGGTTTTCTTCAAGAATCTTGGTGTACTTAGCTGCATTCATCTTTCCCTCTATCAGAACTAGTCGCCCCGTTCCCGCTGCTGAAAAACATGCCCACATCATGATGCTGCCACCGCCATGCTTCACTGTAGGGATAGTATTAGCCAGGTGATGAGCGGTGCCTGGTTTCCTCCAGATGTGACGCTTGGTATTCAGGCCAAAAAGTTCAATTTTAGTTTCATCAGACCAGAGAATCTTTATTCTAATGGTTTGAGAGTCCTCTAGGTGCCTTTTGGAAAACTCCAAGTGGGTTGTGATGTGCCTTTTACTAAGGAGGGGCTTCAGTCTGGCCACTCTACCATAAAGGCCTGATTGGTGGAGTGCTGCCTGGATGGTTGATCTTCTGAAAGGTTCTCCCATCTCCACAAGGATACACTGGAGCTTTGTCAGAGTGACCCTCGGGTTCCTGCTCACCTCCCTGGCTAAGGCCCGTCTTCCCCGATTGCTCAGTTTTGCCGGACGGCCAGGTCTAGGAAGATTCTTGGTGGTTCCAAACTTCTTCCATTTACGAATGATGGTGGCCACTGTGCTCTTTGGGACCTGTAAAGCTGCAGAGATTTTTCCGTACCCTTCTCCGAATCTATGCCTTGACACAATCCTGTTTCTGAGGTCTGCAGATAATTCCTTTGACCCCATGGCTTGGAGTTTGCTCTGACATGCACTGTCAACTGTGGGACCTTATATAGGCTGGTGTTGGCAATCCCCAATCATGTTCAATCAATTGAATTTATCACAGGTGAACTCCAATTAAGTTGCAGAAACATCTCAAGCAGTATCAGTGGAAACAAAATGCACCTCAGCTCACTTTTGGGTGTCATATCAAAGGGTGTGCACACTTGTGTACATATGATATTTTACATTTAGATTTTTAATAAATTAGCACAAATGTCTAAAAACCTGTTTTCACTTTGTCATTATGGGCTATTTTGTGTAGAATTTTGAGACAAAAATGACCTCAATCTATTGTAGAATATGTCTATAACGTAATAAAACGTGAAGACGGGTGTGCAGGCTTTCCGGTTTGACTGTATATGGTGCCTTTGTGGTGCTGTAGTTAGATACAGTAAGACTGATATATGGTGCCTTTATGGTGCTGTAGTTAGATACAGTAAGACTGATATATGGCGCTTATGTGGTGCTGTAGTTAGATACAGTAAGACTGACATATGGTGCTTATGTGGTGCTGTAGTTAGATACAGTAAGACTGATATATGGTGCTTATGTGGTGCTGTAGTTAGATACAGTAAGACTGATATATGGTGCTTATGTGGTGCTGTAGTTAGATACAGTAAGACTGATATATGGTGCTTATGTGGTGCTGTAGTTAGATACAGTAAGACTGATATATGGTGCTTATGTGGTGCTGTAGTTAGATACAGTAAGACTGATATATGGTGCTTATGTGGTGCTGTAGTTAGATACAGTAAGACTGATATACGGTGCTTTTATGGTGCTGTAGTATATCCAGTCGCAGACCAGGTCTGTAGATGGATAAAGTAGCTTCTATACGCTATATGCTATGACTAAATTTCTGTAAAAGCTGGGAAAAGATCCTCAGTGTAAGAACAATAAAGCAATCCAACGTAATCAGATCTCCACATAGTCCCAGAGGCCAGTTTAAACTGACACAAACCTATTGTAACAGAAACATTTACACTTTGTGTCACCTTTTGTGTATCTCCCAATTGACTAGCCTTGTATCGCTAAATATTCAAAATATGAGAAAAAACATCTCATTTTAGAGCCTGAGGCAAGTGAAAATTTGTGAAATTTAAGACCTGTATAGGAAAGTGCCACCAGATCAGATAAAAACTAAAAAAGGTTGTATATTTTACACAGCTACCCCACAAATGTCCCTTTCTCCTGCGCAAACTCTCTTTCTCGTAGCTACGAGTTCGTAAGAAAAGCGAGGGTACGAAACGTGCAAAAAGCCACGTAGAAAACTTGCATCTTGCTCTAAGAATTCTAGCTCATTTTGTAATTATAGCCGGGCTACATTTCCGCATATTATCTCTATAATAGATGCATCACTCATCCAATACACAACACAGTTAAAAACGCAAGCGACAATCTTGTTTTTGAGCAACGTTAGCCTATATTTTAAAGTGTTTGGCCTCCACTCTCCATGTTCAAATGACAAATGAAGTAGCCTGCACAAGCAAGGACTCAAAAATTGCTTTAATTGCACTTAAAATTCACGTTGAAATCAGTTCAGAGCGGAGTTATATCTCATACAAACGTCTTACTATCTTGAATAAACAAGATACTACCTCGAATAAACGAGATAATAACTCGTATAAACGACTTACTATATCATATAAACGAGATTCTATCTCGTAAAAACGACTTAATAAGTCGTATAAACGAGATAATAACTCGTATTAATGACTTACTATATCGTAGAAACGAGATACTATCTCGTAAAAACGACTTAAGTCGTATAAACAAGATAATAACTCGTATTAACGACTTACTATCTTGTATAAACGAGATAGCTCTTCAAAAAATATTTTTTTAACCGTGCGCTTCAGGGCTTCCGTAGCTATCTCTTGTTGAAAATAATAATGCAATCAATTTTTTATACTTAGGTAGTATCATTATCCGTTAAATAATAATAATAATAATAAAAAATCTATTACAGCAGAATAATGTATAATGACATGTGTTTTGTAATAAAAAACTAATGGTGTCCACTGAATAAATAAACATTTTCTGCACTGTGAAGTAGGAAAAACATCGTTATTTACCAAGTTGTTCATGAGTGTCAGGTTGTTTGTTCATGCAAAATAGATTTTGGGTTTAAAATTTAATAAAAAGGTTTTTATCATAGGGGGGACATTTTTGACCCTGAGGACATGGGGAGGATACAGAATATGAAGCCATCATAAGGGTTAAGTCATGCCTGCGTTGTTCTTACCCGCATCACGCCCAACCCCCTGACGCATGTGACATTTTGAGATCACGATCTTTGGAAAAATATTTATTCACAAACAAATGCCCAAAAGGGTTTGCATACAGTGTTGTTTTAATTTCCTTTAATGTCATTTGATTCATTTGATTTTCCTGTTTAGCCCACCAATATGAACAGCGTGAAGCTTCATCGCATTAGTTCGAAGTAGCGATCAGATACTTTATATGAAAACCTAATGCAAGAAAGTGAGACGCTTGTGGGATACTCCTTACTGATATCTGCACTGCTTTACCACAACAGCTGCAGTCCTTTATATTCATCTCTACACAGTAAATATCTCCCACAGTTCACCAATGAAAGCCATGCAGCATGGAATAGTCTTGTAATGCAGGTACTAATTTATAGAACTCTTTTTTAGACATGCTTCTACGTCTATCATGCTTCTACGTCCCTCATCCTGTGCAAGCACTCTGGGGGAAATGTCTAGTAAAGATTCTGCAACATGTCAACACATTATTTTGGAGACTAAGAGGCCCGACAGCAGTGGCGACCCCAGAAATTTTTCATAGGGGGGGCCAGGGGGGGGGGGGGGGGGCACTGAAAATCTTGGGGTGGCACACCAAAACCAAAAGTCATAACTGAATTTCAGGAATTCTATTATGTTGTTGTAGAATATAAAAATATATAACATTATATACAAAAAATATACATTATTGATTTAAATGAATAGTACCTAATATAAAATATCAGATAGAAGCATATTATGCAGACTCGGAAGCATATTATGCATATGCGAATCGCGAGCCGCGAGGGGGGGCCAGTGGGGGGGCCAGCGATTTTATCAGGGTGGCCGTGGCCCCCCCTGGCCACCCCTTGGCGGCGCCACTGCCCGATAGTGCCATTCTGAAATTGAGAAATGCATCCCTAACTCTTCCACGCCCTACTCCTATAGATTCCCCGACACAAACACGCCCACACACTCACAGACATACACACACTCACAGACACACACACACATGCGCACACACACACACACACTGGCATACTGATGACACAGACACCAAGCGTCTGGAGAGAGACTGGTTCAGGCCCAGGCTTGGCTCTTCCACAGCCTGTGCTGGTGGTGTTGGCGGGTTCCTCCTCCCTGAAATGATCTGTGGCCACCGTCCTCCTCTGTCTCCGGCTCAAGATTACACACCTGCGCCGAGCGAGGCCGACAGAGGGGGGGATGGGGGGGCACTGATGGCAGCCAGCCCCACTCCCCCGAGTCGACTCTCTTCTTTCTGATGTCAGCTGGCTGTGAAAGGGGAGGTCCGCGCTGACCGGCGACTGTGATTAAGCACCAACTGGGATCCGGCCAGAGCACTGGACCCACGCCACACCGACAGTGTCTGTGCAGAGCCAAGATTCTCAAGCCCCGCCGAGACCCAGCCTGCTGCACCACGCCCAGCCCAAACACATAAGTGAAGCGCATGGGGTGTGTGTGTGTGTGTGTGTTTAAGTTGGGGGAGGCTGTTTGTGTACATGTTTTATTCTGGTGTGAGACCAACTTATTCAAATCCATGCTAACAAGGGAAATTGTGCTGGCAGACAGCACCACACACAGTCTTTCATTGTTTTGCTAATCTCTCCGCTCATCTTTATCGTGTCTAATCTGGTGCATATTTTTATTTAAAGCCAGATAGAGTCGGACTTGATTTTTAAAGTTGATCAATTTAGTTACTTTCTACAGTAAGCAGTAATATAAACATTAGAATAGATTTTGTAATTTTTATTATTATCATAATATGACAATTATTCTAAATGATGACCTGTATTTGTTTGAAATTTGGTGTTTTTTTATTCCATGATGGAACTTGTTTACCTTAAACTTTCTCTTTCACAGTCCCCAACATGAGCTTTTGGGCTTTGATAACAACCCTGTCATATATTTTTCGTAAAATTTAAACACAAAATATATAATTGAACACGCACAAAATTCTCCATTCAAAGTAGCCATACAATATTGCAATTAGTTCTATTGGGCTATGCTGATCAATCTTTGCTATCCCACTGATTTGGAAACCATCCATGAAAAGCGTCCGCTCTGCAGTCCAGTGAGGTGTTTTGTTGTACAGGAGGGTATTCTGACCAGGATGGGCTGTTATGATGAAGATTGCATATTCTACTCGACCCTCGGCAGTGGTGCAGCAAGAGACCTGAAGACCTCCATCCTCAGCATGTGACAGAAGAGAACCCAAACCTCATACGAGTAAACAGAGATAGAAAGCTCCTCCTTCAGATGTGATGATGCATGAGGCCAGGACCACGGCCAAGTTCAGTCCAGCCACTGCTCCTAATGCAATGCTGCTGTCCTGCTGCGCCACTGCTCACTAGAGGAGACACACAGCCTCCATAGCCGGCGGTCAGTCTCCCTGGCCTGTGATTGTGTCTCAGCTGTGCACTGTGCCCAGCACAGAGCCATGCAGATATGTTTGATAAGGTCCTTCACAACTTGGGGAAAACCAGGACAAGAGGAAACTAGACCCGCACTGTTTTTTAGCTTTAATGCTGAATTATTGGCATTTTCGCTTCGTTGAACATTGACTCCCTCAATCCAAATACATCCAGATACCCCAGGAACCTGTCTGTTTTTATTTCCGGAATGGAAAAAACTTTTTATATGAATACTCTTTAGCTTTCCCACCTTTGTTTGGTAAGAAGGGAAACAGTTTGACCTGATCTGGGCTCGGATCAAGGTCATTTAGCTGGTTTTATAGTGTCTAGAAAAGATTCCTTTCATCTGAATGTTCGACAGTTTCCCAAAGCTAGAACTGCGGTTACACTGATGACGAGTAATTATTGAGGAGTGTGTTGATGTCCTATTTGGCTTCTCACAGGTTTCTTCCACCCCTGTGAGGAGCCCTCCAGAGTGCCAGCAGTCATCTGCTTGTTGTCTGCACACTGCATGTCCTCTCACGTCTCCCCATCGTGTTAATTCACACTGTCGGCCCACATGCACTATTCATGAGATCCATAATATTGCGTACTTTCATTTCCTACGCAGATTGAGCACATTTTTCAGGGTATTAATATGTGTACATATCATCCAAGGGGGGGCAGGGGCGGGGGCGTGGGGGTGTTGTCAATGTTAAGGAGAGGCTACAGTTGAGCGAAGAGTGGAGAAGATAGTACAAGAAGGCCACGCCATCCCCTCTCCCTGCAGGCGGTGGATGCGCCATCGACCCGCGTTCTCATTTCAAGTGGAAAAACAAACTAATTACGTGGAAATATGATAATGTATTGTGCTTCAGGAGTTGCCGGCCATTCTCATTAGGACTACTCACTCCCTCCTCCCCGCTCCTCTCTTTCTCTCTAGTCTTCTTCAACCCCATTCGGCTAATGTGCATTACTTCTCCCAGGGAGCACTGCCCTTTCACAAGCTCTGAACATTGCTGACCAGTCCGGGACGGTTTGCATCAAAGCCAAGCTCATTTGCATAATCACCGGATTACTCCTCGCCGCCGGTTGAAGGTCATCGGCTCCCATGAATCTTCTCCAGAAGATCACCATCGTCCCGCAGCAGCCTCCCACCCTCACCTGACCCCCACCCCCTCCCCCTCCAGGGGTTGGGCCACAGGCCTTCCTTCCTCTAATAGGATCCATTCCTCCCTTCATCCATTTATGGCTCAATCAGCGCATGATCGGGGGAGAAACGCTCGAGCCTCATCCGCGCTCATTGCATCCGACAAGTTTTCGCAGGCCGATGATGCCGATTAGCCTGCGTCTGCCCACGAGTGTGTTCCGCCATGACTGAAGGCGCGGTGGTCTTTTGCATTTAGCTGGGTTTTCCGTTAACAGACTTCGGCTGCGCTGAGAATTAAGAAGGTTTTGGCTCAGACATGAAGCAGGCCAGGGAAAACAGCAGGACATGCCCACCACTCCCAGTGTCAACCAATGGGATAGAACAGCAACAATTATAATAATATAATAATAAAAATGTGACACACGTCTATGGTTATTTTGTATTATAACATATAACTACTAGAACACGCGGCTTGTTTTTTCCTCTGTGATTAAATGTTGCGCCAGCATTGTTGGACAGTGGAAAGCAAAAAACTCTTAGGAATTTGGGCTCCTTGTCTGTGCAGATCGGCAGAATTTACACTGGCTCGGCGCCTGTACGCGTGGCATTGGCTAAGTGTAAACTGTAAAGCTGCCGTATCACTTCCAGGGGGTCTGAATATTCATCAATACCACAAATGACTTGTTTTTGCACACCGCCCTGTTGCGTGCGCACAACATCCCGCTTCCTCCCCTCTTGCGCGTACACGTTAACATTTTTTGCAAACCGATGTGTGACAAATAGGAATACAGAACAACGGCAAACCCACTGAAGAAAAGTGTCTCGCGTGCCATGGCTGGCATGGCGGTGCGCATTAATGACTGCGATCTGAGAGAATGCGGGTGGTGAGAGTGGCCAAAAACTGGCTGCCATTGGGCCTAAGGGGTGAATAGCCTGCCAACATCAAATGTTCCCCTCAAAAAGATCTTCCTCATTGGTTAATTTTATGCACTGACTGTCGACTTTGAATTTGGGTCTGCGAATGTGTAAGATATAATTTGCCTCCTTATTTTTTCACCATGCTGGGAACCACTTACCTGCTAATTGGCGAGTGGAACATGGATAGTGTGTTGTTGGAAAATTCGGATAGTGTCACGCTTTCTTTCTAAAAAACATCTTTTTTCAGAGGCATACAAACCGGCTGAAAAGTTCAAGTTCAATCAAAAAAAGTTAACAAAATTTGTGGTTGTTCTTTATTATATAATTATGGGTCAACAAAAAGGGAAATGAACTTCAAACAGAGAAAAAGTCAAAGCTAGAGTATGACAGGACCCCCAGGGCCAGGTGGGAAGCTATCCAATGCCATGCCATGCTAGTGCTGCTCTAAAGTCATGATGTAAAGAGTAGTCAAATCAACAGCAAGTGGACATTTCATGAAAATGCGATTAAAACTACAGCATAGTTGCTGCTTGGTGTGTCCACTCAGGCAAAATAACAAACATACATGTGTTCATATCAAAAATAAACAACTAACTTAATCCAACAGCAAACTAGGATGGCCAAGGACCATGCTACAGAAGCAACAAGCATGGAATAAACTCATTTAGCCAACATCTAATCAATCAAAGAAATATTTTGTCATTTTTCAGAGGCTGTATAAAAATGAAAAATAAATCATAAGTATAAGGATAATCCTGAATTACATTACAGGCATTTAGCAGACGCTCTTATCCAGAGCGACTTACACAACCTTTTCGCATTTGTTTACATATTATCCATTTATACAGCTGGATATATACTGAAGCAATTCAGGTTAGGTACCTTGCTCAAGGGTAGTGTCCTACCTGGGAATCGAACCTGCAACCTTTCGGCCACAAGGCCAGTTCCTTAACCATTATATTACATTATACTGCATACGCTACACTGAATTCCTCTATACAGTGCCGTGAAAAAGTTTTTGCCCCCTTCCTGATTCTTCTCTATTTATTTTTATTTACACACTGGATGTTTTGTTTTTTTCAGAAAATAAATATAATATGATTTGATTTTAGGGAAAACACAAATGACATTTTTTTTTTTTTTTTTTATTTTTATATAATATTTAAATGAAAATAAACACCCACACCCCCTGTGTGAAAAAGAAATTGCCCCCTTACAAAATAATAAAGCCAATATGTATATAAAATAATAAATATTTAATATTTGTCACATATCCTTGCATGCCATGACTTTGTCCTGATGTCTGACCAACACCAATCAAAAAGACTCTTGAAATCTTTTTTTTATTATTTTCTCAAGCGATACTATAACCTCCTCTCTCATTTGAATGGATCTCTTTGGGGAATGGGGGGGGGGGACTATAGATAGTTTATAAATTACTGGAAAAGTATATGAAACATGGTTTGCTAAATGCTCTGGCTCTAAGTCAAGGTCTGATGTATAAAATCAACGCCTCAACCATCACTCTGCTGCCAGATATGCAGTAGATATGGATGGTTCACTTTAAGGGTTTCTTCTCCTGACTTATTTTTCCATAGAGTTCAATAGGCACTGTACTGTACTTTTCACAGCACTGTATGTTGTCTCACTTACCTTTATTCTCGGTAAAAGATTTGTGGTTCATCCGATCCATATGGTATTGTCAATTAACTCAATTTTCTACTTGCATTAGAACCTTGTATCTGAACACTCGTCACGTCTTTATCACTTCTTTCACTATTATTATTATTATTATTATTTACTGCCCCATTGGAATCATAGGCGCGGGAAGATGTTTTGAAGTCAGGGTGCTGAAAATCAAAATGACATCGTTTGCTAAAACGCAACGGAGATTTTAAGTTGTTTTATATCATTGATATGGCGGTAGGCTACGTATGCAAGCGCACGCAGTGCATCATTGATTTGGTGGTACGTAGGCGAGCGCACGCAGCATATTTTTTTGCATTCATTTTACCGTAAATGCAGTTTTTGGAGTACAAAGAGCCCATGTAGTCTTTGGTTGTAAAGTACCATTAGGGTTTTGTTTAGGAGTTAGGTTTTAGAAATCAACGGTCCTTGAAACTTTTTAAATATTTGAATATTGCAGCATTTAGGCTATTTTGAAAGTTTTTATTTTTATTTTCTAAACGTAGGTACAAAAGCACCGTGTGTGTTTTTACATAAGAACAGCAACGTAGACTATTTCAGCCTTAAATGCGACAGGTCACTGTGGAAATGTCGACTGTGTGGGACTACGAAATGTAACAAGATAAACTCTTCAGGGTTAGCCTAATCAAAACACAGTGGTAACTGCATATAGCCTACAGGTAAGATATTTGGTTTCATTAACATATTTATAGCTACTTGAGGTTCTGGAGAAAAAAAATTAGGTGTCTTCTAAACCGAAAGTGCATTCAAGGTAGCCAGTATAGCCTACAGAAAGCAATTTAAACGCCGAATGCTTAGGCCTATTTTTTACAACGTTTTAATTTTATGCACTTTACAGTCTGTGGCAGTGGCAAGACAAGGGTAGTAAGAGCTTTGGGCTATTAATAGCACCGCACTGATATCAATCCTGCGGGGTTTCTTAAAACTGTAGTTTATCATTTAAGACAGGGGTGTCCAAACTACGGCCCGCGGGCCAATTGCGGCCCTTGAAGCGTTTTAAAGCGGCCCTCGAAACATTTCGGAAGAATTATTAAATCTGGCCCGCTGCTACAAATGACAAAAAAAAAATGCTGTTGTTTTTTTAACACTAGGGGGAGCATAGTAAAATCCCAACTCTAAAAACAGATCAGCAGTTTGCGCCCCCCCAAACAAAAAATTATCTTACGCATTAGCTAGCCAACGTTCCTGTAGCCTACAAATCGTGTTCTTATCAACATGGCGACTGCAAATAATCGAAAGGTGGATAGTGAATGTAGGAAATTCCAGCTACGATGGCAAAATTTATACTTTTTCAGAGTACAGAGGCAAGTGTGTCTGTTTAATTTGCCAGGAATCAGTAGCGGTGATGAAAATAATTTAACGTTAAGAGACATTATGAAACGAAACATGATGCGTCTTTTAAGGCATATACTGGAGCAGCCAGAGAAGAGAAATCAAAGCAGTTGGCGGCAAGCCTATCATTGCAACAAACCCAGTTTTTTCGTGCTAATCAAACGCAGCAGAATGCTACCAGGGCTAGCTACGAGGTGGCTAAGCTAATAGCGAAGTATGGAAAGGCCTTTGTAGAGGGTGATTTTATTAAAAGAGTGCGTCACAAAAATTGTGGAGATTGTATGCCCAGAAAAGAAACAATACTTCTGCAATGTTAGTGTTGCGAGAAACACAGTGGGCCGGAAAATCGAGGATTTATCAGCTAACATCAAGGCGCAAATATCAGACAAAGCTCCGTTGTTTCTTTTCTATTCAATTGCTGTATTATACACCAGGAAGCATTATGCGCCAAAGTCACGAAACTGGGCGATGTCATGAATACAGTCGTGAAAACTATGAACATAATTTGTGCGAAAGCACTCAATCACAGAGAATTTCGAGCATTCCTGTCTGAAATGGATACAGAATATGGGGACGTGATCTACCACTCTGATATACTCTCACATATGTGAGCAAACATTTTCCCTGATGACGCTAAACAAGAGCCGTTTGCGATCAAAGATAACAGTCAACCTTTGCGATGTCCTGCGAATCGCATCTACAAACCTCACGCCCGACATCACAGGGATTCTTCAGTCCAAGGCACAACAACACTGTTCTCATTAGAAGTGTCACTGGTGAGTGAAATTCTTAAAATCTCTTCAAGCTCGCATTTTAAGAGGCTATAATACTATTCGCTTAATTTAAATAGAAATCTAAGTGATGTTGGCAACTGTATGACACATGTCTGAGCGCACTTGTATTTATTTTACACACACACGCACACATAGCCTATATTATATATATATATATATATATATATATATAAGCCTGTGGCCCGTGGTAGTCATCATTTTTCTCCATCTGGCCCTCAGTGAAAAAAGTTTGGACACCCCTGATTTAAGAGAAACATGAATAGGCCTACTGTAATTGGGACCGATACGTCTACCTCTAGGCTATAGTATGCGGTGTCAACATGGATCGGGTTAAGGCTTTTACCTTTTCAGAAGTTAGGGCTTCAAAGGTAGCCTAATTCAAAATTGGAGCGTGTTCCATCCAACTCGCTGCACACGCAATTTCTTTCTACCGAGTCGCCCCAAAGATTTAGGTTGCACCAAAGATTTCCGCCTACCCTCATTGGTTGCACTCTGCCACAGAATAGCTGAGCCGCATTTCTATACAGTCTATGGTTCTATGCTTCTTCTACTCGTCTCTTAATACTGACATCTTGAAGGCGACTAGTACAATATATATCGCCATCCGCTGGCCGAAAAACCATATTGCACCCAAAAAATTTAATTAAATTAATTCGGATATGATTTTATTTGCCGTTTTCTCAATTATTGTCATTTTGGCGGTCGCGATTTCCCTTTGGCGGTCCGTGAAATCATTTACTATGTAGGAAAAACCCTGCATTAAATGTATTGCATACAGATTTAATATATTGTAGCAATCGTTACATGGACGATCAGCGAGCACCTCTACTTCCAGCGCCTATGATTGGAATCTTTTCAATACGTTAGAAAGGTGGTCAGATAATTATGTTCTGCTTGCAACGTTATAGCAACTGTTGCTGCTGTATCGCAGATCAGTCCCAGAAGAATTCTGACATATTGCAGTATAATGAGCAAACTAAAAATCAATCCTACTCAAATCTTATTTAATTGTGAAAAACATTTGGCGAGGAGTTGTGCCTTTGGGTACAAAAATATACTTTAGCCAATTCCCAGCTAAGAAGAGGAGAAGTGATTTATGGATGGATCTGTTTGAAGCAGTTGCCACTGACTGCAAACTCCATCTCAAGCTTTTACATTTTATTCCAATAGGCAATGGCAATATGAACAAAACGTAGTGTGCTGCCGTGGGCTTCCAGTTGGAATTTGTGTCTGTCCACTCTCTGAAGCACCTTAGTAAATCAGATTTCTGGGAGTACACAAGTGGCTAATGTGAGCTGCCAGCTCAGTCTGAGCAGGAAACAAGTGGCCGTGTTTCTCGTTAAACATGCCTCAACACATCTCTGATCAGAGGCAGTGGTACATTAATTAGGACTGACATCTTTGTGCCATCAGGTCTGGCTGCATGCGGCCCCAGATCTGCTTCTCTAATCACTGAGCACTTACTGCTTACAGAGTCCATGTGTATGCAGGGGCTTCTGTGGTGCACACATCTGACTGTGTGTGTGTGTGCGTGTGTGATTTGAAACTAGCTTTGAAACCTGTGGGTTGTGTTGTAACAGATATGTGTTTTAAAAGTATTCGAAATGTAATTTTGTTTCTAGTTAAAGTTAAACTAAACACAAACTCATCTTTCAGCATTGTAGGCCTATTTGAAAATGAAACAAATGCATCTAAAACTCGATTTCAAATGTAAACACTCAAATACTTCAGGATGTGATTTGGCATGTCAATGTGTTAAATATGAAACAACTTTGTTTTGAAAATAGAGCAAAACTCAGCAGTACTGGTCACGAGTATAACACACACTGGATTAAATCAAAAAATGTATGTGACCACTAAAAAAATACAGGACAAAAATACGAATGCACAACTTTATGTGACGAGTTGCGATCGGAGGACCAGACGCGACCACTTCATTGAAAGATTAATGATGATATTTGTGCTTCAGTTGACTTCAACCACAATATTCAACATGTCACGTTACAAACCATGTGATTTCTGCATAGTGATGTTAGATTGTAAACAATTAAATGTAACTACTAATGTGATGTGATCCATGAATGGATTTGTCATTAATCAGAATTTATCATTGTTGTTGAAGGGGGAGAGGTAGCAGACATACTCTCTTCCGCATCCTCCGTATGCTATGTTACTTAAGGATTCGGAGCCTGTTTTCTATAAGTCCAAAGAATCGTTCTGTGTTGCAGCTTCTCCAATTTCTCTAGAGTTGTAGGACCCCTGTTAGTTTGTTACTGATTCCAGCGATGTTTTATCAACTGAAACAGCTGCAATAACAATCTGGAACTCTGTTTGTGGCTATTTGCTCATTTTTTTGCCATATATTGCCCAGATGCATGATTTAAATTACGCCAGACCTGAAACACTGATGCATCTGTCTCTATCCTCCTGAGGTTTAAGCAGGCATACTCCTTGAGGGACGGTGTACCTGTATTGTACAGTGATTGTCAGTACGTGTATTCTCAGTGTTATTATCAACACATCCTTCATCTAGCCGTGGGCTAAATACAATCATGCTAAGGACAATAGGATCCAAGCATGCTAAGAAAAATGTTAAGAAGAAATGACAGAAAGGTTGTCCATGCTATTCAGTCTGTAGTCAGATGATATTTTACAGAATACTGAATCGGGGAAATGATTGAATCACCTGTTACTATCCTTAGTGCTTCCAGAGCAACCATGTATGTAATTATGATGTGCATATGTGACTCCACTCAAAAGCAAATCCCGTCAGGAACCATCAGGCCAACCTCCAAAACGAAAAGGCAGTTACATCTATTAAATATCTTTACCAGAAAGAAGTCACTTCCATGCCATAGCACAGAGGTTTCTTGCTCAGGAAGGGAACCAGGTGCCACACTGTGGTCTGCAGGACTCCCGGAGTGCGTGCGCTGGCATGCGATGCTATGCGCTGGCCCCAGCGTGCCCGCTCTTATTACGGGCCCAGGGCTTACGTAGCGTGACATCTCCCCGCGCGCCGTGCCAAGTGAACATGCGTGGCGCCGCACCTCGCCGTTCCCTTTGCCCGCGCGCTCATCAGCTTACTCACGGCCCAGAGCCGCGCTGACCGCGCGGCTACCCTCCCCCCGAGAACAACCTGAGACAGCGCAGTGCTGGGGCTCTACCACCTCTGGTGTCTCTGCAACTTCATCTGCTGAGTGTACTGTAGGCAGTGGTATGCACGTTTAAAATTTGTGTAACGTGCACCTTTAAAAAAGCAAATGAACTGTGGTCAGAATGTTTTTTTTTAAAGAAAGGCTGAAACATTGCAAATGCTGATGCGTATTTAGACAGTGCAAAAAGGACATGAGAAAGGGCTTCTGGGTGACTGGAGGCTAGTCTTGCTGTAGCACTGCACATGCAGAAACAGAGCCCTGTCACAGGGTAACAAGCCAGGACTCGATGCCAAGGAATTTGGGGGAAGATATTATCAGTGAGGACAGCTTTGCTGTAATTAATTGTTTCTGGGGAGACAGCAGCCACACACTCAATCTTTCTCTGTCTCCCTTGCTCAATCTCTCTCTGTCTATCTCTCAATTCAATTTCATTGACCTGACACAGTACAGTGTTGCCAAAACAAAGGCGGTTGGAAGCAACTAATTATAAATTTAGTTAAACTGGGCTTCCATTGTACTACCTGTATTCATTGTGAGGAAATGGATATTAGCAATTAAAGTTGTACAACAAAAATATATGGTTACAAAAACAAGAATTCACAGTGTGTGTGTGTGTGTGTGTGTGTGTGTGTGTGTGTGTGTGTGTGTGTGTGTGTGTGTGTGTGTGTGTGTGTGTGTGTGTGTGTGTGTGTGAAAACCACTTCAGTTTTATATAGCAGCAGACCCCAATGTTTTTCCCGCTGCTATTTTCAGCACGGATGACTGAAATTTGTGGTCAGACTTAATAATAAAAAAATGTATTTACACTAAAGCGAATTAATTTGTATTTCCTCACCCAGACTGCTGTGCCTCTACCACCTTAATGAAGGGGTCTGTGAGCCGCAGGCCAGTCAGTGCTGGTAGTGTGACTGGCCTTTCCCCAGTACTGTGGTGCTGTAAGCCCAGAGGAGCCAGTGGAGGTGAAGAGGGAAGCTATGCACTCCCTGTCAGCTCAACAGAGCACCCCAGCAGGGGAGAGGTATGCCATTGTCCCACAGGTCAGCCTGGGGCAAGAGGACGGTAATGTTTGTCAGAGCGTTTGTGTGTGTGTGTGTGCGTGCGCACGTGTGTGTGCTTCCTTACCCTTTGTGTTTTCCCTTTTTTCCATTTCCCCCACAATTCAGCTCAGTCTTCCTGCCAGTTTCTCTGTGATGCCATTAAACATCAAAGCTCCTCAAACACGGGGGACAGGTTTGTTCGACGCAGTTTTTAAGAATCGCCTTTTTCGCCTTTTAGCAGCAGATGACTTCACTCTTTGAGGGAAACTTTAATTGCCCCGCGGAGTCTTTTTTTTCTGTTTTCCCTTTCTCTTTGCGGAGCACATGGCATTTACAGTGGGGTCTGAGGTCTGCCTCCCGTCGGGGAATAGGAACATCTGGGGTTGTGAGTGCAGGAGGCTATAGAGTAATACTCTTGGAACTGCTCAGCACATTTCCTGTGTTTAGAGGCTAAGCCTTTACCCCCCCTCTCTCTCTCTCTTTCTCACTCTTTCTTTCCCCTTACACTATCTCTCTTTCTCTCTCTCGTGTTGCGCTGTTCTTCTTAATGGTCTGGCGGTGAGACAAACCCCGGACCCCGCTTCCTTTTGTTGTCTTTATCTCGCTCTCGTGTTGTTTTGTCTGGCGACGGCCCTCCTTTGTTTGGGGGTGCCCAAGTGTAAACAGTGACTGCGTGATTACAGGAGGGCCGCGCTGATGGAATGCCTGCCTCCTCTCTGAGTCGCTGCACACGCGGGGGAGAAGAGGCCAACAGGACGAGTCCATCTGCAGGTATGCGACAACAGCTCCTCTCTCTCTCTCTCTCTCTCTCTCTCTCTCTCTCTCTCTTTCTCTCTCTTTCTTTCTCTCTCTCTCTCTCTCTCTCCCTCTCTCCAACCCTGGCTCCCAACTGATAAGCTCAGTGCGAGAGAGCTTTGCTGGGATACTGTGGATACAAGTTCTACAGGAACACATCAACAGGCGTTGCAACCTCTTTTTCTTTCCCCTTTCTTGTTTCTACCCTCTCACTCATTTATAATTAATGAGAAGAAGGACATCAATACCACAGCTATAGCGTTATCAATGTTGTAGATTTGGGTTATGCAATGTAGCTACAGTAGTGTGCCTGTTTATCTTGTCTGCAGTGCAAAGGGCATTGAAGGAGACACATACCATTAATTACCAGTCAGAGGAAGTCTGGAATATGCATCAGAAAGAGCTGCTTGAAATTCAGAGCAGGGAGACAGCGCAACTTAACACTGGCATTTCGGATGCTCCTTGTTCACTCTCTTCGGCTTTTCCAGCAATTTAAGGAAAGGCACTCTATTTAATCTTCTCAAGATTTGCTCTGATACTAGAGCATCTATAGAAATGCTGCCAATTTTGTAGGACATGCCTCAAGAGTTGTGCTAAAATAGTATATAGCAGGTTGGTGAAAGTTTTTACTCTTTACCCTGAGGGAGGGGCTGGTGCACACAACAGAGACAGAAGCCAAAACCCTTTTCTTTAGCCCTTAGCTTGTCTTCACCACTCAGCCTCGGACTCACTATGGCTGTTCTATGTGCAAAACCCTTTTCTTTAGCGCTTAGCTTGTCTTCGCTACTCAGCCTCGAACTCAATATGGCTCTTCTATGTGCAAAACCCTTTTCTTTAGCGCTTAGCTTGTCTTCGCTACTCAGCCTCGGACTCATTATGGCTGTTCTATGTGCAAAACCCTTTTCTTTAGCGCTTAGCTTGTCTTCGCTACTCAGCCTCGGACTCACTATGGCTGTTCTATGTGCAAAACCCTTTTCTTTAGCTCTTAGCTTGTCTTCTGCACTCAGCCTCGGACTCAATATGGCTGTTCTATGTGCAAAACCCTTTTCTTTAGCTCTTAGCTTGTCTTCTGCACTCAGCCTCGGACTCAATATGGCTGTTCTATGTGCAAAACCCTTTTCTTTAGCGCTTAGCTTGTCTTCGCTACTCAGCCTCGGACTCACTATGGCTGTTCTATGTGCAAAACCCTTTTCTTTAGCGCTTAGCTTGTCTTCGCTACTCAGCCTCGGACTCATTATGGCTCTTCTATGTGCAAAACCCTTTTCTTTAGCGCTTAGCTTGTCTTCGCTACTCAGCCTCGGACTCATTATGGCTGTTCTATGTGCAAAACCCTTTTCTTTAGCGCTTAGCTTGTCTTCACCACTCAGCCTTGGACTCATTATGGCTGTTCTATGTGCAAAACCCTTTTCTTTAGCGCTTAGCTTGTCTTCGCTACTCAGCCTCGGACTCATTATGGCTGTTCTATGTGCAAAACCCTTTTCTTTAGCGCTTAGCTTGTCTTCTGCACTCAGCCTCAGACTCAATATGGCTGTTCTATGTGCAAAACCCTTTTCTTTAGCGCTTAGCTTGTCTTCTGCACTCAGCCTCGGACTGAAAAGCTGCGGCCTCACTAATGTCTGGGTGGATAGGAAGTGACAAGGCAACTCCAGTTCACATCCTCCTTTGATTCTTTCACTGATGTAATTTCCAGTGCCAAAGTGCGGGGTCACACAGATTAACCCCTTGTTTCCTGCAATATGTTTGCTTTGTAGTGAAACAGAGACTGAAACATTTCCCCAAATGTAGGCCATTGGGTCATACATTAATTGGGAGTATTGATTAACCACATGTATGCTGCTTTGTTAAATGTTATTTAATGTATTATTATGTATAAAAGTGTAATCCAGGACGTACATTCATGACTGTCACTGACAGGACATTTAAACTGAATAAATAAGACAGAAAATGTCATGTTTGATTGAAAAACCAAATAATCTTTTCTAATTGTGTCTTTGGTGCCACCAGCTTGGGGCGACAGATGAAGAAAGATTCAGCACCAGAAGATCTGACATTCCGAGCACTAAAAATACCATCAATGCTGGAAGTTCTCCAAACTTTGGCCATAATAAAAATCTGATCCACAAGATTTATTGCAAAAAGACTAACGCCATCACCTCCGAAATTATTGCTCCTAATCAAAGCTTTCGACTGACACGAGACAGCAAGGTCAGGAGCGTAAGGAAGTCATCCGTAATGGAGGTTTTGGTCCTCTTTCGGGTGCCTCTCGCCCTGTGGATTGTCTCGTCTCTTTCCTGGGCTGAGAGTCTGGTGCGGCTCAACACTGGCCTCCAGGTCAGCAGGGGGCAGTCAGTGCATGTTACAGAGAAGGAGCTGCAGTTCAGCAGCCTGGACGAGCAGGACACCTGTAAAGTAGAGGTAGTGCTCAATGAACCGGTGACACAAAGAGTGGGGAAACTCACCCCTCAGGTAAGTGGGGAACATTGCTGGTGATGGTGGTAATTAAAAAAATAGAGCATGCTGAACACTCAATCGAAACATGAGAGATGTTGTTTGTACAGGTGCTCAAAGTCCAAGGGTAATCCAAAACAGTGACTTTGAGATGACATAGCAAGCATTCACTTAATATTTATTTACAGCAGTGAGCAGCATTATTCTGAATAACAGCTCACAAAACAAAGTAGCTTCAGGTGTGCTTTCATCAGCTTGTGTTCAAATGTAACAGTTTGGTATGCCAGCCCATAATAAGCTGAATTATGAATAGAAATCATGCATTTCAAACACTAATTGCTCCTCTTCAAGCCCCATTAAATACTAACACGGTAAATCCCCTGTTGCCTAGCTACAATGGCAGAAGAGTGTTTATGTGTTTCTCAGGTGTTCAATTGCCATTTCCTACCTGATGAAGTGAAGTACATCCATAATGGCAGCCCTTTGTTGGAGGAAGACATTGTGATGTTGAGAATATACAGGTGGGGCACCACAGTCCTCTAATCAATAGTTAATCACTCCAGCAGTCCAGCAAATGCCTATATTTAAATGGCTCCAAAATATTGTGTCAGTTTCATACCAGATGTTTCAGTGAAGGATATAATCTCAGGCTATAGGCGTGTGCCAGGGAAATATTTCAGAATTTTTGATTTATTAATTTCTTTTAGATTTTTGCACATTTAAGGATTTCAATATGAATTTTGAGATGTGACCAATCGTGTGGTGAGCCTGACTTCTGGTGTGTGGTTTTTTCCCCCCATAATTTTAGTATTGTTTGTCTCTTGAAGGTTCACAGAATCAGAGACCTTCATAGAGACCTTTCTCCTCAGGGTAAGGGTGGTGGAACCCCAAAACAGTCTCATCCAGTTGGGGAATTTGCCACTGGAGGTCCCTGAATTCTATGGCCTGTCCAACATCATCGACAGCAGAGTGCTGACCTTCCAGAACCGGCCTGAAATGATATGCACCGTTCGGCTTCTCACTTCCGAGACCAGAGCACCAGCACTGGGACAGCTGGTCAGAGACGACCCTTCTAAGATATCTGCAGAAAAAGATGTGGAGCAGCCATCTGTACCAAACACAGGGCCACGAAAAGGTACACTAGCTTCATAACAAGACCCGTCATCTCCATTATTGTAGGTCTTACTGTTTTTTGCAAAATTATTAAACAATCCAATTAGTGGTCTGGAGTGAAAACTGAGAGCAACGAAAATATTGTTTCAACAAGAATCAAATGCAGAGAACCATTTGATTTCTCTGATCTAATAAGTGATTGTTTTACTCACCCAGTTAATATTGTCAGCTATGATTTCACAGCATCTGGTGAAATATTACATAAAATATTTGATTTGATGAAACAGGTATGTTTTATATTGAAAAGCAGTTAAACGGGCTGTGAAAGTGTATGGTCTACTGCCAGATCTGTGGTCTGGAGTGCATCAATGCTCATAAAGTGTACAAAAACAGGGTATCGCTGCTCAGTGACATTATATTTCATAGTAGTCGTAAACCAAACCTGCTTTGCATTACTTGGAATGGTCTTTCTTCACATGTTTCCCATCAAGGACATTCGATTAAAATGTATTGTTCCTTACGCTGACTTTCTCACAACAACATTCACTCCCAGGAAGGCAAATAGTCCCCTGTCCTGGGAACAAGGCCTGCATCCATGGCACTAAGGAAGTGCGTTTCCTGAAGGCGAATTGTGATGAGTTCCTGACCTCAGCCCTGAAGTACCAGCACCTGAGCCCTCCCTCCCCTGAAATCGACTACATTCCAATCAGGGTGGAGTTACGGGATCACAGCTCCCGGGCACTTCTGGAGGCAAGCGTCACATTAGAGACAATATTAAAGTCACAAACAAAGTAAAAACAAAAAGCATTTTCACCAAAGACTCACTGTGATGAGAAATGAAAGCATTACATTACATTAATTTAGCAGACACTCTTAATCAAGAGCAACATTCCTGGACCAGCAATTGTATACACATCACTAAAGCGCTAACATAAGCTAATTGTGCTAACCATATACAGTATATTGGTTACATGGTTCACAGAGTGGAGAATGATAAGTATTGTTCTTCTCCTCTGCTGCTCATCTCTGCGTCAGATGGAGAGCATCTGGATTCCAGTGCTGATCCACGGCGCCATGCAGAACCAGCCTCCCCATGCTGCCTTCATGTCCATGTTCATCCTGGAGGTGGACCAGTTCATCCTCACTCCCATGACCATCGCCGCACTGGACGCCAAGGATGACGAGACCCCCCAGGACCAGCTGGTCTTCAACGTAACCAAGCCTCCGGCCGAGGGCTACATCACTCACCTGGACGACCACACCAAGCCCACCACCTCCTTCACCTGGCAGGACCTCAATGAGATGAAGATCGCTTACCAGCCCCCCAATAGCAGCTTCTCAGGCAGGCAGACCTCTGAGGTACAGCCCTGGGAAATCTCTGTGCTTCCTCTGTACAGAAATAAGATTAATACTTAGTGTTTGATTGTGGTTAATACTATCAAAAAGGCAACATAACGTCAGCTGTACAGTATCTGCTTCATTCATATTTTGGTAATCAGTATCAACATCTATCCTCACGTGTGCATACTGGATAAATTACATGTTTCATATTATGGGTTAAAGAGAGGTAAACTAAGAGTGCAGGACTCTATGTATGACCCTTACTTTTCAGTGGGTTAAAGAGAGGTAAACTAAGAGTGCAGGACTCTATGTATGACCCTTACTTTTCAGTGGGTTAAAGAGAGGTAAACTAAGAGTGCAGGACTCTATGTATGACCCTTACTTTTCAGTGGGTTAAAGAGAGGTAAACTAAGAGTGCAGGACTCTATGTATGACCCTTACTTTTCAGTGGGTTAAAGAGAGGTAAACTAAGAGTGCAGGACTCTATGTATGACCCTTACTTTTCAGTGGGTTAAAGAGAGGTAAACTAAGAGTGCAGGACTCTATGTATGACCCTTACTTTTCAGTGGGTTAAAGAGAGGTAAACTAAGAGTGCAGGACTCTATGTATGACCCTTACTTTTCAGTGGGTTAAAGAGAGGTAAACTAAGAGTGCAGGACTCTATGTATGACCCTTACTTTTCAGTGGGTTAAAGAGAGGTAAACTAAGAGTGCAGGACTCTATGTATGACCCTTACTTTTCAGTGGGTTAAAGAGAGGTAAACTAAGAGTGCAGGACTCTATGTATGACCCTTACTTTTCAGTGGGTTAAAGAGAGGTAAACTAAGAGTGCAGGACTCTATGTATGACCCTTACTTTTCAGTGGGTTAAAGAGAGGTAAACTAAGAGTGCAGGACTCTATGTATGACCCTTACTTTTCAGTAGAGAAGTGGGTGCTTTGTCAAGAGGATGTCCTGTTTACTCTTGACCTTTCATTCCACTCTGATTATGATCAAAAAGTCTGACAGCACATTCAGGTCAAGATTTAAATGCATCTGCATTGTGCAACATGCTATAAAGATTGACCCTGAGGTGGCCTGCCCGTATGATATTTATTGAATTAAGCAACTTTTACAAGCTGTCAAGTTTTTTTCTAGGATATAAACCTACAAAGTTCATCATAGCAAACCTTCTGTCTTCTAGTTTTCCAGTATGTTTTAGAAATTGAGTCTCAACAAATGTATGATAGAAAACAAAGATTGTATCTCATGTTTTGTATCGGTGATGGATTTAGTAGCGGATATTCAAACGCAGAAGTGAGGGAGATCAGACAAGTCACCCACACAAGTGAGGACCAATAAGAGGGAAACAACACGAAAAAAAAGAACAGGAACTAATTCCTGACAGCTAAACAGCCAAACTAAATCTACCCACGAAAACAGGGCAAACTCGAAAAGGACGAATAAAACACAAATCTAAATCTCCCGAACTCAATACTAGAGCCCAAACAGGAGACAGATAGGCAAAAAAAAAACACGAAGCGGAAGTAAGGAACTTAAATTCCCCGAAGGTAGAAACACAGGTGAAACGAATAACGAGCACGGGAAAGCAAAACCCAGGGCCAGAACGTGGAAAAAACCTGATAGATTCTCAATCGGGAAACAGGACGAGAATCGCAGCAGAAAAGAAAACCAAAACCCACGAACCATGACAGTATCTGCATGAACTGCTGTGCAGAACAAATTCTATAGCACTGCCATGGATGAATATGACAAATTGGTTGTAAATCTCATAACTCTCACAAAAATCTGAAGATCTTGCATGATTGGTTAGTCTCTGCTTGTCTTACAGGTGGAGTTCCAGGTCATTGATAGCTCATTTGTGACCAGTGACCCCATCATGGTTCTATTTTCAGTCAGAAATGCAGAAACAAACGCCCCTCGAGTCTCCTGGAATATGGGTGAGCTTGATATTAATGGGAAAATGTCCATATTTCATGCGTATAACAGAACAGCACCCTTAAAATCTAGAAAAGATAGTTAATGAAATCACTGCATTTATAGTACATTCATGCTGTTTGCAATGTCAGAAATCCACAGGCCGTGCTCTTCAATGACGCAAAGTGAAGCCATATCATTTAGCTTTTTATTATTTTGAGCAGAACCTTTTTATGATTTTTGAGCAAAGGTTTTTATGAAACACCATATTGACCCAATTCAAAACAGATTGTGAATGTGAAGTAGCATATATTTTTTCCAGGACTGGATCTATTGGAGGGCCAGTCCAGACCAATCACCTGGGAGAATTTGCAAATCGTGGACAAAGACAACATAGAGGCGGTGTACCTGGTGGCTGTGGACGGGCCTCTGCATGGCCGGCTAAGTGTCCGAGGTGAGGGGGTGAGGCAGTTACAGATCAGCTGTGCGCCTCGCCAGGCCCAAAATGTCTGCAGTGTGTAAGTCTGTTACAATAAGCTGGCAAAAAAATGGACATAATGTTTGAAATGGGACCACAAGACATTATAAACCAGGGCTATCTGTAGTGAAACGGGGTGCATGCTGAAGCCAATAGACAAGGGCCTTGTTACCGGTGAGATGGGACTTGGTCTCAAAACAAACATTTTTGTTGGGCCACTGATCAGATGGTCCCCATGACCTTGAAACCTGCACAATCAAGGCCCCAAGACAGCCCCCCCCCACATGTTTAGCATCCATCTGGGATGAGCGCATGGTTTGAGAAACATATGTGAGGTGGCCTGCATGTGTTTGCTAATCAGGTGTAAAATGTGCGGTCCACACTCTGCCAAGGGCCCTTTTTCACAGAGGACTTCAGAGCGGCGACGTCTGTCCTTCCACTCCAGTGCACGGGGACATGGACTTTGTTAGCGCGGCCATTGAACGAAGCAGATTGCGATGACTTATGTCATTTCACGCCACTCTGCACAAAGGCCAGTCCCACAAAACAGGCCCTCTTCTTTTTCACTGAGCACTGTACGGACAGGGAGTGGCATTTATTCCCAGAGATATAGAAAGGGATTCTTCAATCGAAGAACATAATTGTTCTTCTGTGCTTCCAAGAACTGATGCGCCTTTACGACTTACAGATCTGTATCAGATAATATGATTATATGATATTTTGTGTATGATACATAATTATGATTTTTAAATTCTGTCAAATCTAAATGCTACTTTAAACTCAACCCAAGTTGGTGCTGCCAGCAGTTTCATACTGAGAGGCTGCAGTGGCGTGTTAATATAATTCCCAGTCCCAGTCATCATCCAGTCCCATAGACCAGGACTGTCCTCCAATGATGTTCCCTCTTCCAAGAGCAACTCATCAACAGCAGCGGCTGCCCAAACAACAGAACTCCCTCACGGCATACGTTTCTTTTAATTGTTGTTTATGCTTTTGAAAAACCATATTGATTCGCGACCTTTCAGGGGGGGAACATATCAGTTCCAAGAGCTTGGCTTCCCCTCGCACTTAAAAGTACCTGTTTGCTCATTTGCCTAAATTTGCTCAGGTCCTTATGAGGACTGGTCCAAGAACACGTGGTCTCCCTGGAGGACTTTGGCTCCGACTGGGAATTGCACACCCCGGACTTCTGACCCTGGGACTATTACGCTGGGGACCACCACCATCGGGCTGGTCCAGCGCCTTCAGCCAAATGGAAATGTGCCTCTCCCTCCACACAGTATCCTCCGTGTTGGGTACCTGCGTTGAGTGGGTTTGTGTTTTTTGGGCCTGTTGCCCACAGCCACCTTTGGGCCCAATTACCCATTTTTTCCCCTCTCTCTGTCGGACTTGTAGCCGTTTCCCTTGGTAAAGTTGCTAATTAGGTTTAGTGTGCGGCCATTCATCACTCAATCTGTCTGGTGACCTTGCCCTTCTGTCTCTCTGGCAAGCTGGAGCGTCCCATCTTCACTTTGGGCAGCTACACACCAGCCTGGGAAGGACGCCATTTTTCCCTTTCTGCTTCCATCGAAGGGGGACTGGATGAACAGGAGCCAGCGCGTGTGCCTTTAGGCAAAAGCGAAATGTGTTATTTTCACATTTTTCATCCATAAAAAGTCTGTGCATAAAGCAATTAATCCATGAAATGATAATATAATAAAATATTGAGAAATATAAAGTGGCTTTATTGGGTAAAATAAAGCCAAATCGGGGGGAAAAAACTAGCAGAGTGAGATGAACTTGGCTGTGCCATGAATAGAGACATATGCAAATTTAAAAAGAGCACTGTCCATAGTGTTGCAATACAAATGTATGTGACAAGCAGTCACTTACAGCATAACATGTCTCACACTGAAGGTCCGTATTGTTCATTCCCACTTCCTCTCTCAGGCGGGAAAGGCTTCGTTTTCAAGGTGCGAGATCTACGTGAAGGTGTGGTGGTGTACCATCACTCAGACAGCGACACCGCTAGGGACTATATTGTGTTACGGATCACGGACGGCCGACACAGCATCCGTCACAAGTTCCCCATCAACATCCTCCCCAAAGATGACACCCCTCCCTTTCTGATCAACAATGTGGCTTTCGAAGTTCAGGAGGGGGGCTCTGTGCTTGTGGAGGAGTACATGCTGTTGGCCTCAGACCTGGACTCCAGCGATGACTACATCCTGTACCAGCTCCAAATTCTCCCACGGGCAGGAGAGATCATCAAGAGGTCATCGCCGCAGCAACCGGGTCAGTGTGACTTCATAGTATTGCAAAAAAAAAGAATAATCGGCCATACTAAGTAAAATGTCCAGTGTTAACTCAACTCTAACAGAGTACATACGAGTTCAATTGGGACCATATTTACTCTGTACCAGTTGATTTAACACTGAACATTTTACTGTGAATGTACAATATTTTGACCTCCATGATGTTTTGGAATTCTAAAGCAATGCGCTTAGCCAATTTAAACAGCGGCAGTTCAAAGTCCGATTTTAGAAAAGACAGGTGGTAAAAGGTATGCAACTCAACTGACTGTCAGTTGTGATGTCACAAAGGTGTGCCAGTGAAGAGTTTCCTGCAGAGGGACCTGTTCCAGGGCCTGATCTACTACCGCCACCTGGGAGAGGAGGTGTTTGAGGATTCATTTGACTTTATACTTTCTGACAGCCACCAGCCTCCAAATCTTTCCCACAGACAGGTGAGATCCATGTCAATACACGATAGGTTGTCAAAAAGAATAATCTCAATACACTCACATAAATAACGGTAGGCCGACATTTTTTTTTTAGGACCAAATTTTTCAAATGTACCCTGATAGTACAATAATGTTCTATTTGGGTACTAAATAGTACATTTTACAAGCATAAAAGGTACAAATTAATTATGTATTGCTGACTAGCTGTACCTTTTTAGCTACTTTCCATACCTTTTTTCCTGAACGTATAGAAGGCAATCAATAAAAATAAGCATGCAGCATTTACAAAACAGCATTCAAACTTTTATAGTAAATAGGTGTTATGGTCAAAATTGTCCAAAATTGAGCTTTTCTGCCACACACACCAGCGTTTGTACACCAGCATAAGAAGGATGCTTATGCTGAAAAGGGAGTCACCGCTACGGTGAAATATGGATGTGTGCTGTTCCCAAGATTGCATCTCACCACCTAGTGCTGGTCTGTTTTCCTCCAGACTGTGGTGGTCCACGTGTCTCCAGTGAAGGACCAGCTGCCGGTGGAGGTTTTTGGAAGCGTTCGGTCCGTCACAGTCAGGGAGACTGAAATCATCCATCTCACCCAGGGCCAACTGCACTTCAGAGACACGGAATCCCCTGACACTGATCTCATGTACTTAATAACCCAGCCATGCTTCAGCCCCACCGCCGTCGGGTAAGCTAATCCTGTGTGGGGAAAGAATCTTCCCTATTGCTGTAGATTGAGGTGTTAGTTGTCTCTGAGCAGATAGACATTTGGACACATGAGTCTGTTTTTTTTTTACAGGTTACGGGATGCTGGCAGGCTGTTCTACACCGACAGCACTTCTTCTATGACAAAAGACCCCACTGTCCCAGTACTGAAATCTTTTACCCAGGTATCGAAGAAAGAAATTAAGAATACTGTGCAGTAATGCATACGTGAAAAGTTTGAGAACTGTGAAGATTTCGTTTTCAAAACTTGTGGTCCTCACTCTTGAACTGAAATACATTTTAAAGCTACTTTATTGGTGGACCTCTCCAAAAAAGTGTATTGAGACAAACCTTGAAGTAGCTACCCATACCCAGCTACCATATCTCTCATGCCAAAAATTTATTTCAGTACCCTCAAACCTCAGCATCTCAAAATTGACGTTTGAGAGCCTGGTTTTAGTGTATAAATTAGTTTCTACAGAGGCATGAGAACTGATGTGCAAGAAATATATCATATACATTTTATATATCAGGTCAGGGTTATCAACTCATCTCTTGGCCTTTTAAATAAATGAAAGTAAATCAACAGCGTTTGTGACTGTCATCCTGTCTATTAATTCCTCTCATCTCACCCTGTTTCCTGCAGCATGCAGTGAGCCACCTGAAAGTGGGGTATATGCCACCCCTGGAGGACATTGGCCCAGAGCCTGTCTTTGTGCATTTCATCTTCTCTGTGAGTGACCAACAAGGTGGCACTCTTAGCGGCCTCATCTTTAACATAACGGTTACTCCCGTGGACAACCAGCCACCTGAGGTGTGTATGTGACAATCACAGCCGTCTTTACATGGGAAGAGGTTTTTAAATAAACTGTAATGCCATTCAGTGTTAATGGCACCTTCTGGATGCAACAGTCTGACGTTAACAGCTCAGGTATTAACACTGGCACAAAATACTGTGAAAGGAAGCTCTTAAAGCACCAATTAAAAAAGTATCTTTCAAGTACAGAACTTGTTGAAGGGCAGACTTAAGATTTAATTTAATATCAACCAGGTGAAATCTCATATGAATTATCATAGATTTTTCGCTCCTATTTCTTATGTGCTTCCTGCACATTGGTAAATTTTTTTATATGAAGAGATATTTGGTTATTAACACCTCAGACATTAAGTGTTAGCGACACACGAGCTTGCTGTGAGGACTTCACTTTTGATTGTTTGCTTCCTTTCCAAATAAACACTGAAGCAAATCGACAACATCCAGGGATGCGTAACGCTTATAACCTAATTTTATAATCTGGCATTCTGTTAGAATAAGAGACCCTCCACCATTCATCCCACAGATATTCACAAATGCATTGAGGGTGGAGGAAGGGGGAGGAGGTTTCCTGACAGAGGAGCACCTGCTGGTGCGAGATCTCGACACCCAGGAGACCCAGCTGAAGGTGCGCCTGAACACGGCCCCTCGCCACGGGAGACTGGAGCTGCAGGGCCTGGTGCTGCTGGAGGGAAACACCTTCACTCTGCAGGACCTGAGAGCTCTCCGCCTCAGGTGCGAGAGCCGGGGCTGGGCGCCGTTTTTTTCTGGAATTTTCCGCGTAATCTATGTTTTTTGTGTACATTTTAAATGGAGCGGAGTGAGATCGGTTTAATGAGAATGCGCTGAAACTGGAAACAGACGACAGTCGCTCTCTTCTCTCGCGGCAGGTACATCCACGATGACTCTGAAACGGTGGAGGACACCGTTGGCCTCACAGCCACGGATGGAATCAACTCTGCACACGGCGGCCTGTCTGTTCAGGTAAAGCCCAGTCCACCTGCAGTTTCCTGGTATTAATGGTGCTTCGCCTCAGTCAGCTCTGCAGTCCATGCAAAAGAAAGACCATTTCCTGGAGATTTAAATAAAGGGACAAGAGGCCCACAGTTGGACAAAAGGTTCACGCCATGTTTCTATGCCTCTACAGTCGCTGTCTGATGTGGAAAATTGAAGCAGCGACAATAGTGGATGCCCTGATGGGCCTGTATCTCGGTTCAGGGTTCAATGCTGGCTCACCCTGCTTGTTACCCCATAGATCCTGCCTGTAAATGATGAGCCCCCTTTACTTGGGGTGGGGCTGCAGAAGGGACTGAGGTGTGATGAGGGGGGACGCGTGCACATCACAGCGGAATACCTGTTCGCCACAGACACCGACAGCGACGACGCGCGGCTCACGTACATGCTGGCGCGTACGCCCACCCAAGGGGAACTGCAGAGGGGCAACACCGCCGTGGACAAGTTCTCTCAGCAAGACATCCTCCTAGGGCTCATCTTCTACCGGCACACAGGTAAACACTTAGCCGTCTTCCTACAGCTCATCAATTGGGACTGGTTTAAACACCCGTTTAAACCAGGCTTAACCTGGACAAAAAGATCTCTGATAATCTTTTATAAAGTAGCTGTCATGCTTTTCAGATAAATATTTGCTAAAAGATTTCATTTGCAATATTTTTATGAAGTTGTGAAGTTCTCTCCTCCACAATTTAATTGTCCCTTAGGTGGTGAGATCGGACCCAGCCCTGTTTTGGACACGGTTACACTTATTGTGTCCGATGGAGAAGCAGGGACACTGGACAGCTGCTGTCAAGGAGACGCACCGCCAGTCCCCTTACACGGCTCACTTCCTGTCTATGACCTCAACATCACTGTGCTTCCTGTCAACAATCAGCCTCCTGCCATTAGCATAGGTAAAACCCTGTCGTGAAAACAGCTATGTGAAAGTATACAGAAAGAGACTGTGCAATACTTCTCTCAATTCATATTTTTGTATATTTTTTAAATAGTGTATTATATGTTACAGTACAGATCAAACAAACCAATTCTCTGGTTAATTTCTCATCCTTTATTCCCATTTTTTCTCACCTCCAAAGAAAATAACATTCAACTGAATATATAAAACTATGTATTTATCCCCATTCCCTCTGCTTCAAAGAGGGATCCAAGACAACAGGTACTGTAGGAGGCCAGACCAGGGAATGAGTTAATCAGTCCAACGCACGCTCAACGCTGGGAGCGTTAATGGGGTGTAGGAGAAGGTAAGTCCTTGCAAGAGCAGGAGCCAAGAGTGGGATTTTCCCATAAAACCCTGAGACGCAAGGACACTTTGTGGTTATCAATGGGGACCAGTGACCACTCGGAGACAAAGAGAAGTAACGGCGGAGCACGTTTTGGGGGGGGTTGTACTGCCTTTTGGGAAATCCTTGCGTGGCTGTTGCGGTTGTTATGGGCAGAGTCGGCATGGCACACGCAGCTGCTTGGGATTACTGACAGGCAGAGCGCTGGGAGAGGTGCGCGGAGAGCGCGCGCGGATTCCCCTCGAGAGACGGACAATGACGGCCCTGGCAGCGCGGACAAAAGACAGTCCCAGAATCAGGAAAGAGTCAACTTCCCCGCTGCCAAAAAACCCGCCAAGATCTCCTTCCCCCTGACGATATAAACGACGTTGCGCTAATTCGTTAATCGCTGGCAAAAACAGAGCTATCCTCCCGCAAATCTAGTGTAGTTTGCAAGAAAATGTAATTGTTTAATTGATTTGCATAAAATAAATAAAGGAAGACCGGCGTAAGAGCATTAACACTCCCGAAACAAGAGGAGTCCGCTTTCCCTCTTGTCCTGCGTGGGCTGATGGTTTTATCGCCTCTGTCCCAGACTGCTGGTCATTAATTTCTCCCCTTGTTGCAGAGCTTGATCCAGCCACAGCCCCACCAGTGCCCGCTCGCTATTCATTATTTATCTGTGCGGTAAATGGGAGCAGATGCCAGTAAGCGTGGGCATGATGGCTTTATCAGCACCCAGGTGGCAGCAGGCTGGCCAAGAGCCGAGAGAGGAAGGAGAGAGAGAAACGGAGGGGAGGGGGGGGTGAGGAATGGAAAGAGAGGAAGAGAGAGAGGGATGGGGGGGCTTAAACGGTTGGAGGAAAATGGGGTACACAGGATGGCTTGTTGGTCTGTCCCTCAACAGAAGGACTGTCTCTCACTCTAATTTACAGTCTCTGATTAGCCCTCTCTCTCTGATTAGCTTTTTCTGAACACAACAAGATGAAAACATTCTCTGTGTCTTTATGAATGTTCAGAAGAAAACACGCTCTGGTGTTTTTTGGCATCATGTCATAAAATATGACATTGCCATAAATCAATATGATTAAAACGTGCGATATACTGAAATTAATATTGTGTTGCTTCCGAGATCCTTTCTTTAACAAATATGAAGAGTCAGATCCCATGATAAAACACATCCACTGTGTGTGCCCTTGCTAGGTGAGGTGTTTGTGGTGGACGAGGGCTCCTCCAGGTGCCTGTGTGGAGGTGTGCTGGGAGCTTCTGACCCCGACACCACCCTGGACGAGCTGCTCTTCTTGGTGGAGACCTCCCCGCAGCACGGCTTCCTGGAGAACACCCTGCCCACTCCTGGGTTTGAGAAGAGCAACGCAGGACTCAGAGTGGGTGAGCAGGGCTCACATTCAAGACACACGTTGTTTTTGTGTTGTTTTTCTTTGCTTCCCGTGTAGCACGCCTATAGACTGCTGACTTGACAGATGTCCAGAAGACAGTCTTTGACACCCTCCACAAGGGAATATATTTGAATGAAAACTTGCTTGGTGTCCACCACACCCTCACCCACTGACGCTTGCTGTTTTGTGGTCAGTTTCTTTCAGCCTGCTCCACCTCAAGTCTGGGTACATCAACTATGTCCAGTCTCAGCACCAGGGTGTGGAGCCCACAGTCGACCAGTTCACAGTCAGCGCCAGCGACGGGGTTCAGAAGTCTACATCCATCCCCTTCTACATCATCATCAGCCCCACCAATGATGAGGCTCCTTCGCTGCTGCTAAGCAACTTCACTGTGAGCCTTTCTGACCTCAACATTCTCTTCTTTGCCTTCTCATTCGCCTTCTACCCCCCATTACAGAAGGCTTGCACCCTTCCCCTTCTCTGACTGACCCCTCCCCTTTCTCGCAGGTGACGGAGGGAGGGATGAAAGACTTGAGTCCGGACCTTCTGGACGCGGTGGACCTCGACGTCCCTTTGGACACCCTGACCCTCTCCGTCCTTGTCCCTCCAGCCCACGGGACCCTGATCAACGGGATCTACGGGCTTCAGATGAGTCGCTACAAGGCCATGGGCTCTAAACTCCTCCAGCAGAGCCTCTCAGTGCAATCCTTCACCCTGCAGGAGCTACAGCAAGGTCAGCCCGAGGAGCCCAGTGTGGGCCATTAAAGATTAAATACTCCAACGGATTAAAGATTAGGTACTTTAAATAATTAAGAGGAGACACCACCTGGAATTTCATGATTTTCAGTCCATTTATTAATTTTGAGATATTTTGATGTTTCGCTTCTATGATAACTCTAGTTTCATAAAATGCACAAAATAATGGTCAATAATGATAATAAATAGTTAATTTAGATGATTATATACCACCTTTGCTAAGTACACAATGTACTGTATAAAGTTAGCTTCTGTTAGCATATTTTATGGCATTAAGCCTGTGTAATTTTAGGACTGAACTGATTGAGTGGAATATCGTTGGGAAGCTTATTCTCTGAAGCGTATAGCTGGCTAGACCATATTTGACTATTTCCTATACCATCACGATGACAGGGGGCATAAATATAAATAACTGGTCACATTTGTGGGCAAACACATTTTCTCAGTTGCAAATCTTTAACAGACATTTTCTCAAAATGGCATATTACCCATACGCCAAACACGTTTTCTGAAGTTTGGTAGAAAGTAAAGGCATGGCATTTCACATACAGCTTCCTTGATTAAATAGCTGGTAATTTACAGAGGCTTTTCTTGATATTTTGTTTTTTTATTTTATGTGGTATTTTAGCTGTTAAAAACAGGCGAAAAACATGTATATAGTGTTTTTGGAATAATTAATTGAAAAAACTATATTTTGACAAAAGGCTCTGTAAATGACCAAATATTGAGTTACTTATCACATTAAAATAGAGAAACGTACTTATTGGCATAATGCGTAAATTATAGGGAATTTTTTACTATATAGTACATCATTTGGTTATCTTAAAAACTGAAGAATCAAAAGTCATAATACAAAAATGTCTTATATTTATGTGTATATTAAAATACATTCCTATACATGGGTGGTCCCTCCCCTTAAGTAAATAAATAAATACACGTGATATATGCATATACATTATATACATATACTGTATATATATCTCTATGAAATATATACTGAATACACATGTATTCTTTTTTCTTCATAATTTGTCCTTTGTTGGCATATTGTCTCTTTTAAGAGCAAAACTCTTCAAGAGAACAGATTCTCCTTTGCACTTTCGAAGCAGAATCCACTATCAAAGCAGAATTTCGTACGTTAAGTGCGCTGGGAACACTCATTGCACCCCATCACAAGCCTGGCTGCCCCTTCATGGCTTCCGGTAGGCTCCTGTTTGCCGCCGGAGCCGAGTCCAGCCCTGCTGAACAGATGTTGGAGACAGAGGTCAGGGAGCACCCGCGGTGCTTCTGCCCGCTCGGCAAAGTCCTTCCAGCCGCTCCCTGCACAATTACCTCACAGCCACTGTGCGCAGGGCTTTCAGCGACCCAACAGCCTCCTCGCTAACAAGCGCCTTGGGCGCACCCAAACATAGGTGAACAAGCGATTAAGCGCTGCGGAACGATGACGGGCACCATTCGGGGAATTTACTTCTCCCTGTGCTATACCCACTTTGATAGAGAGGAGGGCAAGGGCAGGAAACGAGGGGGAAAACATGTCAAGAAGTAAACCTCTCCCTGGTTGCGTTTCACTGTATGCTAATACAGGCGTTTGACTGCACTGTTAGTTGCTACGGCGGCACTCTTGCCCTCTTCCCCTCTACGACTCGCCTCGTCCATGTTCTCTTCCGCTGTCATCCCACTCTCCCCTTTGGTCTCTCTTTCCTTCTCTCTGTCCCTTCCCTTCTTTATCCTCTCTGCAGGAATGAAGATCATATACATGCAGGATGACACAGAAACCCTCAAGGACGCCTTCACCATGCAGCTGACAGATGGCAGGCACACAGTCCAGGGGACGGCGCACGTCCGCATCCTACCAGTCAACGATGAAAAACCACGGCTGCTAAAGTAAGGACGCCCTGGGACAAAGCCCCAGCCAAAAAGGCCAACGGGGGAGAGATGGGGACGTGAGGTGGGAAGGGAGGCGGGGTTGGGAGGTGAGGGCATTGGGGCAGAGGGGGGGAAGGGCCGAGTTGGGGGGGGGGGGGGGGGGGGTTCAACGCAACCTGTGCCGCGCATGTGGCGGGGGAAATCAGCGTCCCACCGAGTGACTGACTGGGAATTCAGTTTCATCCTTGAGCAAACCTCCAGTGCGTTGCTCCTCATGTTTTTCCTTAGATCGGGAGTTTTTTGACTCACTGCGCTGGCAGAAGGTTGCGCTTGTAAACTCCACAAAAGCAGAAATAATGTGCGTTTCTGGCAGAGGCTTGCCCGCTCGTTTCGGCGTCCTCGTGGATTGCGGTGACAGGCCGGCCCTGCTTGCCTCCGCTCCATCCGTGGCGCATTTGCGTTTTTACTTATTTAGGAGCCGTTTAAGCGTGCGGGACAGCCGCCAGCCACCAGGCCGGCAGGGGCTTCCGCACGCCCTTCATGTCCCATTCCGTCTCCTTCAGAAACGCGGGTCTTGAGGTAGAAGCCATGGACAAGAGGGTCATCTCCAGTGTGGTGTTGGAGGCAGAGGACCTGGACACGCCCACCAACAAGCTCTACTACATCCTCAACGCCGGGCCAAAGTTTGGTCAGCTGCAGTTGAAGGTCAGCAGCTGTTTCCACACAAAGCGTTTCTAAATATGAGTGTACATTTATGTATGAAACAAGTTGGTACATAAATGTTGGCTACAGACTTGTAGGCAATTTAAAGCAAATTTCGTTCATTGGTTAAATGTGTGTTTTAAATAGCATATTTAACGTGATATAATTTAAATCTTACCAATTTAGAAAAATAGTCCTGGAAGCATTCATTATGCTTATGAGACTAAGTAAACAAGTGCATGGCCTACAATTGATTAATAGGCATCATCGAATGTGTTTGCTTTTTACAATGGTAATTTATTAGCTACGTTTGCATTGTGTATTTCAGAGGCTACATTTTGTCATGTGAATTTAACAGAAAATAAAAACAAATTCATATTATAATTATCAATCCGAATACATTTATCGGCATTCTGAATTTACGAACGTGGTATGTCTGGTCTTGAGCAGGTGTAAAATGTGTTAGTACATCCGATCAAATCTCAGATACGAAAACGTTGATAACAATTTACTAATACGAACGATTTACGTACAAATTTGTTCTGCTCACGTTTCATGAATGTGGCCCAATGAGGGCATTCTTTACCTCTTCGGCCCTGAACACAATTCATCACTTTTATGGCTGAGCAGTCCACTTCTTGTGGACTGGCCTTCCAAAACATTGACTTACTGAAAAGCATTTTAAATTCATACTAAAACATTGTGAAACAAAACTGTAGATTTACTCAAATACACATTCTGTTCTTCATTGTAAAAATTTGCAACTGTGTTTCCTAGAGGTATATTGTGAATCTTCGTACACAATTGATATATGGAAAAATGCCTTACAAATAAGGTTAATGTGTGCGTATTTGTACAGGCAGGGTCGGCCTGGCATGTCTTGGGACCAGGTCAGAACTTCACGCAGGAGGACGTGGAGATGAACCGCCTGTGGTACCTTCACACCACCTTGCATGGGGTCAAAGGTCACGACAACTTCCGTTTCGTCCTCAGTGATGCCGAGAATGAATCTCCCTCCCAGAGTTTCTTCATCTCGCTACGCACTGTCCAGAAGGGTGAGGGTGACCGCAGCGTTAGTAGCATGTAGCATCCAAGAATAAAACTAACTTTCTGATTTGGACCAATTGCGTGCCTCTGCGCATGTATAATTCAGAAGGTGGCTTTCCCCAGTCGTGGCAATGGCTTTGCCAGTTGGGTGAGCATGGCGGGCAAGGCGGCTCTGGTTCTCCTGGCTCCACGCTCCCCGATCCTGGAGGAGCGGAGGTGAGAATGCAGGGGGCTCTGAGGAAGAGCCACCTCCCCGCGCCCCGGCATGAATAATGAAGGAAGCGGGCAGAGAGCAGCTGTAGCCCTTCTCTCTGGCCCCGCCCCTTCTCCATCTGCTTCAGTCAGGGGACAGTCAAAACAAACAGCCAGAAAATCCCTCTCATCTCACTGTTGTTGTTGTTTATTCTTTATTTGCCTCTTTGTTGATGGTTCCACAGCAGCCTTGCCTTCTCGTTCTGAGGCCCATTGCACCTAAGGGGGACTAGGGTGGAGTGGTTGAGATTACAAAAAAGTTCTTCACTTATACATTTCTTAATACACTAACTATGTTGAAGAAAAGAGCAAACGTAATTTTTTATTTTTTCAATTCGTTGTTTCAATGTCTTTTTTTTTGCCACTTCTGTTCATCAAACTGTCTATCCCTCTCTCCCTATACATATTCCCCCTCTCCTGGATCGCTCCCACTGGTCCAGGTGACATTGTGCTCGTCACCAAACCGGTGACTTTGATGGAGGGCGAGAGGGTCATCCTGACAACTGACATCCTGCTGGCTACAGACGGCGGTGGTAGAGCGGAGGAGCTTGTGTATACAGTATCAATCCCGCCATCGCACGGGCACGTCCATGCGGTCCAGCAGCCCGGCGTGCCACTCAGCACTTTCTCCCAGCTGGACGTGGCAGCCCATCGCGTGTGCTACACCCATGACAACAGCCGACTAGCCCAGCAGGACTCCTTCAGGTCAGGCCTCCACACTGTCCTAATAAACGCAAGCGCAACTATCCATATTTTTACTCACAGTTCAATTATATTACATACTACAAGTAAAAGCGTGTGATCCTTACCATTTTAAAACAAGACTGTCGTGAATATGAGGTTTACTTAACATTTTTTTTAAAGACCAGCCCCTGAAACTCAGCAAGTGCACTTTTAGATGGAGAGATGGAGAGGGACGTGAGAAAACGGAAAAAAACACGATCGCAAGAGAAAGTTTTTTCGCACTTCTTCAGCCAACTTGGCAACGAAACAAAATGCAAAAAAAGCGGCGTATGGCTGACCTGTCCCCTCCGTACCTCTCAGGCAGCGGCGCTTGGGTTTGCCACCCAAAGCCCTGGTTGAGTTTCACCTCGGGGGCGGCTGGGAGCAAGCAGGGGTTCCTCAGCCAAGCAAGACGCGGGGGAGAGAGAGGACATGGCCACTCGCCTCTGCCAAAGTGTGCAGTCTCTTTGGCCTGATGTGCCCCCGATGGGGACACTGTCGCCCTGAAAAGGAGGAAAGCAGAGGCAAACTCTCACTCTCTCTCTCTACCTCCTGTTGACTTACACACTGTCATTATGTACCACATAAACACAGCCTGTCTGTTTCTATTAGCGCCACTGTAGCTCCTGCTTCTGTGGGCTGTGCTGTTAGCCCGCGACGTTTGGCTTTTGCCTGAGCGTGTGCAGACCCCCGCGAGTCTGAGCTACCAGCTCTGTGTGTGCGCGTGCATTTAGTGTTTGTGAGGATGGCAGTTTGTGAGAGCGGGCCCTCAGATAGCGAGACACCTGAGCGAACACCTGTGCGTCAACTGCAGCCCAGACAGCCAAGGCCTGGGCCAGGCGCGAGGCAGAAGGTGTTTTCATCCTCCTGTTTTCCTGTTGTTTTTTTTTTCCCTGTGCCACGGTGACAGCGGATGATAAATGGGCATTATTAAGGAAATAATACCTCCGCCTGCCGCTTGCTTACATGGCTTCCAGAGAAGGCGCTCCTGACCAGGGATCCTCGGGCACAATTACCCAGCAAATACAGGACAATGGTGGCGCCAGATGTTTCGCCAGTTTGGCTGAGAGGGGAGACCCGCACTTTGGGGTTGTGCGCGGTGGCTGTCGTTGCTCGCCGTGGCTGGTGAGCTGACAGCAGTTATCAGGTGCAGAGCTGCAGGGCTGGGTGGAGCGTGTGCGGCAGATTGGTTTGGCAGCGGGTGAATCCAGGCTCATCCCCGCTTGTCTGCGGCTTCTAGTTCAGCTCCAGTGCATCACACGGGGCGGGGAGATCCCAGCTGAATACACGCCCAGACTCACACATCGCTTTCGAGGGGCAAGGCGTGACTTCTCCTTGTCTTAGAATTGAAAAATGTAGTCAGTGTTTTGAAGCCTTCTTGACCTCATACAAACAAACAAATAATCAATCGACTTCTTAAAATTGTTTTGAATTTACTGATGTTGCCATTAATCTTCCTGTTCATCTTCACTTAATATGCCAAGCATATTGTTCTCATGTCAGGTTTTATCTGTATGTGAAATTCAACCTGTCTCTTAGTACTTTTTTATCTCTTTTTAGTCCAGTTGAGAAGAAGTTTAAGTTGAATAAATTGCCCAGTATGAGATTTTTAATTACATGACAAAAATGCTTTCTGGTACATTTGCTCATAGCTAAAAGCCGTGATGTTGTACTGTGCTTTTTAATAATCATGTCTCGCCTGAATTCTGCCTCACCAAACAGCTTCGTCGTCAGCAATGGTGTGACGTCAAAAAGCGGCTCGCTGCGTTTCAACGTGGAGCACGGGGACCGCATCCCGCCCACGCTGAGCAGCAATAAAGGCCTCCGGCTGACAGAGGGCGCCAGGGTGCCTATCTCCAAGGAAAATCTGGAGCTGACAGATCCTGACACAGCAGTGAGCAACCTGACTTACACCCTCATTCAGTCCCCCGAGTATGGCAGGCTACTGCTCAGGGGAAAGCCCCTGGCCCAACCTAGATTCACCCAGGCCGACATCAACAACCTGGACCTGACCTACTGGCACCAGAGTGGGCCCGCCCGGATCGACAGGCTTACGTTCCGGGCCTCTGACGGCACCAACAGAGGGTTCCTCCTGTACGGCCAACTCAGGGAGGAGCCAGTCGCCTTCACCATAGAGGTAGGTTTTCTCTCTCTCAGCTCTTGGTCATTTTACATTGCTGGTTGAATTGCATGAAAATATAAAAAATGGTTAGCACAGAGGAAGTGGGAAGCTTGTGCAAAGCAAGCAGACATGCCAGTGCTTATCAAACATGATTCTAGTGGCCGGTGGTTTTTGTTGCTACTCAGCACTTAATTGAACGATTAAAGCAGTTCATTACACTCATCACCTGGTTTTTTGAGTTTGAACTAGTTACTGATTTTAAGATGAAAGTGAAAGCCAACAGGCACTGTGCCTCCAGGATCAGAGTTCAAACCACTGACCTATGCTGTCACCTGGTTGTTTGAAAGAGATTGTGTACCTGCGAACAGAGGAAACAAGATCTTCCCACTTCCTTAAACCAGAATACAACTGGTTTGGTTATAGCAGAGGTGCGCAACTCCGGTCCTTGGGCCACATGTATAAACTGTGCTGAAAAGCCGCGTAAGCGAGTTTCCACACAGAAATTCATATGTATAATATAACACGTGTGAGAATCTGTGTACCTCTGCACATGATGGACACCATACTTACACAATGTTTGGGGTCCGTGTTATATGGCGACACCGTGACCAAAAGGCAGAGGTAGAAAATGCAAAACTTTTTTAAAGCAGATTTTGGACTTTCACCCTGAGCATTCTTTTACGCATTCTTTTACTCAGAGTTTTATATATGTGGCCCCTGGAGGGCTGAACTACATGCTGGTTTTCGATCCAACCAATTACCTAGGTTTTAGTTTTCTGACAGCTCTATAAACTACGCTGGTTCACTCCTGTACTTGAGCACAGTAAAATCTTTAGAATACACTTGCAGTCTGCAGCTGTAGCTGGTGTTTATGCAAATGTAAGCTCAAGAAAGTTGGCATAAAATCCTGAAACGGATCGGCCATTGTTGTGCACCCCTGGGCTACAGGTAATTCAGTGACATTCAGGAGCAGGGTTATACCGCTATATACTGTTATATAGGCTGACTGAAGCTTGACTTTTAGCAGTCAGTGTCATGTTTAATATATCATATAGTATATGAAATGACACATCTTGATCTTTAAGTGTACCTTAAGAATTTAGAAATGCTGTAATTTTTTTTTTTTTTTTACAAATATGTAACCTTAATGTTTCTGGTTATTGCTATATACAGTATGTTCAAGTCTTCATACATTTAAAAATAAGTTTGGGGGATGGTGTGATGTATTTTGAAAAAATTTAAGCAGATTATAAATAATAACAACTTAAATTACAAGTACCTGAGAAATGAGACTTTCTGTCTGAAAGCTGCAGCTAAATGTTTTAACTAAATTCTGAACATGAAATCATGGCATAATAATCCGTCTAACATTTCATTTTGTCGCTTTGTGTGAGACAAATTCCTCATAAGGGTGAAAATAAAAAAGGGGTCATAGTACTTAAAACTTTAGGAATGCTGTTGACACGGGCCATAGCACTTCTATATAAACAGCCAATGTCTTTCTCCACATACATCTGTTCGCTGTCTTCTTGACCCCTTCCCCTCTTCCCAAAAGAAACCGACACACACCCCGTGCAGTACCCAGCCACACTTCCAGTCCCCTCATGAAGTGACCTCAGTTTCACAAATTGTGGAATAGAACTGCAGTTCAATGCAAAATCAACTATCCACACTTTCTGAAAAGGTAGCAGCCAAAAATGGAAACAAGATTATTGTTGGAGACTTAACTTGAATAAAAAATGCCTTGAAGTTAATCTTATGTTAATTCAAGGAAACATATGGTATACTAAATAAATAATTAAGTCCCTGTCCCTCGACCTTTGGGTTAAACTTTGGGTGTCTAATATACTTCAATGTATACTTATACACTTATAGCCAAAGCAACTAACAAGAAATATATTTAAGTGCATGTTAAGTAGTGAAGTTAATTTCACAGTTAACAGATAAATTTACTATTACATTTTTAAAATATACATTCTTCATAGGGCAGATGAATCATGAATTAGTAAATACTCAATAGAAAGTGAAGTGCAATTAAAAAAAACATTTCAGTTCAAAACAATGATGTGGCTTACATGCAGCGTATTGTAGGTAGACCCTTGGTTATAGTAGCACCTGATATCTGTTGCTCATGTTGACATCAATAGATAACTATAATGCATGCAAAGAAGTAACTATAAGTAACTCATCTCTGTGTTGGTATGCTATCCTGAGGTCATAGTACATGCCTTTTTTTGTTCCAGATTAATTTATTCCTGCTTGATTAATTAATCAGGGCTTCAGGGTCAGAATTGGCAAAGTATGATTTATAATACAGTACACACTTGAACATTTATGATTTATAATACAGTACACACTTGAACATTTTAAGCACATGAGCATTTATCAGGGCTTTAACCTATAGAGAGTATCTGCAATGAGGAAACTCATCCATACTAATATACAGATTTATATACAAACCTATAAGCAATAGAGCATAATAAAGGTTACTTGGGCAATTCATCAAATATTCTACATTTACCAATAAGGACAATGGGGAATATAGAACAGGCATTGGAACACATACTTTTATTTTGTTTCTGAAGTCTAGACTCTAGGCTACAGATTATACCAAATCAATAAATTTCATTCAAGACTGTACCACTAAGATCAATGGTAATTTTAATAATGGTAATTATTCAAGAAAATATTGTTCCATACTTGTATATAAATATTGTTCCATACTTGTATATAAATCCTAAAATTGGAACACCTGCACACACAATGGGACGAGTGCAGTGAGGTGGAAGGCTAAGACAAAAGGAGGGTAAACACTAAACCCCCCACCGCGTTGCATGAGAAAGCAGAACAACGTCTTGGCCAGGTGTTGGTGTGCCATCCTGCGAGTCGTGCTATTCCTCTCCTGTGGCCCACGGTGCACTATAATATTCTGCTGAGCCGCCAGCGAGGCGGCTAACGCGCTGGCCAGCACAGTCTGTCCAGGGCCTTGGAGAGAGAGAGAGAGAGAGAGCTGCTCCACTGGCACAGGTGAGGGAGGCCTACCGCAAAAAAACTTTCCTGAGACCCTGAGGACTCCGTTCTCTGTCACTCGGCTAGAGCCGTGCTGCACTAATGCGAGCCAAAGAGCGGAGCCCATTCCGCTTCATCTTTTTAAAAACCCCAGCCCCGCGAGACAGCGCTGTGCATTCAACATTATCATAAATAATGCCTAAAATTACTCTCACACGCAAAAGACTCACATATTGGTTAATGTAAGGCAGCAGGTACTGAAATCACCTGAACCTGCCGTGAAGTGACTGTGCTATGACCATGGTCTTTTTTTGTTTGTTTGTTTGTTGTGATGTTACAGAGGATGGTATTCACTGGTTTGGTGGACTAGTTGGACAAATAGTATCCAAAAGGGGTACAATTACCAGACAACAATTAAAGACTTAAAATATGCCCGATTAAAATTGAAGAGTTTAATCAACTACTAATCAACTGTTCAAAATCAGTTATTTGTATGAATCCAATACAATACATTTTTTGATATGTGTATATTTTTGCACATATTATTGTTTATGTTCTTGAACTTGGTTTGGGTAGATAAAGTGAAATCAAATATAATTTTCATATCAATCTGCTATTTGACGTTCACATGATTGATTTCAGGTCACAGACAACCTCAAGCTATTTAGAGTGAACTGAATGGGGGGGATATGAGATATTATTTTAGCTCCCTCTACTGGCGTAAATATACAAATGCACCCCTTACAGAAAAACCACAAGATGTGTCTCAGTTAACTTATCTTTGTAGGTGGAACATGTTGACAAGACACCCCCAAGCTTGGTAATCAAGAGAATCCCCAGCACAGTTGAGAATCTGCAGGGAGGCAAGCAGGGGATCTACATCACATCCCGAGACCTGCGAGCCTCCGACCCTGACAGCCCAAACGATGAACTGGAGTTCACAATCCTGCGTTCACCACACTTCGGACACCTGGAGAACGCCCTCACAGGTACAGTCACCCGGCTTTCGATACAACGTGGGAAATTATGGCCGGCGTTGATATTTCCAGCTCTGACATTTTCCTCTTTGTGCCTCAGGTGGATACATCAGAGGACGCTTCACTCAGAAAGATTTGGACCAGCGCGCCGTGCGTTATGTTATTGACCCAGACATTGAGGTGACCGGAGACAGCTTTGAGTTCCATGTGACTGACCCTGCAGGAAACACCATGCTGCCTGACGTGTATGTACAGTTTACCTAAACTCTATGCTGGCTAACAAACCATTATAGTTCTGCGAATTGTTGAAAACTACTTTGATAACAGAAAAGTCTGTTTTAATGCTTTGAAAACTGTCATCAGTAACACGTTTTATACTTTGAGAGGTGGAACGCTTGGGAATGAGGCAAATGAGTACAAATGGCAACAATGAGGGCGACCATGTCTTGGCTAGGTGGCTACTTAGCCACAGCTACGCTATATTGTTGTTGTTCTTTGAAATAATACATGTCAGTTTCAAATATCTCCATTTATATTTTGCTTGATAAAATGCTCCCATTTACTGCTAACTGCCATCTACTGAAAAAGCAAAGAAAAAGTATGTTGGCTAAGAAAACATTAACATTTTAAGATTTGACAGTTTGACAGAGCAACTTGCACATTCTACAAATTGTTTAAAGCTTTGAAATTGTAGACCGCTGATCCTTTGCTGCCATCTACTGCAAAAGTAAAGAAAATATCTTTGTTAACATTTTAGGCTTTTGAAAGAGGGACATTCTATGAATTGTTTAAAAAAATTATAACTTTGACGGCAGAATATACAGGTATAACGATTTGAGAGTGGACGAGTAGGCTACATGTTTTATGCTTTGAGAGGTGTCCACTGGTGGACATTCTCATCAATAAATCTGGCACGGGAATCAAAGCCTGAACTTTCCTAGTTACTTCCTTCTAAAGCCCTGTTTGTCTCTAAAGCGCCCAATGCGGGACTGTAAATGTCCAATTCCCCCCCACCCCAATTTGGAATACCTAATTTTCCTCCAACCATGTAACCCAGGGCTGTATATGTCCAATTCCCACCCCAATTTGGAATAACTATGTATTGTCCCCTAACCTTTTTCACTGTAACCCACCCCACCTCAGTGCAAACCCACATCGGCTTCCCTTCCACCTGTTTCTCCCGACGATACATCACCAAACTCACACAGACCATGGGCACCCAATCGCCCAACGGGGTCGCCAGATGAACATGGGCTGAGTGAACCCACCCATACCCTGGCGACGCAATTGGATTAGATCCCAGATGCATCCATGCACCACAGCATGGTGCCATGACCGAATGAGACACTCAGCAGCCCCCAATATTATTGGAACTTTTCGTCACGACCCACCTGAATCTGGGAATTGGGACTACTGCGCATGTGCTACAAGCAGACTCCTTTCCACAAAATGTTTGCATTACCACTAAGCAGTGCTTGGAAATGGTACTCATATTAAGTGTTCCTGATTTTTCTTTAATCTCATTCCTATACCAAATGTTCAAGCTACTTTTTTATATTTCTCTAGGTATAAACTGTGTGCTAATGCAATGGTTTGGATGATTACTTGACTTTTTTTCACTTCACTTGACTTTTGTTTACTGTTAACGCATATCGCAAGCTGCACAGTAGCAGAGATTCAACAGATCGAAGAGCTTTGTCCTCAACCAGAGTTTACCATTGTATGTACTGCCCCCTGCAGGCTGGAGTTGAAATGGTCTCGAGTGGAGCTGTCTGCAACGTGTTTTCGTGTGTGTGAGAACGTGGGGACCTTGCCAGTGCAGGTGATGCGCAGCGGTAACAGCATTGACCCTGCCTACGTTGGCATCCAGGTACAGTGAAACTGATGCAAAGGCAGCACTGAAGGATGGAGATTTTTTTTTTTAAATGCTATTTTAAAACTGAACATTTACGGTTTTACCGTTTTGTTTAATCATTAGTGATTGGACAATGTTTCTGTTTGTCCATTGTTGTATTTCAGGTGGTAGAAGGCACAGCCAAAGTGGGGAGGGACTTCACCCATAGCACAGCTGCTTTGATCCAGTTTGATCCAGGTGCCTTTTCGTCCTCTTCCACACTCTCTCGTTTGACTCATTACTCCATTCACATAACTTTGACTCTCTCTTTCTCTCAACCTTAAGGGGTCAATTTGAAAAGCTGGAACATCTATTTAAAGGACGATGGGTTGGAAGAAAACCATGAGAAGTTTGAGGTGGTTCTGAAAGCACAGAAAAACACAGTTTTGGGTCAGAGGCAAAGAGCCACTGTGGAGATTGTGGACCCCAGAGGAGGTAATTTTGGATCGAGTCAGTCCACATGCTCTCAGTTTAGATTGATGAATAAAACATCAAAATAATACTTTTTTTTGTTTTGGAAATTATTATTTGAGCATGCACAAAAATATCAAGCTTTAGAGATCAAGCTCTTTAGAGATACAGGAGGTGTTAGAGACTAGACTTCTCATTGGTCTGAGTGATCTGGTGTATTACCAGGCAGTTGTGACCCAGAAGAGCTGCGAATGGAGGAAGCCGGGGAATCGGCCCCTGCTGTATCCCCTCCCAAAGTGCACACGCCCCACTCTCAGGATCAAGAAGAGCACGTCCTACATTTACGGCCAGAGGGGCCCGGGGAAAAGCAGCCCCACCCCCCTCGGGGTGATGTCCCAAACCGTCACACCTTTGTGGACTACGCCGAGGGGGAGCTACGGGACCAGGCGGGGCAAGGACCCCAGAGCAAACAGCGGAGGGTCCTGGGCAGCAGTGGAGGCAAGGTGAGGAGCGGGGGGGCCTCAAAGCTCAGTCAGACCTACAATTAATTACACATTAAATTCTTTCCAGGCTTATACTGTACAGCTTTATTCACACGTGTCGCTCGGTCCGTCTGTGTTCTGCGCACACAGGTTCGTTCCTCGGGGGTTGAAGCGAGGAGTGAAGAGACAACTTGGACAGTAAGAACCTTTTGAAGATCCAGAAACAACTTGGTTTTTTAAACATGACAATTCTGGTGGAAAAGGTTGAAGGACAATTATATATATACATAAAAGTAATATACAGTAATTATATGATAGTGATGTATAATATGCAGTGATAATGAATCATGGATGGAGTGAACCATATTGGAAAACTTTTCCAAAATGACTCAGTTTTAACTGCTGGCAAATGTGTTTCCACCAAGTCTTGACTCGAGAGGACAATACTTATGCAATCAGAATATTTTCAGTTTTCCCTTTAGGTTTTGCTAACATTAACTTATTTCCTCCGTAATATTTTGAATAAACATGTTCTCTTAGAAAATGTGTACATTTGTAATTCATTTGTAATTCAACAAATGTGACATCAGGGGGTTAGATACCTTTGTAAGACCTTGTATATATATATATCTGCAGGTCTGTGCTAATGGTAATGCGTTTAGTGCGTAACAAAATGCCATTGTCCCCTCCTGTGCTGAAGTTCCATGGCATAATTCCTCTGAGAGTAGAGGAGAAGAAACCCCTGAAATCATTGCCGCCGCCACCCCAAGTCCACACTAACCTGCAGATCACTCCTATCTGGACCTGGTCCGGACAGGCCCATGCTGAGGACAGAACAGGAGAGGCCCCTCAGGGAGACTCCCCTCAAACTGAATCCCACTTGGCAGAGCACAGACGCAAGGTGAGCACACTGGCTTTAGTCTGGCCCCATATCCAAATCCCAGGAAATCAAACATGTGCTTGCTCAGGATATTTCCTTGTCCAGACTGACTTCATCCATACATTACATTCCTTTACAGTCAGGACTATATTTTTTACTATTCATTTCCGTATCCCCGTTTCCCTTGTATGGCCGCTTTATCCTTTTAAAGTGCTCTCTTGTGATCATAAACAGATGGACACCTACGCTGTCTTAGAATGAGAAATATTCCTGTTTATCTTTTTTCGCTTATTCACTTGAGCGCTATTTACTTGCGCATGAGTTTAGAAATAAATTATTTTTGCTAGACCTCAGTGTTTTATTTTTTCAGTGTGTGGACAGAATAGCCTAAGAAAGGAAAGGCTGTAACTTGCTGTGTTCCTATTATTTTCCTATTATAACCGTTTAACTTCTGAGAGGCCAGAATAACTGTAACTTGGACTTTTTACACGTTTACTTTAAATAAAACGGTTGTGAAAGGATGGAGACATTATCTGTCCAAATCAAAGTTCTAACATAAGCTCTCTCTCTCCCTCTCTTCCTCTCTCAGATGGGGAAAGTCACTGGTGGTATCTGCCCCCGTGGCTGGGTGCCCCATGAGGAGAACTGTTATACATTGAGCCCAGGCACAGCCAGCTGGAGCAACGCTCAGCAGTCATGTGCTTTGCTGTACAGGCATACATTTAACATTCAGTCTCAATAAATAGTCAAGCAATGCATGCAAAATACCATTACTTTCTATATCTACAGTGAGCACCATAATTAATTGGACAGTGACACATTTTTTGTTGTTTTGGTTCGGTACTCTAGCACTTTGAGTTTGAAAAAGGTTGGAAGGGTTTCTTCTTTCTTCTCCAATAGGAAGATTTGTCAGGAGAAACCACCATTAAAGTGATCCATCCATATCTACTGCATATCTGGCAGCAGAGTGATGGTTTGAGGCTCCTTTGATACCTCAGACCCTTGATGACTTACAGCCTTTTCGCCAACCATGTATTCCATACTGTTTCAGCATAATTTACAGCTCAATCTAGTCCCACCCCCCAATTCATATAGAGATCCATTCAAATACAGAGAAGTTATAGAATCGCTATGTACAAAAGGTTCTATAATTTCTAAACGCTTCGTCTGATATGGATGAAAATACCCTCAAATTAAAGCTGACAGTCTGCACTTCAACCTCATTGTCATTGTATCTTTTCAAACTGTATCTTTTTCAAAACGTGCTAGAGTACAGAAATAACAAAAGATGTGTCACTGTCCAATGAATTATGGTGCTCACTGTATATTGATACATGCATTTTATTCTGTTTTCTCTGAGTTTTTATTTATTATTTTTTTTTAGTTTTGACAGTCACCTGGCGAGTGTCAACTCCAGAATAGCTATGAAGTGGTTGTGGAAATTTGCTGGGAAGCAGCCCTTGTGGATTGGTAAGGCCCAGTGACTAAAGGTGTCAGAATTTATTCATTTTTGCAGTTTCAATATAAAGCAAAAACTAATTAATTTTGCATTTGATAGTTAAAAATGCTCTATTTCGACTGCATTTAATTGAATGTATTCTATAATGTATGATGTGGTTGGTGTGTTTACAGGACTGACCGGTTCCTCTGGACAATGGTCTTGGACAGATGGCCACCCACTGTCATTCTCCAGACTCAAGAAGACCAGCGGTTCAGATCCCCAGTCCAAGGATGAGAAAGAGCCCAGCTGTGTGCTGGTCCAGAGTCAAAGGAGGTGGACGCCAATGAGCTGCACTGCAGAAGAACACAGATACATTTGCAGCACACCAGCACAGTATATTTAAAGGAGATCCTAGGGCTTGTTGCCTAAATACAATTGGACCTGGAATAATGGTCCATAAAAATTAATCTGCAAGTGTTTTATAAAAATAAACATATAAAATAAGCTCCTTATAAAAACCCTGAGCTCCTGAATAGTCCTTATGTTTGGATTTATCAGGCTTGGAAACACCAAATTTGCATTATTCTACGATAATAATAAATGAAGAACCAAATAAAAGTTAGATTAATACAGATTTGACTCTTTCTATCGTGCTGCTATACTTGATAAACTGGATTGTAACATCATATAACTTTGTGATAAGAACTGAAGTCTTGTCTTCATTTAGAAATAAAAAGAAAATCCTTGTAAATATACCTTTTTTATTATGTACAACTTGTGAATGTTTTTTTTTTTTCAATAAAGTCTCTGATTGCAGTTTGACACTGCCTACTTTTATTCATCATGTCTGGAACCTTTCTGGACTCTGAACTGAGATTCGTGTAGTTTATACGACTGTGTGTATACAACCTGACGTCCTGATTTAATTTTTCCCTCGTATCGTCCCAGAATTGCCGTTCTACCGTCTACGTTATTCATAATTGTGAACGCAGAAAGAGATAGGCACCGTGACCGTAGCGTTCACTGGTGTGTCCTTGACCTGTTCGGGTTCGTCGTCAATCACTTGACAGAACTGAACAATTTAAAAACGGACTACACTGGAAATCTGAACATATCTTTATAGTTCCTGTGTAAGCAGGTTATACGCGACTGGATGATATCAAAGTGGTTAGAGATTGTTATAGGCTACCTAGTGCAGTGCTACCCGCCTAATTCTATTCAGGTAAATAGCCACACGGTGTAGCCTACACCTCTCCGGAACTATGAGGCGATGAGTCTTTGTTTCCTGTAGTTTAACCGGAGTGCTTTCGATGTCCAACGGTAAGGAAAGTAAGATGGCGGCGGCCGTGGTACAAATGGCATGTATGTATCGTGGATTGTTAGCAGTCCGGACATCGGGAATCCGACCGCTGATTCCAGGTGTGACACATTGTCACCTACGCACTTTTTCGATGAGGAAAGTGTCGGGAGAGTTGGAAAATAACCGCTTCTACAATAAATATGAAGCGAAGATAAACCAACTTCGGAGGTATGATCGCAGGTCCCTCAGTTATCAGATGGGCTAATGTTAGTTTATCTATCTTTAGCTACTTTTAAGTGTCTGTTCATTCGACGTTATGTGGCGTGTCCTTCATTTGCCCTATCTGGATCTCAGGCTTTTGCAGATATTCGTATCAAAATCCAGAGGTCCAGATGGAGCAAGTCCTTCATATGCACAGGCAAAACCCGTGGTTTATTTTCACGATTTTAGCGATATGAATGATCGAAGAACCATTGGTTCCCTGTTGTCAGATAACATTGTTTCTTATTCAAGCGAGCAATAGGGTCAGTTGGTGTTGTACAATGATGAGTAGCATTAGGGTCGCTTTTATTGTGCATACTTTTATTTAATTGTATTTATATATTTTTATGTTATTTAATGTGACTACGAGTGTAGTTTAGTGAATTGCATAATATAGTTGCCTATTTTAGAATTATATCTGAGCGTGATATTTTTTTAAACATTACCCACTCTGAAAAGTCGGGTGCAGGTCACCATGGATCAATTTCACCTTATGTTAAAAAGTGGCAATTTACCCGACTGTGGCCTTTCTGACATGGTGAAGTAAAAAGTTTATATTCTGAGCGAGTTCAGAAAGGATTCCCGTTATTGCCATTTTATGTAGGACCAAGCCTGAAGAGTATGATGCTCGACTGGAGAGAAGGGCAGAGTTAAAGAGCGAGCCTCTTGGACACTCCAAACAGGCAGAGTTCATCAAAGCTATGGAGCAGGAGGTAGGCTACCTGTTCAAGCTGTATACGACTCGATGTAATCCATATATCCTGTCTATCTTTAAATAAAGGCTCATTTAAAAATCGGCCTATGTGCTACACGCACACACAATCACTGAGATGGTTCATTTCCTCACCGCTGCAGCTGGAAAAAAGAGACAAACACGCTGAAGGGACCGGCGGATTTACCAAAGACAAGGTAACGGAACCTAAAAACTGGGCAGAAGGGTAGTATGGTTTGCATGATGAAACTTGTTTCATATTAAACGGCATTCACCCCCTTTTCCCTACCCCCGCTGCTTCCTTCCTCTACATCCTCTTTTGCTCTCTAGTGTGAATATACCGTGCACGTTTATTGAAATCAATGTAACCGGTTTGCTCTTTATCTTAGAAATGCAGCTGCGCTCGTTTTGCATCGGCTTTCATCTGACCTCTGTTCTGTCATGTTTTTCGCAGACTCTTGGATCCATCCTCAATATTGACATGGTGCAGCCTATGTCAGGAGAGGAAGTTGGTAAGGTCAGTATGCATTTTAGTTGTTGTTGTTTACTGTGGGATACAGAAAGACTACGTTTATAGAATTATCCATTTGTTGAATAAAGAGATCATTCCAAAAGTATTCATTATAGTTACTCAACCTTTATCCTGGGGATCCACTGGATAATATTATTCCAGCTGAGATTCCAGTTTTGACACATTCAACTGCTGTTCTGGTGAATTTGAATTGTAATGTTAGACTTTTGTATAAACTTGCTTGTATATTGGGTTTAATGTGAAAAATAAGGAGAAAACAAAAATTACATTGTACGTTGTAGCTCAACCTTCATATTTATTAGTTTTTTTTACTAGAGCAAAAACGCCGCCAATATATTTATTTAACAAATGATTATAGCAAATTATAGCAGGTTGACCAATTAAATTGAACAATAATTGGTTTTAATTTTTCAGAAAATTCTTTCTTTACATTTCATTCCACATCTAGGCAGACACCTTGTATACTACCTTTTTGGCATCCTTAACGTGTGTGCTTTTCTTGCAGCTGTGGATGAAGTATTTTTCTGCGAAAGACACCATCAGTGCAGTCATACCAGTGAGTGATTCTTGATGCAGTTTAAGTAGTTTTCTGTCTCATGTGTTCATGAGTAGGTTTGAATAAATGAAGAAAGATATGAGACACGTGGAAACGCATTGTTACGCTATGAGAGAATATTTCCCAACAGGGCAGGGGTGCACATTCATGCAGGGGTGCACATGCTGCTCTCCAGTTTTTCTTGACAGTTATCATTTGATAAGTAACAATCGTGGGAGGAGTGATTCAATTGGATCAGATGGCTGATTCATCTATTATAGTAGAAAATACGGCAGATGGAATTGTATTTGGATCCTCTGCTGAAAGTAAGCAATTCTCACGGAGGAGTTGAGAATAATATTGTGAGTAATCGTTTTGAAAGGCACATCTCAACTGGTAAAGGTTAATATACAGTTTGTAAGAAACTGTGTGGTGGGGGAAATGATCAAAGGATTTAGTTATTTGTGATTAAAATATTTAAAAGATTACATTATATTATAGATAATGAATAATATATACAGTGTTAATTCTTTCAGGGGGGAATATTTGAAGTCATGGTCAGCAGAGCCAAGACCTGCCCAATGGTAAGCCTCTTTCTTACTGTTCAGTATCATGGCTCCCTGACACAGCCACCGTTTGCCTGCAGAACAGAAAAGCACCACCGAGTGGCACTGTTGTGCAGATAGGAGCTGCAGCCAGAGCTCATTTAAGAAGGTTTCAGACATCCACAAGTTCCTACAATATAACCTTAATCTGGACACTAGGCTTAGATATGAATTTGAGGAATACAGTTCTGGGTGTTTTAAGATTTTCAGTAAACATTATGAATGTACATTCCTAATGAGATTATCTCCACTTTCAATTAAAAGTCAAACAATTGTTTCAGTTTTTTGTTTACACCAGTTCATCGGTACTCAAATAAAAGAAAACCCTGCTGAGGACACCTGGTAAATGAAGAAAATTAGGAATTTAAACCCAAATGAACAGCTGCAGCTCCTGCAGAATGCAGCCATATGACTTCCCTGTGACCTTCCTAAGTGTGCCACGCATGTCACATCCCTCCTCATCTCATATTGTTCTTTTATATAATATTATTATTTTATTATTAACTAGATAGCTAGCAAGCAACTGAAATGCTTTCTAGATTTCTACTGATCTAGCCGGCTGATGGGAAATATATAATTTTTTTAACAACAGATGATACATAGTATCATGCTCGTCTCTTATTACCCTTCTACATTCAAATACATTCTACATTCAATTACATTCTACATTCAGATACATTCTAATTTCTAGGTTCTGGAATGTCACTGGGTTCTTCAGAATCGGAGGACATTACAATTGTTCTGTGGTGAGCACAAGGGAACTGCAAGGCTAGCTAATGTAGTGACTCGTGATCACTAATGGTTTTTCTTATGGAAATGTGGGGACAAATGTCTTCTTTTTTTTTTTTTTTTTTTTTTTTTTTTTTTTTTTTTTTTTTTAGCCAATTGACCCCCCTATTTTAATTTCCCCCCCCCCATGTAGCAAAACGCAAGAAGAAACCTACACCACCCCCCCCGTCAATCGGTATTTTGTGGAAGTCGTGGGCATGTCCTCTACAGGACGTAGCTCCTCGAGCCCCTGACGACCGACACGCCCCCGGTCCCCGTGCGCAGCGATTCTCTCCCCCCCCCCCCCCCCCCGGAAGCAGCCGCCAATTGCTGCTTCCACAGGGGCGGCCGCCACGCTCGGGATATGGCAGGGGGGGGCGCGCCCCCCCCCCCTCGAGCACAACAACTGCTGACTGAAAGTCAGCGCTTTTACCGTTGACAAATGTCTTCTTATTGGACATGCACGGTCACCATGTGTTGTCCTCTCCTTCAACAGCCCACACATTGTGTGCTACTGATTAATTTCACATTAGCGGTTGTGATGGGGCACGTTGTTTTACTGAGGATGTGTCAGTGGGGGGAAAAAATGCAACATTATGACTATTTTATTCACTTTAAAACTGGCAAGTCAAGTCAGTGTGATTTATATATATATATATATTTGTTCCCACAGTTCCTGTATGCTCTGCCACAGAAGGAGGGCTATGAGTTCTTCTTGGGTCAGTGGGCTGGCCGGGAGCTACACCTCACCTCTCTGATAAATGTCCAGGTATTCATCCATACAACCTCGCCTGTAATAGTAGCACATAAGCTTATCTGATCAGTTTGGCTTCTTCACAACACATTAGGTATTACAGTAGAATAGTCAGAGCTCTTAAGTCTGAGCTCTGAGGCTGGATAGTGAGTTGAAAGACCAGTTTTGAGAGAATAAGAGTGACGACTGTCCTGTTTTATATTTGCTTTGCTCAATGTGAGTTTTGTGACTGAATGCTTTTTCTGTGGTTCCTCAGACTATGGGAGAGAATGCTCCGAGCCAGCTGATTTTGTATCACTATTCGGACCTGCAAAAGGAAAAGGACGTTGTTCTTATGACTGCTGAGTTGGACCCCAAGTTTATAGTATGTGATGTTGCCCCTGACCTAATGACTTAGGCTCAACGCTAGACAGCATCTAACAGCTAATGTTATCAACATCTTATATTGCCACTTATATCGTATGATATAATATTCTTGATTAAAAACTAAATAATGTACTCAGTGGTACACTAGTTTTATTCACTGAGACAACCAAAGTAATTAATGTATCACTCTGGGAAGATTAGAACTTTGTGATGACTTTGTGGAGCCTTCTGATTTGTGTTTTCATTTCTTTTAATACTTTCTTGCGCAGAGCGTTCACCAGGCCCAGTGTTTGGCCAATCAAGTTCAGCTTTTCTACGGAACGCAGCGGCAGGAGACCTTCCGATTGGTTGAGAACTTCAACCACAAACCAGCAGACTTCAAACACATGTCAGTAATAGCGGAGCTGGAGCAGAGTGGCATTGGTCCCGGAGTCTCCCCTGCAGAGTCATAGACGAGCAAGAGCAGTTGATATCAGTAGCGCTGCTCTCAGACTCAACTTGAGATTGGGGAATTGCAGAAGCACATTCTAATTAAGCAGATATTCCGCTCATCCTTTGGACATTAGGCATCAGTCAGACTGAGCAGGTAAATGATGTGAATATGCGCCTGCCATCTTGTTCCGTGAAATTCTGGACATTGCGGTCGTCAGCGTGATGAACATTCAAAATGGATTGCGAAAACTCTGGTTATAGCCTTGAACGTTTATCATGTACATGTTTTCGTTGCATCTGTCTCTGAAACCTTACCAAATGTTTCACAGTTGTCGTATTTTAGCCACATGACACTGAAATCAGTACTGTTTTAAATTACAAGTGTTTTTGTGTGATTTATACGTTTGGATGCGCAATGTTCAACTGAACTAGATGTCTGGAGTTTTCTTTGGATATTACAACATGTAAAGTATACTTTCAAAGCATGCATTTGCCATTTCTCATACAACCCATTCACAGTTATGGATGAAAGGACTGGACCTTTACATAAACGCCTATTGCTTTGTATACTAAAAATGCCCTTAAACCACACTGCGTTTTTATGAGATCTGAGTTATATAGGATGCACTGAATGAAACAATAAAATAGATTGATAAACCTAGGCTGAAGCGGTAAATAACACAGGATATGTTATGCTTTTTATTTGACAGACCTCAGAACGCATTCAGTTTCCCACTTGTAAAATCACATAAAGCCCTTTAAAAATGAGAGTCGGTCTTTAGTGAACACAAAATCAGTGAGGCCAGATGGGTATAATTTGTGACATTCAGCGATGAGTCATAGTAAATTGTATTCCGATTGGTTCCTAAAAATAAATTGATGGATGATGGTTGAGTCATTAGAAAAATCCGAAGCCAACTGTATATTCTGGAATTCATTAATGCCACCAATCATTACAAGTCAAAAAATGAATGTAAAATTGACACAGATTGTCACCGTTTTGACAGTTTCATTCTGAATTGCGCGTTAAGAGGAGGTCAGGCGCGTTTGCAAATTCTATCGGTTGCTCCTCCTACAACGTTCCAAGCCTGTCTTTGCTGGAACATTGACGAACAGAGTAGCCTAACGAGAAAAGGCTACATCAATTGCATACGGAATCCTAGCAATTATTTAAATTCGTTTAGCTACATTACGATCGATCAACACTAGACTGAACAACTCTGGGAATATTGACGGCAGACGCAACATTTAATCAGTCAACAAGACCATTTTCGCAAGTAGCTACAGTGTGGTGACATATTTGATTCAGACCGGCTTTTTAAAAGCCCATAGAAGGCAACTGTGACGAATACACTAACGGGACGTTGAATATATATTAAAGGTGAGTGTTTAAAATGTTTTTTAACGATCTATTCCGTGTCAGGTCTTTGAATTCATTGTCGACTGGGCAGTTGAAATAAGAAAAAAGATCACTCCGAGTTAAATAATCACCGAGATTATTCAAGCGATTTTATTCAACGTGCCTTCAGTTTAGTTCTTATTAGTCTAGAACACCTGCCCCCGACCCACGATGTTGCCAGGTAACCTAAATGGGACGTAATTGGCGTGTCTAATCACATTGTTGTCTATGTGGAGTATACGGCAGACAATTCTAGGCTACTAGTTCGCATGCAAATAACTAACTGATCCATGTGTTTTCTTTCTACCCTTTGAACATTTTTGAATAGAGAACACCACACCTCGAGTGAGAGCTCGTCTCAGTTATTGGTTTGCACTTAGACAAGGACGTTTGTGCGTTATATATAGACCTAATACCCTCCGCTTATTATTAATATGTTTAACTGTACTAGCGCGGATTATTGATTTATTTTAAATCGTTATAGGCTACAATTGGCCTCGCAGAAACCATGCTCCCTGTAGCATAGCTGTCTGATGCGTTTACCTAAATTCGCGTTGTTTATTTGTTTATTAACATTCACAAATTCATAAATGAATCTTATTTTTCAATAGGAAAATGAGTCGGGAGAAACAACCCTTAAAGTGATACATCCATACTGCATATCTGGCAGCAGAGTGATGATTTCAGGCTCGTTTGTCGCCTCAGACCCTTGATGATTTAAAGCCATTTAGCCAACCATGTGTTCCACGCTATTCCCATGTAATTTACAGCTTAATCTTGTCCCACCCCCCAATTCCCATAGAGATCCATTCAAATGCAGAGATGTTATAGTATCCCTTGTAAGAGTGCCTGAAAATAAAATATCAAAAAAATAATTATGTTTTTGGGTGACAAACATCAGGAAGTCATGGCATGCCAAAGGATATGCAACCAAATATTCAATATGACTTTATTTAAGTTTATGTTAATTTGTTCAATTACTTTTGGTCCCTTAAAATGGGGGGACTGTGTATAAAATGGCTACAATTGCTACATGGTTCACCCGATAATATGGATGTAAAAACCCTCAAATTAAAGCTGAAAGTCTACACTTTAACCTCATAGTCAGTGTTCCATTTAAAATCCAATGTGCTGGAGTACAGAGCCAAAACAACAAAGAATTGTGTCACTCCAAATTCTTATATATATACAGGTGCAGCTCAAAAAATTAGAATATCGTGAAAAAGTTCAATATTTTTTGTCACTCATTTCAGAAAGTGAAACTCATATATTATATAGATTCATTACACATAGAGTGAAATATTTCAAGCCTTTATTTCTTGTAATTTTGATGATTATGGCTTACAGCTAATGAAAACCCTACTTCAGTGTCTCAGAAAATTAGAATATTGTGAAAAAGTTCAATATTGGAAACTCATGGTGTCACACTCTAATAAGCTAATTAACTCAAAACACCTGCAAAGGTTTCCTGAGCCTTTAAATGGTCTCTCAGTCTGGTTCAGTAGGCTACACAATCATGGGGAAGACTGCTGACTTGACAGATGTCCAGAAGACAGTCATTGACACCCTCCACAAGGAGGGTAAGCCACAAAAGGTCATTGCTAAAGAAGCTGGTTGTTCACAGAGTGCTGTATCCAAGCATATTCATAGAAAGTTGAGTGGAAGGAAAAAGTGTCGTAGGAAAAGGTGCACAAGCAACAGGGATAACCGCAGCCTTGAGAGGATTGTCAAGCAAAATCCATTCAAGAATTTGGGGGAGCTTCACAAGGAGTGGACTGAGGCAGTGCATCAAGAGCCACCACGCACAGACGAATCCAGGACATGGGCTAAAAATGTCGCATTCCTCGTGTCAAGCCACTCCTGAACGAGAGACAACGTCAGAAGCATCTTACCTGAGCTAAGGAGAAAAAGAACTGAACTGTTGCTCAGTGGTCCAAACTCTTTTCAGATTAAAGTAAATTTTGCATTTCATTTGGAAATCAAGGTCCCAGAGTCTGGAGGAAGAGTGGAGAGGCACATAATCCACGTTGCTTGATGTCCAGTGTGAAGTTTCCACAGTCAGTGATGATTTGGGGTGCCATGTCCAGTATGTTTTCTGAAGTCCACAGTCAACGCAGCCATCTACCAGGAAATTTTAGAGCACTTCATGCTTCCTTCTGCTGACAAGCTTTATGGAGATGCTGATTTCATTTTCTAGCAGGACTTGGCACCTGCCCACACTGCCAAAAGTACCAAAAGCTGGTTCAATGACCATGGTATTACTGTGCTTTATTGGCCAGCAAACTCGCCTGACCTGAACCCCATAGAGAATCTATGGGGTATTGTCAAGAGGAAGATGAGATACACCAGACCCAACAATGCAGACAACCTGAAGGCCACTATCAAAGCAACCTGGGCTTCCATTACACCTCAGCAGTGCCACAGGCTGATTGCCTCCATGCCACGCAACATTGATGCAGTAATTCATGCAAAAGGAGCCCCAACCAAGTATTGAGTGCATAGAAATGAACATACTTTTCAGAAGGCTGACATTTCTGTTTAAAATATATTTTTCTATTTATCTTATGTAATATTCTAATTTTCTGAGACACTGAATTTGGGTTTTCATTAGCTGTAAGCCATAATCATCAAAATTACAAGAAATAAAGGCTTGAAATATTTCACTCTATGTGTAATGAATCTATATAATATAGGAGTTTCACTTTCTGAAATGAGTGACAAAAAATATTGAACTTTTTCACGATATTCTAATTTTTTGAGCTACACCTGTATATATATATATAAATTACAAATACAAATTAAATACAAATTTCTAGTAAAACACTTACATCAACAGACTATCATGATCAATAGTTTCTCTTCCCCGACTTGTTCCCTCAGATGGCGAAGGCAGACTACCGCATGGGGCACAGGGATGGCTCGGACCAGAACTTTGACTACATGTTCAAGTTGTTGATCATTGGAAACAGCAGTGTGGGCAAAACAAGCTTTTTGTTCAGATACGCTGACGACTCCTTCAACAACTCCTTTGTCAGCACCGTGGGTATAGACTTCAAAGTGAAGACCGTCTACAGGAATGACAAAAGGGTGAAGCTTCAGATCTGGGTGAGTTTTGCTTGCCCATTATTGCCATTATATATTTTCTCATGTTAAGTTTCTCCCCATTCCTTTTCTTTATGCATTTATGAAACAGTTATTTCTGCCCACAAAAAAAGCCAAACCAAAACACTGCAACCCAAGTATTTTCAAAGTTGCTTGCAGTGACTGTAAACCCTTGCACCAGATTATATTGGTGTAAAACATGAGCGTCAGTTAATAGAATTTGAGACAGAGTTGAGACAGGGATAAAATTAAGCCTTAATCTACAGACTATGCATATGTAATTGGTATACTGTTAGTCAATGTAGAGCATGAGTAGACTACAAATAAATAAATAATCTAGAATGCTATCATTCACAATTTCAACAGAGAAGGACGTGGCAGACAATCTAAATTCACAAAGCATGCTGTACGCTAGTTTGAATAGTGTTTACACTGATAAAGGAATTGGAAATCTGTTTTGTAACCTAGTTTCTCATGTCCAGTCATAACTTGCAGTTATTCAGTAATATAATAAAACTATCATTGATCAAAAACAATAAAACAATGGATTGTGAGCCTCCAGGAAAAAGAATTGGGGATGTCTTCACAGTCTGTGCACACAACAAATGAACATATGATACTAACAAATCATTGTGAGTTATTGTTGATAATAATTCTGTGCTATAATGTCAAACCTGTTTCCTCTAGGCCTTCAGCCCCTTGCCTTCACAATTTTTCTTCAGTTTCTCATGACAAACTTGGCATCATGATAGGATTTTACATCCTTATTATTGTAATTAATTTTCTGAGCTGACCCCAAGAGACAGAAGATGCTTACTGAATTTGGTTGGCTTTACTTTGCACATTTCTGATGTTTAAGAGCTAGTTTATGAGCTAGATACCTCATTAAACTCCTGAGGTAGATTCCCAGAGTGAACCCACCAGCTCCCAGTCATAGATCTACATCCCTCTGATTTCACTACACTGTTGCCAAATAGGAAGAAACCGTGCACATGAAGACTAAATATGGCTGTACCTCAGTGAGTGATTTAGAGGCTTTGGAACAATCCTTATGTGGTGGAGGAAACCAGGGCCTCTGGTGATCGTGCATCATCATTGATTGTTGTCATGGAAGCAAAATTTCACACTGCTCCCAGGCACACATCTTCTGAGGCAATTAAAGTGGCCCCTCAGGGTGAGGGGGTAGAACCCTTCTGGAGAACACAGGAGCCAGGGGCGTGCAGCGAGACAGAACAGGTGGAGTCAGATGCGATGTGCAATTTGCTAAGAGTGCTAATCAGCACGGATCGGTCCCTTTAATGGCCGCTTGAGGAGTAAAAATAGACCCAGCGCTTAAAACAGCTGCGGAGTCATTGCGGTGGGCGCCGAGGATCTTTGAAATCCAACAGGATGTCGCGACAGCACATACAACCGCAAATTCAATTACGATAAACGCTTAGTATCATTTCCTTTGTGTTTGTTTTAATTCCAGACACGTACAATGCCAGTGCCAGATGGCACAATGTCTTAACATCTCATTCCTAAAGTGCTGTTACTTATGTAATTTTATTTCAAAAGCCTGCGCACAGAGTAAAAAGCACAGTAGCATTACTGTGCGTGCAGATTTAATGTTACACACAAGAGCAGAGGTGTCAGAATCCAGTCCTGGAAGGTCTGGTGATTTTCATTGTGTTACAGCAAAAACAATCAAGATGGTGGGGCTATTAGTGATTGGCGACTCCAGCTCAGTCCTGTGATGTTATCATTGCAAATGGAGACAGTGCCATAGAAATGGAGCAGCAAAGTCAGGAAATGTAAAATGTATTAGTACTCACTCACTACTCCTCGTGGTTGGGAAGCGTGCAGCCTAATCACACGCTACAACGCCTTCTGGAGTGACTGATGGCTGTGTTTGAAGTGAAAATAAAAATAACATCAAATATCATTAGTGTGCACACCACCGGTAGCTGGCTAGATAAGGCTTAAAAAGTGTGGAAGACTAAGTACGGCGAGATGTAGAAAGGTTGGCAGAAGGCTAAATCAATAAGCAGACAGATGGGTTGATAAATGGATAGATTTGAAAAGTGACCCTAATTAGAGGAGAAGAGCAGGGAGGGAGTTGTTATGGCGCACATGGATTAACTTCCCCCCCCCCCACTACAGTAAATTAGACAGGAAGAAGATATAACAACAGATTATGTTCAGTTGCTGTGCTGTGATTAGGGTTAATAGGTGATTGCGGGAAACAGTTCTGTCAAATGCAATCAGTTTCACACGGATGATGTCCAATGCAAATTCACTGCAGCTCCACACTTTCCAATTGTTTTCAGCAAAGTCAAAATGTGTTGCTCCAATGGTGCATTTCACCATCATTTCCAAATGAGGACTTGCCCTTGTGGTATTGCCTGAATACAAGCTTAAAGCACAACTGAACTTTGGTAGAACTTTGGGTTGTGTAGTTACCTGGCCATGATATGAGTCCAAAGGGTGGCGAAATATGTTCATTATTTGCTCTGTGCTCCCCTGGGGTGATAATCCAGAATAGGGTATTTGTCGATCTCCATTCACTTCTATAGGGCAGCGAAAACGGTCTCAGAATGACACTTCTAGCATGTATATGTATGCGAACGAAGCGGATTCTGTCAGTACCAACAATAACCAGTATGTATTTGTTTTTTGTGTAATAATTTTTTTTTATAAAAGTACTATTTTCTTCAATGTTGTTAGCAAGCTACCAGAAAAGACTAGCAAAATGTCAGCAGGTCGGTTTGTTTACCATAGATAACACTTGCTTCCGTGGAAATTTGGACCAATGAGTGGTTTCTGACGCATCGGCGCATAAACACTGTTTCTGGTGCAATAATTACCTACCAGATCTGCGTTCCAAATAAAATACGAAAAAGCCAGGAAAGGGACATTTAATAAAAAATAATAATAATACGTATGAGGACTGGTTATTGTTTTTATTGACAGAATCCGTTTCGTTCGCATTCGTATACATGCTAGAAGTGTCATTCTGAGACTTAGTCGTACCGAACAACTAACAAACATATTTTGCCACCATTTGGACTCATTTCTACACAATCCAAAGTTCTACCAACGTTCAGTTGTGCTTTAACCATTTTCAGTGTAATACTCTCATCCAAAATGATATTGCATTACATTCATGTATATCCAAAGCGACGTACAATAAGTGCGTACCGAAGGTCATTGAAATGGCTACAAACAGGTCAGATAGAGTACAGATCTACATAAAGTAGCATGACCTTTGACACAGCGTATGCAGTGGCGTTCAGAGATGTGAATGCCAGCTCAAGAAGTCACCTGTGGTTAAGCAATAAGAGAGTAGATAGTTTTCTTGGCTGAGAGGTTTGGTGCTTAGCTGAGTTGACTAATCATATCACTCGTTTTAGCCAGCAAGAGCCGTGGTCCGAAACATGCAGCAGAGTTATGCGGTTTACAGTGGCACATGTACTTATACAATGACTGATGTCTGAGGCTAGGAAAAAATAAAGGCAGAGGTTGCTGCTGAGGGATAATATAGTGCAGTCCAGAGAGGTGGTGAATATGTTGTGAATATCTGCTATGGAATGTGACTTCACCACTTGAGAAGTAAAAAGAATGCAATTAGTTCCCTTGGCTGGAATCCTTGGTGTTTAGCCCAGTGGGCTAATTGTTTCTCGCAGTTCGGAACCTGTGGCCGACTATATAAAAGTCACACACCTGTCTTCGTTGCTTTGACATGGTATGGGGGTTTTATGTGTGGCATGGATGAAACTCAATGCACTTTGGTGTTCACGGCTGTCTGCAGGACACAGCTGGTCAGGAGCGCTACAGAACCATCACCACAGCCTACTACAGGGGAGCCATGGGCTTCATCCTCATGTATGACATCTGCAATGAAGAGTCCTTCAATGCCGTGCAGGACTGGTGAGCGCTGTGCTATGCCTCTTGTACTCACTGTAACTGGGGCACATAAAGCATTCTTTATATTTAATTCTGTACTGTTTCAGAGATACAATGTGTCCTGCATCCCCAGCCATTCACTGTCCTTTTTAAACTAAATCCTTCTAAGCCAATTTTGCAGCATCACAGGGTTTCCATACAAATGGTCAAATTGGGCTGATTTAAGTTAACATTCACTGTAGTCGGTGGTGTTTTTCTCCCTGGTCTGCTGTCGCTACGCAACTTTCTCCCTTGTAGGTGATTGCTCAGCTTGCAGCATTGTGCTGCACTGGTTGAAAGCTTGATCTGAATCAATTCAACAAGGTAGAAATCCATCAGTACTTTAGTGCCTACCCACAGATCGACCCCCATACTGCCTTTTATCATGGTAGTAGGCACCGGCATTTCCACAATCACCACTATCATAAACACACTGTCACCAGGGAACTTTAGTTTGGGATCCCAGTCAGGTTACCAATTACAGTATGTGCTCAAAACTCATGTAATGGGTGGCAGTGTATCATAATGGTTTGGGAACTGGGCTTGTAACTGCGAGGTTGCAGGTTTGATCCCCAGCTGGGGTGCTGCCATTACACCCTTGAGCAAGGTACTTATTCAAAATTGCTTCAGTAAACTATCCAGCTGTGTATATGGCCTGAATATAAAAAGTAATCTGTGAAAATCGCCCTGTAATGATATTAAACACACTGTTCTACTAATTAGTTTTTTAGTAATGTGGAAAGTATAGGGCGGAAAAGGTTTGGTGAATGTGTGGGAATGTTATACGTGTTCCAGGGCCACCCAGATCAAAACGTACTCCTGGGACAACGCTCAGGTGATCTTGGTGGGGAACAAGTGTGACATGGACAGCGAGAGGGTGGTGTCCCCAGATAAAGGAAAGCAGCTGGCTGACCAACTGGGTGAGTGTGGTGAAAAGGACCAGCTGTACCCAGTACTTTGGTGTCCCTAGGACAGTTCTAAAGGACTGAACCCTTCTGTGTGCTCCCGTCTACAGGTTTTGAATATTATGAGGCAAGCGCCAAGGAGAACATCAATGTTCGACAGGTTTTTGAGCGGCTGGTTGACATAATTTGTGTGAAGATGTCTGAGAGGGTGGACACAGAGCCACCCATTGTCACTGGAGCCAAGAACACCCGGCTCACCGACAAGCCGACCAACCTGCCTCAGAACTGTGCCTGCTGATTCTGCCATTTCCAGTATCACCCCAATGTAACTCTCCCTCCCAGTTTACACCCCAATCCTTGCTCTCTGTTGGTGTCAGATGCCACTAGTCTAATTAATTCAACCAAGATTAATCTTTCCTCATTCACCTCTCACAATCTGCTCTCACATCCGGCTCTTAAGGGTTCAGCATGACCCCTCACCTCTCACCTCTGACTCTGGTTCCTAAGCCAGGGAACTTTAAACAGGGTACATAGCCAAGCACAGCACTGCCTCTATTCAAACACAACAATGTGTTCAATTGCCTAAAAAAAACACGACAACAGCTCTTGGAACGATAGGTTCACAGGTGTGAAGAGATAGCTGCATTCCCAAGTGTGACATCAGCACATCCATTCTTAGAAAAGAAGCTTGTTACTTTTTTAAACTTCTCTCACTCATTCATGTCTGAAGAGACTTTCAGTGTTAAGTGTTGGATACTATGCGACAAGAAAGAGAGATTAAATCAGTATTTGCTTATCACACAGTACAACCATGTTCTTGTGACTTAAAGTACTGTGAGGATAAAGAGCTAAGATTAAGGAAGAGGGTGGAGCACTCGGTACTGTGCACTAAGGGGTACAATCATAATAGAAGTGGGGGTGTCACAGGATTAGTAAAATAACTGTAGACTGCTGTAAAATTGCAATTTAAATGGTATAAACAGCAGGGAGCAAAATGGCACTAATGTTCTTTCCAAAAAATATTTTTGTGCAATGCAACTATCTCTTCAGGTGGGCACAAAGAGTCAAGCATGACAACCTTAACCAATTGGGTATTCAGGGTGCATTTGACGTTCTGGTGTTAGGTGCTGCGTTCAGAGTTTAGATTATAATTTCAGAACCCTGTTGGGAGAGCAACAAGAGACTGTTCTGACATCTGGGTCACATTGTATACATTTACCTTAATGTTAGGTTTCATGAGTCAATATTGTCTCGTAAGAGTTCTATTTACAGTGTGAAACCAGTAGTAACATGTGTCTTTTATAGGAGAGCACCACAGAGTATCTGGCTGGAATATGTGTGTAAGTGTGTGTATGTATGCACAGTATGTGTATATACACAGTGTACTTTAGTGAAACTGTACTGTACGAATTGTTAATTTTAAATATACATTATACATATATTTATTGGTTTATGTAGGTAAAAAAAACGGGTAACTTATGGTTGAAAAGTAGGCTATCTATACTTTTAGCAGCACATTTATAAAATCAAATAACCATTTTTAGAATATGGTAAATGTTAGATGCAACATACTGGTAAATATAGCCATAACTTATATAGTATTATTTTGTCAATTGGACACCATCAACAGTAAATTAATACTGCCAAATTTTCAAACCAAAACAATATTTAACCTGAATTGGTAAAATGCTTTTTTGAAAGAGTATGCATCCTACCACCAGGTACAATGTTCTGTGAGTTCATATTGAAATATACATATATGTTAATTATGAGACTATTTATTATCATATATTGTTGTAATTGTTTTATAAGTGAATTTTAAAATGAATAGTTAGAATCTATGATGCTGTAAAGTACATATTTATTTTTATTATTTAAATATGATGAAAACAGATGTGGAGTACAGTATGTGTTGTTGGTTTACGTCAGTGACAACGGTGACAGAAAGAAACAGCAAAAGCACAAAATGTATGATGCTGTGTAAGTCAGCGTGTCGCCTCTGATGCGTTTGGTCAAATAAAAAGCACAAAGCTCTACTTGAACATGACTTATTGATTATTAAACAGAATAAATGGCATCAGTCAAAAAGGGGAGAAATCTGAGAATTGTCTATTGCAAAATTAAAGTAAAAGCCAAAATTACTGCACAGCTGCTAATGGACTGCAGAAAGGAAGAGTAGACTAACACTTTAGAGGATGTGTGTTAGTCTACTCTCTCTCAGATTGACAAAGGACATTGCAATGACAGCCTACAAATAAGACTGGGCATTTTTGGGACAAATTGGCTGAAAAAGTAAAAAATAAAATAAAATAGGTTACATTAGTCTCATTAGGTTTTTGAATGAAAAAAATGTTCTAAATTATACAGCACCAGCATGAGCAATTAGATAAATCCATTTCAGAAAGTGTATACACAAATGATGGACCAGCTGCAGTCATGCTTTGTAATACACGAAAATAATATCCTCATAAGAAGAATTAATGCCTGCCATTTGTAGTGTACAGATCCAGGTAATTATTTCTGGAGAAGAAAAGACTGCTTTTTCATGAAGGGACCAATCATGAATTGGATATTTTGAGATTGTGAAGTATAATATAGTAGCTGTAAAGTTATGGCGAATTGCTAATATGCAGCACATTACTCTCCGCTCCACTCTGAACACACATTGACAATATGATTTAGTGTAAGTGTCCTTGTAGTTAAACAGATTTACCAACAATGGACCCTGGTGCTCAGGAAGGTTCATTTCTATCTCTACAGGACATTCAGGTTGCAGATAACAATTCAATGTGCATTAGCATTATAAGGGATTATAGCAGGTCAATCAGTCACATTGGTTTTGAAATTGGTGAGCAAACATCCTAATGTTTCTTGGTATTTGCAAGGCCTTGTTGTGCCCACTCTGCCCAGCGTATTTGCACATGTTAACTGTCACTTATTATTTTTGATAAATGTTACTAGAGCTTCTTCGTAATAGCTGTCCACATTGTTCCTCATAAGCGTGGCCAAGGTTTAGTTTAGTACTATGTTGTTTAGTACTATGTCTATAAGTGTTTTGTGCAAGTCAAATGCTGCTTTACACCGGCAAATGTTTTATATCATGTAGCAAAATACAGTTCATTTATTTTGACATTCTCTTTGAATACAGTTGCATAAATATATAGCCTTATTCATATTTGTATAATTTAGTCATTTTCATTGCATGATTCAAGAGGTGCTAAGCTGGCCTACTTATTGAATGGAGTAAAATATACAGAGGAGGGTGGTGTAGACTTGATAAACCAACATCTGCGATACTCTGGGAAAGTATTGGAAAAATAGGGAAGGGAGAAAACTCCTCACCTGATAGGGATGACATCACAGCTCGGTTCCTATGTGACAAAAGCAGGGAGAGAAAGGAAAAGATAGTGTGCTTTCAGAAGCAGCTTCTGCACGTAGGCCTAGGCTACACTTATTCAGTCTGTTAAGCAATTGTTGGATTTAGTTTTTCGCCGTATAGCCTAGTAGGTTGAAAATTACTAGAAAAACGTAGGCTAGGCTACATGGTAGTGTTTGCCATGACAATGATTGATTTTGCACTTTGATTTTAACACAATGCAGCAGGTCTGGCTTATTATCATTTGCTTTGTCTTTTCATAAATTTTTCCAGTTGTTTAGTTTCAGTTCCACACTTTAAGCGTGTAATACTTCATAGTGTAGGTCTATTGTTTAATAGTTAAACAATATATTTTTTTAAATCATTTTATAAAACCGGTACACCATCAAGGTAAAAAGATTGTTTTATGAGTAATTTTTAACCCTGCAGTTATGAAATCAGAAGTCATAATCAAAATTAAGCACCCCAAATCTATTACAGCAATAACAAATGGAAAAAAAGTAAAAAATGAGTGGTGTAGACTAAGGAAATACAGTCTGTCTAGACTCAGGACTGTGAAGCAGGAAAGTGCAGTTAATTGATTAATGATGGGTAGTTTCTACATTTAAAAAATGTATTTAATATTGAATGAAGAAGCTTTATCACAAGGGGTCTGGTGAGGGTGGATCGAAACACAGGTTGCATACATAATATGAAGACAACACAAGGGTTAAGAGGGAAATCATCCATCATTAGACATTAAACATGTACAATTAATAACAATGAATAGCTCATTATGCTTCAGAAACTGCACTTCTGGTTACGTGAGTGGTCCTGCCGGGCCTGCACAGCAGTACGCTCGCTTGTCGCTCGTCACCTCTCTCAGCGAATCACGTCACCATTATGAAACTTAAGTTTGGTTGAGATAGCGCACACCATCAACTAGACAGCAGAGGTATGACATAGTGGGTACATAACGGGGCATTTCAACTTTTTGTATAACTTTGACTTTCGTATATACATTATTTAAGAAGTCTATTTTGTACGCAAGCAAAAACGCTGTTGTATATGATTGTATATTAGCTTTAGGACTTAGCTCTTCTCCCCGCTGAAGAGGCTGTGTTTGTGATAGGTAAATATAGCTGTAGCTAACGTTAACGTTAGCTAACGTTAGATGAGGATTCGATTAACGTTAGAGGAAAAAACTGGAATGCTGACAGATCGCTGGTTGATGTGATGGATGCTGTGCTGTTTTGACAGAAATGCTGACCTAGCTAGCTACATACATTGGCACTATCATTTTTTTTCTCTAACGTTAGATACATTGTTCGCAGTCATTGTTTACTGTCAGATCTTCGCGTTATCTGGATTATTACAGACTAGTGAGCTAGCTATACCATTGGCTAAATTATTATGAAATAAATTAATGGCAAGCTAACGTTACTTTCAGAATAATAGGGGCTCTAGCACCAGTGAGGGCTGTTTTTGTGAACGTTAGCTGACTAATTGACTTCAACAATTGTTTTCAAGCCCAACAAGCCATGCACTAAATTAGCCGTTTAAGTAATGGCTAGCTAACTATTTAGATTTTTCTGCACTGTTGAAATTAATCTGATGGTCTAACGTTACTGTTTTGATAAACAGCGTGTCACATTTTTTGTTTGTTTGATATTTTCTTTTAATTTAAAGTACAGTAGCAAAGTCGGAAGTTTGTAAAGAATGCCGCAGACTAAGAAGCCCAAAAGTGCCCCTTCTGGTTGGAGTCAGAGTGGTTTGGACCGGGCAGAACTACAACAGCATGCAGAACCGAGAGAGCCAGCGTCATCGGGGGACAGGCGGGACAGCGAAGGAGGGGGTGGGGGTAACTTGGGAGACGCCCAGATAATCAAATCACCAAGTGACCCAAAACACTACAGGTAAGGGGGAGTTGGAAGATAAATTTGTTATTTACATAAGGCTTTCCAATACAACACGGTTCTCTGGTAACTGATGCAGCGCTTAACATTAAGTTTTTTGAACACTCGTCCATCGGACAAGTGGGACTTAATTTTTGCACTTTTTGCACTTTTGCACCGAAAGACTCGTCAACTTGTCCGAAACCCACCATTCCTGTTCAAAATTGATTCAATTTGTTGCTGTTGAGCAACATTACCTCATTAACAATGTAACCAGGATGGCAGGTGAAATGAGCATCATGCAATTTCTACTAATATTCAGATCATTTTTAATGTAACTTTTTTTTTGTTTTTATCTCTCTCTTGTCCCTTCGGCAGAAGGAATTTTTTACTCCGACTAAAATATATACTTGTTCCGGACAATAGGACAAGCCTTAATGTCAAGCCCTGTCAGATGGCTTCTGTATTAGCTGAAATAAAGTATGCAGTCTGCTAGTTTCTTATTTCACACTTTAGTGGTATTGAATGAAGAAACGCAACTAATTTTGTTTCTTTTTTTCCCTCTGAGAAATCTGACACCAGTCTGATGCTTTTAGCCAAAAGATGAAGAAATATAGTCAACTGAATTACATTTGCCAGATCTAGTTGCACAGGTTCATTCATTTTGGACAAAAACATAACTCTTACCAGTGATACTAAATGTCACTGCATTTGAATGGATCTCTATGGGAATTGGGGGGTGGGACTAGATTTAGCTGTAAATTACACTGGAACATTATGGAACACATGGTTGGCTAAAGGGCTCCAAGTTATCAAGGGTCTGACGTATCAAAAAAGCCTTAAACCATCACTCTGCTGCTAGAAATACAGTAGATATGGATGGATAACTTGAATGGTTTCTTCTCCTGACTTATTTTTTCATAGAGTTCAATAGGAAAATTTGTCAGGAGAAACAACCCTTAAAGTGATCCATCCATATCTACTGCATATCTGGCAGCAGAGTGATAGTTTGAGGCTTGTTTGATACGTCAGACCCTTGATGATTTAGAGCCATTTAGCCAACCATGTGTTCCATACTGTTCCAGTGTAATTTACAGCTAAATCTAGTCCCACCCCCCAATTCCCGTAGAGATCCATTCAAATGCAGAGACATTTAGTATCGCTTGTAAGAGTACCATAAAATAAGATATCAAGAATCATTTGATGTTGTTGTGTCACAGACATCAGGAAGTCATGGCATGCAAAGGATATGCGACCAAATGTTACAAATTAATACTTTATTCTATATATAAATGCAGGGGTGCCAATAATTGTAGCCAACATGGTTTTATTAAAAATAATTATTTATTTTCATAATAAATGAACGTCAATTAAAGGTTGAATTTTTCAAATTTTTTCAGTGTGAGATTAAGCTAATTCACCAAACAGTGAATTTATTATAACCCTTTTTACTCATCTTTACCAGGGGTACCAACAAATTTGAGCACGTCTGTATAATCTGAAATTCAGTTATGGGCCAGAAGTGACTTGTGACACTAGGGCCAATGCTGTGGAGATGAATACTGACAGTGTGTCAGTGGTCAACCGATAATTCTTCCCCCAGGTACATTGAGCTGAACAATGGACTGAGGGCTCTTCTCATCTCAGACATGAGTGGTGGATCCATAGACTCCGATAATTCTTCCCCCAGGTACATTGAGCTGAACAATGGACTGAGGGCTCTTCTCATCTCAGACATGAGTGGTGGATCCATAGACTCCGACAATTCAGGGGGAGAGGAGGAGGAGGAGGAGAGTGAGGAGGATGAAGACTCTGTTGCGGGCACTGAAGAAGACTCTGAAGATGGTGAGAAGGACTGCAACAGTGAGCTGGATGAGGACAGCGATGGAAAGAAGAAAAAGGGATGCTCAGAAAAGCAGGTCTGTTCACTTCCAGATGCACTCACACACACACACACACACACACACTCTCATACACTCACGTATGCACACACACACACTCACACTCATGTACACACAAATGCACAGGAAGTAAAGGCAATGAAAAAGGACATTTATAGCTTCAGGTGAGTTCTTGCCACAAGGGATCTGACGTGATTTTTAACCACGTACACTGTTTCAACCACAATGTTTGTTCGTTTTTTTTACTCCAATTTGATGGAGCTATATACTGAAATGAAAGGTATTTTAACTGCGACTGAAGCCGCCGTGATTGTCTTGAGGTGCGTATTGGAACACCCCTCTGGACTGGATCTGGGTGAACTCGCTTAGTTGGTAGCTACTGCAGTTATCCTCTCTGGGTTGATAAGACCGTTCACCCTACATGTACCACAGCCTGATAAAGCACTTGTGCGCTGTAATGATATTAATGAGTGTGTTAGGAGGTAATGAGTAATGATATTAATGAGTGTGTTAGGAGGTAATGAGTAATGATATTAATGAGTGTGTTAGGAGGTAATGAGTAATGATAGTAATGAGTGTGTTAGGAGGTAATGAGTAATGATATTAATGAGTGTGTTAGGAGGTAATGAGTAATGATGGTAATGAGTGTGTTAGGAGGTAATGAGTAATGATATTAATGAGTGTGTTAGGAGGTAATGAGTAATGATAGTAATGAGTGTGTTAGGAGGTAATGAGTAATGATATTAATGAGTGTGTTAGGAGGTAATGAGTAATGATAGTAATGAGTGTTCGGAGGTAATGAGTAATGATAGTAATGAGTGTGTTAGGAGGTAATGAGTAATGATATTAATGAGTGTGTTCGGAGGTAATGAGTAATGATAGTAATGAGTGTGTTCGGAGGTAATGAGTAATGATATTAATGAGTGTGTTAGGAGGTAATGAGTAATGATAGTAATGAGTGTGTTCGGAGGTAATGAGTAATGATATTAATGAGTGTGTTAGGAGGTAATGAGTAATGATAGTAATGAGTGTGTTAGGAGGTAATGAGTAATGATAGTAATGAGTGTGTTCGGAGGTAATGAGTAATGATAGTAATGAGTGTGTTCGGAGGTAATGAGTAATGATATTAATGAGTGTGTTAGGAGGTAATGAGTAATGATATTAATGAGTGTGTTAGGAGGTAATGAGTAATGATAGTAATGAGTGTGTTAGGAGGTAATGAGTAATGATATTAATGAGTGTGTTAGGAGGTAATGAGTAATGATATTAATGAGTGTGTTAGGAGGTAATGAGTAATGATAGTAATGAGTGTGTTAGGAGGTAATGAGTAATGATATTAATGAGTGTGTTAGGAGGTAATGAGTAATGATAGTAATGAGTGTGTTCGGAGGTAATGAGTAATGATAGTAATGAGTGTGTTAGGAGGTAATGAGTAATGATATTAATGAGTGTGTTCGGAGGTAATGAGTAATGATAGTAATGAGTGTGTTCGGAGGTAATGAGTAATGATATTAATGAGTGTGTTAGGAGGTAATGAGTAATGATAGTAATGAGTGTGTTCGGAGGTAATGAGTAATGATATTAATGAGTGTGTTAGGAGGTAATGAGTAATGATATTAATGAGTGTGTTAAGAGGCAGGCTGTTATCTCTCTTCTGTTTCAGTCTGCAGCCGCTCTGTGTATTGGAGTGGGCAGCTTCAGTGACCCTGAGGACCTGCCTGGCCTGGCCCATTTCCTTGAGCACAGTGAGTCTCACTCCTCTCCAGTGGACTGGGCAGCCCAATCTGCCCTAACTCGTTTCCACCCCAACGCCTGTTTTCTTCTCTCTCTCGATCTCACTCTCTCAAGTCAATCGATATTAAATGATTGCTTGTGCTCAATGAATGAAGGACAGTTAGTCCTTCATGTTTGAAGTAGTGACTGTATGTTTTTCTTTTCTTTTCTGGGATACTGTTTTTGGGGTTAGTTTTTTTTGTTTGTTTCATTTTGGTTGTTTGACTGCAAATGATAGTCAGTGTGAGTTCAACATGTAACTGGTAATAAAACGGTGCTTTAAAAGTCTCTCTCTCTCTCTCTCTCTCTCTCTCTCTCTCTCTCTCTCTTTCTCTCTCTCTTGCTCGCTGGCTCTCTCAGTGGTGTTTATGGGCAGTGAGAAGTACCCTGCTGAGAATGGCTTTGACGCATTTCTGAAGAAACACGGCGGCAGCGACAATGCCTCCACAGACTGTGAGAGAACCATTTTCCAGTTTGATGTCCAGAGGAAACACTTCAGGGAGGCCATGGACAGGTGTGTGCAGTAGTCTGGAACATTGCCGGATTGGATTCTCAGACACGGATCGGCACCAGGGCCCAAAGCTCAGTCAATGTTTTTACACTTGGCTAAACACAAACTGTTTTATCATATTAAACTTTGTGAACATAGAGAGTGAGCTGCAAAGTTGCACACGGGTCACCATTTAAGGACAGTCTTTGAACTAAATCCCATTTGCGAGAGGTTGTTTCTATTTGCACGTAGGAGAGTGGTTTGAGCTGCGCTTCCCATGTCCGTCCACAGGTGGGCGCAGTTCTTCGTCTGTCCCCTCATGATCAAAGACGCCATTGACAGGGAGGTGGAGGCTGTCGACAGCGGTGAGAAGCTGTCATGCGAAAGTCCACGTTTCCCCATTGATTGCGGCTCATTTTCCGTTGCTTGACTTGGTGCTTTTTCTCACAGTGTGTTTGTCATGACTCCCTCTGTGTGTCTGTGCTGTGCAGAGTACCAGCTGGCCAGACCATCTGACTCTCACCGTAAGGAGATGCTCTTTGGCAGCCTGGCGAAGCCCAACCACCCCATGGGCAAATTCTGCTGGGGTGAGGCCGCACACTCCACACTGCACACTCGTGTCCTATAATTTATTTCATACTGTGTCTTCTAGAAGGCAGGAGCTGTGTGACAAAGTGTGGGAACGTTTATACCGTTATATAGATTTTTGAACCGAGATTATATATAATTTTTGCATTCTTTTTCCTTTTCTATGCTCCGTCTATCAACTGTCCAGTTTACTCCGATCTCATCAGTGAATGTTTCTGAGAGCTTTGTGTAAGAAAAGTAGTTCAGCATAAATTGTAAGATTGTTTTCCAGGCGATGAATAGCATTTGTTTTGTATTTATTTGTATTTCATTAGGCAATGCGCAGACGTTGAAATATGAACCCAGAGAGAAGAATATCGACACCTACATGCGTCTGCGCGAGTTCTGGAAGAGACACTACTCTGCCCATTACATGACACTCACCGTACAGTCCAAAGGTATACCATCACTGAGCAATAGCCATGCGTTGGTTAAGACGTGACATAGAACTAATGTCAGGTAATAGGCCTGGAAGAGTGCACGTGTTGCAGAACTGATTAAGTTCATGAAAACATCTTAAACTAAAAAGTTAGAGGTTTAGTCGAAGGGTTAGTAGCCTGTTCGTGTCTGCGTTTTTGAGATACCGTTCATTATTGTAGCCGTTGGCCACGATGAGATGCCTGATACACACTTCCTCTCCCTCTATAGAGACACTGGACACTCTAGAGGAGTGGGTGAGAGAGATCTTCAGCAAAGTCCCCAACAAGTGAGACAACGCGCCTGCCAGTCAATCTCGTAAACGTACGGCTGCGTCTTTCCCCTTCCCCCCTCCCTGAACGCTCTGCTGTGCGTCTCGTTCTTTCAGCGCTCAGCTCAAACCTGACTTCTCACACCTCCAGGACCCGTTCGACACCCCGGATTTCAACAAACTTTACAGAAGTAAATCTGCCTTTTCTCTATGCCGTTTCCCCATTTGTCAAAACATTTGGCTAATGCCCGTTTCCCTGTTTTATGAGTTTAATACATTTTGGTTTGTCCGTGCTAAGAAAAGCCTCTAATGGCCTGAAAGCCACGGTGATGAATTGATCTTGTTCCTGCCCTTCTCTGTCTACAGATTTATTGCCAGATCCACTTAGTGAAATGTTATCTTTTCATTCATTAGACTTGTCTAATAAGCTTGAGTGCACCCAGGGTTTTTGAGGTTGGAGCTGAGAGGTGTCTGTCCGTCTGCCCCGGGTCTGGCTCAGGGCAGTGCATGTTCAGAGCTCGGCACAGGCCGATGTGGCTGCGTGTTCGTACGTGTGCGCGGAGGCCGCCGCTGACCGGCGTGTGTTTGTTTTGCAGTAATACCTGTGAGGAAGGTGCATGCTCTCAGCATCACCTGGGCACTGCCTCCACAGGGGACACATTACAGGTGAGTGCTTCGAGGGCAGGTGGGAGTATGGCTAAAGGAACCTTCTTCTGTTCACACCTTTTATACATAATGACTCCATTCACTTTATTGTCTGGGTGAAAACTTGCATAACAGTTTTGTTTTTAGAACACGGGTAGTCTATAAGTACCTTACCCACATGTGCCAGGTTTTAGTCCAGACCAGATGTATGTGGGAGGCCTTGATGTGTAATATCGCTTGATACATTGCATGTGAGTCACAATGGTGCCTGTGCGTGTGTGTGTGTGTGTGTGGGCGTGTGCGTGTGCGTGCTTTGAAATGACATGGATTTTACGGGGTATCGTGTCTTTACTTGTGCGTGTCACAGAGTGAAACCTCTCCATTACATCTCCTGGCTGATTGGTCATGAAGGGACGGGCAGCATCCTCTCCTTGCTGAGGAGGAGGTGAGTGGCAGTGCTCCTCACATTTTGTCTGATTCTCACGCTCCTTGTGTATAACCCACTTGTGCAAAGTTAATGCTGCTGATTGGATCTGCTCTATCCCCACCACAGACGGTTCAGCATAGATACAGCGGTCTCCCTGGTTACGTAACGAACGTTTGCCTTTTGATTGTGTGTCCAGGTGCTGGGCTCTGTCTCTGTTTGGTGGGAACAGCGAAACAGGCTTTGACCAGAACACCACCTACTCAATCTTCAGCATCTCCGTCACACTGACGGACGAGGGCTTCCAAAACTTCTACCAGGTGATGGAGACTCGGTGCAATAAGCGACCACTGAGAGAACCCAGGCTTTGGGCCTGGTGTTCAACCAAGCATTAGTACAGAAATGATTATGAGTCATTGTTTAGCACAATAATACTTTCACTTAAGGGCATGCTGCTTTTGTAGATCATCATTAGCGTCTGTTCAATCTAGTGTGACGCAACTATTTTGGTCCGAGTACAATTTCTTGGCACTCTTTTTATTAATCTTTTTTATTTTAACGCCTGTTTTTTTCTTTCCTGCCTGTTTACTGTAATTCTGGCATCCTTGTTGCTGTATTTAGTGATGCCTTTAATTTATCATGCCAGTCTGAAAAATCACGTTGAACGGTGTTGATGAGTAAATAGTCTTGCTGTGTGCACTACCACAGCCAGGAGAATCTGCCAGGATAGCTGAGGAGTGTCCTCTTTTCCCTGTTAAGATCCTGAGTGTTGTGTCTCTCTGCAGGTGGTTCACCTGGTGTTCCAGTACCTGAGAATGCTGCAGACAGCCGGCCCCCAGCAGAGGTGCGGCTTAAGCTCGTCACCGCTTTAGTAGTATTTAGTTTATACTGGTGTATGTCTGGCATGGACATATACACACCGGTATGTAGGCTATGTGTGTATGTTATATAAATGTCATTGGTAGGATTTATTTATAGGCATACCTGCCAGCTATTGTAACCTGTTATTGCCACAGTGAAACTCATCACCCGCCCCGGAACAATCTCCCGTATTTTAAAACCTAAACCCTGGCAGGTATGTATAGGTATAGAAGTATATAACAGTTCTGTTCTCTATCATTTTATAGTGTCTATGGTGATCAATAATGGCATAAATGGCTACACAGATACAAGGAAAAAGGCTCAATTGTTTTTGATAAAATGCAATATGACGCATTGTCCAGTTAGTCCTCTGCTCAGTTTGCCATTTTTATTTCAATAGTTCTTTTTATTTTTTATAGAATTTATGAGGAAATTCAGAAGATTGAAGCCAACGAGTTTCGCTACCAAGAGCAGGTAACATGGTTTGTACCCGTGATGGATGGTGAGCCAGAAATGGTGGTATAAATATCAATTTATTCTGATCATTTCTTTCACTTCAAAAAATTGCCTTCAGTTTATTTTCCTTGATTAAGAATCAAATAATTGAATCGCTGATTAACTAATACCAGCAATGACTCGTCTCACTGCCTAATTCAAATGAGTACTCTTTGTTCTCTGTTCCTGCATTTGAGGAACACAGACACTGAGTTACTCCGATCTGTACATATTGAGTGGGATTTAACTTTATTTTTAAATGGATTTTTACTAAGTTTATCTCTGGAATAGCATTTAAATTCTCTACCATGGTGAGAGAGTGCAAGAATATCAGACACAATTAAGAAGAGGCTTCGGGGGGTTACTCTTCCAGGTAATTGACACTGTTGTTAATCAAGAAAGATTCATGGAACAGATCAAGTTCAGTGATCAATGTAGAGGTATGATTTCTGCCTCCTTCATTTCAAGCTCATAAGCTGCAACTGGTTTTTACAATGAAGATTTAATGAAATGATCACCACGGCGTTCTGTCCTGTTATTAGGGACAGAACACAGTGCCACTGTTAAGGGTCCTCGCTGTCTCCCTTCCCAAGGTCTTTGTGCAAGAATGTCATTTTGTTAATAGTGACAACGATCATAAAATTGTCCTAACAATGATCATTTTCTCTGACAGACAGACCCCATAGAGTATGTAGAAAACATCTGTGAGAACATGCAGCTTTTTCCCAAGGAGGACTTCCTGACTGGCGACCAGCTCATGTTCGAATACGAACCCGAGGTACGACCAGAGACAGACGGACGTGCGTTTCCTCACACTCCGTGATCGCCTTTGCTTTGCGGAGCACTTTCTTGTGTTGCGTAGTGCTGTGGTACAGTGTGTCCGTCGCGGGTAAAGGCCTGTGCTTACTGCTGCTCAGGGCTCTTTGGCCAGGGGTAGGCAGTACTGTGCAGTGATTGGTCTCTTCTCCCGTCAGGTGATCTCAGCAGCCCTGACCCTCCTGACCCCAGAGAAAGCCAACCTGCAGGTGCTGTCCCCTGAGCACGAGGGTCAGTGTGAGCTAAGGGAGAAATGGTTCGGGACGCAATACAGTGTCGAAGGTGAGAAGCGGAGCCTCCTTCAGTTCACACTGTGGTGAACAGGGTGATTGCGTGAGAGATTAGAAGCTTTCCCCTTTCTCTCGTTGCAGACATCACACAGGAGTGGAGAGATCGCTGGGCTGCAGATTTCGAGCTGAATCCAGAGCTTCACCTTCCAGCAGAGAACAAGTTTATTGGTCTGTCGACGTGCTGAACCCGCGCAGCTTTTGCATTTTATATGATTGTGTGAGACATGAATCATCTGTCCCATTGGGCTGGTCTAAATTTATTTACTTTTTTCTTAACAGCCACTGATTTTACCTTGAAAACATCTGACTGCCCTGACACTGAGTATCCTGTTAGAATCGTCAACAATGAGAAGGGCTGTCTCTGGTTCAAGAAGGACAACAAGTTCAAGATACCCAAGGGTATGCGCTGGAGTGCTGTGTGTGTGTCTGTATCTGTGTGCTTGTGTGTGTGTGTGTGTGTGTGTGTGTGTGTGTGATCACAGTACAGTAAAGTGAAAGGTATTGGTTCCCTTTCTGTCCTTTTGAATAGTTGTTGACTTTTATATTTTCTCTTTGCAGCTTATGTGCGTTTCAACCTACTGTCTCCTGTGATTCAGAAATCCCCTGAGAAGTAAGTAAAGGCTGTTGCAGAATGATAAAACAGCACAGAAAATAAATAATATTAATAAATGAAAAGAGTGGAAACCCCTGTAGAACAGCGTCATTAATCAGATCTTTTTTTTGTCATTTTCAAAAGCAATGTAGGAGATAACCACGGAATCATTCCCTGCATAGTTATAACTCCTCTGATAAGTGTTGGACCTGGGTCTGCCTTGAGAGTTAGGTTTTTAAAACTGGTCACCTGTGTCCTCTGTACTTTGCTTGCCTCCCCAGCCTGGTGCTGTTTGATATCTTCATTAACATCCTGGCCCACAACCTGGCTGACCCGGCCTATGAGGCGGACGTGGCTCAGCTGGAGTACCAGCTGGTGGCCGGAGAGCACGGCGTAATGATAAAGGTCAAGGGCTTCAACCATAAGCTGCCAGTAAGTATCACACGTACATACGTATGTGTACATACACACGCATGCACATACACAGAGACACACATATACACAGAGACACACATATACACAGAGACACACATATACACAGAGACACACATACACACATATACACGGAGACACACATATACACAGAGACACACATATACACAGAGACACACATATACACAGAGACACACATATACACAGAGACACACATATACACAGAGACACACATATACACAGAGACACACATATACACAGAGACACACATATACACAGAGACACACATATACACAGAGACACACATATACACAGAGACACACATATACACAGAGACACACATATACACAGAGACACACATACACACAGAGACACACATACACACAGAGACACACATACACACAGAGACACACATATACACAGATACACACACATACACAGAGACACACACATACACAGAGACACACACATACACAGAGACACACATATACACAGAGACACACATATACACAGAGACACACATATACACAGAGACACACATACACACAGATACACACATATACACGGAGACACACATACACACGCATGCACATACACAGAGACACACATATACACAGAGACACACATATACACAGAGACACACATATACACAGAGACACACATATACACAGAGACACACATATACACAGAGACACACATATACACACGCATGCACATACACAGAGACACACAGAGACACACATATACACAGAGACACACATATACACAGAGACACACATATACACAGAGACACACATATACACAGAGACACACATATACACAGAGACACACATATACACAGAGACACACATATACACAGAGACACACATATACACAGAGACACACATATACACAGAGACACACATATACACAGAGACACACATATACACAGATACACACATATACACAGAGACACACATATACACAGAGACACACATACACACGCATGCACATACACAGAGACACACATATACACAGAGACACACATATACACAGAGACACACATATACACAGAGACACACATATACACAGAGACACACATATACACACGCATGCACATACACGGAGACACACATATACACAGAGACACACATATACACAGAGACACACATATACACAGAGACACACATATACACAGAGACACACATATACACAGAGACACACATATACACAGAGACACACATATACACAGAGACACACATATACACAGAGACACACATATACACAGAGACACACATATACACAGAGACACACATATACACAGAGACACACATATACACAGAGACACACATATACACGGATACACACATATACACGGAGACACACATATACACGGATACACACATATACACAGAGACACACATATACACAGAGACACACATGCACATACACAGAGACACACATATACACAGAGACACACATATACACAGAGACACACATATACACAGAGACACACATATACCCAGAGACACACATATACACAGAGACACACATATACACGGAGACACACATATACACGGAGACACACATATACACGGAGACACACATATACACGGAGACACACATATACACGGAGACACACATATACACGGAGACACACATATACACAGAGACACACATATACACAGATACACACATATACACAGAGACACACATATACACAGAGACACACATATACACAGAGACACACATATACACAGAGACACACATATACACAGAGACACACATATACACAGAGACACACATATACACAGAGACACACATATACACAGAGACACACATATACACAGAGACACACATATACACAGAGACACACATATACACAGAGACACACATATACACAGAGACACACATATACACAGATACACACATATACACAGAGACACACATATACACAGAGACACACAGAGACACACATATACACAGAGACACACATATACACAGAGACACACATATACACAGAGACACACATATACGTACACATACAACACGAGTGAGCACAAACACATGCAAATGGAGACATACATACACACACACACACACACACAAACACACACACACACACACGCACACACACACACACACACACACACGACAAACACACAGAGGCACCCAGTAACTCTCCTCTCCATGGCTCTCCTGCCCAGCTGCTGTTAAACCTGATAGTGGACTACCTGGCCGACTTCACGGCAGCCCCAGACGTGTTCACTATGTTCACTGAGCAGCTGAAGAAGACTTACTTCAACATCCTGATTAAGCCGGACAGGCTGGGAAAGTGAGTCTGTGTGAATGCTCACTGTGGGTTTGCGGCTGTATGCGTGTTTAATGTTTTAATGCTTCTCTCACTCCCCCTCTCTTTCTACTCAACATCACCCGCTCGTTTTCTCTCCTCTCCTTTCTGGTCCACGCCCCACCCTCGTCAGGGACGTGCGGCTGCTGATCCTGGAGCACTGCCGCTGGTCCACCATCCAGAAGTACCAGGCCGTGATGAAGGGGCTCAGTGTGGCCGACCTGATGGGCTTCGTCAGCAGCCTCAAGTCTGAGATGTATGCAGAGGGTCTGGTGCAGGGGAACTTCACCAGCTCTGTGAGTCTCAGTACAGACCTAAACTCACACATTACATAAAGTACACCATCACTGAGTCCCAGTACAGACCTAAACTCACACATTACATAAACATCACAGAGTCCCAGTACAGACCTAAACTCACACATTACATAAACTTCACTAACACTGACTCTCAGTACAGACCTAAACTCACACATTACATAAAGTACACCATCACTGAGTCCCAGTACAGACCTAAACTCACACATTACATAAACATCACCGAGTCCCAGTACAGACCTAAACTCACACATTACATACACTTCACTAGCACTGACTCTCAGCACAGACCTAAACTCACACATTACATAAAGTACACCATCTCAGAGTGTCAGTACAGACCTAAACTCACACATTACATAAACTTCACTAACACTGAGTCTCAGCACAGACCTAAACTCACACATTACATAAAGTACACCATCTCAGAGTGTCAGTACAGACCTAAACTCACACATTACATAAACTTCACTAACACTGACTCTCAGTACAGACCTAAATTCACATTACATACAGTTAGAGTTCTACACCACCTTTTTAATTTACTGTACTAATTGGTCTTTTCTCCTACAGGAATCGGTGGAGTTTCTGCAGTATGTTATTGAGTAAGTCTGACCTTCTGCTGTCTTTTTGTACTTTCTCCTGCACTGGCCTCACTCAAAATCTAATTCTCAATGAAGGTTTTATTAAATTCAGTTGTGACAGTGCACAAAATCAAAGTTCACCTTGATTCCTCATCTTTTATTCAGCAAGCTGCAGTTCCAATGTCTGTCATCAGAGGTCCCCGTTTTCTTCAGAGTGGTGGAGCTCCCGGAGAAACACCACTTGTGCAAAGTCAAGTCACTCAACAAGGGAGATGCCAACTCTGAAGTCATTGTGTATTACCAGGCAAGGAAACGTCTAAACACTCATCAGAAACACCTGGGGGGTATTTCACAAAGCGGTGAGTTAGCCAGATAACTAGTAAATATTTAGAATTTTATTACATCCGATTGGATGAGAGCCTGATTAACTTTTTTTTAAAAAGTCCTTCATCCCGCTTTATGAAATACCCCCCTGGGGGGTATACTACGAAGGAAGCTTAACATAGCCAGGGTTTCTTTTAATTTGCTGGCTTCAGAAAGCCTAAACACCGTAATCTGGCTTAACCGGTACTACGAACGTGGTTATCAACTTGCTAAGTGAACGCAGGCTTTATTAATCAAGGTACGTGCGCGTTCCCATAAAAGGGGCAGTGTCTGCAACAACGAGCCTATAGCGGTGCAGGATGGGCTGTACTAGAGCAGCGTATTTCTCTCCTGTGGGGAAAAAAGACTGATACGGACAGATACAGTGCCCTCCACTATTATTGGCGCCCCTGGTAAAGTGGAGTAAAAAGGGTTATAAAACATTCACCGTTTGGTGAATAAGCTTAATCTCACACTGAAAAAATGAGAAAAATCCAACCTTTAATTGAAGTAAATTTATTCTGAGAAAAAAAATCCCTCATCAAGAAATCATTATTTTTAACAAAACCATGTGTGCTACAATTATTGGCACCCCTGCATTTAATACTTTCTACAACCTCCCTTTGCCAATAAAACAGCACTGAGTCTTCTCCCGTAACATCTAATAAGGTTGGAGAATACAGAGCAAGGAATCTGAGACCATTCCTCTTTACAGAATCTCTCCAGATCATCCAGAGCCCTAGGTCCTCTCTTGTGCACTCTCCTCTTCAGCTCAGCCCACAGGTTTTCAATGGGGTTTAGGTCAGGGGACTGAGATGGCCATGGCAGAAGCTTGATTTTGTGTTCAGTTAACCATTTTTGCGTTGATTTGGATGTATGTTTTGGATCATTGTCCTGCTGGAAGATCCAACAATGACCCAGTTTTAGTTTCCTGGCAGAGGCAGCCAGATTCAGATTTAAAATTTCTTGGTATTTCATGGAGTTCATGATGCCATGTACCCTAACAAGGTTCCCAGGGCCTTTGGAGAAAAAACAGCCCCACAATATCACGTAACCTCCACCATACTTAACAGTGGGGATCATGTTATTTTCCGTATAGCCATCCTTCTTTTTATGCCAAACCCACCTTGAGTGTTTAATCTGACCATAGAACACAGTTCCAGTAGCGTTTAGCAAACTCCAGGCGCTTACGTTTGTGGTGAAATGACAGGATAGGCTTTTTTCTGGCATGCCTTCCAAATAATTTGTTGGCATGGAGGTGACGTCTAATGGCAGTTTTGGAGACTTGATGACCCCAAGATGCTACTTTCCTCTGTAATTCTCCAACAGTGATCCTTGGGACTCCTCACTGTGCATGGGGGCAAAATAAAATTGGGTCCTCTTCCAGGCAAGTTTGTAACAGTTCCAGTTGCTTTGAACTTTTAAAGTATTGCCCTAACGGTAGATATGGGCATTTTCAGGTGAGTAGAAATTTTTCTATAGCCATTCCCTGACTTATGAAGCTCAACACACTTTTCCCTCATTTGATTTGTGTGTTCTCTTATCTTTCCCATGTTGATGTATGAATGAGCGAATATGGCCTCTGTGTCACCTCATATGTATACCCCAGTGAAACAGGAAGTCATGGATTACTGCTTGAAAGTTCCTGAACACTCTGATTGATCAACTTTAAAAAGTAAAATATAGATGGAAGAAATGCTTCAGTTACATTTTGTTCATAAGAATTTCTAGGGGTGCCAATAATTGTGGCACACATGGTTTTGTTAAAAAATAATTATTTCTTGATGAGAGATTTGTTTTTCTCAGAATAAATTTACTTCAATTAAAGGTTGGATTTTTCTCATTTTGTCAGTGTGAGATGAAGCTAATTCACCAAACGGTGAAGAATAATTGTGGAGGGCACTGTATAATGGACGGATAAGAACATGAAACAATCATATGAGCAAAAAGCAACACCATTGCCTCCAACAAAGCCAGGAAGGAGCTTTTGCGGAAAAAAATTAATAAAATGCTCTTCGTGTTGGTTAAATTCATTAGGCTAGTTAATACCTTATTCACTTTAAAGGGTACCTATTATGCTCTTTTTCATGAAGTTAATATAGGTCTCCGGGGTCCCAAAAACATGTCTTTGAATATTTGTTGGTGAAAATACCATTCAGTTTAAGCATTATAGCATGATCTATAACCCTCTGTTTCAGTCCTTTTCAAAACGGGCATTTTCCTATAGAACTCTATGAGGAAAAAAGTCAGGAGAAACAACCCTTAAAGGGATCCATCCACATCTACTCCATATCTGGCCGCAGAGTCATGGTTTGGGGCTCGTTTGATACCTTAGACCCTTGATGACGTACAGCCATTTCGCCAGTCATGTGTTCCATACTGTACCAGTGTAATTTACAGCTGAATCTAGTCTCACCCCAAAAATCTCATAGAGATCAGTTCAAATGCAGAGAGGTTATAGTATCGCTTGTAACAGTACCAGGAAATAAGATATCGAGAGTCTTTTGATGTTGATGGGTCACAGACTTCAGGAAGTAACAGCATGCAAAGGATATGCGACCAAATATTAAATATGATACTTTAAAAATATGTTAAAGCAAAGGGTATATACTTATGTAAATGAAAGATTTCAGTTTTCGATTTTTAATACATTTGCAATAATTTCTAAAAACATGTTTTCACTTTGTCATTATGGGCTATTTTGTGTAGAATTTTGAGACAAAAAATGAACTCAATCTATTGTAGAATATGTCTGTAATGTAATAAAACGTGGAGAAGGTGAAGGGGGTGTGCAGACTTTCCGGCTTGACTGTATATGTTTAAATCTGTTATCCTGAATATAACCTGCCGCGGAGCAGGTTAGCCATGCAGAGTAAGTTTCCGTGGCAAGTGATTATAAGTGAGTCGGCTTCGTGATACAGAAAACCCAGGGTTGAAGCTTAATTTAGCTCGCTATCCCCTTATTCTCGCTTCGTACTACACCCCTCTGGTGTCAGCATTTATTGACATCATAGCAATGTTCCTGCTATGAAGTCAGTAAATAGCATTCAGTTTTAGCCATTCAAACATCATGTGATGCTTGTTTAAATGTTATCCAGCCAATTCTTTACAACGTGTTGTTCAGTTAGGGGATTGCAGTAAAGCAGTGGTGGCCAATCGTGCCATGGAGAGCCGAGCGTATGAATGTTTTAATTCCAACCAATCACTTCACCTGCTGATTTCACTAATGAGTTCCCTGAAGGTGTTTAAATGAGTGAAATCAGCAGGTGTAGTGATTAGTTGGAATGAAAATCTGCATACCCTCGGTCCTCCCTGGTACATGATTGGGCACCACTGCAGTAAAGTTACTGTAGTAAATAATGTCTCAAAGGAATGGTTCACTTCCTGTAGTTTTAGTGTATGTTTTCAATTGGCCCAGGCAGTATTTGTTAGCGATGAAGGATATTTTAGGTACAGAAGTTTCTGATGACCTGCATGCTTTATAATGGCCGGTACAGGGGCATTTGAAAATTTGTGGTTGAAAGCAAAAGAAAATTCACCTCAAATAACTCCAAAGCAGCTTGTATGGCGATGTTATGCCTCCAGAGATTGTATATGTGTATCCCCCCCCCCTCCAAAAAAAATCTCAGCACTCAAGGAAAGAAGTACTGGCATGATATAAAACTGGTATTTATAATTATGAATAAACTGGATAAAATGTATGTGCTCAATCATGTGTACAGCCTCTGGAAACATAACATCTGAAAACTAAAATAATTTAAACTCCCATGAAGTGAATTATCACATTAAAGTGACTAGAATATTAACCTACCTTTCCCCTGCATGGCTCTCCATAGAGGGTACGCGACAGCATAGCAGTGTGTGGTGACGGGTGTTTGTCACGGCTCTCCATAGAGGGTACGCGACAGCATAGCAGTGTGTGGTGACGGGTGTTTGTCACGGCTCTCCATAGAGGGTACGCGACAGCATAGTAGTGTGTGGTGACGGGTGTTTGTCACGGCTCTCCATAGAGGGTGCGCGACAGCATAGCAGTGTGTGGTGACGGGTGTTTGTCACATGAATGGCCGTACTGTCCCTGTCCCTTGTTGTCCTCACACAAGTTCCATCTCGTTCCTCCTCCAGTCAGGGCTGAAGAACCTGCGTGAACACACCATGATGGAGCTGCTGGTGGTAAGTGGTGCAGAGCGCTTCATGTAATTCAGTGCAGAGACAAATAGACATCCTGCAAAGGGAAGTCCATGAGATTCCCCCCGATTGCGAAACTGAAAGCAAGTGTTTGCACATCTAGTTTGTTGTTACATTAAATAAATGAACACATCCGGTACAAAGTAAAACTTCTGCACACTGCCAAACGAATTGTGTGCATTTTTGTTACAAAACCATTATTGCAAAAAAGGTTTCTAGTCTCTATCATCTATCCCTGTCTGGACACTTTAAAAGAGTAGAGTTCATTAGATAGCCTGATATAGGAAAATGGTCTGAAGGATTAGAATCTCTTCAAAAAACAATTGCTATCTACTATGGAGTGATTTAAGGAGGGAGCAGTGTGCCAACGTTTTATTGAATCCCGTTGAAAGTCCTTCTTTACAAAATCTCATTCAGGAGAGTATTTAGATACTCTAGGTTAATCATACAAGGTTAATCATGTTCATGATGACACTAGAAATGATCTAATTTTATCTTATTTATAATAATCACTAGAAACACTAGAACATAACACTATGAATTATTAATGAATAATAGCACAACAAACTTTTATTAAATGGAAGTTATTATTATTATTATTAATAATAAAAATAACAATAATAATATCAATACTTCCCAGATGCATATGGAAGAGCCCTGCTTTGACTTCCTCAGGACTAAAGAGACACTTGGGTGAGTAGCACTATGTTGGACTTTTGAACACTATGAAGTGCCTTTATTGGTCTTGGCCATTAAATTCAGAGTGGAAATGCATGTTTTGATACTATATACAATTTTATGAAGCTGAAGAGCACATTCCTCTAACCCCCATGCTTCAGGTATCAAGTGTACCCCGCGAACAGAAACACCTCGGGTATTTTAGGCTTTTCCGTTACTGTGGAGACGCAGGCCACAAAATTCAGGTGAGCCTTGTATGTATTTGTATCTACTGTGTAATACTGGATAAGGTTCTATGTACTTAATTTGTGTACTGTCAGGTGTCTCTGTTTTATTGACATGTAAATGTGACTAAGCAAGATGCGTATAAATTAATACCTAAGAAATTAAAAAGTGTGATCAATATATGTGAAGATGATCAATTTAAGAAAAAATAACCTTGTGGGTTAGTAAGGTCTGTATCAGATTAGGTTGTGCCAGTAGAAAACAGCAGCCATTTTATTTATGGGCTAGGCTCCCGCACTCCAGAATTATTCAGCACTGGTAGAGCAGAGAGTGATTACAGGATGTCAGGAGAAACAAATTCAGCATATTGATTCTATCTCTGTGAAAGAGGTATATATCTATCTCTGCAGTATTTCACATTTGAGTCCCAGTGTGCTATGAGCTGAAATTCTGCAAATTACAAAGTACGACATGAAGCCGGTCCTGCATTAAGGCTGCACTGTGAGTGTACTGACAGTCTCCCTGTCCAATCAGCACTGACCTGGTGGAGATGAAGATCGAAGAGTTCTTGGTCAGCTTCGGGGAGAAGATGGCCGCTCTGACAGAGGAAGCTTTTAAAACTCAGGTGACAGCCCTGATAAAGCTGAAGGAGTGTGAGGACACACACCTGGGGGAAGAGGTTGACAGGAACTGGTTTGAAGTGGGCACCCAGCAATATGTCTTCGACAGGCTCGGCAGAGAGGTGAGACTGCTACTGTAAAGATTACAGCTGTGGGTCATATCTTCTGCATTAACTTCTTACATTGGCCTGCATTCAATCAAATAATATATTTTTTTCTTCACAACAAAGTTTTGTGAGTTCAGCAGTAGGTAAAACTAACTCATCAAAATGGAGTTTGTGTCGACAAATGTTGATTTGTCATTTATTATTTATTAGCATTTGCCCTAAAAAAGTGAACTTTGCTGCTGTCTCTTTTGCCCTCCCCTACAGATTGAGGCCTTGAGGCTGATCACCAAGTCAGAGCTGGTGTCCTGGTTCATGGAGCACAGAGATGCAGGCAGCAGGAAACTTAGTGTGCACGTAAGACCAGCATCCTCTTTGCATGCAGTGCCTTCTGAAAGAAAGGCTACAGCATGAAAGACGCATTTTGGCGTTCTTCTCGGCCCGTGTAGGAGCTCACTTCTGCCTCTCGCTGTCAGGTGGTGGGTTTTGGAGAGGAGGAGAACGACCCGCCAGGAGCAGAGCACGGCGGCGGTGCTCCACAGCAGGGCGAGAATTGCTCCGCGTACGGAGAGGTGTCCAAGCTCACCTTCCTGCCCGCCTCTCCCATGCTGGCTGACCCCACAGTGATCACGGACATCCGGGGCTTCACCTCCACCCTGACTCTCTACCCTTACCACAAGATACTGAAATAGAGAGGGGGGAACTATAGCATTGTGGGTCCCGGAGTTTCAGCCCTGCTACGGCTACTCCTTTAGAGGGAGAAGGGAAAACACTGACTCGGGGCCCCTCTCGTTTGTCAGTATCGCGAAATAAAGGGTCAATGGCAGTGGACAGTCATTCTACTTGCCGTCATTGCTTCACAAGGCCCTGCACTCTAGAGAAGCGGACCTGTTTAAAACTGCTGCACTATATAGATTCGTCCCTTTCCCCCTCAAACCGCTGATTAAAAAGAGACTTTAGGCACACATTAATGTTATAACTGTGGGGCATGCGGCAGTATCTTAAAGAGCAGATGGGGAGGAACAGATACTGTGAAAATTAATATTGCTTCTGGTGTCTGGATATTGGTGACTTCTGCTGTTGGTGTGATGTCAGATCCAGGACTCTGCCCGTACCCAAAATAACTTGAGTTGTGTGCCATTTAAATATGGATGTGTAGCGTTAAACTAATGGGGAGGGGGAACTGATGGCCACAAGAACTGAGTACGAACTGAAGTGTGAGTGTTATATAGGAGTATACGGTTTTATCTTCATTTTTTAAATGAAGCAAATGAGGGGAATCGAACCAAACTGAATAACTGGACTGAAGAACAGTGTTGTGGTCATTGATTAATGACATGATGCCTGCGTAACATCTACTGTATCTACAAATGACTGGGCAGCTAGCATGTTTTAAACAATAGCCTGCTTGAATGAAGATACACCATGCAAATCTATATTTATTAAACAGGACATTAATGATTAAGTTTGTTTTCTGTCATCACTACCTCAAGATGATAATACATTTTGATCAGTTAAGAACATATTAAACTTCTGACCAGTAATGTCGTAAAATAATGTCATAAGTCATTTAAAAATGGGGTGTCACTTCTAGTAATATAAAAGCCTGCCGTACATTCTGCAGAGACTTGATGGAAGGTCAAGTCAGCAGAACAACACCATGGGCTGTTTTCATAAAGCGTCTCAGAGTAGAAGTGTCATATATAACAAACTCATAAAACGTTTTAATTTTTTGCTCCTGTGGGGAGGGGGGGTTGGGGCAGCAGAGAATCCCCCATGTTTTTAAAGAGTAGGATAAGCTATACAGCTTGTGAGTTATTCTACATGACACCATTCATTAGAACTAAACTGATATACCATAATGGGGTTTTAAATGTTATGGAGCTGGTACATTTGTTCAAACATTTGATCTGCACACATCTGCCACTGCAACGGGCTCTCTAAAACAGATTACATTTGTATGCTGGGTGTCTGTTTACACCCTGAATAATTTAACCCTGTTGAATTTTTAAGAACTGCTAGAGCATGGTTGGCAGTAACGTATGCAGTGCCCTGCATGCAAACGCTTGTGTTTGAATCTAATTTCACGAGATCACTTTGATGCAACTGGATGCTGGATCCTAGCGGTGAACATCAAACAGATGGTTTAATGTGTGATAATTCCACGTGTTGCATATAGTAGCATATGGCATGATAACAGATCTTATTCAATTATTGTACCAAACTTTGATCGCTTTATTGGACACTGCATCTGACTTGCAGGCTTATTCCAATCATGGATTTAACATTATAATAAATCAGTAAATATATAGACAATAACATTGTGTTACAGACACAATAATTTAAAGATGCAGAGGCCGTTATTTAGCTTGTTAAGGTATGAGAAAAAAACTTCATACATGAGTAGGCCTATGCATGGTTAACATGGTTACAAATATGACCTTCAAACCGATTAACCTCGTCTAATTTATATTTGCTCGTAGTCATTATGCAAGACAGAATCGTAACAGGACGCAACCTGCAGGCAAGTCTGAAGACACGCACAGGACATTTCTGTTTTCCATGGATACGGCAGGACCTTGGTCACAGACAGTGTTCACGACAACATGGCATTTTGTGTGGAAGTAGCCTAATTTGAATTTGGTATTTTTCGTCCATAAAACGTTTCTATTCTTCCGAAAGTTTTTATAAACTAGAAATTAATTGTTGTTAACTAGTTATATAGGATACACTAATAAGAGCTAGCCGCCTAATGTAATTATTATTATTATTTTAAATATCTTCGGGGCTAGCGAGACATAACTGAGAATGTCAATTAAACAACATCCATCACTTCCAGCCTTGAACAAGCCGGAGGGTCGAAGGATGAATTCTACAAGGGAAGAAGTGAGAGGTAGGCTACGTTACAATCGTGTGGTTGCAAGTTAGATAATTATTTGAATTTGATAAATCATTTAAATGTAGAGTGCGATTTTAGGCAGTGTATGCATCTTGAGGTATTATAGCATTGCATGACTATGATTCTATTTGGGCTTCCAACTAGGTAGTTTTGTAGTGCGTTTCGAACTGGTTCAGCAACACCTGGCAATGTGCGGCTCAAATAATCTAAAGTGATTGCTAGTTTAAAAATACAATGACTAAACAAATACTATGTCCATCAACAGTTTTTTTTGTTGAAAATACGCAGATGTTGAGCATCGTAGTATTGCCTGGCATAAAAAAGCTCACTCTTTCTGAACCCAACCCAAATCTTGTATATCATTACAACTACCAGAGCTGAAAGAGAAGATCGTCCCAGAGAAGCAACCCAAAATGAGGTGTATGTCCTTACACAATGACTTAATCCCAGATGAACTCCTTACCACCCTCATTTCTACTGTCTGCCCCCTGGAGAGATCTCTGGAGGCCCCCAAAACGGCCAAATATTTCAAGGTTAGTACAATAGTTCCGTTTTTTATCTTGTGTAAAGGCAACTGCCAGTTTTGTGGGCTTAGTGCTTCACAGATAAACATTAAACAATAAGGAAACATGTCCAAAATTAATACTTTTTAAAGATGGTGTCATTGCATTTTGATTATTTGTGACAGGTCCATGGGATGCGCAGCACAGATGCAATCTGGCAGCATCCTCTTGGACGCAGAAAATACAAACACCTTCTAGACCAGCCAACTTCAGCCACTGGGGCTGGGAGGTAACATTATAACCAATCTAAAAGTCTGGAAGAAATTGTCATCCCAGTTCCAATTTCCACCTTTTATTAAAAAAAAAAAAAAAAAGAATCCATGATTTTTAGGTACAATTTACACATTTCTTTGTTTGTTTATAAGTCAGTCAAGCCACCAAATAGACCCCCCCCCCCCTTTTTTTTGTTTGTTGTTGTTGTTGGCATGGAACGACCTGTCTAATGGGCAGTTTTATGGTTGCATGACAGTGTGATACAATTATTATAATTTTTTTTTGTGCAGGGACATCTCCTTTCTGTGTGATGCCATGATCTCTCAGAGAGGCAGGACATCCCTCATTGAAATGACAGAGAGAAGCAGCACCCAGGATATCCACAAGGCAAGCCGAGAGAGAAAAATCCGTCCTAACAGAGGACTGGGCTCTAGCAGAGAACTATACGTGTTAGTTCTGAACAAAATGGCCATCGATACCCTTGTAGACCAGCATATTTCACCTGGTCTGTTTAATGTCGCTTTGCTGACTTGTAAATCCCTTATGGAGTGACTTGGATTTTAGACTCTGTGGCAAGGCTTAATCCTTGATCACGGTTGTGAGGAGAAGTTATTGACTGAATTTTGAGTTCACGTGGAAATGGATAGGACGAGTCAACACGCACTTTGTGCAAATGTCGCTATACGTGCACAGTAGCTGTTGTTTACATGCATAAGTGTTGTTCATTCCTCAGGACCTGAGTCTGGAGGAGAGCCTGATCCCTGCTGAATATCACATAGTGAAAAACAAAGGGGTGATTGGACTGAAGTGCTATGAAGAGTGAGTGGAAGCAGCCCAATTCTAAATACCTGAGATAATAACAACAATGCAGTCTCTTCTGTATTTCCCTCATAAGTTGTTATGTGGTTATTTGTCCTAGTCTGCTCTTCTTCTTCTGTTTTCAGTAAATACACAGTCTTACTGGAAGACGAGGAAAGGAGATTGAGAGTCTTCCCATCAATGTGAGTGGCCACGTCAATTAATCTAATGTCAGTTAATGACATCTGTATCTGTGCACTGGAAAAGGGTTGCTGCTATAAAGTTTGTTACACAGGCGCCTTGAATGTTGCGATTATTGATGTTGCTGCTGTTGACATTTTGTTGCTGAAGCTCAGTTATCACTCATGTTTAAGTTGTCAATTATATTCCCAATGTAACTGAGAGTAGCTCACAGTACAGATGAAAATGAGAAAGTTGAGAGAGAAAAAAAAGAACAGTTGAATGTCTTGGGAATGGCCAGGAAGCCCAGCAGCCGACGAGGTGCTGCAGCTGAAGGAGGTGATGGATGAGATGCTGGACAAGGCAGGAGTCAATCAGGAGCACACAGAGCTGAGGGGCCTTTCACAGGTCTGCTAATACGTGCTGAGAAACATCTCTATTTTCATTCTCCATTTGCTAATCAAATAATGATTGAGTTTTCATATTTGTGTAGAACTCTCTGCTTGTTAGTTTGTAATTAGAAAGAAGTCCAGTACTATGACCTGATATGTAATATTTTAGCTGGAATTGGTTCAAAATGTTGATTAGATGTTAACAAGTCATGGAAGCATAATTGTATTCAACTACAGTACAGTGTTTAATACAGTCATTAAGATACATTGTGATGTAGTCATTGGTTGAAAACTGCACGCGTGTTTTTGGAGGTGATGCTGATAAATTTGAGAACTTGTTCATTTTTCCTCTGTTAGATGGAGGGCCTTTTAGAGCTGGTGCGGGTGGAGCAGGACATTTATAACACAGTCTTCCACGAGCTTATCCGTCAGGTCAGCGTGCACTGTGCAGAGAGAGGGCAGCTGCTGGCCAAGCTTAGGTTAGTGGGGTCACAGTGGTGCAAGAGGCAGTATCTCAGATGGGCTAGTGTCCCCAGAGAATTCAGTGTTTCAAAGGTCCAGTGTAATGACGCCTAGCTCCCTGCTGCAGACATAGGTACGTGGCTCTGCTGGGGCGCATCCCCCAGCAGATGAAGGGGCTCCACACTGAGGCACTGGCACAGAGGGCCCTGGATCGCCGTCGCACAGAAGAGATCATCTGCCTGAAGAACTCTATCACCCAGCTTAACGAGTGAGGCTGGATGTGTATGAATAAGCGTATTTGTTTGCGTGTGTGCATCCATTTATGTATTTATTATAAATAGAAGTATACATACATAGACACATATATTCAGATGTGAGGCTGTACTGTATGTCCGTGTTGCTGTTGCTCAAGTGATTTTTCCCATAATTGCTTGGCAAGAGTGTCTACCAAATAAATTAATATGAGTAATATTTCTCCTCCTGACACAATTCCTTAACTGTGCCTGTTGACGTGTGTCTTCCAGTGAGCTGAGTGAGATTAAGGGGCACAATAAGAACGTGTCTCAACAGGCAGAAAGGGCCCAGCAGGATCTGGCCAAGGCACAGGAGGAATTACAGAGGACCTCAGAGTAAGGCACCCCCCCTTTTTTTTCTAATGAATTTACTCCTAAAACATCTACCCAGAGCCTTTATTCACTATCTGCAGCCCCAGTGAAAACAGCACAAGTATGTTCACAGAGGATGATAAGAGCGAGCGAGGCTGAGAGTGTAAAGGACAGTGATGCAGTTGCCTCTTCTTGCCTGAAGCTTGGTGGTGGAGTGCCGTGAGCTGTATGAGATGCAGCGGCGTAGGCTGGAGGGGCAGGTGACCAAACTAACCAATGAGAGGGACCTCTGGCGCAAGGTCACGTACAGCCTGGCCCTCAAGGTAAACTAGCTCTCACTCCCAACAACCTTTAGTTTGTGTGAAGAGCGGCTTCTGATTCTTCACGGACTAGTCTAATTCCAGAAGGTAGACTAATTCCAGCCCTAGCTCATGAGGGTTTCACCGGTTATGGAGATAAGATTTCATGGATGGCTTTATGGATGAACATTTCATGGATGATATACACAGCTGTATTTGATACTATTCTGAGAAAAATGTCAAGAGCAATATTAAATTTGTAATTCAGGTACATGTGTTATTTTCTAGTACTGATTATTTTGATTGAACCCAGGGCAAGTCCCAAGCCTCTTGTGACACAGCCAGTTAGCACACACAGATCAGAGAGCTAACTTATGATATGGAGGTCAGCGGATACAAGGTGTCTGTTTTGTGTAATTCTCAGGTGATCAAGGCCAACGAACTCCAGCTGGCCAGCAGACTTGATGTGAGCAATCAAACCTGGGTCAAAACTGCAAAACACTTCACCGCCCTTCTGACAACCAAAGTGAGGCTTCATTACCATGAACCCTGAGTATGAATGACTCCTCTAGGCCTTGGTTACAGTGAGAGTGTAATGTTGAGCACCGTAATGCCAGCCAGTAAGAAGGCCTGGAGCTTGGTTCAGGGTTTTCTGACCAGTCATCCTCCTCGCTCTAGGATGTAGAGGATATGAGGCATATCGCGAAGCTGACAGACCGGTGGAAGGATGAGGTGACTGCCTTCACACACAGGCTGAATGACACCGAGCAGAGACAATGCGAGGAGATTAAGAGGGTCCAAGCTGGCATAACCCAATGGCAAGGTTTCTGTGAAGCCAGTGTCAAGTGAGTGGGATGGACTTTACTGAAAAAGGTTATTTAGAATCACTGAAATCCCTTGCCAAGCATAATGATTTGTTTCTTTCACTTTTAATTAATTTTGTTCTGATTATTTATCGCTTTATTGATATATTTATTCGTAGCTGCCCAGATGTGAAATTGGAAGAATCGCAGAACGAGTTATTTTTCGACTTGAAACAGTGGTCATTGGTAAGAGATGTTGCAAATTTTTGCTGTGATACATGGGATTGTTAAGTGTGTTAACATAACATGAATCACAGTTAAATTTCTTTTGACACTATTCTTCAAAAAACCTGCAACTTATATTGTGCGTAACAAGAGTATGTGTCTCTCTGCAGTTGTTGACTGTACAGTGTGAGCGCTATGGGGGAGAGGACTTGCTTTCCTGCCAGGAGACCCTCAAACTGTTGTCACAGCTGCAGGATGACTGGGTGGATGTGTGCCTGCGGCTCTTCAGGAGACACCCAGCACCTGACGGGGAGCTCCCCAAAGGCCAGGAGACTATGCGGGAGCTGGGCAGGGCTGTCTCGCAGCTCCACAAGCAACTGGAGGCCCGTATCACTGGGGAGAGCGGTAAGAGCAGGTGCTTAATCAAAATTGGGTGCCAAGAGGCAAATGGGATGAATCTTTTTGTTTGATTCTTTGCCATTGTAGTTGTATTATCAATTCTCTCCTTATATTCCAGGTGGCCACAAATTACTGATATCTCTTACTGGGGCAATGGAGCACTGGGCCTTAAAACTTAAAGCTGTGAAAGACCAGTCCGCGGGCCTCCCCCACTGTGATTGGTTGAACCTGGAAAGGGACCTGGGCAGCTGGACAAAGCTAACTGAGGAAGTCCTGCTCCAAGTGTCTAGCACCTGGACAGAGAGCGAGAGGGTCAAGAAGACGTACATCAGGTATGGGAAAGGTGAAGGCCAAAGATAGAGCCTCTCACACACTATCACTGGAGTTATCCTGCTTAGAAATATAATCTGTTTTTTGTTTGGTTTGTAGGATTGAGATGAACAGTGTTTTTGCCATGTTACGGGAGTTCCTCTCAACCCAAGACATTTTCCTTGACTGCGAAAACCGAAGGATGTCCGAGGAGGTACAGCACAGGTCACTGTGATACCGCTGCTTATGTTGATTGACTTGCATTGCCATAGACTGTATGCGTATATGTGTGTGATTCCAGGCAAGCTCTATAAACTCAGCCTTGACTCGCTGGATGGTGGACCTGCTTCTGCTAATGGTCCCTGACTTTAGTGTTGAACAGGAGCCTCCCCTGCATCCAGGCCCTGACCCCCAAGCTCTTGTGAAGGTCTCTCTTAAAGAGCTGGAGGAAGACTGCGAACACCTTACACAGAAACTGTACAATTTCTCCAAGTACTTAACAAGGTGGCTCCCCTCAGTGATTAATCAAACTATTAATGTTATTCAAAGCTTTAGTGTGCAAATAGGCACATCCATCACAAATCCATATCTGTCAGCCCGTATAGTTTTTCCATATTTTTGAGATGTATCGCAATGGAATATTGGAGTCTAGGTCGATATGGTTTCATAAAATTAGATATACAATAGATTAACCACAAAAGTAAATAATGACTGGAAGCACACAGTCTGTTTAGCCTGGGAAAATGATTTGTATTTGTAAACTGCCACACTACTATCTAAAGAACAAGCAATCTGCTATCTAAGCTAATACTAGCTAGTTAGCAAGCTTCTACTGGACTATTTTAGCTGTAGCTAATTAGCAATGCAAGCTAATGTTAGACAAAATTATTTTTTTAAATGTATTTAAATGGATTCGAAAGCTTTATGGGCTGCGGTCTTAAGGGTTTGACAGATCTGCAAATAGGGCGGCAGTGTGGTATAATGGTTAAGGAACTGGGTTTGTAACTGAAAGGTTGCAGGTTCGATTCCCAGGTCGGATACTGCCGTTGTACCTTTGAGCAAGGTACTTCACCTGCATTGCTTCAGTATATATCCAGCTGTATCAATGGATACTATGTATAAATGCAAAAAGAAATGCTGTGTAAGTCGCTCTGGATAAGAGCGTCTGCTAAATGCCTATAATGTAATGTAATGCAAATGACAAGATTACTTAAAATCTCAGGTTTCAGTCTCGATTCAGTGTTTAGATTCAGAGTGACACTGGATTAATCTCTTTGCAGTTCCTGTCTACCCATTGTTGAGGATGACCTTCAAAAGCAACTGGCTGAGGATGAGTCTGAGAATGTGCTGGATGAGCTCAACAACCTTCAGGTGCTGACCTACAAAAGTCACAGTAAACTGACATACAGTATATATGTCAAACTGACATACTGACATATACAGGTGCAGCTCAAAAAATTTGAATATCGTGAAAAAGTTCAATATTTTTTGTCACTCATTTCAGAAAGTGAAACTCATATATTATATAGATTCATTACACATAGAGTGAAATATTTCAAGCCTTTATTTCTTGTAATTTTGATGATTATGGCTTACAGCTAATGAAACCCAAAATTCAGTGTCTCAGAAAATTAGAATATTTTGCTTTAACATATTTTTAAAGTATCATATTTAATATTTGGTCGCATATCCTTTGCATGCTGAAACTTCCTGAAGTCTGTGACCAATCAACATCAAAAGACTCTCGATATCTTATTTTCAGGTACTGTTACAAGCGATACTCTGCATTTGAACTGATCTCTATGAGAATTGTGGGGTAAGACTAGATTCAGCTGTAAATTACGCTGGTACAGTATGGAACACGTGACCGGCGAGATGGCTGTACGTCATCAAGGGTCTAAGGTATCAAACGAGCCCCAAACCATCACTCTGCGGCCAGATATGGAGTTGATGTGGATGGATCACTTTAAGGGTTGTTTCTCCTGACTTTTTTCCCCATGGAGTTCTATAGGAAAATGAGTCAGGAGAAATAACCCTTGCAGTGATCCATCCACATCTACTCCATATCTGGCAACAGAGTGATGGTTTGGGGCTCGTTCGATAGCTCAGACCCTTGATGACGTACAGCCATTTAGCCAGCCATGTGTTCCATACTGTACCAGTGTAATTTACAGCTGAATCTAGTCTCACCCCCCAATTCCCATAGAGATCAGTTCAAATGCAGAGAGGTTATAGTATCGCTTGTAACAGTACCTGAAAATAAGATATCGAGAGTCTTTTGATGTTGATTGGTCACAGACTTCAGGAAGTTTCAGCATGCAAAGGATATGCGACCAAATATTAAATATGATACTTTAAAAATATGTTAAAGCAAAATATTCTAATTTTCTGAGACACTGAATTTTGGGTTTCATTAGCTGTAAGCCATAATCATCAAAATTACAAGAAATAAAGGCTTGAAATATTTCACTCTATGTGTAATGAATCTATATAATATATGAGTTTCACTTTCTGAAATGAGTGACAAAAAATATTGAACTTTTTCACGATATTCTAATTTTTTGAGTTGCACCTGTATAAAGGAAGTTTAACTGTGACTTGTCTGTCTTTCCATTGAATGTGTGCACGGCTGTCAGCGGGAGTGTGAAATATGGAGAAAGGCTGGTTGGAGCCTGCTGGTGGATATTAAAGGAGCTCCAGTAGATGTACAGGAGAGTGTGGCCGCCCAGTCTGTCAAGGACATCTTTCCCTCAGTGAAGGCCAGTGAGGACACCATGGTGAGTGAGTCCTCCGATGCCTCCTGACCTTCAACCTGCGTCCTGCAGGCCTCTGGCTTGTAAAGATGCACTGTGTGGTGAGAACACCATTTGGTGTAATAATGTAAACCCCTGGTATTCAAATCACGGTCTTCAAGGTCCAAGAACTGCTGGTTTTCCAACCTCTCTTTACCTGGCAGTCAGGTGTGAAGACAACCTGGCTAATCGGTAGCACTAATTGTTCAGTTAATTACCTGGGAGAAAGAAAACCAGGGCCAGATTTGGATTTGAGCTCCAGATATATCCGTGAATATCCATGAAGTAAACTACAGTATACATAATGGATGTGCTTAAGGAAAAAAGTAGACGCAAAAGAGCTGTAAGCTGATACTAGCAAAATTGTCTAGGGTATGTAATGATATTTTTTAAAAGTGTGGTCTGTTGTTTTCATTGGTACTTAACCCCCCATCTGTTTATTTAGAAGGATGAATTGGCCGAACCACCATCGGATACAGAGGAGGAGGTGGAGGAAGAGGCTGTTGGAGAGGTTGGTGATTTTACGCTGGTACAGTTGGGACTAAATGCTGATTAGAGAGTCAATTAGGACTTTGAGCGGAGCAGTTCTCCTCCGCACTAGACTTCCCTGCTCCAGTGAACTGAAGAAATAAAGCATAATACAATCCCCGCTGCCATATTCCCAGGAAATCAATTCACAGGCTCAACCATAATGCTAACCCCAAGCTTAATGCCACAGTTTATTTTCTGCTGTCTTCTCAATCCCTCTTGTCGGCATGACAAATCACAGTACTTTAGGCAGCAAGGTAGCATGAAGTGTTCTTTTCAAAATTAGATTAACTATTTTTACCTGGCAGTTTAGGAGTTGTAGTGTTTGCCTAAGGGGCTCTCCGCAGCAGACCTTACAGCATTTAGCCTGTGTGGTCAAAGCCATGTTCTAGATTGTTCCAGGTGTACCGTTTCCTGTACTGTTCCTCTATAGGGAGAGGACGAGAGTTCAAAGCCCATGGGGAAATTCACAGAGGGATCGCGTTCCAGGAAGTCAATAGGTCATTACAGCAGTACTACCGGGAATACCTTGGGACAGGAAAGAACTCGAGTACGCCCTCTCTTTATTCACGCCTGGCTCCCAGTTTTGTACAGAGCTAGGACTGTGCACTGGGAATCAATGTGTTGAAACTGAATTTCAGATTTAGTTGAGCTGGTTCTCTGTGTGTCAGACAGGTGAGGCGGTGGCATTATCCCAGACTCCTAATACCCAGAGGCCCTTTGATGCCCTGGCCACAGCTGAGGCTCTTCAGCTGCAGTTGCTGTAAGACGGTTACTTTTAAAATATATATATATTTTGTGTTCTGTCCGTATGTATATATCGGCCTTTGTGTGTGTCAGTCGGTCTAACCGGTGTCTCTCTTTCTCTGGTAGGGGTGCCGAGAGCCGGGCAGAGAGCGTAGAGGAGCATGCCCGGCAGACTGAAAAAGCTCTGCAGGCAGCCATGGGGAAAATTCAGGAGCTGGAGCTGCAGCTGAAGGCCAGAGCGAGCGTGGAGCACAGGGGTGAGCCTGGCCACTGCACACGGCACGAGGCAGTCTCCCCCGCTGCTGCCGTTTCCGTGCACAAGGCAGTATATCACACACTTCATAGGGTTCACTGCCCCTCCGTCTGCTTCCCGCCATGTCCTTATTCACTGAACACTCTTCACAGACACAGCAGCTCCGGAGCAAAATGATCACGGTTATAACGTAATTATATTGTCATTTTGTGATTATAAAAATGATCCGATCCACTTTGAGGTGGATCCTGACAGATGCAGGACTGCGCGAGCCTCTCTTTTCATGCTTCGGTCATGTCCTGTATTAGCAATCTGCTTCGATCCCACTCACCACTTACACTCGGCTAAACAGCAGCTGGGATCTGGATTCTTTGACCTGTGGCGTAATTCCTTCTATGAATTCCTTCCATCTCACAATTAAGACGGTTGGATATGTATTGTGGAATGTGCATACTGCATAGTGTGGTGCTTTGCATTTTACTTGAGGTTTCCCTTTACAAACATTTAATCTCTCTTGTATAATGGGGATCCTGGGGTGTCTCGGTCCTCCCTCACCACAGTGTTACTGCTTTTCAGGGAACAAAAAAACGGCGGCCGGGACTTCCCAGAGGGCTGTGACTGCTGAACCGAGAACTAAGCAGCGCAGTGCACCCAAGAAGCACTGACCCCAGAACAGCCTACCCCGTAAAGCCACGCGAAAATATGTCGTAATACTTGTGATGAAATTATACTTTTAGATTCTATTACAGAACAAAACCCTCAGTGTTGAATGTCTGCATAATTAAATTTTGAGAAAACATTGTACATACGTAACTAAATGTGTATGGGATTTTCGTGTCTACATGTTTAACTGTTATGTATCAGATCACTGAAAAAGAGAACACCAGGACTGTTGGTAATGAATTAATTCATATAGTGTCTATGAATACAAGTATATGTACTGCATCTAGTTTTCTGTACATTTCATAAAGACAAACTCAAAATGGAATAATACTGAATTTAATTTCATAATTGAGGCAGTATACAAACATTGAGTCAATATACATGTTCTGAATATATACGTAATAATTACCCAAGCTGTTATTGCCATCTGTTTTGTTCAATTTTATTTTCACTAGATATGTTGCTTAGGTTCGGTCTGAGATTGTTTGTAGGTTGTTGCAGTGTGATGTTCTGTCTGAATTTATTGTTGAGCTGATAATTTAATTATATCAATTAAACAATTAAATCTCTACTCCAGTGGTGCCCATCAGGCCTTCATTCAAAAACCCAAGAGCCATTAAATCTGAATCGCCTGTTATTTAGAGTGTCTATCACCAGGAGGTTGAAAGGCATTTCTTAAACTCAATTTCGAAGATGAGGAGTGGACATCTTTGCCTTTCGTAGTTATTTTCTCATTTCCCTTTTGTTAGTCCAGAGACCTTAGTGTGGAAGTAAACGGGGTTACTGCCTACATCATGGGCGAGTCTCTGTGGGAATCATTTGCGGTTCCGTCCGCCGCAAGGCTGTGATTGGCTGGGCCGGGGGAGGCGGAGAGGTCGGCAGGCAGGGTCAAGAGGTCAGAGGGCAGAGTGAGGACAAGCGCGGGATGTTCGGTGCGCAGTGTGTGCATGAGCTGCAGGATGCGCAGCTGAACAGCAGCAGGGGAGCCAGACAGAGAGTCCATAGAGGCTTTTAGAGCCTCACAAGCAGCCTTTTCCCCTTCAGCTGTGATCACCTGCGAGACACATAAGTACGTGCGGATACACACACACAAACACACACACTTAGGTTTGGTCTCTGATATTATGCATCATTCTCAGGTCACATGTTCACAGTGAGTGTGACAATCGCTGCATCTCCTTTATAAATTTGTAATGTAAGGCAGGCCTACGGATAGAAATATAATAGGATTGTTACGTAAAATGGCCGGTCCTATACAATATTTTTTAAGGCTGTGTGCTGCTTTTACTATTTATGTAATGTAATGCATGTCTCAACAAGACTTGTTTTAAAAAGAACATTTGTTGAAGTGTGATGGCACAAATTCATAATTTATGAGCAGTTCCTTTTGCAGCTCATAATTAAATAAGTATACTGTATAAATGCTTCTATGATACATACTGCATGTCTATGTCAGCGTGCGATGCACACAAAGAGAGTAATGAGAAGTCCGCTCTTTTGAGGGTTTCACAATGTTCTCCGTCACAAATTATTTCCTTTTTTTTCATCGATTCACTTTCCATTTTCCCTTTAATTTTAACCAATTAAAAGACGCGTGAGGGAGAGAAACGCTACTTGTCCGTCACTCTGGTCGCTTACTTTGATCTGGGCGAGCCTCTTGGCCTGCGCCTCGGCGGCGACACTGTGCTGGAGCTCAGCTGGGATGTAGAGGTCCTCTCTGAAATTCACAACACTTTCTGTGAAGCTCGTCTGTGCACTCAACTGAGCCTGTTCAACCTTAAGGGCGGAGTGATGACGAAACTAAGGCGCACAGTGGGTGAGATATTTATGTTTCAGCATTTCATCAGAAAGATCCCTTTGTTTGCTGTATGAAAGATAGAATCTACAGTGATATACATTAGCTATCATGCCTTCATTACTCACATTTCTGCTCTCTCTACCTTGATTCCCCATTTGCAGGTCACAGCATCTAGCGCCACCTATATATTGGAATGCAAAGGACTTCCGTAAACACGGGAGAGTGGTCATATTTACCTTCACAACATTATACGGCTCTCATATTTCATTCGCTGTACTTAATTCAAACCTGTCATTACACTTCATCTAAAGTCGAAACATTGTAAACGCAGAGCACATATACACTATTTTATTATGCTAATGGTTATATATGAACTGCCAAACCACAGAGCACAATCTAACCTTGGTGTTCTCCTCAGTGCGACAAAATAAAACTGTAATTTACAGTTATATTGACTTCAGTGGGCCACGTTAGGTCCAGTCCAGTAATGGACACTGTTCAAATTGCTGTCATTACAAGGGGTAAGGAGTCAAACTGATTTCTTTAATGTGGAACCGGAGGCTTGTGAAACCTGCGAAAGCCGGCAAGCCCTCCAGAGCCAGACACACCCTTCACCTCTATGCTGTACATCACAATAAGCAGTGATGTGCCAAACTGCAGGCCCCCCATCAAAAGGTACTCTAAGTGTCACCGAAAGACAGGGTCACCTGGATCTCTTGGGCAATCATCTTCCTTTGCAGCAGGATCTGAGTGAAGGTGTGGTGGGCGAGGACCTCCCTGTCAGAGGCCTGGACCAGCCCCTGCAGCACGGCGGAGACTCCCGACAGGGAGACGAAGCACAGAGACACATTCTCGATGCGGTAATAACACACTGCACTCAGCTCTGTGCTCACCAGGTCCTTCGTCACCACCTGGACACCACACGGCAGTAAAAGATTCATGGCATTATGCCTGAAATAATTCCATTTGCATTAAACTTTCATACGGACTGTATTGTCTGTTTCCTTGAAGGGCAGCAAAGATGAGTTACCGTGTGAGAGGGGACCTTGAGCATTTTTAGTCGAATGTCCACTGTCTGGCAAATATCCAGTAAGGGGATGTAGAAGAGAAGTCCTAGGTCCCAAAAGCATTGAGTGAAGAGGAAGAGAAACATTTGTCGTACACCAAACAGTCTGAGAAAGCAATTTTAAATAGTCAATTTTAAACAGTAAAACCCATTATAAAAGTAAGCAATACACAGTAAAATACATGATTTTATCCTTTATATTAAAATACACCATTAGTGTGCTGTATTTGTTGCATTGTGCTTTGAACTTTGACCCTTGAATTGAAAGCACACATATCCTTGGTATTACATTAATGTCATGATAGAAATGCATAATAATTTGAATAAGGGCCAGTTCTTTCAAACTACAGTTTTTTAGTTACAAAGCCAAAATGGATGACAATTCTTCAATCATAGGCATAAAAGTAAGGCGACACCTGGTCCTCTGGGCTTCCCTGGCAGAAGGTGCCCCAGTCTAAGGATCACTGCTCTCTCATGCTCCCTGACTATCTGTGGATCAACACACACAGACTCTCAGACCCAACAACAGGAAGACACACAGCACAGACACTCACTCAATTGAACTTAAGGAGCAGCTTCGCCAGGTCAAGGCTACCACATGCATTAATCTACCACGTTTTTAACTGCTGATCGTTAAAAGTTTTTTTTTTTTTTACTTGCGGTGAAACCAAGTACAGTGAAGCTCATATAATTACCTTCAAGCACAGCCAGATGGAGAGGGGAAAGGAGAGGACAATAAAAAGAAGGGCCACGCCTGTGAGCAGCCATTCACACACACCAGGTCTCCTGCACTTCTCACCTATTAAAAGACATCCACCGAAGGAGTAATACTCAGTTTTTTTCTTTGAAAATATTCTACATGTGTGTATGTGAATGTGAATGTGTCTATGCCGGTGTCTTCCTGGTCTCTGAGCATAGCTCTATGTTTCTTTCTCACCTTCCTCCTGCCACTCCCTCTCCAGGAGTCCCAGGGACTCCTCGGTCTCCTCTTGTCCTTCGGCGTCCCTCACGCTGTCCACATTGACAACAGTGGAGCGAGGTTTGTCTGAACCCTCCTCCAGTTCCCCTGTCTTGGCTGAAGCCCCCTCTGGCTCTCTTTTTGGCTCCTCATTCTTCCCCACTTTCTGTGGTAGTTTGCCCGCCTTGCTGGCTCTGTGACGTCGCCCTCTGGACGCCGGTGAGCTGTCCCTCTTGGTCCCTCTTCCTTCCCTAGGTGAGCGGCGAGGGGAGGCTGTTCTCCCATCCATTCTGAGACTGCTCTCAACAGCGAGAACCATCCCACTGAAGCACAGACCTGGGTCTCCGCACCTAGTCTTTAATAGAGCCTGCCGTTTAACTGGCTGTTGAATGTTTTACTTGTCTGAGTAGATTACCAACTGGCTAATCGCTTTTCTGATGCCCTAACTGAGTGACGGTCTGATCGTTTCTCTTGTCCTGCGCATTTGGAAGAAAACAGGAGGTGGTATATAAGGCAAGATGAGATAGTGGCATGCCTTACATGTCAGAAGACAGCGCGTGTGCATGTGGGAGGCTCATCAGATAATTAAAACATACATTTGGGAAAGCATTTTTTTTTACATCACTGAGTAAAATCAATCAAAACGATAAAAAATATATATTTTTAATTTCATCACAAACAAATGATAATGGTTCATATTATTTAAGAATGTATTGAGACTTTGGGCCAAATTTCTCTGTGCTTGATTGATTCACCCTCAATATTAGCCTTGTAGCTATTACATACTATGAACAAAACAAAAAATCAGGCAGAGAATTATGTTGCTTCTTAAAGATGGAATGTGTCAATTATTGGAATCTTTCACTCTCTTTCCTATACTGGAGACTTGTTATAATGATGGAAAATAGGCACTGAATTGACTAATGAGCACTTTCATTAGAGTCAATAATGTGTCTTTGTTCTGCTGCAGGGGGTTTAGTGTGTGTCTGGGAGGAATGTGCAGAGTCAGAGGTTATTCTGTACTGGAAAAAGCTGAGGTCAGGGTTATCTGTTATTGGAGCAGGGGTATGCAAGCCACAGTAGCTATCCCTCCCTAACATTATTTAATTAAAATATCCTGTGAACTCATTTTACCTTCATTTCCTCCCTTAAAGTACCGAACAGCTGGTTTTTTATTTACTTTTCTAAAAAAAAGAAAGGGGATCTGCATTTTTGCAGTTTGAAATTCAATATGACTTAATGAATTACACTGTTAAATGCTATATTCAGTAAATAATATGTATCCAATTTCTCAGATTTCATTTTAGAATATTATTAACGTAAGAGCTAAAGAATAAGGGATCCATGGGTCATGTTCATTTATTTTCCTATTCGATACTGTATATTGTTGATATGGTTGTGGTTACCTATTTTGTCTGCTAAATGTCTATAATGAATCTACAGGTGCAGCTCAAAAAATTTGAATATCGTGAAAAAGTTCAATATTTTTTGTCACTCATGTCAGAAAGTGAAACTCATATATTATATAGATTCATTACACATAGTGAAATATTTCAAGCCTTTATTTCTTGTAATTTTGATGATTACAGCTAATGAAAACCCAAATTCAGTGTCTCAGAAAATTTTTGAATATTACATAAGATCAATAAAAAAAGGATATTTTAAACAGAAATGTCAGCCTTCTGAAAAGTATGTTCATTTCTATGCACTCAATACTTGGTTGGGGCTCCTTTTGCATGAATTACTGCATCAATGTGGCGTGGCATGGAGGCGATCAGCCTGTGGCACTGCTGAGGTGTAATGGAAGCCCAGGTTGCTTTGATAGCGGCCTTCAGGTCGTCTGCATTGTTGGGTCTGGTGTCTCATCTTCCTCTTGACAATACCCCATAGACTATCTATGGGGTTCAGGTCAGGCGAGTTTGCTGGCCAATCAAGCACAGTAATACCATGGTCATTGAACCAGCTTTTGGTACTTTTGGCAGTGTGGGCAGGTGCCAAGTCCTGTTGGAAAATGAAATCAGCATCTCCATAAAGCTTGTCAGCAGAAGGAAGCATGAAGTGCTCTAAAATTTCCTGGTAGATGGCTGCATTGACTGTGGACTTCAGAAAACACAGTGGACCAACACCAGCAGATGACATGGCACCCCAAATCATCACTGACTGTGGAAACTTCACACTGGACTTCAAGCAACGTGGATTCTGTGCCTCTCCACTCTTCCTCCAGACTCTGGGACCTTGATTTCCAAATGAAATGCAAAATTTACTTTCATCTGAAAAGAGGAATTTGGACCACTGAGCAACAGTCCAGTTCTTTTTCTCCTTAGCCCAGGTAAGACGCTTCTGACGTTGTCTCTGGTTCAGGAGTGGCTTAACACGAGGAATGCGACATTTGTAGCCCATGTCCTGGATTCGTCTGTGTGTGGTGGCTCTTGATGCCAAATTCTTGAATGGATTTTGCTTGACAATCCTCCCAAGGCTGCGGTTATCCCTGTTGCTTGTGCACCTTTTCCTACCACACTTTTTCATTCTTCCACTCAACTTTCTATGAATATGCTTGGATACAGCACTCTGTGAACAACCAGCTTCTTTAGCAATGACCTTTTGTGGCTTACCCTCCTTGTGGAGGGTGTCAATGACTGTCTTCTGGACATCTGTCACATCAGCAGTCTTCCCCATGATTGTGTAGCCTACTGAACCAGACTGAGAGACCATTTAAAGGCTCAGGTAACCTTTGCAGGTGTTTTGAGTTAATTAGCTGATTAGAGTGTGACACCATGAGTTTCCAATATTTAACTTTTTCACAATATTCTAATTTTCTGAGACACTGAATTTGGGTTTTCATTAGCTGTAAGCCATAATCATCAAAATTACAAGAAATAAAGGCTTGAAATATTTCACTCTATGAGTTTCACTTTCTGAAATGAGTGACAAAAAATATTGAACTTTTTCACGATATTCAAATTTTTTGAGCTGCACCATGCAACGTGCTCTTTGCCATCTAGCCCAAAGCAATCTGACCTGCCTGGATGACGTGTCATAACGCTGTGCTTGGTTGGTTCGAGACTACGTAGAAAGGAGTCACTCACTCTATCCACGTGCGAAATATAATTGAGGTGAAATTTCATGGTGGGTTATTGTAGTTTTTTTATTCTGCTTTGTTTTTAATTGGAGGGAACAAATGCATCAATGTATATCTGTTTTAAAACTAGTAGGCCGCCTAATCTGGCAATGCAGTTGTTGTATTTACAGGCATTGTCGTTAAATTGCATGCAACGACTTTGCTTTATAGTAAGCACAAGCTTAATAGCTAGCTTTATCTACCGAGTTATAATATCAACATGGCTACGGAAACATTGGGGGCTCTAAGTGCATCTGAGAACTTGAAGGCCAGCTGTGTAGCTAATGCAGTGTTTTTAGCGCCATAGTTTTGTGCAGCTGCAGTGTACATAGTTTATTAATACTGACCTGTATGTATGCAAGCCTACTGATTAATAATGCAATAGACAACCGTTTGTATTTGTATACAAATTTTAAAAAACTATTCGTCATGGCTAGCTGGCTAATTTTGTGGTAAACTGTCCCGATATGATGGGAAAGCATTAACATGCGACCAAGCTAATTAGAAATGTGTAACTGAGTGTAACTGCTTGAACGTTTGTTACCTATTTTGCACAGTGGTGTAAATTCCTTTAAATCGTGGAGATACATTTTCATCGCTAACGTACATGCCCATGTGCTTTTGCAGACACATTTAGCTACTTGAATGCTGTAGCTAGCTAATCAGCTAAGTTAAGTTACCTGAGATAGCCTAACTAGCTAGATTTTTGTTGCTCCTATAAAATACGACGCCGACAAAAGTGGTACGCATTTTTATACGAGGAAAAACGAACACGCTGCCTAACCTCGTCCTTCATCCATTCCATTTAGTTGTCAACATGACCCAGGAGCAGGTGCTCTCTGGTCTGAAGAAGGATGTGCGCTCTCTCCTGATTTCTGCTAAGAACAGCCTGAGCCCCGAGCAGCTGAAAAGAGACTACTTCAACATGCTGGGCCATTCGCTTCCCCTCAGGACTCTGGGCTTCAGAAACGTTTTGGACATGGTCAAGGAAATGCCTGACGTAGTATCTGTGGACTACTCCTCAGATGGAAGTTTGGTGCTGAAAGGTAACACTAATGTAGTTTTAATTTATAGGCTAATATTACAAGAAATAATCTGACATCCGCCTCATTTCAATATTTGTAATTGCTTAAAGTGCTAATAATAATAATAATACTGTTTTTTTATGACTGTAATCATGATGTTTTTGTGACAAGCTGAGGCAAATGCTGTAATCATATATATTTTTAAATGTATTCTCTGCTCAGTCATTGTTTTGCAGCACAAAAGTGAAGAATACTGAAGTGTGTAACAATATGTCTACACTAAATACATGTGCGTATATATTCAAGTTGTTATTGATATGTTTTATGTTCATTCTTGTTTCAATCCATCCTACCATAGTTGTTGGAGACAAGACCACTAGACGTATTCAAGAACTGGTGTCCAAACAGCGAAACCCCAAATCCAAACCAACCGTGTGGAAACCCAAAGTTTTTGGGTCTCACTTTCCCCGCTGTCCACAGAACACCCCTCTACACCTCCCCCGTCGAGGCCACGCACCCCCAGCTCTGCCTGCACAGCTGCGCAGTCAGCTGCGACAGCTGCTCTCTCAGGGGCCAGTCAGCTTATCAGAACTGGAGCCCTGCTTCGCAAGGCAGTTTGGCCGACCTCTGCAGGTGACGCACTATGGCTTTTACTCCATCGCCGAGATGCTGGCGGCGTCCACGGACCTCGTGGACATCAAGCAGAGCCGGACGGGCTCGCTTCTCACACTCAAGGTCCCCCAAAAGCCGCTGATACAAAATGTGCCACCGGCCTTGTCGCTGCCACAGTCGACACCCAGCGCAAGTAAAGCTCCAGTGGTCACGGGTAAGAGCACCTCAGTCTTATTTCTACTGTACAGTATGTTTGTGGTGTCCGGTGTCTGTTCTTTTTCGTACACGGTGCGATAATTGCGTTTGAGAACATGATGCCATCTGCTGCAAAAGAAGTCAGCGGTAAAATAGTTGATTTGAATTGATCAGTTTGCATAAAGAGCACAGGAATTGTCTTTTGAATGATGGTGTTGCGGTACGGACCGTGGGAGATGTGACGTGTTTCGCTGTAGAATATTTGCCTTGTGTTCACTGTCTGCCCCAGGGGAAAAGTGCACGCTCGCCAACAGTCACAGGAACAAGCCTGATTTCCCCCAGGAATCGGGCCCCAGTGGCACGCCAGGGGAAGGGGGCCAGCACAATGAGGCCAGCACGCCTGCGCCAAAACCCATTCTGGAGGACAAGGTGTTCGAGAAGTGTGTTAAAAAGGTCTCGCTGTCTCACTCTTCATTTCACTTTCATTTATATTGCCTGCTAAGTAGAAAGAGGGCCTGCGGGACAGTTTAATGCCAAAAGTAATGCTGTCAGTGTTGATATACTGTATGCAGGAAATAAGCAGGTGAAGTAAGCCTAGTAGCAGATGATAAATTGGCCAGAGGAAAGGAAAATGAAGGATATCAAACCAGTGGCTGTTGCCTCTCTGGAATTTAGCTGGAAGAGGAGCTTAGGAATGGCATTCTGGAGAGTGGGACTGCAGGGACCGTCAGCCTTGAACTGAAGGAGCAGCTTCGCCAGGTCAGTCAATGGCTGAAAAAAGCCTAATATTGATACCTTGTAATTGCATCTTTTTCTTTATATTGTCATGCCTTCTGTGCATTTGCGTAGTTGAAATTTTGGAAGGGCTGCAGTCTAAATGGTTTAAATGTTCATGCCTGTGTCACGCTTCACAGGTTGTCGCTCAGACCAGCGAGGGGATCTCCATCCATGATCTTCCTGGGGAGTTCAAGGTAAAGCGCTTGTGTTTAACGTAGCTATGGCGCATCATGCAGGTGACATGAAAGGTGTTAACAAAGCAGGGGTTCAATCCTTTAGAAGAATTATGACGAAAGTGACAAGGTTTCAAAATATATCACTGTGTGCTCATTTCCTGTGTCATTTATTGGTGCTGTACAATGTCCTTTTTCCGATGACTTATGCTCTGAATCTGTCAGCCTTTTTGAATGCAATATTGTATTGTGTTTTCAGAGGGTGATTGGGGTGGACCTTCCAGTGGTCCAGTGTGGTTTCCTGAGTGTGACGGAGATGGTGAGCGCGCTCAGTGACGTTCTTTACCTGCAGCCGGGTCCTGAGAAGGAGGCAAACGGTTGGATCGTCAAGGCCAACCGGCAAGGTAAGGCACTCCAAGATTCACCCTCTGGCCCTCTCACCTGCTATATAAGCAAACTTTTTGTTGCGACTACATGCCCTCACTCGGTGTCCTGTCTCTCTGTGTCACCAATACGTTTTCTCTCTTCGTCAGAGAGACGGCGGGATCAAGGTCTCGTCACCACGGAGACCTCCGAATCTCTGAACCAATCAAAAAAAGGGTACTATTTCAACAGCGAGGAGTCTCCCTGGGAGGGGAGGGGTAAAGGCGAGGAACCCTCGGATGTCCTGGAGGTGGACACTGACCTCAGGGTTACCACTAAGACCTTCAGTCAGGTGAACCTTCAGTCATTTGAGAACGCATCTACGGCTTATTCATAAAAATACAATGTAATTTCCGACCACTTCCTTTTATCTTAAAATTGTGTGGGTTTGTGAAAAAGCTGCCGGAATAATGTGGGAGTCGACAGTTTTACAGCACAATAAAAGGCACAATAAAGAAAAAGACATCCTTGAGAATTAATGAGCAAGGAATCAGGAAAAGCTTTTTCCAAAGCATTCAAATGAAGGCTTAACCTTATACTCTCTAAACACTGGATTATTTGCACAACTTGAGTAAAAGGACAAATAATAGGCCATTAAAATGTATAATGTATACAATTAACTGCAGAATTTTTGCTGTTTTTGCTCTGCACTCCAGCACATCGGAAATGAAACAATGAATATGAGGTTAAAGTGCAGACTGTTGGCTTTAATTTGAGGGTATTTAAATCCATATCGGATGATCCCTGTAGGAATTGCAGCTCTTTTTATACATAGTCCCCCCATTTTTTTTGAGGAGGGGAGGTCTGTAATTCCTACATGGATCACCTGATATGGATGTAAATGCCCTCATTAAGCTGACTTTAACCTCAAATTCATTGTTTTATTCTAATACAATGTGCTGGAGTACAGAGCCAAAACAACAAAAATTGTCACTGTCTGAATACCTTTGCATTGAACTATCTGAAAAGCACACGTGTATGGGTATTTTAATTGACATGTAAAATGTATAGGCTGTACATAATTTGGACGCAATTAAAAATGTTAAGGCCAATGCTTGTTTTGTTTGTCCATAAACGATAGACACACAAGTGATTGGGTCCATATTTTTCAGTAGTTTCAATGTTGGATGTGTTCTCTATCCATTTTGTCCATTCGTATTAGTTGTGCCAGTTGAAGAATAGATGTCATCGGGATGTTGGCATGCCACTGCAGAATCATATTCAGCAGTGCACAGGGCAGCATTGGTTCCAGTCACACACTGATTCAGAATGTCCTAAACCTGTTTGCACATTTGCAAAGATTCCCGATAAAGAAGTGTCCAGCACCCGCTCCCGCGCCATCTGTATCTTGGATTTCAGTATTTGTATAGCTTTATTTCCAATATGGTCATTCGTTTTTGGTCGGCAATGTTATGACAACTTCATCATTTGTGTCTTTACAAGGACAGCAACACTACCGAGTGTTGCTCGTGATCACGCACCAGATTAGCTATGCGTTGACTGTGAATTTATCCTCACTGAGTCAATGTCAAGAGCACTTAACACTGCTCACTTGTAAATACCGGATGTGTATCTGGCAAAATGTAGTCTCTGCTATTAAAACTTTGGTTTTTACTGCCTTTCAGCATGCGATAAAAAATGTTTTATTATCACTTGCTATGTTAAATATCTGACTTAAAACATATTGGGCATACTAATGGAGTTAGCGCTGAATGGAAGCAAATTACTTTGAACTTGCATTTTCCCCACATCTATATTCTGTAGGGGATAACAACAGCCAGTTGTAGCTCCATCCAGATGAGTGTAATGTTATGCCCTGTGCCCTTGCATATTGTGGAATATGATCTTAATGTAACGAGCCGGCAGGCAAACGGTGCAGAATTAACAAGGTTCTGGCTCTCTGGCGGAACATCCAATAAATACGTAATGAAACACACTTTCCTCATGACAAGTTCATCGAATGAGCTGAAAGACTTTATCGACAACGATCAACTCGATCGATATAGAAAAGTGTTGTTCTCGATGTATTTGGCTCCAGGCTGGCTACCAATACACGTCTTGTATGCAAGAGTTGTCCAGCTGCCCAGCAGAACCTTCCAGAGGTAAATATTGCGTGCGTTTGCTCAGGTGGTGGACGCGTTCCCGGTCGCGGCCCTGCGGATGAGTGTGATATCTTTGGTGCCTCCGGACGCCCTGCGTGGGGAGAGGCTGAGGGCCCCGACGCGTCGGCGGGAGAGGGAGTTGGCGCCCGTGCTGGTGGAGAGGGTGGAGTCCCCCAGCCACTTCTACATCCGCTTCCACGAGACCCGCGAGGCCCGAGCGCTGGAGAACATGATGATCGAAATGAGGTTCAAGCTTCATCCGCTGCCCTGTTGGCGAAAGCCAGGGCCCTTCAAATATATGCTGACGCCCATTTCGTCTGTACTGACAGGACCTGCTACACCTGCCCGGAGGTGGCGGAACGGTACCGGCTGCCTGAGGGCTACGTTCGGCCCGGCCAGGTGTGCTGCGCAGCGCCTCGAGGCATGTGGTTCTACCGCGTGCTCATCCATCGTGTCCTGAGCGACAGTCAGGTGGAAGTGTACTATGTGGACTTCGGGGATCTCAGCACAGCAGACAGAAGCAGCCTGCGGTTCCTCAAGTATGTGTGATTACACCACGCACCTCTATATTCCCCACGGGGTCTACATTCATATGCATGAGGACGTGATGTATTTTCTACTCTGGCAATGTGGGAGGATGAAGCTAAATGTCATATAAATCTACATTTAAAATAAGATTTTCATCTTGGAGCTGAAGGGCTTGATGCCACAAAATGGAGACGTTTATTGTTTTATTGTGCAAATATTGATATCGCTATTTGCACCGTTCCAAAGGAAACACCATTGAGCCGAGTGAAACGAGTGGGAGGTCACCATGTCCAATTTGTGAAGAAATAGACCCGATGAGTGTTTAATCTCTCAGTCTTATTATAAATTGATAAAATGTGAATGAGTGGCTGTTATACTCTGTTATTTTTCTCGCTCTCTGTTTTTACTCCCAGGTCCTGCTACTCGGAGCTGCCAGCACAAGCAATCCCTTCCTCCCTGACCGGGGTCAGGCCCATCAGCGTAAGGCCTGCATTTCATCTCTCCACCCCTTGCTTTCCCCCCCGTTTCACTCGTTCCCAGCTGGCGCTCTCCTGAATAACACGCATGACTTAACAGTGCGGTAAACAAATTGCCCTTGGTATGAAATCTCCATTGGCCCGCAGCTGCTTATAAGCCTGGCATTTATTTCACAGGGTAACTGGAGCACGAGTGCAGTGAGCTACTTCCAGAAGCTGTGCTGTGACCGCACCCTGGTGGCCGCCATCCATAGCTACCAGGACGACGTCCTGCACCTCTTCCTGTGTGACACCCACACCGAGGAAGACGTCTACGTACACACCGCTCTACAGGACGAGGGCCACGCCCTCTCTTGTACCACCTTCTACAGCAGAGTGGTCAGCAACTAACTTTTTATTGAACATTAAAAGTGACAGCATCTTTCATTTGCTGAAATTGTTTTATCTGTAGGCCTCGTAATAAATGCAGTATTTTGTTTCCAGATTTTTGGACAGTTTAACCCAGTGACCCTATATATGGAGACAGGTTTGCATGAGGAAAGGACTAGTTTGTGCAGTTTGGACTGTACTGGGGACATTCCAGACCAGAGTCTCAAGGGAAAGCTTCAAAACCAACTGGGCTCCACGCAAACGGTACCGTACTATCTTCATGCTGGCGAACAGATGTTCGCGTAGCGGTTATGATATTCAAAACTATAGTTCTGGTTTGGGCTGCATTCCAACAGGTTCTTCAGCTCACTATAAATCACAGAGACAGAGCTGAGAGGGCAATTAAACTCATTCTGCTGAGACAGTAAAGAGATGAATTACAGTTTGCTGTGTGAGTCACTCTCAGACCTACTCTCACTAGGTGTTCCTCGACGGACTGTTTGGAAGAGCCATATATCAACTGAAACTTGTGGGGGTGCCGAATTCCCCAGCCACCTGTGTGCAATTAAGGGACTATGTTTCCCTTACACTTATACACCCAGTTAATTCACTATTTCAAGTACAGATAAACCATGAACTCGGGTGAAATCCTTGTTCTTGGTTGCGCAGTCGGTAGCAAGCGACTCACTTCTCTGGCGTGCACGTGTGTGTGTGTGTTTGAAGGGTCCTGGTGGTGTGGTCAAACTTCACTCAATCAGAGAAGAGGTGGACTTGCCTGACCTCCCAGAGCTGGAGTTTATCAACATCCCAGAAGTCAACAGCCCCGCCCAGGTGTGGCATTCACACGAGCAAACCTTTACTCTCCAGCACACCAATGATGCAGTTGTACTTCTGAAATTACAAAAAAATATATATATTTATTTTAGATTAGCTGCAAAGGTTCACTTTGAAATTTAACATCTAGTTGTGTGCATTGTATCGTGTAATAAACACAATTATTTGCAAGTTAAAAGTAATACACACTTTTGGAGGGAACGGGAAAATTTGTCGCATTTTTGCGCGTAAGCGACTCGTTTCAGGGGTTGACGGCTAATTCAGTGAACATGTTTGAGGATGTCTTTGCGTAGAAGCGGCATTAGTGGTTTAAACTGTTCTAAACGTCAGCAGGCAGAGAATGCTAACCCCTTTGGAGCACTCCTGTGCAAGAGCCCAGAGCACTTCAGCGACTGGGACCAGGGCTGGACCCCTGGCAGTGCCTCAGAGGACACACTGGGCCATATTGACACAGCACAGGTGAGAACTGGTATCCTGATAGGCCTTGTGTTAGTCATCATGCTGGTCTCGGTAGCACTAGCATTAGCGGTTATCCTAGCGTTGGCAGTGAGACCAGTGTCACTGGTAGTCATGATATCAGGAATGTCAGTCAGTGGTAGGATGGTAATAGGAAGCTGAAGTATGCCCCTTTTCCTACGTTGTTCCGTAACCCTTGGTTACAGCATTCTCTGTACAGCCCCCCCTCAACATAGCGGACCTCACAGCGCTCAAAAGAAATTGGCTCTCGCCATTTACATATGCTAATGTTACAATTGTATATCTCATATCAGTCTGCTGATTGAGTCTCTTTACAGCCCAGTCTGTGGATTTTTCAGCGGGAGGGTTGTACATGACGAAATAGCTAATTGTGTGTTAATTGTCTGGTAATGATAATTATCCTCATCCGCTGCTGCTATTGTTTGTTAAATCCAGGAAGAGTCGCTGCAGATTGATTTAATGCTGATTTTGAAAAGAAGACAACGACCATGCAGTGGGCTAGCTAAGCAGATTAAATCTCCTGTTCTGATTTTCTTTTTTCACTTGGCTGAAAACAATGTAACCGATAAGAGTATAAATATTTGATTAAATGAACGGTGGTGTTGGTTTCAGTGCTAGAAGAAGTGCCCATTACAGAAAGCCATCAATGATAAACGATGCCAAGGGGAATTGTTTGGGATAATGTTTAGGTTTTGGAACAATTTGCGCTGTGAAAATAGCATCTACTATATGTCTAATTGGTACTTAAATTTAATTTAGAGTACTCCGAAAACGTCAATACATATTGGAGGATTCACGCTTGGTAAATTATTATTTGGATGGGCTAAACAGACTAGAGGTTTTCACACAGATTCACAGCGCAAACGCTCGGCTGGCTGTAGCACTGCACCCGTTATCTCCAGACGCTGTGGGGGTAGGTTGAAATGCCTCCAAGTGGGCTGCTGGATGTTGCTGTTTTAGCGCATGGGTGTGCCCCACAGTGCGTTATCAAATCTGGACCGCGCTAGAGCTGACTGTGGCTGTCAACCCGGCAGGGAACACTGCTTTGGCTTTAGCTCCGCCCAGAGGTAGGAGGGTTTCAGTCAGACGGGATGGCGGCGGCATCTCCGCTGTGGTGCGATGGGAAGGGGTAGCTTTGAGGAGAGTGCATGCCTGTCTGTTCTTACCTGAATCCACAACAGAGGTTACGATGAGCATCCAGCATGAGCATGATTGGATTGTCCAAATTTGGGAGAAAAAGTGGAAAATGCATTTAAAAAATTTAAAAAAAGAAGCAATACCCCCCATGAAAATGAATGATGTACAGCCACATTGAACATGAGTGTATATATAGGGCTGGGCGATAGATTGCAAAGATAATTATCGAACGCAATAACGTCCGTCGCCACCATGTGGGGTATTGTCTTTATTTTCATCTTTTTTTCTTTAATTATACCTGATGCGGTACTAACGTGAACATCCAAAAACTTCAGACGCCGTGAAATGCTTCCGGGGGAAAAATGTCATCGCTGTTATCTATTGGGTGTTGATAAGACACACGGAACTGTATGATAAGACGGCTAATCAGCTGCAAGGTGTTGCAGCTTCTATGTGTTTGAAAAATCACATCACAAGATCACATGGAAGCTGTACAAACTTGATGCTGATTGGCTGTCTTATGAGCACCCAGTAGATATCAACGGTGGGCTGTGTTCCATTACACATACTTGCATACTAGTTAGTACACATAGCAAGAATGCGTAATGGAAGTCATCCGTGTTTTTTTTTCTTTTCCCGGAAGCATTTCTCGCAGCCTGTGAAGTTCGAATGTTTACTACCGCGTCAGGTATAATTAATTAAAGAAAAAAAAGTCTAAAAGAAAAGCAACACCCCACATGGTGGCGACGGCCATTATTGCATGCGATAATTGTCATTGCCCTATATCGCCTAGCCCTATGTATATATTTTTCCTCATTACGGTCAAAAACAACTAACGCCATCAGTTGCTGAAGTATGGAAGTTAAAGAAATAACCCCATGAAAGCTAATGACGTACAGCCACATTGAACACGAGCGTATATTTTTCCTCATTACAATCAAACACAGTTGCTGAAGTGTGTAACTTAAAGTGAAATTTGTTCTGCTGTACGTCTGTTGTCCGTGAAGCTGTGCCCTGGGCAGAAGGGCTCTGAGAAGCCGTCAGAGGTGGGGCTCGTGAAAGAAGGCCCCCAGCCTGCGGCCCCGCCCGAGCAGCAGCCGGTCACCCAGGAAACGCGTGGCCTGCCGATCTCGCAGACGGTACCGTTACGGACGTGGAACTGCAGAGGAGGTAGGAGGCGTGGCTTGACTGCCAGGGCAGGGAGGCTGACTGGAGCTCTTTAATGACGCAGAACCCACGATGAGATTAGCCCTCATCAAGCGTTGTTGTGGATATATCGATTGCAATCGTACAAACGGACGGGTCGAAGGGTGTAGGCCATGTGCACCGTGAGATTCTTACTAGTATTCAATTAGAAACTATTTTTTTCTTCCTGTCAGCTCTGTTGATTTTGCCGGCTTAAGGTTTTGATTTAAGATCAGACAATGCTTTTAGCTGATTTTTTAAGTGATGCTATTTTCATTTATATAACAGCATACTGTCATCACTTTTTAATTCTTGCACACAATTCGCACAAATAAAAACACCACACTTCATTCAGCAGGTATATATACACCTGTAGGAAACTTATCACAAATTTATTTTATTGTTTTACAGTTACTATTGCAACAATTTTCACCGTGGTACTCAAAAGCACACAAAGTATGGATTTAAATTTGGACTTGTTATCAAATGTCATTCCGGTTTTACGGTACCTTTCTCACCTGCATTTCCCATTGTAACGTGTCTAATGGCCACGGCTCTCGGTTTGTTGTGCCGTTTTGTCCAGTTTTCTCCAACCTGGCTCTTCAGTACCCAACCTCCAGCTTCCCGTTTCCATGGCTACGCCACACCTCACCCACCGTACTGGGGCCTGCTGCCCAATTGGCTGCTGGGACACACCTCCTTAGCTGGTACCCTTATAAGATGGCATGACCTCCAACCTACAAACTAAAAAAGCTGAGTGTGTGTGTATGTGTGGTGTGTGTGTGAGAGAGTGAGTGTGTGAGCCAGCATGCTATGTGATGAGCACCTGGTTTGAATGTATATTTCATGTCATCTTCTGGAAATGTATTTTTGTGTTTTCTTTGTTATATTTCTTCTTTGGGATATATATAATATCTTTTCCCAGTTTTCCTTTATCCCAACAGTTATGGAATGACAAGTTCTGAATATTGTTTCTGAAGGAATTCAAGGTGGAGATTACAGGGGAATAGCTTCAGTCTTAACCACCACCAGCTCCTTTTTGTGAGCAGGCTTTTACCCTTGGGAATTTTTATTTTGTTTCTCAGGTGCGTTGTCATGTTTGATTTTTGTTTGGTGAAAAATTCCAAATCCACCAAAATCTATGGGTCTATCCAAAGTTTCCTTATGTCACTACGCGATTGGAGTTGCAAGTTCCGCAGCCCATTCATTTTTATTTTTCATTAAAGAAAAAGGAAAAAAAACGGAACGGAAAAAAAACCTGTTCAGAATCAGCAAAAAGAATGTAAAATGTATTTTATTTTTGTCAATAAATGCTTTGTTGAAAGTGTAATATTGTATAAATTTAGTAGGAAAAGCTCAGCAAGTTCCCTAACAAGCCAACTCGTGCCAACCGTTGGTTTTAAGGATAAGTACCTGTATGTGAATCGGTTATATTAGTATCACTTATGGACTTTTTCACAGATGCAATTCAGACCACCTTGCTGATGTCTGATCCTGACGCTGGCTGCATGCATACAAAAACCGCCTCTCCAGTCCCCCCCCCCCCCCCACTGAGACATCTGCTTCAGCGAGCACAACAGATATATTAAATTATGGAAACAGCCTGTAATTTAGCGAATCACATTCACCGCTCATTTTCACCTTTGACACCGATGACATCTCAGGCAGGGAGCCCGTGTGCCCGATGTGAGCTCAGATATTCTGTCAGTTTCACCACAGAACCCAGCATGTTTGCCCAATTAGGGAAGTAATGGGACCATAATTTGGCTGCATTTCCCAGTCCCAGAGGATGCTCTGTGATTTCAAATTGCTTATCTGAAAGTCAACAATGCACATAACTAGATGTAAAAAAGCAACCAATCAACATGCTGAAACGTTGAGGTCTGGAAGTGGGGGGGTGGGGGAAATATATAGTTTGAAGACTGTATTTTAGAGCTGTGCTGACAAAGTGGATTTATAAAGTGTAAAAACTCATATGAAACATCATATGAAAAGGTTGGAAACTCATATAATTGCTCTCCATTTGTCCCTTTTTCGAAGCCTCGGTAAGGTTAACTCTTTCACAATAAAATATTTGCTCATTTGAGGTGGCATAATCTAAATTTTAGGTTGAAGCTTAACAGGATCTCCATATCCCGTAAAATCGGTGAGACAGACCAAGTTTCAGATGCTGAAATACAAGTTGAAACCTTTCCCATCAGTTCTCCCCTCCCCTGTAATAGATATTTCCCCTGAATGTGCTGAAAAGAAGAGGACAAAAGGAACACGGTATCGATCCTGGTTCAACCCTGCAGACTCTAAAAAGCTGTCATCAGAAAACCCACCTGGCCATTCCACAGTGTGACAAATGCCACACCCACTCTTTGTTTCTTTAAAATTGCGCTCACTCTTGGCTGCTGTTTGTGTAGAGAAGAGTTCTCGTTCTGACGATTAGTTTACGTCTCCCCCGTACTCAGAGGTGGAAAGTCCAGGGGTCAGAAAGTAAAAGTCCTGCCATGTTTTTCTTTCACCTGTGAACTAATTAGTTCTACCTCCTGGCTGAAGAATTGTGCTAATTGTCAAATCCAGGTGATTGGAAAAAAATACTGGAGAGGACCTGGATTTTCCACCCCTGCCTGTATCTCAGCAATATAAGTGCCATTTAATAACCAGTCCATTGTCCACATTGTCCGTTGTTTGAAAATATAAAAGTGCAAATGATGAAAACAAATGGAGAATGTGCCAAAAAGGCAACAGGGAGAGACCCTCCCATTACATTTCTATTCATTCTAAGTGGAAAGAAGATCTTTGAAAAACAGACGCTTTAACTGTACCTGACTTCTAAAAGCTGGAGCTGCTTGCTTGTTTGTGTCTGTTGCATAACTTTTTACAGAGGAGCTTGTTAAATACATGGTTCAATGGTTTAGAGGATAATTGGTTTTCAAATTGGCAGTTGTTCCGCTGGAATCAGTGTACCAATTTAGCCATGACTCCCACAAAAACCTCTGGACTACAGAATCGCCTGGCAGAAAAAACTTCAATCAGACACTCTCAGCGTGCGTCTTCCTACTTTGCCTGCCGTGCTTCTACCTGTTGTGTTGGCGTTGGGCCCTCCAGGGGTCCAATTGCCGGTGATTACTTGAGCCATGCCTGCAAGGGAGTGTAAATGGGCCATGCCTGCAAGGGAGTGTAAATGGCGATGCGCTGTGGAAAAAAGCTTTTTGAGCGGGCGACTTTTTCTCACAAATGGGGCACTTAAAATACCAGGATGAAGTCCTTGTTTCCGGGGTTTTGTTGAGGGAATTCAGGAGCACACTCATCTGACAATTTCAGTAAGTATCCCTGAAGTAAAAATGTAGAAAGACATAGAGCGTATATGCATATCAATGTCCGTGTCCGAATCAGCACTCTTCCACACTATTGACTAGCCTTAGTGAGTAGATGGGACGAGAAAGTCGTTGAGCCGGCAAGAATTTTTCAAACTGCAGTATACTTGAAACACCCGGATGACACACTTACTTCCGGGGTTTCGCTGAGTAAATCCGGGAGCACGCTTTAAGCACCGGGAGCTTAATCCGGGAGCACACATAAATATGACGTGAGACTTTGTTTTAAAAAAACGCTTCGCTGACATTTTCCTTGCAAGACAAAAATCTTGCAAGACTTTCCAGCCAAATGGCAACTCAAAACTAGCACAAAATATATTTTTAACTGAAACCAACGTATTTTAAACAGAAATCATCATATTTTTACTTTTTAAAATAAGTGCATACTTTGTGACTTTTACCCGTGACTACACTTTGAAAGTATCCAAATTTCACCGTAAAACCGCGGACATGGCAACACTGGTGGGACATCTTATGACCTGCTTACGACACTTCCACATTACGGTTGGAAAATAGTATGGCGGATATTTTTCACGGACTGCTAAACTGCACATTAAACAGCACACTTCTGCCAGTGCACTGTAGGCAGGAGACAGGGTGCAGTAGATCGGGCGCAGTAGATTGGGCTCTGATTCGGACACAGCCTATGGTACAAGAGCAGGTCATATTACAAACTACTCTTTTTATTTTTGTTAATTCTATCTTCATTAATAATCTACACTTTGTAACCATCTGTTACTGATACCAATAACTGATTGATATTCTCAATAAAAATAAAATACTACTTCCTCACTAGTTTGGAAAGAGTTTTGCGGGATTTCTTTCGCACACTGCTTACAAAGAGAGGGGACAGAGCACATTGTAGACAGGGGTCTGAGTGGACAGGGAACGGGTTGTATTCAGACACAGCCTCTGACTAAATTCTGCAGTGTACTCTGAAAGTTCAAAGTGTACGACAGTCCTGTGGCCTGGCGTAGTGAATATTCACATGCTAAATGAAATATTTTATACTTGACAAAGTAATTGGACTTCCCTTGTCACGCACCAGCCATACTGATCCACAGCGACAGATCACCAGATGCCCCATGTGGCTGTTGAATAAGGAGCGCTGTGGAATAGAAAGCGTTTGAGGAGCCCGTGGACACGGACACCATGGCAGCAGGGCTTTGTCACTGAAAATTAGGGGTGGATGACACGCTCCCTCCGGCATTACACATTGCCTTAAACACAGAGATGATGTGGACATGCTGCACATTCATGGAGGCACAACCCTGTAGTGTGCACATGTACCCCTCCCCCACACACATGCAGGTGTACATTTATTGTGCATTTTCATTAACAATCACAAAGGCCCTCTTCCACATGCATGAAGTCGCATGTTTACTCAGTCGCCCTCCACCCCTCCTCTGCTGTTCTGCTGTGTTCTGCTCCTGCTGCTGTAATTCCAATTTCTTTTGCAGATCCCTGGCAGTGGCAATAATGAACGCTATGAGAATTAGATGCATTTGTGTGTGTGTGTGTGTGTGCGCGCGCCCCCCAAAAAGTCCGCTCTCTAAGATTTAATATTCAAAGGAGGAGGACACACACACACAATATGTTTGGCCTCCCTTGGTAAAATTGCATGTTCTGTTTAATCTCTAAGTGAAAAGCAGGATACAAACTGCTATTTTTAATGCGCAATTTAGCAGTTTGAGTACATTTGGCATGTGCATTTGTATAATATTCATTATACCATGGCTTGGATAAATACTCGATTCTGATTGGTTGACAGCCGTTGTTTAAATGCTTGTATATGAACGGTCATCCGGGTCACAGGTTTGATCGCCGTTCTAAATTCATGCACTGCCTGGCCAGCTACACAACCTATGCCTATGGATGGGAATTATTGCAAGCTCCATAACCAGCTAATTCAGTCCAAAACGTTCAATAAAATAAGTGGAATAAATAAAGTGAATTGATACAGTAAAATAATCAGAATGTAGCCTACCTACTTTATTTCCCTCAGTGACTAACGTTATTGGATGGCAGACGGCTACTTCGCCTCGTAGGCTGCAAATAATAACTTTAATTTAGGCAACTGCATAGCTGGCTACGATAAACTTGTGTCATTGTTAAGATACGTGGTTAGGTAACTAACGTATCTAGGCATAGCCTAGCTACATTATCACGGAGTTAGCAAAGCAGTTTGGTGTTTAATCTTTTTTTACTGCGAGCCATAACGTTAGATTTGTCTCCTACAAATTACCATAGCAACAGCATACAGCTGACTTATAAAACCGGGAAATAACATTCATCTGCAGTGTAAAAAGTTTGTATTCGGCAAATATCTTAGTTACAACAATTTAATCTAGCAAAACTTTTTTTGTGGTTAGAGGTGCAGTATTTATTCAGTTTGGAAATACGGTTTATCAGGCTAAATTAACGTCAACAACACGCGGACTGCTTGTCAATGCAAGTCACTTCACAAAGCACGTTAATCTGTATAGGCCAGGGGTCCCCCCTGTCTATGCTGGTTTTCGTTGCAACCACAGTTGCAATCCCAGAATTTGAACATGCTGTTAATTTTTCTTAATTAGGTGCTTGTCATGTTTAGAGGAATTATTTACCCTCTTCAGCCACATTATATCAGAAATATGGATGCCATGTAATAAACACCCCATGTACTTATTGTGCTATATTATTTAACAGATCCATTTAAAGACTGATTTGAATCAATAGGCTCCTAATTGGTGAAAGTGTGAACACATGTCCACTAAAACGAACCATTTGGTAGATAATGAAGAATTCAAAGACAAAGCAAATGATAACGAGCCAAACCTGCATTGTGTTAATAAGCTTAAAGAAAAAATTATGCGTTAAACACATGTGTTCAACAACCTAATTAAGAGCATATTGATTCAATTCACTTTTTAATTTGATCAGTTAAAATACATAATTTTGTAACCTCTTTTTGTGTAATTGTTGCAATATAGCACAATAAGCACAACGTGAACATGGGGAGTTTATTCTTCATGGTATGCATAGCTATTTCTGACAAAATGTGGCTTAAGAGGGTTAATAATACATCTAAACATGAAAAGCACCCAATTAAGAAAGATGTACAGCTTGTTAAAATTCTGGGATTGCAACTGTGGTTGGAACGAAAACCAGCATACAGAGGGTGGGGGGCCCAAGCACCTGTTTGGGAACCCCTGGTATAGGCTATAGAAAACGTTTTATCCAGCAAAATTTCTTAGATAAGTTACATCTAACAAACTCCGTAGTATTTTTCTGATGTTCCCATGCATATCATGATGTGAATCTGAAATGTAGCCTGCACGTTATAGGCTATTTAAATAGGCTACACTGCATCGTCTGCGTGACCAAACCATTTTTAAAAAGCAAAACCGAGAGAGGGAGCCAGGTAAAGTTAAATCTGATGGAGATTGTTTCATACAATTTTTTTAAATAATATAATGACAAAAATAACCAAATACAACCAAGAAGGAAATTTTTTTTTAGCCTAAAGAATCGATTGTTTTCAGAACTAACGACGAGAAATAAAACTAGTAACAAGATTTTCCGGTTCAAAATAGAACTACTAACCAGAGTTCTGATTGAAAACGCAAAAACATGTTTTTTTTTATTTATTTGAGATGATTAAGTCGATAAAAATCTATAAAAGTAACTTTATATAATCATTGTTGGTAACCATGGTAGCTATAAGAGATATAAACCACTCCATGCCACAGAATAGATATATGGCGCTCCAGGGTGGTTAATGGCCCGAGGCTGAATCGCCACCCCTGTCGCGTGCCATATATTCTTGTATATATATATATATATATATATATATCTTGTATATATACGGAATGTTGTGGTGTATAGCTTACATATTTAGTTTGAGGACCTATTTTCCTAGACAACCCAATGAGAAGGTCTTGAATTATTTTTATGCTGATTATTAACATTGAATTGTTTGACTTTATATGGGCTGCTGTGGTTGGCCGTAGAGGTCAGTGGCAGTAGACGGGTCTCACTGTGGCAGCAGTCGCTGTCCTGCAGGGGCATGCTCTGGAGTAGGAGGAGGAAGAGGAGGAAGGAAGGAAGAGCAGAGCAGTTCAGTCCAGGCTGTTCCAGGAGAATTTATGGCTGCTTGAATTAATGCAGGTCTCCAGAGACACCACAGAGCAATGCTACTTTCAGAATGAATGTGGCCCCAGCGCTGTGGAAGAGGGGCTCTCCAGTAGCATGACTGCGGGGGCAAGGGGGTGGGGGAGTTTGTAGCGGGGCGGTAGACATCAGCAATGAGATTAAACCACACTGCTCAAATTACAATGGCGGGAACCGTTTCAACACTCCTCGGTTTACCTCATGGAATTAAATCGACATGAGGCGGAGAACTGGTCGATATTTGTCTGCGTTTGAAAAGCACTTGTAATGAGTAATTTTTTTCTGGATCTTTCACATTAAACGGTTAGACACATTGTTGTTTTAAAATGCGTTTTGCATAAAGCTTGACTGAGGGGTAGCTTTTCTGTTTTCCAGTTTATTTATCTTTGCATTCAACCCGAGATGGAAAATGTGCCACGACTGTGCGCTCATTCAAAGGGTTGTTTCAATCAGGTTTGTCACGTTTAAAGTCAAATTAATGTGCAGTAGCACAAGAGAAATGAAAATTCCATCAGTTTTATTTATGGGAACGCACGTAATGTGTATGCAGAATTTCCGACGGCGTTTACGAAACCCTCTAGGTCACAACGTGCGCTTTTTTTTTTTAAGCAGCCGTACGCAATTCCGGGGCTGGGAAATGGACTCCGCTCTTGCGGCAGATTTAAAGCGCCCCAGGTTTTCGCAGCTGCACTGTCCTTCCACGCGCATTCCCACCAGAGCCTGTAGCTTTCATGCTTCATGTGCGTTTGCCAACAGGAAATTAGTTTCATGTTATATAGCCTGCTTTTTTCACCCCCCATAAACATATCTGTGTATCAATGTGAGAACCCAGTGAGACTTGGAACACTCTCCTGAAAGCAATTTCAGAGTGCTGTAATGACATTGAGCATCGTTCACCAACCGTTCTACAAAAAAATTTGAGACTTAAGACTTTCTTTAAAACGTTTTTATGAACATTCTGGCATTCACCCATGTTTTCTTACTTGGGATTTTTTTCTTGTGTAGAACAGAAGCTGAGAACACAAAAACATTAATCCCGAAATGTTTGTACAAACGTTTTAAAGAAAGTCATAAGAACAAATTTGTTCATAGAGTGAATGAGGCCCAATGTTCTTTGCTGAATGCCAGGGCAAACTGAATGGATGGGCGTGTGCTGTTCGTTGAAGAACGGACGCAGTGGTTGGCGTTCAGTAGCCGGCAGTATCCTCGGATATGAGTGTTCAGCAGGGTAACTGTTGAGCAGAAATGTTTCCTGATGCATCATAATCTGGCACTTCTACCTGCTTCTTATAAAATATGACCTGCATCTTAAGTAACCTCTTGTCAGGTCAATTGAAGGGAATAATTCCATAAAGCACATAATAAAATCTCTCACCAACAGATGAGTTGCCTAAAATCACAAACCTCCAGTTAGATAAATAAAAGCCATTTCAAATTTTGTTTGATGTGTTTTAAGTTGTAAACCATGCATTTTTCCACAAATATTGTATATAAAAGAAGGAATCTTACTTGAAAATGATGAACTGATTAAAAACAAGAAAGAATTATTGTTTAGCCTGAACTGAGATGCAGAAATTTAGGAGAGGAATTGTCTAGTGTATCACAAGATGATGTAGTAAGACTTCTGTCCAACTAGAAGAAATGATAAGCATCAGATAAGAGCACACTGCTGCACAGGAAATTATATTAGGCCTGATCTGCCCAACACAGACCTCTTGCTTGCGGATGCTGCGGGTTGCCATAGAGACATTGCCCTCTGTGCTGCAGGTTGTCCCAGTCTCTGTGGAGGGGTGCAATGAATGAGACCCGGCTACGTCTCCCAGCAGAGATTTACAATGGGGTTTGTCTGAAAATGTAAGTTCCAGGAAATTATATTTGTAATTAAAAACATTAGCTTCTGTATATCAATGCTCTTTCTATTAATGAAGAAGAGAAATGTTCCGACTGAATATTATCTGAATATTACATGAAAAGCTGTTTGACCAACACAAGGAACCACCCTGGCACATGTCAGATTGCACAGAACTGCCTTTCTGTCATTAGTTTTCTCTGTTTGCTCCACGAGGTCACCGTTCGAATGACGGCTCCTTAACTAAGCATTTTAAAAATGGGATATGATTTCCGAGTTCGCTTGTGATCATTTTCACAAATCAATAATCTTACCCAGAAATATCTCAGCTCTGGGAGTCAAAGGCATTCTTCCTCTGCTCTGCAGCCAGTCAGTGCTCATATCACAGTGCCAGAGATACTGAAATTATACCTCTCTCTTCCTCTTCCATCTCTCCACCCTTGCTATTTCTACAACCTCTTCTGTAATGCCAGCATCGTAAAAATAAGGTTACTCTTCATTTTAGTGTTGTCTAAATCCTTGTACAAATGAATAATATCAGAGTCAAATTAAAATGTGCTAATGCTTCGCCAACTACTTATATGTGAACTACTTAGGCAACTATTTTTAGGTGGCGTACGATGCCAATGTTTGCAGTAAAAAAAAAAAAAAAAAATGTGCATACCTTCCCCATCTCCCAGCTCTGTAAGGTGTGTTTTGTGGCTGTGGGCTCCTTTGACCCAATGCTTCTCATATTTTTGACCTGATTTAACCACCTCTAAAAGGCAAATGCAATAAAGCACAGAGGGGAGATTGGACATTAACACATGCTAGAACTGGACTGAGGCAAAAAGTATGACTATAAGAGGTGCCGTGGCTGGTGTTCTTTCCATGGGTTTTCTGTTCTTTCTCCAGCAGGGGCCTTGAGAGATGCGGTGTTTAAACCAAGGGACAACCTCTTCCAATGCCTGCCTTTAAGGAGTTACTGTTTGCTTTCATCAATGTTTGTTTACGTTCATTCTTACCATTTGTCATTCATTAGTTTCGAATTTTCCATTATACTTTTAAATAATTTGTGCAGAAATTGTTCAAAGTTGCCTTTTGATTTAAAATGTCTGCTTTTGCCTATTATTCCTACCTTTCTAAAACTGCGTACCAGTGATAAGCGTCCTGTTTGAATGCACTTTTAGCAGTAGCACGCTCATAAATGGTCACTCTTATAAGGCGGTACCTTGGACAGTTCCGTGTTACCGTTTCTATTTCATATGGCCACTTTCTCAGATTACAATATGATAATAATACAAAACTATGACGAATCCCGAGTGTCAATAATCCAGCTAATCAATGTCAAATAATTTTTTGTGCAAAGCATAATGGTCACTATAATTTACTTTTATAATGAGAATGGATTTCCTTCACAGAGCAGTAGGCTATTATGCCTGAAGTGCAACATCCAAGGTTTGCACTGTAGTAGCGCTACGCTGTGCTGTCGAACTGTGAGTGTACATGAGGCATGTCGAACTGTATCGTACATTGTAGTGTACAATTCTAAAGTACACTAGAGACAGCTGTGGCATAATCCGATTACTGGCAATTGAAGCGACGCCTCCCAGTTGCGCTCCCCATAGTCTCGTCGTTCCACAAACAGGGCAGGATCGTCTACGAAGAGAACACAGACCGAATTTTACACGTTTCAGCAGGACGTCTTTTCCCACTATCGCTTGTCACTTTCTTTCTGTTTACTCTTCACTCCTATTTTTGTCCTCTTACTGGATTTACATTTTTTGGGGGAATTTTTCAGTTTAAAGATGATGAAAACAAATTCACAATTGGACGCGATGAACGAAAAGAAATAGCATGTTCAGTTTTGCCTTCTTTCTTTTTTATTTTCAACCAAGATGGTAATTTAATTGAACTAGACCACTGATGTGTGCGTTCTTTTTACTCTATGTTATACTTATCTCAAATACAGTATTGGCTTCTAGCTATACATCTAGACTTTTGCATGCATCTCCCTGAATTCTGCAAACCGTGACGAGGCTTCTTTCGCCAAAATTATTGCCTCTGTGGGTTTACACTCTGACCTCTATTGAACATACAATCCATCACCCAGACTGTTGCATTCTTCCCGTGAGAACAGCAGCGCGCGCGTTGTAGGCTACTCACTGGATGTGTTTGGAGCCGCAATCCGTGTTCAAGCGTACCCCTCGTCTTTCTCAGAAATGCAATGTAATTCCCCGTGCCTTCGTCGCAGTTGCACTTCAGAAGGGGGGAATAAGGTATCTGAAGTAAGGAAAACAACAATGTAGAATTTGAATTACTCGACTAATAAGTTATTTTACTTAATGTGGAAACAATTAAACGAAGCAAGACACCGTACAGTATAACCCGATAAAGATCATCTGGAAGCACTCGTTGGGAGATTATCCATTGGATTTCAACTCTTCGTAAAATCGTGTTTGGAAAGGTAAGGTTGCTTCTGGGGTTTAGGACAGGTCTTTAACTGTGTAATTTTCTTCAACAAAATGTTCGATTTCAACAGACAGTGTGTGTGTGTGTGTGTGTGTGTGCGTGTGTGTGTGAAATAGGTACGTTTTACGTATTCACATTAGCGTATGGCAGTGCTCTACTATAATTAAGGTCAACCATTGCATATTTCACAGCTGAAGTATTTTGATATGGAATGTGTCTTTAACGGAAATCAGGCTAATTGCGCACAAGGCGCATGCTACTAGAGCTTGTTAATAAACGATGTACAACAGGCTATTGGCACACGGAGAGAACACTTTACATGCTTTGCCATTTCTCATTTCCGTCTTTCTAATCATGTCACTCCACTGAGCTATTGAATTTAATATAGGCCTAATGCAATTTGGGCACACAAACGTATACTCTCTTCCTCATCTTCTGAACACTATACATCTGTAGTTATTTAAAATGTGGGATGGGATCATTAAGAACAAGATGGTTTGCTTTCAAGCCGTTAAATGCAAACACACACACACACACACACACACACACACACACAGGACATTAATAATCCATAAAGCAATACTGTTTGGAAGCATGTGGTTGGTATAACCAATGACCCTTCAGAGCAACTCTTTGAAGATGATACAGGAGAGAGACTTATGGAGTGATAGTCTCTTGAGGTCCATGTCTCTCCATCATTCCGTCTCTTCCTAATTCCCTCATCTCCATCTGAAGCAGTGATACAGGACAGTGATTTCCCAAGGGGCCCCACTATGTTCTCCATGGTTGGTTGGTTGGATGAGGCATCAAATAGTCTCATCATTAAATATAGAAGCGGTGTGATTTTAAGGGTGGGTACAAGTGGACTCACGTAGAAAAAGTGCCGCACTGCTATACGTTAGATGTGTTTTTCAGTCATCGTGTCATATTTCTGTTAGGCCTATATTACATCACATCACATTTCAATAAGGTCACCATTGAATTGCTTCCCTTGTCTTTTCTATTGGTCCATGGATGGACCATGTGATGTTTTTTTCTGGATCAGGTGTGGATCAACCATTGTTTTATCTGATCTTAGAATTTTTTTTCTACGTGACTACCATGTGACTGGGATTTTCCATGATCAATATTTGTGTCACTTCGATTGTGGAATATATAACACCTTACCTTGGATTTCACTGCAGAGGAACATGGGTATGGAACATGGCTCTCTGAGACTTCCACCAGCTCATCATTAGCACTACTGTCATTTGGAAAGGGAACAAGACCTGGTGGAAATATTAGCAGGGGCCACACTATGCTAGCGGCAGTATTTTAAACTAGTCATAGTCCCCAAAGTGGTTGTGAGAAACAAAAAACCAGACTTATCATATAGCTCGGCACCCACCACCACTGAGATTATGTCTGGTTTGTACGTCCATTGAATTTCAGGTACGGGTGCTTGACTTTTGTAAGAAAACTTCATTCAATGGAGCTTGTGATTGTCAAGGGGGGTTATATTTAGTTTTGGTTTCCAAGATAAACTTTCTTGAGCTATTGCATTCGAAGGTATACATAATACGGTAGATAATACTGTAAAAACACACACGAACCACACATAATGTAATAATGATTACACGCACTAGCAAGAACAATGTATTATTTGTAAAACTATCTCTCATGATGAATAGGCCTATGTGGCATCACAAGTCCTCCATTTTATGGGTTGAACTTGAATATCTTTGATCTGGGTTGGTTGCAGTATTCCTTATTAACCAAACACTGTTGTTGTGCAATTGCTTTGACTGTCCAGTATTGGAAGGATCCAAAGTTTCCATTGTGTCAGGCAGAAACTATCATTTGGAAATGCATATTCAAATTCAACTTTTCAGCAAATCCCTTTTGATGCTCCATGAATAATTCTTGTTTCATTACTCATTGGAATATATATTTTACAACAATTTCTTGAGAAATTATCATAGTGTCATTTGTTTGACAGGCAATAATGTCTATAAAACCATTAATTTCCTAATTTAACAGATACTCATCTTTATAAGATCATTTCTGAAGATCCTGCTCATATTATGTCGCAAACCATTTTGAACAAATTACTAATCCTTCCAGAAGACGGTAGATTTTTATGCATAAACGGTAAAATACGTTGGCTTGTTAATTAAAACAAGAGTCACTTATTCAAGGTCATAGGCAACATGCAGCGCTGTTATTATTTTAAAGGTTGATACTGAACGTTTCCGGAGAAGTCATTTAATGAAACCCTGTAAAATTTTGAAACATTTCAAACTTGGTTGAAGGGCTTGATTGATTTAATTGCAATTAGAGGACAGCCACTGTCCAAACTGCATTATAGCCATTAGCAGCACAGAAAGCACAGTGTCCGGAAAGGGTATTTACCATTGGGCAGTGTCAGAGAACAGAGAGGTCTCTCTGTGCTCACTGACCATGTTGAATGAGTGTTAATTACATTACACAAGAGAGGAAGTGAGCTGGATTGAAATTACTCATTTTTTCTAAATACTTATTAAAAAAAACATATTGAATGTGCTGCATTTCAGCTATAGAGGACCGAGGTTACAATCTGTGACAATCTGCAGCTATTTAATTCCTTTTAACCCTTTATAATCGACAATGAGGAGGAGTACTTTTACTTGTTTCCCCTTCAGTTGGTTTTTCCAAGCCATGCAGCTGTCCTGAGCGTAGATGTATTTCCTCTCAGTACACATAGAGATGAGTGCTTTTTTGAAGAAGATGGAAAAATCGGGAGCGGGGGGGTGGCGGTGGGGGTTGGCATAACCTGACTACCTGACTGTCCTCGCCTGGTGATGGAAAAATATTGTTGCAGGAATGATGTGTAAATAATTGAAAAGCTCAGCTTTAAAGTTGTAGGCCATTCAAAGTGCAAAGTTAACATGTGCTTCCCCAGAAGATTCATATGATTATCCGGGATAAAGGGTAAGGGACATCGTCATAACCTGATCCTGGTCACGGTATGTCAGCTTGTTTATTGATGATCGAGTGGCAGTCTCAGGGCTGTCATTTTTCCTCACCGCCAGATATTCCGCAGAACCAGGTTAACTTTCCCAATTCCCCAATGCCTCGTGTGTTCTGACATGGAGGACGAGCAAAACAAACGCTTCTGAATGTGCGTCGCGGCACAGCGGTGTTGTTGTGTTCACCGCATTATGAATAAAAGAAAGGCCATCAGAAAATACATTGCAACATGTTTAAGAGAAGTGTGGCGGATAAACTTCAAGTGACAGCCCTTGTCGGCTACTGACTGTACATTTGAATCATGTGGCTGTTTAGGCCAATCACTTTATCTTATTCAATGACAATAAAAGTATCGGAAAAATAGCTGAATAACTCAAAGGTAGCACTTCACTGCATTAAGTATGAGTCAGAGGTAACAAGCTTCAGCATTACAGGGCTAGACAGGAGGGAGAGTTGTTTCTGCAGGCCCAGATGTAACTAAATGGAGAGGTGCCTGCAGAAATCACAAGTAAATTTATTCAAGGGAAGTTATTTAGCCCTGAAAATAAAAAAGACACAGCTCTCTGCGCCAGTCCAAACACAGCTATATGTCCCTTTATGAACAATCTAGTTGATCAGAGATTCCATGTTTTGGGGATTTTATTTGGGATTTCTTTTTTGATGAATGCTAGAATTTGTTCAAAAACAAGACATTTATTTTTGGACATAAGTAATTTCAAGAGGCTATTTTTCAGCTTTCATAATGCTGATTAGCCTACCGCTGGCGGTTATCACATGGCCTTACATGAGGGGTCCGAATGTCTTCATTTGCAGGCTGCATTGGCCATGTTTCTCTTTCCCTTTTTCTGGGCCTCTTTGAATAAAGATGGGTGAATTAAATAGTGCGCCAGCAAGTGCTGAATAAGGACCCAGTCAGCGGCAGAACACTGCTTTAGTGCCTGACATCTGAGGCTGTCTGTTGATTTGTCCTTGGAGCGGGATGCGCGCGCGGAGCGGCCATAAATCTGGCCGGTGCTCCCCCGCCGGTGCTCTTGGCCTCAGCTGGAGCCCGAAATGGCTGGGGAGCGGGAGAGGAGATGGAGACAGGAGAGCCTTCCCGAGGAGGAATATTAACGTGCTGCTGAAAATACCGTGGCGCTGAGAATGAGAATTATTTTTGTCCTTTTTCTCTTAGCAACGGACGAACCGCAGAATCACGTGTTAAATCCGTGAATCGCCATCCGTGTTTCTGAGTTTGTACGGTTTTATTAACAGTGATAGATATGTCCATATTATTATGATCTTTCCATACAGTTCCTGCTATTGCTCCTGCTGTTACACACTCTCCTGCAGGTATTTTCTGATTAACAGAGTAGAGATGTGTAATGCAGTCAGGCAGGGTCAGGTACACAAGTGAATACAGTATTTTTTATTTTTTTATTTCCTTGACTGAATTGATAATGTTGCCCTCTGCTCTGAGGCTCAACGCAAGCCTGTGCAAGTCTGCCATTCTTCCTGAGGCTCAGTGCTGTGCCTTGTAGCCTTGTCTCTTCCTGTTTGCTCAGAGACTCCCCGGATCATAACTCTTGTGTGCGGCTATAAAAAGACAGCGCAGCTAGCAGGGGCCAAGACTCATTACCGAATTGCTCAAATGAGTAGAGGGAGGAGTTGTACTACTCGGGCGCTCAATGCCAAAAACACTCGTGTTTCCTGGCCTCGGCCTCATTGGCCGTGGTGGAGTTTGGCACTCACCCTAATCTTTGGTGGCCTGTCGGGCAGGAGCGCGGACATGGAGGGAGCATAAAGGGAATTGGAGGCATGCTGTGCACAGGGGCACGGCGGAGCCTCCGAACGTCAGATAGAACGACACAAAAAAGGCTTTTTATCTTGCTTTTTATGCCCGCGCGCATTCTCCAAATGTGTCATCCCTCACATAACCTCGCGTTATCTCATAATGAGATCGAGCTTATGTGGAAGGTCTGCCCATTCTTCGAGCTGCTTATCCGTCTGACTGCATAAAATGCAAATTGACTCACAAACAAATGCTGCCTGCTTTACTTCAAACCACTGATGGATGTGACCACCACCCTTATTGCTGGCCTGATGTATTACACAAATTTTGGGTTTTCAAGAGGGCTAAAAAAGAGCATTTTAAGAATCTCGAAAGCTTCAAAATATGACCCTTGATGTGTTTGAGATAAAAAAGAGCACCTTTATGAAGAAATTAAATGTCCCTGCTTTAGCCATGTCTGTATAGATGGATGAATGTGTGTATCACAAAAACAACACAAATAAGAGAGGTGCAGAACGAAGGCCTACTGTAAATCCTGATAACAGAATTACACAAATTACATTAACTCTGTGACCATAAATCCCATTCTGGTTATTCTCTCTCTCTCTCTCTCTCTCTCTCTCTCTCTCTCTCTCTCTCTCTCTCTCTCTCTCTCTCTCTCTCTCTCTCTCTCTCTCTCTCTCTCTCAAAGCCAGCGAGCCAAATCATTTTTTAATAAATTCCCTGAACTGTGAGACTTAAGCAGAGACTTACTTTAAGCAGGCAAGGAGATTTGTGAGAAACCACATGAATAAATGGATTTCAGTTTTGTACAGAGCAGTGACACTGTAACGGATGCATTTGAGTCAGTGGTTGTGGAATATATCAAACGAATGCCTAAAGTGGGATTAAGCGAAGGCCCGACAATCACAATTTGCAAATATAGCACTAATGGTGCTACAGAGGAGACCACTCTTTCAATAGTAGTTTTGACATTGGCGGTTTCTGTGGTTTTTGATTGGATCCCCCCACATGTTGCAGCCTTTGGAGAAATGGAACTAAGATGTACCCATTCATTGCACATTAGACAGGGATTTTCATCGGCTGTTTATTTAGTAACTTTAAATGACTTGGTCATTGTTGCATGTGAACATTTATACTGTGGTGGTTGCACAGCAGCAGTTAGGTCCTAGTATATGCTTAGCAGAAATGTATCGGAAATCTTGAACAACATATTATTGTGCATGAAGCAATGGAGAGGGAATCCCTCATGGGCATTTTGAAACATACTTAGATTCGATTTCACATTGAAATTAGCAAACCAAAAATGTCAGGTAAATCCCTTGAATCCCTATGAATCAGTGGGGGAATATTTCAATGGTACTGCGGAACATACTGGAACACGGAGTCAGAACTGACTCTTGATGCACACCATTGGTGAGTTCCTTTACTATGACATCACAGGAGGGGATTAACAAGGATCCTCTGTTTTGCGTGAGCTGTATTGGCGAGAAGCTTTGACAGCACTGACTTTATAGACAGATAAACGTGTCACTTATCAAGCCTATATCAAGCTTGTGCTTTTATTAGTTCCATCAGATGGCACTTGTATCTTGAAACTAAAGTTTGTACTGAGGAATAGGTCAATAGGTCATAGGCAACATGCAGCGCTGTTATTATTTTAAAGGTTGATACTGAACGTTTCCGGAGAAGTCATTTAATGAAACCCTGTAAAATTTTGAAACATTTCAAACTTGGTTGAAGGGCTTGATTGATTTAATTGCAATTAGAGGACAGCCACTGTCCAAACTGCATTATAGCCATTAGCAGCACAGAAAGCACAGTGTCCGGAAAGGGTATTTACCATTGGGCAGTGTCAGAGAACAGAGAGGTCTCTCTGTGCTCACTGACCATGTTGAATGAGTGTTAATTACATTACACAAGAGAGGAAGTGAGCTGGATTGAAATTACTCATTTTTTCTAAATACTTATTAAAAAAAACATATTGAATGTGCTGCATTTCAGCTATAGAGGACCGAGGTTACAATCTGTGACAATCTGCAGCTATTTAATTCCTTTTAACCCTTTATAATCGACAATGAGGAGGAGTACTTTTACTTGTTTCCCCTTCAGTTGGTTTTTCCAAGCCATGCAGCTGTCCTGAGCGTAGATGTATTTCCTCTCAGTACACATAGAGATGAGTGCTTTTTTGAAGAAGATGGAAAAATCGGGAGCGGGGGGGGTGGCGGTGGGGGTTGGCATAACCTGACTACCTGACTGTCCTCGCCTGGTGATGGAAAAATATTGTTGCAGGAATGATGTGTAAATAATTGAAAAGCTCAGCTTTAAAGTTGTAGGCCATTCAAAGTGCAAAGTTAACATGTGCTTCCCCAGAAGATTCATATGATTATCCGGGATAAAGGGTAAGGGACATCGTCATAACCTGATCCTGGTCACGGTATGTCAGCTTGTTTATTGATGATCGAGTGGCAGTCTCAGGGCTGTCATTTTTCCTCACCGCCAGATATTCCGCAGAACCAGGTTAACTTTCCCAATTCCCCAATGCCTCGTGTGTTCTGACATGGAGGACGAGCAAAACAAACGCTTCTGAATGTGCGTCGCGGCACAGCGGTGTTGTTGTGTTCACCGCATTATGAATAAAAGAAAGGCCATCAGAAAATACATTGCAACATGTTTAAGAGAAGTGTGGCGGATAAACTTCAAGTGACAGCCCTTGTCGGCTACTGACTGTACATTTGAATCATGTGGCTGTTTAGGCCAATCACTTTATCTTATTCAATGACAATAAAAGTATCGGAAAAATAGCTGAATAACTCAAAGGTAGCACTTCACTGCATTAAGTATGAGTCAGAGGTAACAAGCTTCAGCATTACAGGGCTAGACAGGAGGGAGAGTTGTTTCTGCAGGCCCAGATGTAACTAAATGGAGAGGTGCCTGCAGAAATCACAAGTAAATTTATTCAAGGGAAGTTATTTAGCCCTGAAAATAAAAAAGACACAGCTCTCTGCGCCAGTCCAAACACAGCTATATGTCCCTTTATGAACAATCTAGTTGATCAGAGATTCCATGTTTTGGGGATTTTATTTGGGATTTCTTTTTTGATGAATGCTAGAATTTGTTCAAAAACAAGACATTTATTTTTGGACATAAGTAATTTCAAGAGGCTATTTTTCAGCTTTCATAATGCTGATTAGCCTACCGCTGGCGGTTATCACATGGCCTTACATGAGGGGTCCGAATGTCTTCATTTGCAGGCTGCATTGGCCATGTTTCTCTTTCCCTTTTTCTGGGCCTCTTTGAATAAAGATGGGTGAATTAAATAGTGCGCCAGCAAGTGCTGAATAAGGACCCAGTCAGCGGCAGAACGCTGCTTTAGTGCCTGACATCTGAGGCTGTCTGTTGATTTGTCCTTGGAGCGGGATGCGCGCGCGGAGCGGCCATAAATCTGGCCGGTGCTCCCCCGCCGGTGCTCTTGGCCTCAGCTGGAGCCTGAAATGGCTGGGGAGCGGGAGAGGAGATGGAGACAGGAGAGCCTTCCCGAGGAGGAATATTAACGTGCTGCTGAAAATACCGTGGCGCTGAGAATGAGAATTATTTTTGTCCTTTTTCTCTTAGCAACGGACGAACCGCAGAATCACGTGTTAAATCCGTGAATCGCCATCCGTGTTTCTGAGTTTGTACGGTTTTATTAACAGTGATAGATGTGTCCATATTATTATGATCTTCCATACAGTCCCTGCTATTGCTCCTGCTGTTACACACTCTCCTGCAGGTATTTTCTGATTAACAGAGTAGAGATGTGTAATGCAGTCAGGCAGGGTCAGGTACACAAGTGAATACAGTATTTTTTTTTTTTTTAAATTTCCTTGACTGAATTGATAATGTTGCCCTCTGCTCTGAGGCTCAACGCAAGCCTGTGCAAGTCTGCCATTCTTCCTGAGGCTCAGTGCTGTGCCTTGTAGCCTTGTCTCTTCCTGTTTGCTCAGAGACTCCCCGGATCATAACTCTTGTGTGCGGCTATAAAAAGACAGCGCAGCTAGCAGGGGCCAAGACTCATTACCGAATTGCTCAAATGAGTAGAGGGAGGAGTTGTACTACTCGGGCGCTCAATGCCAAAAACACTCGTGTTTCCTGGCCTCGGCCTCATTGGCCGTGGTGGAGTTTGGCACTCACCCTAATCTTTGGTGGCCTGTCGGGCAGGAGCGTGGACATGGAGGGAGCATAAAGGGAATTGGAGGCATGCTGTGCACAGGGGCACGGCGGAGCCTCCGAACGTCAGATAGAACGACACAAAAAAGGCTTTTTATCTTGCTTTTTATGCCCGCGCGCATTCTCCAAATGTGTCATCCCTCACATAACCTCGCGTTATCTCATAATGAGATCGAGCTTATGTGGAAGGTCTGCCCATTCTTCGAGCTGCTTATCCGTCTGACTGCATAAAATGCAAATTGACTCACAAACAAATGCTGCCTGCTTTACTTCAAACCACTGATGGATGTGACCACCACCCTTATTGCTGGCCTGATGTATTACACAAATTTTGGGTTTTCAAGAGGGCTAAAAAAGAGCATTTTAAGAATCTCGAAAGCTTCAAAATATGACCCTTGATGTGTTTGAGATAAAAAAGAGCACCTTTATGAAGAAATTAAATGTCCCTGCTTTAGCCATGTCTGTATAGATGGATGAATGTGTGTATCACAAAAACAACACAAATAAGAGAGGTGCAGAACGAAGGCCTACTGTAAATCCTGATAACAGAATTACACAAATTACATTAACTCTGTGACCATAAATCCCATTCTGGTTATTCTCTCTCTCTCTCTCTCTCGCTCTCTCTCTCTCTCTCGCTCTCTCTCTCTCTCTCTCTCTCTCTCTCTCTCTCTCTCTCTCTCTCTCTCTCTCTCTCAAAGCCAGCGAGCCAAATCATTTTTTAATAAATTCCCTGAACTGTGAGACTTAAGCAGAGACTTACTTTAAGCAGGCAAGGAGATTTGTGAGAAACCACATGAATAAATGGATTTCAGTTTTGTACAGAGCAGTGACACTGTAACAGATGCATTTGAGTCAGTGGTTGTGGAATATATCAAACGAATGCCTAAAGTGGGATTAAGTGAAGGCCCGACAATCACAATTTGCAAATATAGCACTAATGGTGCTACAGAGGAGACCACTCTTTCAATAGTAGTTTTGACATTGGCGGTTTCTGTGGTTTTTGATTGGATCCCCCCACATGTTGCAGCCTTTGGAGAAATGGAACTAAGATGTACCCATTCATTGCACATTAGACAGGGATTTTCATCGGCTGTTTATTTAGTAACTTTAAATGACTTGGTCATTGTTGCATGTGAACATTTATACTGTGGTGGTTGCACAGCAGCAGTTAGGTCCTAGTATATGCTTAGCAGAAATGTATCGGAAATCTTGAACAACATATTATTGTGCATGAAGCAATGGAGAGGGAATCCCTCATGGGCATTTTGAAACATACTTAGATTCGATTTCACATTGAAATTAGCAAACCAAAAATGTCAGGTAAATCCCTTGAATCCCTATGAATCAGTGGGGGAATATTTCAATGGTATTGCGGAACATACTGGAACACGGAGTCAGAACTGACTCTTGATGCACACCATTGGTGAGTTCCTTTACTATGACATCACAGGAGGGGATTAACAAGGATCCTCTGTTTTGCGTGAGCTGTATTGGCGAGAAGCTTTGACAGCACTGACTTTATAGACAGATAAACATGTCACTTATCAAGCCTATATCAAGCTTGTGCTTTTATTAGTTCCATCAGATGGCACTTGTATCTTGAAACTAAAGTTTGTACTGAGGAAGCCAAGGCAAATATTTCATTAAATAGTAGTATAGCAATAGCCCCATGCATATTTTTGGTAACAGAATACATTTATTTTACAATGGCTTTATTGTGAGGATGTGTGTTGGGCATTTCATCAAGCCACTCATGTCTCTTATTTATTTATTTATTTGTATATTTAATTTAATTGGGTAAAAAGAAGAAGGTCAACTAAACTGCCCTTAATAAGGATTGCGATGCCTGTGGATACACAGGGTTCCGGGGGTCTGATGAAATATTATTAATGCAGGCAAAGTTTTGAGAATTTTCTATTTCGGAAGCAAGAGAGATCTCTGCACTGTGTAACAACATTGGAATTTGAAATCATAGACGACGTCTTCTCAGGAGACAGATGTCCGTTCATCGTGTGGCAGGTGCATGTACTGATTCAGAGGCTAATGCTTTGCCTTCATTCTCATTCCCTCCTGTGTTCACCTTTATAAGGTTTACACTGTCAAGGCATAGAAATCTTCCTAACTGTCAATCCCGTGTGCCTCTTTCAAATGATCACAAATTGCAATGAATGTTTTTGCTGATTTGCTTATTTAACTCGAGATCTCTGTCTCTGACAATTTATCCCAGTAGACTCAGGCTTTATATTCTGTTCAGTAAATACGGTTATTAATTCATGAAGAGCTTTTTATGGTACAAAACACAGCAGACGCCAACAAGATGTCTTATTGGCTTCTTGTCGCCTGCAGCTTTGTATTATTTGAACATATCAAAATATAGAAATGTGAATATAAATCCATAAGAATTTATATGGAAATTTATGAGGAAATGGAAACCAGCCTGAACGATATTTAAAGCTATGCCGTTAACAATATAATAAAAATTAAATGGTATAAAATAGGCATATTTTAACTTGGAAATGACTGCAAGGGACCTGCAAGAGTAGTGACAACTGCAAAAATAAATAAGTCAGACACAATAATCTACTGACTAAATTTTACACTTTTAGGAGATGACATATGTTGACCACTGGAAACACAAGAAAGAAACTGATAAAATTATGAAGATAAGCCTTAAAATTCGGTCACCAATTTTTCCTGAACAACAGATGAGATGTCGCTGCCCGAAAAAGAGCACATGCTAACAGGAACAAAGGAAAAGCCCCCAGTCTTACAGATGAACTGTGACTGAGCTGAGCAGCAGACTGTCCTGTCCTGCTTTTATGACTGGGTACAGCACAGAGGAGCCACTCAAATGTGAATGTGTTTTTATGACATGAAGACATAATGGCTAATTCAATCCTGCTTCTAAGGTAATATCCTCCTTCCTGTGCTTGGAGCTTCACAAGTGATATCAATGTAATCAGCAAGAAATGTACAATAGGTTAAAGGTGACATCAAACATTGGGCGAACTGGATAGTATTTTAAACTTAATATCAAATTAAGCCAAATTAATTAAATTTCATCTAATGAATCTGGGCATTGTACCATTAATATATGTGTGAGTGTACTTTGATAGCCAGTCACCTCTCAATAGACCCATGAACATGCATACATCTTCTGATGTGGCATCCATGTGTGGTGCAAAGGGGCATCTGGTGGTTTAAGCTGTCATTTTGATTAAGATGTGGTGGCAACTCTGTTATGAGCAACTCATGCGGGAACGAACCCAGAACGAAGTGAAAAAGGACAGGCCAGTGGCATGGTCGCTGCCAAAGCCAGCGTTAGCATCATAACTGCCCGTGCGGCTGTCAGAAAGTTTATGAAGGACAGTGAAAGTGTTGAGCGCAGAAATGTGCTGTCCTCTTCAGCTTGTCACGCAATAAAATACCACCGTCGTGGGATCTTTTAAAATGAGATAAACGGCTTATGGAAAACGTATTTTATTTGCACCATTTCCCTCTGTTTGCAGCATTCAATGTGCGACTGTAAACTGCAATTAGTCACAGTATCTCTTCCCTTCTTGAAATATATCTGGATGACGGTAAAAAAATAGACAAAGAGAAGCGAACGGCTCATTTGCTAAACAGCTCAGGAGGAGGAATAGAGGAGGACTGGGATCGAGGAGGACTGGGATAGAGGAGGACTGGAATAGAGGAGGACTGGGATAGAGGAGGACTGGGATAACTGTGAGAGGATGAGAAACGACAGTTGGGCCGTTTACAACAGCTGTAAAGGTGAATGGGATGAATGGCAAGGGCAGTGGAAGGAAGAGGGGGACGACAAACAGGATAAGACAGATACGGGCGGAGGAGAGAGGAGGAAAGGGGGAGAGAAAAAGCAGAGGAGGGGCGCCGAAGGAGGAGAGCGGGTCAGCGTTGGGGAAACGACCCTCAGTGCCATGGCAACCCAGATATACGAGCATCAGTCTATTGATCTGCAGACTCATTGCTGTAATAGAGTGAACAGCATGATGGAGGGGCCTGATGATGGCACCACACCGCTCTCCTCAGATCTGCTGAGCTACACAACTCTCCGCCAGGGACCCCGCCACAGTTGTCACGTCCAGTTAGCTCCGGTCAGTGTCAAACCGGAGCCCCCCCCCCACTACCGCGCGTGTGCCGCACGGCACAACAGTACAGCGCCTGTCCTGAATGTCCTTTGTGTTTGAACTGAAGTCCATCAACGCCGGCGGCGTAGTATTATTTGAAGGTGTCATCCCTCAATTATTTTCTTCGGTTTATCCATATGAAGATTTAACTTGTGTCTGCCTGTCCCCAGTAGCTAAGGAAGAGTAAATTATAAATTAATTGTGATTGCTTCTTATGACGATGCTGAAAATGACGATGATGATTATGATTATTAGTAGTGGTCGTAAAAGTTACTCAACATAGCTGTCGAATTGCATTTTTTAATGTAGATATTATAAAAAATAATGACCATAAAAGCCATTTGTGATGATTATTTTCAGCCATCTGAAAGCTGCTGCTGGGTTTTTGCTGCCTTATCTGTGTAGGATAGCAGCAGCAGCAGCAGCAGCAGTGGGGATTGGAGTCTGTGTTGTGTTTGTAGGCTATTGCTGCTGTAATCTGGGCCCAGCAGCGACAAGGCTGATCTGCCCATCCTCTGATTGCTGTGAGTAGAATCTGAAGCGTGCCGCCAATCCTCTGGACCGCGATGTGTCTGTGCTGGGCTGAGGGCGGGAGGAGGGGTGGCGGGTGACGGACGTCATCCCCTGTACAGCGCCCCACTCCCGCTCCTTAACCTGGGTGAGGATGCAAAGATTGCCCTAAAAAAAGGCAAGGACTATTTCATTATTTAAAATTGGATTACACTTGTAATGGACTGATTATTACTGAGCGAGGGTGTGTTAAGGTAGGGTGGTTAACGCTAGACAACCCAGTATTTCTACCCTCGAAAGAACTGAAGTTCTCTAACCATCTTTTTCAATCAGATTCACTGTTTGTAATTAAAAAGGGTAACAAAGTACTAAAACAACTTATTTTAGATGATAGCTGATATATTTGTTTTTTTCTAAGTATTACTGATTGATTCTGGTCTAAATCTTGACAAATTACTGCAGTCAGCGCAAAAAAGCGTAAACTTTAAGAATCTGGCTCAAAAGTGTCTCTAGTGGTAAAACGTTAGGTACTGCACGTTCAATCTCTGATTGGCCAGAAATTTCTTCCAGCTGACATATTCCTCCCGGTGACGAAATATAAACCTTTACAGCTACGCAGTGTGCGAAAGAAATCCCACAAAACTCTTTCCAAACTAGTGAGGAAGTAGTTCGTAATATTTATTTTTTTAATTTTATTTTTATTGAGAATATCAATCAGTTAAAATATGACGATTGTTAGAAAGTGTAGATAGAATTAACTAAAATTAAAAAGAGTATTTTGTAATATTAACCTATCTTATACCATATACGCTCTATGTTTTTTACGCTTTTACTTCCGGGTTACTTATTGAAATTGTTCTGCAGGTGAGTGTGCTCCTGAATTCTCTCAACAAAACCACGGAAATAAGGGGTTCATCCTGTTATTTTAAGTGCCCCCATTTGTGAGAAAAAGTCGCTCACTCAAAATCTTTTTGACAAAGTGGACTCAAATATGCACCCTCAAAAGGGTGTAGGGGTCATATTCGGACACGGCCTTGGACTTTTGGAGCAAGGGCGGGCAGCGGAGCAATTGATCTGCGTGGAGAGGAGATAGAGAGAGCGAGCGAGCAATATAGCTAGCTTACAGTTTAGCTTTTTTGAATATTCTAGTTATATTACCCTATTTATTTTTAGTATATTTATTTATTGTTAGCTTGATAGTCCCTTGTTTTTTGATAGTTCATTTTTCAAACTAGCTAGCTAGTTTATTTAATTTTTTTTAAACATATACTTTATTAACATTACATTACATTACATTACAGTCATTTAGCAGACGGTTTTATCCAAAGCGACAATATTAACAATAATTAGGCTATATAGTATAGTATATGAAAACTGCTTATCTGACAAGTACATGGAGAGCTACTCTCTGCGTTGAATGCATGGTGTGGATATTACCTGTATTTTTATGTTAAAACAAAACTTTAAAGGCCGGGTAAGAAAACACGCTGGTTTTTTCTCCTGACTTATTTTTCCATAGAGTTCAATGATGTTGTTGGGTCACAGACATCAGGAAGTCATGGCATGCAAAGGATATGCGACCAAATATTTTAAATGATTATTCTATATATAAATGCAGGGGTGCCAATAATTGTGGCACACGTGGTTTTGTTAAAAATAATAATTTCTTGATGACGGATTTTTTTTCCCTCATAATAAATTTGCTTCAATTAAAGGTTGAATCTTTCTCATTTTTTCAGTGTGAGATTAAGCTAATTAACCAAACCCTTTTTACTCATTTTTACCAGGGGTGTCAATAATAGTGGAGGGCACTGTAAGTTGTTTTAGTGCTTTGTTACCCTTTAAGGGTATTTTTACTCCTAGATAATTAAGATTACCCTGTTGGGATGTGACCCACAGTTTAAGTGCGGATTCTTTTTGCCCACCAAGTTAAAGTTACGCTTGAACATCTGGTGACTGTCTGTCACCGTGATAACTGTGCATGTGATGATGAACGCATCATTGATGGGGCTGCCATTAACAACATTTAGCCAAGCCAATGTTAATGTCGCTCTTTTAAAACAGCACTGGGAAGTAGGCTTTACGGATCCTGTGCTTGTATCCGATGCTCTACAGATTCCAACCCTAGACGGATAGAGATAGTAATGCTGTTTCTGCTGCGATGACGTTGCATCCGAGGACGGTCTTTGTCAGCTTTAATGACAGCCATTTTGTAAGCGAATGCTAATCACAGCATCGGATGGTTTTGTCTGGAGGGAAAGTGAAGAGGAGATGCAGACATGGCTGGGCCTTCCTTGGGCCCCCTGTACTCCCGCTGTGCGGTCATTATCCTCCTCCAGCTGCATAATTGCATTTAGGTAGGCGGAGTCCTAAATCTAATTTCTGGTGCTGGTCAAACTCAATTGAGTCTGGTTGACCAGCCCAACGCTCCCTCTGTCAGCGCTTGCTTGATGCGCAGACTGGCTATGTGAATGAACGGCCCCACAGCCCTGCACCCCTCTGCGCCTTGTCTTGGCTCAACAGGACACTGGGAAGAAACAAAAACACCAGAGAGAAAGAGACAGACTGCATGTCTCGCCCCCTTTACAGCTTAAGAGTTCCCTCATTGCTGTCCATAATTTAGTGTTCTTAGTCCAGGATAATGGACAGGCATTACTTAATGGAGAAGTACCCATGTAGGTATACTGAAGCCATTTTTCTTAAATATCTAAAAAAGTTACACTTGATTCAAGTGTTTTAAAATGTTTCTTTCCATTTTTGGTGAATAAAGACTGCTTGCAAAAGACCATTATAAATTTAGATCCCACTATGCCAGATGAAAAATGCATCAGCAGCTTTTGAACTGACTCCTGTTCCAGAAAAGGTTTTCTTATTCGTATAACTGCTATTTCATTCATCGGCAAAGGTTGAAAAACTTCACCAGTTCAATCATGATGTATTCTATTTAAAGGTGCACCCCCCCCCCCCCCCAAAACTTCCTTTCTTGGGAGATTTTAAATGATCAAAAAAGTACCCTTTAGTATCCTTAGGTAACATTTTAATGGTTGTAATTTGGGCGACAGTTTCACAAAGTGATCCATCCTCACCTCAGTTTGTAATGAAAACTTTTCTCTGCATTTTTGAAATGTTGTATATTCTTTACATTAAAGCTCTCTGCATACATACATATGTATGAGTTCTTTGTACATTTATACTGTGCACCCACACACACACACACACACATTATATTTTATGTAAGTTTAAAGAGTACTGGAGCAAAAGAATATAGTCGGTTTTTGATTCACTTACAAAGACGCATGTAACCATATCCACCAGTTAGCTATTTTCTATTTTTTATGATGTAGCTCCATCACGTGGAGAGCTTTGGTACTGCAATAACAAATGAACATCACGAAAGTACTGTATACATTTGGAGCATATTTTACACATTCAATTTCATAGTATGTCATTATATAGTTTTGTGGTGTGTTCAGCATTATGCCCACGTTTTTATATGGGCAAGGTAAGAAATCCTGGATTTATTTAAGAATGTTTTTGCCTTATGCGAGGTTTATGAATTTGTGTACCAACACAACATTCTGTTGCTCCATCCCCCTTTCCATACAGGATAACACTGTAGTGTGTGAAGACCTGCCCAACTCTGTGCCCCTCTGTAGCAGGACCTGAAGCCCCCCTCCCAGGCAGTTCCCCAGCCTGCCCTCCATCTCTCTTCTGATGTGAGTACATGAGCACCACTGACAGGCCTTTGGACTGATGATAGTACAGAAATCGTACAGGTAACAAACACAATTACAGATCATTTGAGACTTTGCAATTGGAAGCTGAAACATGTCAGACGAATGGAGCATAAAGCATACCTGCTCATCTTCACTAAATAGTGAATCCTCTTCTTGAGTACAGAGGACACACGGGCTAGTGTGCCTCCTGAAAAATCTTTGGGAGGATGTTACAGTAAAAGGCCCGGTCTACACGTAAGACTGTGTGTGTCTGTGGTTCTTAACTTTGTGGTTCTTGGTTATTCCAAGTTAAGAAGTATAATGAATAATGTATAATGTTATAAAAGGAAAATGTGTTCAATAAATGTTCTACTGTTTTTCCAAATTCAGAAAGTGTTATTAATGAATAGTTTACCAGGGCAAAAATGGTCTTGTTTCGCATGCCCTCAAAGCAGTTGGATACACTGTATGTATTTTATTTAACACTGTATGTTATTTTCTCAAACTAAATTAATTAGTAACACACTGGCTTCTTTTGTTGTCTATGCAGGTATTAAAGCACACTTTGCTGAACGTAAGTACTTCAATTTCAGCGCAGGCTGTGTCGACAGTATTTTTGCAACCTCTTCATAGGGTGGACATGATTCTGAATGCATATTTATCTGGATTTTTAATTTCCAGTTGTATTCACAGAAGTGATAGTAATAAAATGCAGTTCATTACCCATGAACGCACACCTCAACCCAGCATTAAGGTACAACCATTGTAACTGTCTGCCTACATATAGGGTTTGATGGAGATCTGGTCGGATGACAGCTGGAACTGTTGTCATTACCGGAGGAATTCTCGCAACGGTGATACTCCTGTGTATCATAGCAGTGCTTTGTTACTGTAGGCTCCAGGTAAGGACCGAATCCCAGATAACACACGGTCACGAGAAGGCAGACATTTTACACAGGTTGCAATCATTGCTATAGGTTTAATGAAAAGCAATACTTGAATGCTAATTTTAGTACATTTTTGTGGATGCAAGTAAAATACCATTGGGCCTGAATATCGGCCTAAATAGAGGCTCACTGCTTACTGACACTTCCATACATCCAAAACTAAATAACCTGAAAACGGGACACACACAAAACAATTTAATTATTAAAACAGAGCATCAAATAAGAGAGGCGGCACGGTGGTGCAGTGGTTAGCACTGTCGCCTTACAGCAAGAAGGTACCGAGTTCGAATCCCGGCCGAGGGCCTTTCTGTGTGGAGTTTGCATGTTCTCCCCGTGTCAGCGTGGGTTTCCTCCGGGTACTCCGGTTTCCTCCCACAGTCCAAAAACATGCAGGTTAGGCTAATTGGAGACTCTAAATTGCCCATAGGTATGAATGAGTGAGTGAATGGTGTGAGTGCTCTGTGATGGATTGGCGGCCTGTCCAGGGTGTATTCCTGCCTCTCGCCCAATGCATGCTGGGATAGGCTCCAGCACCCCCCGTGACCCTGAATAGGAATAAGCGGGTTGATGGATGATGGATGATCAAATAAGAATGGTAGAAAACGGGATAATTTAACATTGTTATTTGTTCTCAATGTTTTACGTTTCATCTCATGCGCTACTTCATTGTTCCCTTTTCTCTGTCATTCTCACGTCTCGTATTCTTCTCTTCTCTCGTTTTTTCCTTTGACTGTTTCTGTATCTTTTCCTCTTTGTGTTTCTCTCTGTATGGTCGCTCTCATTCAGTCACTCTCTGTTCTCCCTGTTTATCTATCTCTGTATGGTCGCTTTCACTCTGTCACTCTCTGTTCTCCCTGTTTATCTATATCTGTATGGCCTCTCTCACTCTGTCACTTTCTGTTCTCTCTGTTTATTTATATCTGTATGGCCTCTCTCACTCTGTCACTCTCTGTTCTCTCTGTTTATCTATATCTGTATGGCCTCTCTCACTATGTCACTTTCTGTTCTCTCTGTTTATTTATATCTGTATGGCCTCTCTCACTCTGTCACTCTCTGTTCTCCCTGTTTATCTATCTCTGTATGGCCTCTCTCATTCGGTCACTCTCTGTTCTTCCTGTTTATCTATCTCTGTATGGCCTCTCTCCCTCTGTCACTTTCTGTTCTCTCTGTTTATCTATATCTGTATGGCCTCTCTCCCTCTGTCACTTTCTGTTCTCTCTGTTTATCTATATCTGTATGGCCTCTCTCACTCTGTCACTTTCTGTTCTCTCTGTTTATCTATATCTGTATGGCCTCTCTCACTCTGTCACTCTCTGTTCTCTCTGTTTATCTATATCTGTATGGCCTCTCTCACTCTGTCACTTTCTGTTCTCTCTGTTTATCTATATCTGTATGGCCTCTCTCACTCTGTCACTCTCTGTTCTCTCTGTTTATCTATCTCTGTATGGTCTCTCTCCCTCTGTCACTCTCTGTTCTCCCTGTTTATCTATCTCTGTATGGCCTCTCTCACTCTGTCACTTTCTGTTCTCTCTGTTTATCTATATCTGTATGGCCTCTCTCACTCTGTCACTTTCTGTTCTCTCTGTTTATTTATATCTGTATGGCCTCTCTCACTCTGTCACTTTCTGTTCTCTCTGTTTATCTATATCTGTATGGCCTCTCTCACTCTGTCACTTTCTGTTATCTCTGTTTATCTATATCTGTATGGCCTCTCTCACTCTGTCACTTTCTGTTCTCTCTGTTTATCTATATCTGTATGGCCTCTCTCCCTCTGTCACTTTCTGTTCTCTCTGTTTATCTATATCTGTATGGCCTCTCTCACTCTGTCACTTTCTGTTCTCTCTGTTTATCTATATCTGTATGGCCTCTCTCACTCTGTCACTTTCTGTTCTCCCTGTTTATCTATCTCTGTATGGCCTCTCTCACTCTGTCACTCTCTGTTCTCCCTGTTTATCTATCTCTGTATGGCCTCTCTCCCTCTGTCACTTTCTGTTCTCTCTGTTTATCTATCTCTGTATGGCCTCTCTCACTCTGTCACTCTCTGTTCTCTCTGTTTATCTATATCTGTATGGCCTCTCTCACTCTGTCACTTTCTGTTCTCTCTGTTTATCTATATCTGTATGGCCTCTCTCACTCTTCTGTCACTCTCTGTTCTCCCTGTTTATCTATCTCTGTATGGCCTCTCTCACTCTGTCACTTTCTGTTCTCTCTGTTTATCTATATCTGTATGGCCTCTCTCACTCTGTCACTTTCTGTTCTCTCTGTTTATTTATATCTGTATGGCCTCTCTCACTCTGTCACTTTCTGTTCTCTCTGTTTATCTATATCTGTATGGCCTCTCTCACTCTGTCACTTTCTGTTCTCTCTGTTTATCTATATCTGTATGGCCTCTCTCACTCTGTCACTTTCTGTTCTCTCTGTTTATCTATATCTGTATGGCCTCTCTCCCTCTGTCACTTTCTGTTCTCTCTGTTTATCTATATCTGTATGGCCTCTCTCACTCTGTCACTTTCTGTTCTCCCTGTTTATCTATCTCTGTATGGCCTCTCTCACTCTGTCACTCTCTGTTCTCCCTGTTTATCTATCTCTGTATGGCCTCTCTCCCTCTGTCACTCTCTGTTCTCCCTGTTTATCTATCTCTGTATGGCCTCTCTCCCTCTGTCACTTTCTGTTCTCTCTGTTTATCTATCTCTGTATGGCCTCTCTCACTCTGTCACTTTCTGTTCTCTCTGTTTATCTATATCTGTATGGCCTCTCTCACTCTGTCACTTTCTGTTCTCCCTGTTTATCTATCTCTGTATGGCCTCTCTCACTCTGTCACTCTCTGTTCTCCCTGTTTATCTATCTCTGTATGGCCTCTCTCCCTCTGTCACTCTCTGTTCTCCCTGTTTATCTATCTCTGTATGGCCTCTCTCCCTCTGTCACTTTCTGTTCTCTCTGTTTATCTATCTCTGTATGGCCTCTCTCACTCTGTCACTCTCTGTTCTCTCTGTTTATCTATATCTGTATGACCTCTCTCACTCTGTCACTTTCTGTTCTCTCTGTTTATCTATATCTGTATGGCCTCTCTCACTCTGTCACTTTCTGTTCTCTCTGTTTATCTATATCTGTATGGCCTCTCTCACTCTGTCACTCTCTGTTCTCCCTGTTTATCTATCTCTGTATGGCCTCTCTCACTCTGTCACTCTCTGTTCTCTCTGTTTATCTATCTCTGTATGGTCTCTCTCACTCTGTCACTCTCTGTTCTCTCTGTTTATCTATCTATGTATGGTCTTTCTCACTCTGTCACTCTCTGTATCTCTCCACTTTGTTTTTCATGCTTTCACCAACTTTTTTTTACCTATCTGTCCCTCTGTCTCCCCCAGTATTACTGCTGTAAGAGGAATGAGTCGGAAGGGGACACAGGCTCTGGCTCTCAGCCGCAGTTTGCCTGCAATGCCTGCAGCGCTCCGGGCGTGGACGGGGTGGCCGTCACCCCCCTCTCCCTGTCTCCCGACCCCGCCCCGCCCCGCAACTACTGCCCCACCTGCTCGCCCTACAGCTCGCCCTTCTACATCCGCACCACGGACGAGATGCGCAACGGCGGCGAGCGCATCACCTACATGCCCACGCACTACGAAAACCCATCGCTGTCTCTCACCCTCTCCTCAATGCACAGCGCCCCGATGAGCTCCCGCAACCCGCCGGACTTCTACACCAACACGCGGGCCATCAGCACCGAGGTGTGACCTGCGGACACTTGAGAAACACCCACCCGTGGTCCCGGTCACAGAACCCCCGTATCTCTCTCTGTTGTCTGTACCAGTTTAGAGTAGATGGCGGCAGAGGGTCCGTAAATCCCAGAGGACTGTTCCTGAGACGTCTGGCGCCCCAGGCTCAAAACTTACCCCGTTTCTCTGCTTCTCACTGGATCCCAATAAATATGTGACATTTTGAAAATACAAATATTTAGAACAATGTATGAGGGCTAATTATATTGTTGTTGTACCTGTACCCACAACTTGTGGTTTGTCTTATCTGCTAACAAGAATGAAAAAAATATATATGTGTACTTTTGGTCAGGCACAAAAGAAAATAATATTTGTTTTTTGAATATGGGAAGAATAGTCCAGAGTGATGCCCTTTTTTTCAATCAGTATTTTTAACCTGATAGTGAGGCGGTGAGCAAAACTGTACAAAGTCAACATTTCAGAGCTTTCTCTATGCAAGTACTGTACATTCACATCCAACACATGGAGAGAAACAGTGAACAGGAGACAAGCAATGCAGCTCTTTGCTTTACCTGTCTTTGTCTGCTGTGTATTATAATACTGAAGGAGAACTAAGATACGTTTTGAAAGGACACCAATGGTTTCAGTCACAGGGAGGATGGTTGTTGGGATGTTGGAGTATGAAGCAGCCATTGGAGGAGAGTTTCTCCACCTGGTTTTTGAGGGTAACAATTCAGTTCTCCCTGGAGGCTCGTAGGCTAGTTTGTAGCCTCAAACGTCTGATGCTGCCAGGATTTCTTGAGACAGGGCACTGGAACTAAAAAAAACCAAAAACTTTAGAATACTGTTCTTATCTATCTTGATAGTGATGCAAAAAGTCTAAAATATGATTAAAAAATGCATTTATAGAATTTTTATTCATTCATTTGGTAATTTATTTGGTTAATTGATATGTTGGATGATTTTGGGAACAGTCAATATGCATTTTGAAGTGGGAGTGTGGTCATTTTGGGGAAAGACGGAGTTTGACTGAGGTGTAGTTTGTGCCATAAAGCGGGAGCACTCTCTTTATTCTCTCTTCACAAGTAGACTTCCTATATTCCCTTTTTTTCTCACTGTCTATGTGTTCATTTGAATTTATAATGAAATAGGAATGTCTGCATTCATTTACTTTTGACTTTGTGTTTTATCGATGCACCTTTTACAGTGATATTAGACAATAATGCTTGCAATACGTACGTTATTCTTTTTCCCTTTATGTTTTTCTAGTATAGGATGTGAATAAATTTTTTTTATATCTCGACTGGAACAGCAAAGCAAAATAAATAAAAATAAAATAAAGTGACACTAATAATACTATTGATATTAATTGTAGTAGCGTTCTAAGAATTAATTTCCTCTTTTTCTTGCAGTTTTCAGGAACCCACAGCTCGCCACCCCACAAAACTGTCATGTTTGACCACATAGTAACTACTTATCAACATTCAACAACCTCTCCCCATAGTTTTTGGCTATTCAAGGCAACATGTTACATAAACTATAAACAGCTGTTAATAAATTAATTCAGATGCCCATTCAGTGTCCAATTTTAGGACCTTAGCTCATTGTATCCTTGCAAGACACTGTTTGCCTGTAGCTTGGTTGCAAAATTTTATGTCACGGTATATCTCTGATTGTCAGACATATAGCTGGCATCTATTTCTTTGTTTGTTTTTTGTTTTTTTTAAAGGATGAACTGTATTTTTAAAGGTTATATTATTCAAAGATAAAAAACACACACATTGGAAATGCCCACTTATTTCACAAATGTTTTCTTTTGAAGACCATTAAATATTTATAACTGAAACTGCTTTTGTTGTCTTGCCTGACATCTTGCTTTGAAATGGTATGCATGTATAAATACATTGTCAAATATCTGTGTTCCCCTTTATAAAGACCTCCTGAGATATGAAATGATTAGTATATGAACCATAGTAGGAATATTAGTTAGCTCTTCAGTGGTGTGTCTACGTGAATAAAGGAAAGGTCTGCGTTGGGTACAGGTCCGGTGTTGCATATATGTGGATTGATCTGGGTGACTTGTGGAATGGAGAACCATGTTAATATGGCCCAACTGAACCAAGTAGAACCATAAAGTAGGTTGCATGCTCAGAAAATCTAGTTTTCCAAAAAATCGGAGAAGTAAACCATTAAGGAGTAAATAAACATGGGGTACGTAGTGTTACAGTAAGACAAATAGAGCTTTCAGGCTTGTTTGCATGCTATTTAACCATTTATTAATACATTCTTTTGACAGGGAAATTTATTTTTCATTGTTAATTTACATTTTATTCCATACATTTTCTCCATAATCATAGTGCATACAAGCTAAAAAGACTAATAAGAGAAATCCAAAATATTGCAGCTGGCGGAACATAGTGGGGTTGGTTGAAAAATGATTCCTGGTGTGAGAAAACTCTTGGTTCTACTTTCTAGGAGGAATTTCTAATTAATAGCCTACATACTTTTTTGCAGTCATTATATAAACTAGATGAATTCATAATAATAAAACGCCATTTTCATTTGAGCTATTTTCATATATTAGAATCCATATATATATGACCTGGCTTGTTGAGCGCGCAAGTAAAATTTAAAGACACATCCAAAGATTCTGTGACACATCCCTGATCTGAATAAATTACATTCTGGCAACCTGTAAATAAAGGTGCGTGCTCGTTCTCGTGTCTTGCGGCCAGAACTTTGCCGGTGGTGACGTTTGTGCGCCGCGTGGACGCGCTTAGGATCGAAGAGGTTGCGGATGGGAATTTGTGTCGGTGGGCAACTGTACTGACTGCGGCTCAGCTGACACTCTCACGTCCGGAGGCGTAGACTCTAAACAAGTAAGTTGTTTTTAGTACCCCGAGACAATGAAATAAAAGAAAAGAACAAAAAAATACATATATATTTATGCAGTCAAATTTAACTCACTGCTTATATGGAGTTGTTATATTGAAAATGTCAATGCGGTTCTTACCTAGCAGCCCTTTGAGTGTGTTGCTAAACTGTTTTGAATTGTTTTTACGCCTTAGCCTAGCCGAACCAAGCAAGCTAACGAGCTGGCTAACCACTTCCTGTCACCGACTGAAGCACTCTGGTCCATCTATATTGCTAACACAGTAGACAGTGCTAAGTTTATCCAACATCATTTAGCAGGTGTTTGTTATTGCTTGCTAAAACAACTTCTTGTTTAGGTAAATATCTAGCTAGATGTCAAGTTAGGTAGCTACATGTTTTGTGCTGTCTTGTTTACTCTCCCTAGCTAGATGAATAGCTGGCTAGCGTATTGTGGCACGTTTCCTTCCTGTCTGGCTAACTAGCTATCTAGATTGCCTGTGGGCTTGCTAATTTAGCTAACGTAAGTCTTCTCAGAGATGTGACGCTCCTGTATTTTTCCAACAGTTAAGTTACACAGTAAGGCAGCTAATTCCTTTGCAAGCTAAACGAATCGCTTAAAAATATACTAATACTCAAGGCTTAAAAAGAGGACTCTTGCGTTCAAACGTAACGTTAGTTGTAGTTAAGAAACGACGCAAGGAAACGAGGAAGACTTTGGATGAGAACTTGCATCTGTTGTGTTCTTCTTGACAGGTTTGTAACTGCAATAGCTATCACTGCTAACACAGCTAGCTAACTTACTTTTTAATGTACGCTATTGATCGCTGTATGATTGCGAGCAAGCTTTTTAAGTTATCTTGGCGACAGTATTCTTGGATTGTTTTAATTGATAATGCAAAAAGATGGGTTGTTCTTGCTGTTTTGGCTTTAATCTTCGATCTGCATTAACGTTACCCCGTTAGCAGTCGGCAGCAGCCGTGAAGTTTGAAGCTACTGCAGCTATTGCTAGATATATGTGTAACTTTAACTTTAGCTAGCAAGATTAGAATTCACAAGCATATTCAGTTAACTTATTTTACTAACAGCTAACAGATGATGCGACGTTTCGCGAAAGCACACGTGTTTATTTAAGTTAGGAGCAAATGTAAATTAATCTGGACTGCTGGATACTACTTTGACAGGTTGGTTCCCAGACAGTCGTCAGGAAAGTCTGATAGCCTAGTGCTCACTCCCTTAGAAGAAGAGGGGAATAAATTGCTGCAAAACCGGCAGAACGGGTCTGCAACAAGAGTGCATTTAAGATCGTATGCTTCGAGAGAAAGGATAATGATACTTTGGCAAAAAATATGCTCATAACATGTGTTGTTTTCCAACAAAACACGGGTAGCACATGACAGACATCCATAAACATCGTTTATTCAATTCTTGTGCCATGAACATGTATTCATTGTACAAGCCATTGGGAGTTAGTTGTAAATAAAGTTTTGCTAGTAGTGTTATTAACAGTGATATTGGATAGCTATTAAGCATGTGTACTGTCCGTAGTCACTGGGTTACAGTGCAGAATATGCCAGTATTCAGTTCTGCAGTGTCCAGCAACAGGGTGTGTCCCAGCCAAGGGTAAACTGGCAGGCACAGGGACTGTTTTAGCCACTGCTTGGGGCGGCCTCTTTCTCCACTGTCCCTTGGGACAGATCTTGGTGGAGAGTGATGTCATGGCTGGTGGATATGCCAGGCTGAGAACAGTTGTAGAGCTGTACACTCAAACTTTAGACCGTTCTTTCCATGAAAGAACCAATCACCTGCTCCAGGTTTGGGATGCAGTTTGTCCGCGTACCAATTAGAGGTAAGCTGCGCCTGACTGGTGGCACTCTGTTGTGGTCCTGCACAGCTTATCTACCACTTTATTGGACAGAAGTAATCAACTGGAGCAGAGGGCGGCAGTGTGGCATACTTTGTTAAGGACCTGTGTTTGCATGTCCAAGGTTGTAGGTTCAATTCCTAGGTGGGACACTGCCCTTGTACCCTTGAGCAACATCCTTAACAGTAGGTATCCAGCTGTGTAAATGGATTGTATGAATAAAAAATGTACATTTGTCTAGATAAAGAGTCAATGGATCATCAATGGATTGGATACATTTTTGTGTTGGTCAGAAAACAGGATGTTTGACCTCAGCCACAAAGCAGTGTTTTAAACCCCTGACCAAACTTGCTTTCTGACTAAAACAACTTGTTGACAATGAAGACCTTTAAAAAAACAAACAAATAATGCTACTTTTTACAGGAACACTAAGCAGAGAGCTTACAGTTCTAATGAATATGGTGGTATTGGTATTTAAAATCTTGCTGTGAAGTAAAAACTGCCACGTCTTAGTTTTCCACAAATGGTTTAGGTGTGTCATCATGACTTGAGCTTGTGGCAAGAAGGGCTGGGGATGTGATGCAAGGAGGTAGTTTCTTCTGGAGTGAGCAGCCAGTGTGCGTGGTAACTTTTGTCCACACAACCTTGTTAAGTTTATCACATCGACCACAAGAGTCAGAATGCATTGTCTCAATTACTTCCTGTTTTTTATTTTTTTATTTTTTTATTATACGTAGGCCTAGGTGATAAACTGAGCTTTTTGTGCATGCATTTATCATTTATCAACTGTTTGGTCTTCAATACTAAGAAAGCACTTTCCCAAGCAGGCTTAATGCATAGTCGATGTAGAGGTCAGTGAGCACATGCTTTGTCCAGTCTTCTTGTAACTACAGTAAAACTTGGCTCAGTAAAAATAATAAAGACTGTCCTTTCTTTTTGCTAGTTTCAAAGAAGTGAAATTGCATATTTCTGGTTTGCCAGGGTTTCTGCAAAGACAGTTTATGAACTGTAATGCATTATAGACTACCATGACTGCACATAGAAGTTACATATTGAAAGGATATTCTGGAAAAAGATTTGAAAAATGTTTTAAAATAATATCAGCTTTAAAATACAAATGTTATCAGGAACACTCAGCAGACAGCTTACAAGGTAGGAAAGACTTTCTGTGACTTTTTCACTGTTTCCTTCATTTCTCCTGTTGAGATGGCTTGGAATGTTAGGGGATACACAAACAGAGAAAGTGGGAGCCAGTCTAACAGCCAAGTGAAATTGAATTGAGATTCAAAGATGATCCCATATAATGATGCATTAGGCTTGCAGTCATGTCTTATGCATGAGTACTTAGTGGTAATAATGGCTTTATTATCACAATAAATGAAAAAGATCCTCTAAACATGATCGGCTGAGGCTGACTGTATAATAAAGGTAGGGCTGGTAAATCGCAGGGAAGTTTCACTCTGTTATGAGTTTGCATTGCTTTGTTTCGTTCCTCTTTTTTCATCCATATTTGGATACAAATTCATCAAAGGGTTTGCCAAAGCGTATAATAAAACTTTCATATTTTCCACTACCAGCTGATTTAAGATGTGTAATGTGCTAAGTTCAGAGCAAGTACCCAGTACACAACAGGCCTAAATAACCCATTATATGAAGCCATATTGCATTTGTATTGGGAAAATTGAAACGGAAACTTCCGTCTTGCGTTTCAATAAGTGCTCATGTGAAAAAGATTTGGTTGAATAACACGCTTGTATAGTCTATAATGTTGTGACATTTTCAGGCTAATGGAATCCCTGCATACTTCTAGGCTATATCCTTATTAAGGAGTTATGTGTGTGCGGCCTCCACACAATAGGGGAACAAATGTGATTTGTACACCTTCCTTAGGAATTTAGTACATGACACTGCCTTTATTAAGCATGTCCGAATAGCAGGTCACTTAAGAGCATGCGTTCATTTTTCTGTTCTCCGTTGTGCAGTTTGAGTAATTGAATAAGTGTGATGTGGCCACATGACTGGGGGCGGTTCCAGCAGGAAGACGAGGCCAACAAAGCCAGGGTTCTGTGTGAGGCCTTTTTGTCTCTGCGTGCTGATATGAGGGTCAAGGAGCACCCAGTTACGGGCACTGCACTTATTCTGCTTCCTCAGGGTTATGTGGAAAACACAGTCTGTACAACAAATTAACAAAGCGGTTTCTCCAAGCCGAGCTCCTAGTCAATAAAACAAATCCCCACAAATCCAACTCCTGTCAGTGCATCATCAGCCCAGAGAAGTCTTCAGAATAACTGATTTGAAAACGTGCATCACCGAATCTACAGTATTTCCTGTTCAAGCTGAGATGGAACATTTCTTAAGAGTATTTTTTAAATCACGATCACTGATTTAGGAGCCAATGAGCGCAACTGAAGAGCAATGCAGCGGAGCTGAATCCGTTGTGTCAGAGTCCCGATGACTGTGTTGTGACAAGCTTGATGTGACATCTGCACTGTCAGCTGTTTTACTTTTGTGCTCAGACTTGTAGGTCCAAACCTACGGCCTTATGTTGAACTCTGTATGACCCTGAAGCGGCAGATGAGCAGGGAATTGCATTTTGTTAGGTCCTCGGCTCCTCTGCAGTGGCTGCGGCGGGACTTTGAGTCTCAGAACACTTGGCTCTTCTAGTATTTAAAGCCCCCACTTCTTTGCTCTTAATGCAGATACAAGTGTTTGACCTACTTTTGAGGTAATTGGGTGAAGGTGGTTAATCCGTCTCAATTTCCTGGAACACAAGAGGTGGTCTTTACGTGTGCATGCATGATCAGTAATTACGCGTGTGCGTGCGTGTCTGTGGTTGGGTGTGCGTGTGTGTGTGTGTGCGTGTATCTGGGTGTGCGTGTGTGTGCGCGCATGTGTGTGCGTGCGTGCGTGTTGTGTGCGTGCGTGCGTGTTGTGTGCGTGTGTGCGTGTGTGTGCGTGCATGCTGTGTGCATGTTGTGTGCAGGGTGCAGCAGCAGTGGGCCAAGCGCAGTGCTGCGGAGGGGGAGAGTGCTCCAGGCTACCATGGATGACAGCTCCTCTCTTGGCAAAGTGAGCGGCTCCACAGAATCCGTGTCAACCGTCACCAGTGAGGAGTTTGTGCTGGTGCAGCCGTCAGCTGGGGGGTCCCCCTCCTCCTCCGAGGGCAAGCCAAGACTCAAGGTGCTCCGCAGACTCAAAACGCACCCAAACCCACTTATATATCTACACACAAACGCACAAACGCACACACGCACGCACACACACACACACACACACAAACATTTTGCTTTGGAGAATTTTCCCATTGAAACCTGCTATCTTTATGGATGATGTTCTCAGATGTCCTGGAATGGGAGCGAGCAGCTACAGAGAGCAATGGAGGAGGTGCTGCAGGATGAGGAGAAGAGGGAAGAAAGCAAAGGAGAGGACCCCCTGGCCGCAGAGACGCCCACGACCCCCCTTCCTAAGAAAGCCGCTCCAGGCCTGGTCTTGGACCCCGCCCCTGCAGGTAAACCTTTATCTCAGATTCTACGTTCTATCTGCAGGGTAGTAAAATCACTCACGGCCAGCAGATAAAGCAGAGCGCACACAGTCTAACATTTATAAATCCTAAGCAGGTGTTCTGAAAGTTTACCTCATCACGCTACAGCTTGACTGTTGCACAATTGTCAGGGCTGACATACCACAGGAGTTTAGAGTTTGGTCACTTATAGTATGTATCACATCCTGTGTAGAGCTGCAGTTATTTCAGTGGGTATGACAAGGCTGTCATTTTCTTGCTTTCTTTGAGGTTTTAAAAGCATTATATAAGTACAGAATGTACAAAATCTGTGGAGCTTTTTCCTTTGACCTGTTGTGTGTCTGTTGTTTATCACGGTAGGCCTCTGAAGGTCTGTTGAATAAATGCCCATGTTCTGATTACAGCTAAATAGGCTGCTCATCCTCTGGCCCCGAGCAGATAGTATTTTTGCCTTGGTGCCCATGTCTGTCCTTTCACCGTTTTCTTGTTGTTGTGGCTCTGCGGGAAACGGCTTGTCGGAAACAGCTGCTCACACTTCATGCCGTTGATTGGTCTCTTTGGCTGCAGCCTCTCTTAAGCACAGCTTGATAATCTTGACACTGAACATGAAACGTTGAACATTTCTGGTGAAAAATATCTGGCTTGCTTGAATGCAGTTATCATTGTTTATAAGCACCAACTGTAACACCCAACAAGACTTGTAATATATTGGTGCTCGCGTGACAAGTTTCAACAGCGATCGTAGTGAAAGCTTTTTATTGAAGTTCAAATAGCAATTTCCGGTTCTATTTGATGCCGCACACAGTCGCTCTAATGAAACCTGTCGACTGAACCCTTCCGCCCCTGAGCGATGCTGTGGCCAACCGTGTGTCACCCTACGGGACTCCAGGGAGGTACACTCCCCACCCCCATTCATTACTCATTTTAGTATTTCTCTGCCCGTTGGTTGTTAAATAGACTGCTCGTTATTGAGGATACATTTTTAACGTTGGGTGTGGATTCAGTGACTTGGTATACTGAAACTGAATTAGTGTTTACCATAGGAAATGAAACAGGGTGCATCGAAACATATTCATCTGAGAATATGCAACATCCGTTTCTGAAGGAGAACCACATACCGGGGTAGTGACGACCACTATCTGAAATGCAAACTGTTTTTACAACGAATTTCAGCTTTTTCCCATACACAAATCCAGATCTGAAATTTGACAGCGGCCATTTAAAAAGCCCATAGGTGTTTTCCTTACTGTTTGGGTTCCTGTGTTGAATGTGGTGTGTCAGGGAGAACCGGGGTGGCCTTGACCCGCTCTTCCTCTCCACACTTCCTCACCAGAAGTGCTGTTCAATAAAGCCGACAGCGCTGAAAGGCCCGGAGTCCGACGGGACTCATTTTTTGCGGTTCCCCAGGGTATTTTAACCCATATCACACCTCGATGAAAAGCTCACGAAGGCTTCCATTCAGCTGAGGGCTGGAACAGCGAGCTGCTGTCATTGCCTGACACTCCAGGCATTTCCTCCTTCTTATTTACAGTTCATTACGCTAAATTAAGTTTCTTGTGTTTATTTTCAAACAGACATTTAAAATGCGATTATCAGTTATGTTGATTATGGCATTGTGATCGCTGTTCTGTTGATTCCGTTAGCAGAGAACGCACCTGTGGCTCTGCAACTAATTGCTGAAGTGCTGCATTGCTGATCTTAATTGTTTTAAATGAGACTTCTTCAGCAATTCGTAGCTTCTGGCCTGACTTATCTGATCTTCAGTCGTGTCTACGGAGGAAAATAACGGTCGTTAAAACATTCTACATATATCCGCAAATACGAAAGTAAAAGTCATTATGGTGGCTAATTGCAGTGCCAGAGATGATTATTTTCAGAATTCATAATACTGCATGCCATGTTCACTGTACTGTCGTAGGTAAACCATTGAATCATAGTGAGATGTAGGCTTACACCATGATTGTGGCTTACATCTTGTTTAGTCATGCAAGTAGATGGTAGTTGTTGATAAAAAACTGTTGACACAAATTAAGCAATGTACAGTTGGTGCTGAAATACAACGTGCACGGTATAAACTTAAACCATTTCATGGCTCATGTTAGGCGTTTTTTTTATTTACCTTTTTAACAAAAGAAGTTTCTACTTGGTCTGTTTGCGTTTGTGAAGCTGGTTTCCAAGTGAACGGCATCAAACGATATCTTTTCATCAAAGCGATGAATGTTCAGCGGGAGGCAGAGGCGTATGCCTGGACTCATTCACTAGCTTTTCCCTTTCCTTAATACATGCAAACCAGGGCGCACCACCAGGAATGCGTGAAGCATGTGCTAAATTATTGGCAGACAGTGGGCTGAAGAAAATGTCATATCTTTATCTTTATTCAGAGATAAGATTTTACGGTCTTTTGAAGAACTTATGGCAAAATATTATATTCCCCAAAAGAATTTTCTAAGCGTCTACAGCCGATAAGATTTATAGCCACAACGCAGCATTTTTAGTGCAGTCCCCTTTGACTACTTCTGTATGATAACTAAGGCATGTTGCTGTCTGCATTAAGGAGTCTTTAGAGCTCAGCTTCTGGCGGGAAGATCGAGAAGGAGAGATTTCATTTAATGATAAAAGGAAAGCTAAAAAACAATTCTGCAAAGCTAAAAAAAAAAAAAAATTTTGTTGCTGTTTGATGAGACTTATTTAACTGATGGTATTGTTCTATTAAAACTCAATAAATGCATTGTTTAAAAAAAAAAAGAGAGATGCAGATTGTGACAAATGGAGGGAAACTAAAGCAAAGCCCTTGGGGCTTTCTTGAGATGGGCTGACAGTACCCAAGGATTCCCTGTAAAATTCTCCAGGGTATTTTATGGTAATTTTCCTGTCTGGTGAGTTCACACAAGATTAGCCTTACCATGGTCAAAATAAATGGGAGGCAATTAAGAAAATAGTCCAGCATGAATATTGCAGTTACTTATGTTGTAACTTATTTTGGTCGTCATGGGTTGTTCATTGTGAAATCTGACACATTTCTCATCTGATGTTTAGACGACCTCTGAGTCAAATGCATATGATCATACACAATCTTAGTGTGGTGTTAACGCTTTCCTGTCATCCCAGTAGGTTCGATAATGAAGTTTGTGCTAAATGTATTTATTTATATTCTATCCTCTGTGTCTTATACAATTTTCCATAGAGGAAATATCATTGAAACATACAAGTCTGCTCAGGTCATGTGCCATTGGCAGTGAAGGAAACACTGTGGAAATGTTATTAACGTTGGTCAACCCACATTATGTACCGTATAACTGTAAGAGTCAGATCCACAGAGTGCGTTTTGTGAAAAAAAGAATACCTATAACTACATAACTGGATTCACTTGGATTAATCAGGTTTAATGAATGCGTGTAACCATGTGCTGGAGGCACTCGGCGTTTCACCATTCAGAATATTCGGCCTCAGACTTAATCATCCGTCAAACTCTTGTGATCAAGCTCAGATGGAACAAAAACCAGAAACATCACCTGCATTCCGGGACCAGGGTTACCTACCGCTGTCCTATGCCATATGTCTACCGTATGGACCTGCTGTACCCGCCCGGTCACGCGTATGGCCCGTCTCCCCCCGCACAGAGACCTCGGCCTGCCCGGCGGGCGGGCGTCCGGTCCAGGAGGAGGACAGCGTCCAGTTCAGCAAGCTGTCGTACCTGGGCTGCACCTGGGTGAAGGCCCCCCGCAGCGAGTCCGAGGCCCAGAAGGCCATGTCCACTCTGAGGGCGGAGAGCGCCGTGCCCATCCCCGTCACCCTCTACGTGCCCAACGTCCCCGAGGGCTCCGTCAGGTCAGTCCAGCACCGCCGCCATCGCCCGTTCGGACAGCGCCTTTATACGCTCGCGGTTTTAGTTCTTTCCTTACAAAGGCCAGCCCCTCAAAAGGGCTGCGTGTTTTTATAGCTTATAGCCATCAACTTTATTGATTATTGTAAGATAGTTGGTACAACAAACGACACTATTCTCAAAACAGAGAAATTGTTTCATGCGTGTATGAGCTGAAGTAGTTTAATTCATTTTAGATATGAAATTTATGTAAAAAGAAAAAAGTTTTAAAATTTAATAATAATTATAAGAATCTCATTCAGCATGATTAACACAATCACATTATTGCTGCTTGTTGACCACAATTTTTATGTTACCATGGGCATACGTGCCAATTGCATGTTTTTGTTCAAAAATCTTTTTAATCTTATGACTGTATGTACACGGGTACATGCGTGTGCATTATAAGATATGTAACAGAACAGAACATGTTTGCATGATTTTAAAATCTGGGACGTTGCCGTCTCAAAACGTTCTCCACGCTGTCTTAAGCAACGAAAGCACAGCAGTAACCTCCCTTTCTCTGCTATGCCGCGGGGCAGGATTGTGGACCAGGCGTCTGGGACGGAGATCGCGACGTTCCCCATCTACAAAGTCCTGTTCTGTGCGCGGGGTCACGAGGGATCCGTGGAGAGCGACTGCTTCTCTTTCACCGAGAGCTACCGCAGCAGCGAGGACTTCCAGATCCACGTCTTCTCCTGCCACATCAAGGAGGCCGTGAGTCTGGCCAGCAGCACGTGCTCTTTCAGCGTAGATGAAGAACCGGGTATTGCCTAGGAAACCTGAGATCGAGGTTTCTTACAGTGTCCCTCAGATTCAAACCACCAGCTTGTCGGTAGGAAGCTGGTGGTTTGAATCTGAGGGATACTGTAGTATTAACTGTGTTAATATTACTGCAGACACCCTTACCTAGGGACTCTTGCCATATAGGACTGAACTATAGTACTGGTTGTGGTTGAAGCAGAAGGCCCAGCAGAAGCACTGGTGGTCACTGATAGTTCTGTGCCAGTGCGCTGAGCTTTCCCCCCACCGGTTTTACAGACCCACCTTTTTTCCTTCCCTCTTTTCTACCTCCAGGTTAGCCGGATACTGTACAGTTTCTCCACAGCGTTTCGGCGCTCCTCCAAACCTGCGCCGGATGTCAGAGACCCCGCGGCGCCCCTCACCCCCGACAGCGACATCTTCACCTTCACCGTCTCGCTGGAGGTGCGGGAAGATGACGGCAAGGGCAACTACAGGTAGGGCCAGTGTGCAAACCCCACACTGCTTTAGAGCAGCTACTGAGCACTGCCAAGAGGCTCTTATCCTACCAATCAATGGCACTTTTAAATGACACTTGTTTTTGCCTCGGTTCTGAAATTGTCATTAGCATCTATCGGGACTGAACCGGCTTTGCTTTGAACAGATGGCAGACAAAAACTCCAGAACTGCCAAGACATACTTTTACTAGGCAGAGAGTACCAAAAACCCATTTACATGTAAATTACACGAAACACTTTTTATATAATAATAATAATAAAATCTGCTTGGCAACCATATAAACTAGTCTTACTGTATTACTTCAAATATATTATGGCATACTTCTAGAACAATAATACACTATGTTTAGGGAGAATTATTGTGTGCCTCCAGACAATAAATAATTGGATTTTAACTCAAAGTTTCTACATCATTTCCTGTTTATCAAGCATGCTTTGAGCGGTTGAATATACCCTTATCCAGTTGATCCGCCATAATTCAATAAACGTACATGCGGAAGCCAGCAGCACAGTCACTATGAATGTGCAGTTTGCGTGTGAAACAGTTGTGGTACTTATGTTGTTAATTTCGCTAAGGGCGCCCCTGCCTATAGCAACTTACTTTTGCACCATAGCCACCTGATGCCACAAGAGCCCAACCTCACTGCAAAAAAAATATTTGTTTGAATTTACGTAGCTTCAACATAGAAAATATGAATTTATATTTGCTTGCGCATGTATTAAACTGTATATTATGGTATATTTTTATAGAATTTGTAGGATAATAGTGAAAAAAACACAGTTTTTGTGCACGGTTGTCATTAATTCAGTTTACCCCAGCATCAAGCTTCTTTACTATCGCCATACATATCTTGAACATTTATTGCTCTCGTGTGCTTAGGTTACTCTCTGATGCGGTTTCTTTGCTTGATGCAGTCTTTGTACCATCATGCATTTCTGCCGCATCTAGTTATTCAGTGAAATCTGAAACCATCGTTGGTGCCTGTGCAGTGGAAAGCCTCTTTCCTCATCCCATGGTAGAGGTGAAATTGAGTTCTCGCTATCACAATGTACTTCTCTGTCAGTGACCAAAGCACATTCATTCCGCCGTACACGGTACGTTTAATTTCGAAGAGGAAGTGATCCAGCTTTTGTTTGTTTGAGATCCTGCTTTCTGAAGTGATGCAAGAGTTTTGAAAAGTCCCAAATAGAAAACTGAGTGTGTTCCACAGCACTTGAGTCATTTGAATTTTGAAAGACGTGTGTCATCAAACCGAGGGCCTTGACTGTGCCAGTGTTAACAAAGCGTGTTGTGGCACGTCCAAACAAATTGTTTTCTCCACACTGCCTTGCAGCCCGGTTCCAAAGGACAGGGACAAGCTGTACTTCAAGCTGCGTCAGGGCGTGCTGAAGAAAGTGGTGGTTACAGTCCAGCAAATGAGCAACAAGGAGCTTGGAATCGAGAGGTGAGGGGCGAGGCCCGGGGCGTGGACACGGGCGGCAGGAGCAGCAGAGGATCATGGGTCATGTGGGGCCGGCCATAGCTAGAGTAAACGTCACAGCTGTAAATATCAGTGGTCAAATACGTCATCGTCATAGTGCAAACCCTAACCCTTTTTTGCACTGCAGTTGACCTGCCAAAACAGTTGTGCATAACCTCATTTGGATCAATACAGTGATGAGGCAAGGAGCTAGAAAAACCTGATTCCTTATTAGACTGTGGGATCAGGCCAACGCCTCCGTCTGTACAGTGCCAAGAAAGTAGCAGTGTAGAAGAAGTAGGTTAGCAGTTATGTCCCTCTTTACCGTTATGTGTCATGGGATGGGTGTAGCGCGACTCGCCCTTAATAGAAATGTCGAGAAAAAGTTTGTTTTACAAGTGTCACATTTATGGCTTTTAAAAAGTTTTTTGATTTATTAAATTTTTTTTATTTGACACCCAACACAGGGTTGAGCATATCCAATTCCCGCCCCAATTTGGAATGGCCAATCGTCTGCAACTGCAGCCGCATACATTGCGTGAACCCCACTGCCTATTAGGGAAGGTGTAGAAATGCATGGTTCTCCTCCGAAGCGCATGGTGTCACCGACTGCTTCTTTTTACATCGCAGGCGGCCTATCATACGCGGCTTTTGACTGCAATCTACGGGTGCCTGATCGCCCAGCAGGCGTCACTAGATAACAGTGCACATGGAACCCTATTCGACTGAACCCTCCCATTCCGTGCGTCGCTCTATGGACCTGCCGGCCACAGTTGGCACTGGCCTTAACCGAATGAGCCATCCTGAAGCCCCACATTTATGGCTCTTTTAATGTATTACAGCATTTTTTTCTTCCAGAGGTTTTCATTATGAATCATTTTATTCTTAAAATATATTTAAATGCATTCAGTGCACATTGCTGTATTGTAGTAAATGTAAAAGAGTGCCCTTTCACAGTTCAAGAGACGGTGTCTTGCTATTATTGCGTAATAAAAAATAAAAAAGGTGCAGTTCTCAGAGAATGCACCAGATGGCGCACACGCTTTGGTGTAGAGAAGCGGCTGTTGCACCCACACAGAGGAGTAGCAGACAGCAGCAATGCCATGGTTGCCAGGCGGACACGGTTTTGTCTTCGCATTAAAAGGTTAACGCCTCAAAAGCTCATGCATTAGTCAAGAGGGAGAGGATTATCAGTTAGGCAATTGCTGTTTTGTCACATGTAGGTGTGCTACAAGCTACAGGCATGAATAAGAAGATATTAATAAACGATTACATTATTCTGGGCCTTCCTGCAGTGGAGCAATTTAGCATGGTGGTACTAGAAATTACATGATAATGACTTGCTGGATAAAACGGTACTGCTTGGATTGTCCCCCGTTGTTACATTGTCCCCCCATGTGTTGCTCTAGGTGCTTTGGAATGTTGCTGAGTCCTGGGCAGAAGGTTCGGAACAGTGACATGCATCTCCTAGATATGGTGAGGCAGTCGTGTGCTCTAGGGTGGGATTACAGTGCGAGAAATACAGACACAAACGTGGATGTCACTCGCATGCTAGGCCCTTGAGGGTACACTGGTCATTCACCTTGTTGAAAGGGGCATCTTTCTCTACAGTCTCCAGCAGCGGTAGCATGTTAGACGGCTCTCGCAGCTGTTGGTGGCCTAGCCAGGCTATTAGGACATTTGTTCTTGTTAAAGTGAGTGCAATGTATTTCTGTACAATTTATATGCTTGTGGAACAGTGTGCTGTTTATATCTGGGGCAGTAGTAGGCAGCTGTTAACTCAAAAAAATAAGGTCAGTGCATGCAGTTGAGTGAAGGCATACATCATAAACCCTGATGCAAAGAGAACGGTTCAGTTGGAGAATGCGGTCTGAGAGGGCACATGCAGGCGGTCTCAGGGCACATGTGACTCTACTATTTTATAAATTGTAATGTAACAATCTTGCAATGACTTCCAGCACTATACTCAAGAGTAGCGAGTTGCACTATCAGCATGGTCTACATTGAATCTGTGAGGGATGCCAGATATGGAAATTCTGGGCAGATGTCAAAAAAACGATATTTGTCTGGCCGCTTTGACCAAAGCCAGTTCTGCTGATGCCCGTGTTCTACATTATAACGCCTACGCAAACCGAGCGAGTTTCCACATTCATATCGTATTCATATACGACCCCAAACATTATTGTGCATCCCTAGATTCTGCACTTAGTGTGATGTTTGTGTAAAGCGTTGAGTTCTGAATTAGTACTGAAAGTCCCCAGTGAGCGGTTACGTGGATGTAACGCACGGCTGGGGCAGTGCGGTGTCTGTGTGAGTGAGCTCGGCGCTGTCTGTGCTGGTGTGCAGGAGTCAATGGGGAAGAGCGTTGACGGAAAGGCCTACGTGATCACAGGCACCTGGTGCCCCAACACGCCCGCTTTCCAGGTGCTCAATGAAGACACGCCAAAAGGTGAGATCGCCAGCGGACCTGCTGTTAGTGTATAAAAGCGCCACCGACATACTGTATCCCCAAACCGCTTCTTCTGTCACAGGGTGCCACGTTGACCAGTACCTCTGGTAACCACTGACAAAACTCTGTTTGTTAAATGTGTCATATGTTATATATGGTTAATGTATCTTCTAAGCAGGGAAGTCCAGTTGGTGAGGAAGAGTGTGAAAGTAAGTCTTGCCTGAAAAGCATGTAAAATAGCGCATTCTACAAAGTGCTGCAGTCCTTCCTGACTGTGGCAGCTGATTTCAGTTTTTTTGAGAGTATCCATTGAACCGCTGAGTCACAGGGTAGATTGTTTTTCACCGCTGGTGATTATTATAATTTTTTTCTCTCTCTCGGATTAGCCCAGGTTTTTCAATAGTCAAACCAATCTGTGCTGCTTCTCTGCAATGGTTGAACAGCTGTGCTAAAATTCCACCAAAAGCGCATAACAAATATTGTCCTAACCCGTCCGTGCTAGTTTTCACCGTATGCCGCATTTTTCTGAAAACAGTAGTAGACCATTTTAAAAAAAAAAAAAAAAAAAAATGGCTTGCAGCGTTCATCTTGTAGAACGTGCGTTTCTAGTCTCTACTTCCTGAAACATTCTTAAAACTATCTGTAAATATTAGGTATATAATCTTATTTTCCACAATTTGTGAAGGCAGTCATTCGCTGCCAGTTGTGAATGGCTCTTATGTCAAGTTTTCATAGGTCTTCTGGACAGAAAATTAAATGACTTCACATACTTAAAATAAACAAAAATATCTTCAAGAGTGCTCTGGTTTGATGTCTGTGTGTAAGCTCAAGTCTGAAGGCATTTTTCAGTTCCTGCTCTTGGTGCCTTTTAAGAGCTCATCGACAAAGATGTGCTTGGAATTACCTAATAAAACCTTTTGTTCCGTTCTCTTTTTAAAAACTGGTTGTTTCATGAGAGCACGGCACATTCATCAGGCTAAAAAAATAACCTAAAAATAACACATTCATTGTGCTAAAATATAAGCATACGGCAGTACCTGTTAAAGAATACATACTGTAAAATACCTCTGTAATTAAAACTAACAACATAGCCAATGATTGGTGCAAAATGAATACCATGCCCAATCATTGGTCATGTTATTGATTTTGCGTGCGCTGAAAGGTTTTGCACATGCTAAAGGTCAGTAAATCAGGCCCTATATGTGAATAATACCAAGTCACACACTTCTACCCTCCCCAAGTTAAATAGGCTGTGTGAGGTACAGGAAATGACTAAATAGTTTACTCTGAATATCTTTAATAATGTCATCACCGCAGTAGAGATTCACATGAGATATAAGATGGAAATGTGTCTGTTCATCGCTGCTCTGTGAACCACCGTTTTCAGCTGGATGCACTGGCCGAGAGCCCTAATTTTCTCTCACTTTAAAATGGCCTGCCGTTCCAATGAAAATGTCTCCCCTTTACACAATATCTCTGGCCCTACCTGAGATTTCTCTGTTGGAGGTGAGGGGTGCTGTGTTAACTGAAGTCTGAGGTTCATCCCCCCCCAAAACATCTTTTCTAAATCAGACTTTTATGCTTCAGTTTAACGGCGGAATTGGAATCTATTTTAGGCGTCTTCTCAAAAGGTTTTCGGTTGCCATTTTCTTTTTTTCTAATTAATTAAAATCATAAAACCTTCTCGGTGTGAAATAGGTTTATTTTCCTCCTTGTAAGAGCGTGATAATTATTCACTACTCCGTGTTTATTGGATTTTGTTCTGTCACGATTACTTCACCCTGAAGAGGGAAATAACACACTCGGTAAGACGAGACTCCACTGTGCGCTCAGCGCTACACTGGACTGGCCTGCAGTCGGGCCGAATTAAATCAGAGCTCAAGATAATATAACCGCACGTTAAAAACCTGGCTCCAGTTGTGATTGCGTTGCTTCTCGGTTGTTAGTTAACCACAAACTTAACCCACGCTCAGAATGGTGTTTGCTGTAGGCGTCAGCGAGATGGGTTGTTCGGTCGGGCTACTCGTTCGGTAATCGCCCCTAGGGTTTGCGCAATTGCACTGACATTTCCTGCTTGCTAGGGGAGCACGTAACGCCTCCGTTAAAGAGCAGGAGGGAGAGGAGAGCTGATTCGCTTACGTGTGGGTGTGCGGTTTTCTGGTTGAGATTAAGCTTTACAGAAGAGAGCTCATGGAAAATAGTTGAGGAAATTGATTAAACTGCATGACTGTCACACTGTATGGCATAATTTTTTTTTTTAAACGGTCAATTCCAATGTGACACTGACATGCACGCCATTCTGACTCTTGGTCGGGTGTGATGAAATCCGTTGCACCGTAATGCATACACCTACACCTTGAGCTATGTCATCTGTTAGACGTACTCACAACCATGACCGCGGTCTCTCCTGTTACTATCAGAGAAGCAGGTGTACATGACAGTGGCTGTGGACCTGGTGGTGACGGAGGTGGTGGAGCCAGTCCGCTTCTTGTTGGAGACGCTTGTGCGGGTCTACCCGGCCAACGAGAGGTTTTGGTACTTCAGCAGGAAGGCCTTCACGGAGACCTTCTACCTCAAACTCAAACAGGTAGCTACCGCCGCATGTTGCGCTCGGGACGGCCACGCCCACGTGGCCACACTGTAACCGGTCACGTAGCTACCCAGCCACACCCGAAACCACTGACACAACCTTTTGAGTCTCCAGCCCATGGTTTACTGTAGTAGTCGGGAGTGGAACGGTTTTCAATGGGCATGTCCTACGTAAACACGAGAGCACGCAATAGTCACACTTCTTAAAATGGGCAAACAAAAACAGAATGAACTAAGAGCAAAGTCCTTTTTGAAAAGTGAAAATATGAACACAGGCTCTCCTGCTGAAACCCGTGAAGCGGCAAATGAAGGCTTTGTATTATTGGAAGCTAATAAGAGGGCGATTCTCATTATCGTGCCGAAGTAATTAGGACTGCTGCCTGAGTCGCTGCCTGATTGCCTCTGTAGTTATCTCATCACGGAGAGGAAGAATGCCTGTGCTGTAGTTAAAAGCTAATTAAAAGATAATATTATGGTGTTAGCACGAGATCCAATCCAGCCTTATTATTTTATTATTATTTATTTGTTTAGGTCTCATTTCGTGAGAGGAATTGGCGTGTAATTATTGCTGTTCTTAATGTTTTTACCCCAACAGTACCATTTTGGTTTGTAGCCTATAGGAATGTTGTAGATGTTGTTGATGTTTTAAAAAATAAATAAATAATTAAAATAAAAGTCAAGCGATCCCATAATGCATAGATGGAGATGAAACTTTTTGACAAACAACAGCCTCAGAAACGGCCTCTGTGGTCAAGCTTTATTTCTTGCGCCGCGTTTGATCCCTGTGAAGCCAGACGCTGTGCCCAAAAGCGGGTAGTTATGGCGCAGTGTTTCACGTCACTGCTCGTTTTTAATTTCCTCCTGTAAGCGTAATTATATTTCTGCCCCCCCCCTCCGCCGGTGGCAAAAGAGACGTTAACTCAGAGCAGTTTGCGCGTGGGGGGACTTCGGGAACCATTTTGAAGATATTAAGACAAACATTCCAAACGTCAACGCGCCCAATTCACATTCCAGAACAGTATGAGAATTTATTGTGAAGCCCTTTATTTGGTTCTGTAAAATTATTTTTGGCCTCAGCTTTCTATCATTTACGGACTAGTAATTATGCTGTTGTCCTTCCTGCTCATTCAGATTTATAAATAGATGAACAATTTGTGTGCAGAATTCCAGTTCTCTTTCTCTCCGCCTTGCATTGTCTTTGTCTACTTACAAAATAGGTTTTCTCCATTCTCTTAGACATGGTGTGTCTTGTGTCTGTCTGTGTCTGTGTGTCTATGTGTGTTTTCAGGGCAGTCAGAAAGATGGCCAGGGTGATGTGATGTTTGAAGTGGTGAGCCTGCAGAGACAGACGGAGAGGGCCAACGAAGCTCGTGGGCGTCTGCTTTCCCCTGCCGAGGAAGAGGAGCCAGAGGAAGGTACAGAGTGAAATCCCTGTGTTGGGTTGTACTGTGTTAGCTGAGCTGAGCTGTGTTGGGTTGGGTTTGGCTGCGTTGGATTGCCCTGAGCGTGTTGGGTTATGTTGTGTTTCATTGCATTGTTTTGCGGAGGGTTTTTATCATGCAGGGTTGTGCTGTCCTGGGTTGTTTTGGGCCACGCTCATTTCTGCTAGTTTGTGGTCTGGCTTGTGTTTTGTTGAGGTACGTTGGGTTGTGCTGGGTTTTGTTAGGTTTCACTGTGTTGTGTTTGCGTGTTCTGGGTTGGGATGCGGTGGGTTGTGTTTGGCTTTATTAGGTTGCGTTGTGTTGGGTTTTGCTGCGTTATTTGTGTGTGTTTTTACCCTCCTGTGCTCTTGCTGGCCTGTGTTTGATGTTTACTGTGATGCAGTCTGCTGGCGTAACGTCTGTGAGCGTGTGGCGCTGTGAAATATCTCATGAATGCATGACCAATATCGGTTAACCGATGTAGGCATTTTCCTCTTAAATACAGAGAAGCACTTGGTGCTGTTCAATTTAAAAGAAAAATGACAGTGTCTTTGAGCTCGCTCGGATTGCTTTTGAGAACCTGAGCAAAATAAAGAACAAATTGCCTGGGCCCAAATAGCTGCTTCAACACTTTTTTTCTATATTTCATTTGTTTATTTATTTTTAGAAATGGGTTTTCTCTTGGTGGCAAGACATCACACAAACGAGATCATCAGTCCAGATTCTGTCACAGAACTTAATATGAACGACACTTTGGCTCGCTTTGCATTTTTCCGCAGTATTTTGGCAGCCGTGAATCAACTGTGAAATTTAATTTGGTTTCGGTTTGAGCGTAGCTCCGGGTGAAAGATAGCAGCCATTTTCAGGGTGTAAAAGTGTATTTGTTTTGGACAGCAGGCTGCGCAGGCTGGAGATGAGAAACCCGGCGGCTGTCGAATGGGTTATCTCAGCCCTTTGGCGGGAATGGATCCCAGTTTGGTTAAGTGGTGTTGGCTCATGTTGTCAAAGCGCTGCGTCATCTTACCGCCTGGTGCTGAGTGTGCCCTTCGGCTGACGCATGCTTGTTTTGAACAGGTTTGCCGCTTGACGCGCATTGCGCAAGCGATTTCAGTTATTCCAGAGGGTCTGGACACTTTGCAACTATAGCACCTCACGTGTCATTCCTGATTCCTTTTTTAATTCATAATATTTACACATTTTAATTATTCAGCCTTCCGACACACACCTGCATTTGCTTTAAATACACTTTAGTTGGATAAAAATATCTCCGTGACTGTGTTTAATGCGCCGTGCCAGCTTTTGCACAGAATGTAGTGCATCTGCGTTTGGCTGCCGAGGACTGCCGTCTAAGAATAGAAAACTGAAGAATTTCTACTGTGCCGAATAAAAATGCATTACTAATGTTCTGTGAACAGCTGTGAGTTCTAATTCGCTAACCAGTCTTAATAAGGAGTGCCCTGAGAGCTGGCCACATGCAGGGAGATCTGTCACACACTTCATTTAATATTCCCGTTATGGAATCACTTTTTTCCATAATAGATGAAATGGAAACGTCAAAAGAAGAGGAATAATTTCACAGACACAGCACTCTTATCGTTAAATTAAAATTTGACATGAATATGATATTGAACATTTACTTTTGGGCGTTATGCTCAAAATGCCACCGACTGCTCTTCGCAAGCAATTTAATAGCTCAAAGAACTTTAGCAAAATTAGGCTAAGCTAAATGTAGTTTGTTGTTAGCTTCAACAAAAAGTAAAAGTGTGTTAAATTTGTTGTCTATTTTTTGTGCTGCGGGCAGAATGAAAGTGACCTTTGTCTTCTGTCCGGACGGAAGTACAAAAATAAAAACACCTCTTAGAGTATGAATGTTTGCACACCTTGTTGTGTCCAAGTGCTTTGAGCACAACAGCTAGTAAATAGGGAAGAAAACTCCCACACACTGGATCTTCCACCGATCTCTCCAACTTTACTGCATCAGTAAATAAAAGCTGTGTTTGGGTATATTTGACCTTCGTCAGCGATTGAAAAAGGTCAAACAGGAAATAGAAAGTCTTGCAAAGGTTGAATAGCCTGAAACAGTTTTTTTACTGACAGGTGGAATTGGCAGGAGATCCAATGTGTGGTGAGTTTTTTCCTTCTTTTAAAATATCAGGCCTAAATAAAATACAAATTTGAAAATGGAAATTTAGAAAGAGGCCAATTTCAGTTTGTTGGTTTATGTGCTTTTTAATTATGAAAATTCATTATTTGTGTAATCAACATGCATTTTCAACAAAAAAATACGTTGGCGCTATTCTGTCTCAAGTAGCACATTTCTCTAATATGGAAATGACATAAATGAATGGATACGTAAGTGGTGCACAATATGAAACAAACCAATACACCATCTCCCTGCTGTCCCATTCCGTGCTGCTTAAAACAAGTTCTTTGCCAAGTGACTATTATGAGAATGTATTCTGTTGTCATGGTTGGTACGACCACAGGCAAAATAAATGGATCCATGCCCACGTCAAACATGACCCTGAAATCTTGACCAGTTGCTCATAAAATCATGTGTGTAATTGAGTGGGCTGAATCTCAAGGTGAAGGTTGAATTTCACAATAAACACACAATATCCATTAGCTCAGCGAGGTCAAACTAATGGTTTTTATTAAAAGGCCAAATAATGATTGCTGGCCTTTGAAATAAGGGCGCTAGAGAAAGCGCGTCAGTTTTGAGCCTCATGTTGATGTGTAAACATGGGCAGGTGTAGCGTGTGACACTGTAAATACTGGTGACACAAACACAGCATGAGGAACGTGGCCTGGAGCACACGTTCCTCCCCATGGCCTGGAGCACGGGTTCCTCTCCATGGCCTGGAGCACACATTTCTCCCCATGGCCTGGAGCACACGTTCCTCCTCATCGCCTGGAGCACGCATTCCTCCCCATCGCCTGGAGCACACGTTTCTCCCCATCGCCTGGAGCACACGTTCCTCCTCATCGCCTGGAGCACGCGTTCCTCCTCATCGCCTGGAGCACGGGTTCCTCCCCATCGCCTGGAGCACGCGTTCCTCCCCATCGCCTGGAGCACGCGTTTCTCCCCATCGCCTGGAGCACGCGTTTCTCCCCATCGCCTGGAGCACACATTCCTCCTCATCGCCTGGAGCACGCGTTCCTCCCCATAGCCTGGAGCACGGGTTCCTCCTCATCGCCTGGAGCACGCATTCCTCCCCATCGCCTGGAGCACACGTTTCTCCCCATCGCCTGGAGCACACATTCCTCCTCATCGCCTGGAGCACGCGTTCCTCCCCATGGCCTGGAGCGTGGGTTCCTCTTCATGGCCTGGAGCGCGGGTTCCTCTTCATGGCCTGGAGCGTGGGTTCCTCTTCATGGCCTGGAGCACGGGTTCCTCTTCATGGCCTGGAGCGCGCGTTCCTCCCCATGGCCTGGAGCGCGGGTTCCTCTTCATGGCCTGGAGCACACGTTCCTCCCCATGGCCTGGAGCACATGTTCCTCCCCATGGCCTGGAGCGCGGGTTCCTCTTCATGGCCTGGAGCACACGTTCCTCCCCATGGCCTGGGGCACACATTCCTCCCCATGGCCTGGAGCACGGGTTCCTCTTCATGGCCTGGAGAACGGGTTCCTCTTCATGGCCTGGAGCACGGGTTCCTCTTCATGGCCTGGAGCACGGGTTCCTCTTCATGGCCTGGAGCACAGGTTCCTCTTCATGGCCTGGAGTACATTCCTGCCATCTAAACTGAGCTCCAGCCACAAACCACATTGAATCTCACTTTGTGGGCCATAATTAACATAGCTCTGCTACCAGAAAGGTGGCAAACCTCCGGGTGCATAGACCTGCACTTTGTGAAAGCGGCTGCCAATCCTGTTTGCCGTTTGCGCCTTTTCACCGCAAGCCTCCAAGCTTTTCCCATTCATTTGAAATGTTCTGTAAACCGAGGGTACTTGAAGCAGCATTGACCCAAAGCATCCCTGCCTCAGGACCTTGCTCTCATGGTGCTGTTATAATCCAGATATCCACTAAAAGAGAGAAAGAGACTGAACGAAGGATCCTCCCACACCTGCCACTGAGTTTACCTTGTCACCTCTGCAGATGGAGCCTTTCTCCAAGGCCTCCCTCCCTGCTTTGAAAAGCCTTGGTCCCGTTGTTCCGTAGGAGCTGTTGAAAAGAATTTCTAAAGGCTATAGTCCATTCCAGCACTCTCATAAAGCCTTTGAAATGAAAGTCATTCAAGCCTCTTGCTGGAGGTCAGTTTCATTGTTGTTTGGCTTGAATGCGGCGCAGTGTTTAGGACTAGCACACAGCATCATACCACACTCGCTCGTTGCCATTGTTTAGTTTCTCTGATTCTGTCAGAAATAGACTTTCTTTCTGCAAAATAAGGCCTTCTGAACTTTTTGGAGACTGCAGTTGTTTTTCTTTTGTTTTTAGTTTTTAGTTTTTCCATCGTTTGGCATTTTGGTCTTTTTGATTCACACATTAGAGTGCAATACACATTCAGGCATGTTGAGACTTGCTGTCTCTCTCTTTCTCTCGCACGCACACACGCACGCACAGTGCATCTTGCCGCGCATACGGAAGGAAGAAATACCACGTTGCCTCCATTTTGAATTCCACTCCGAGCCTCTGCGTTCGGCCCCTGTTTGCAGACTGAAATATCAACTCTCGGTGTGTGAAGGTTGCGCATTTTACAATCACGACCTTCCCGGGGCGTAATGACAGAGACACATTCTTCATCACCTTAAGTCGCGGCGCGAAGTTCAGTCGCTGTAATGTCACGCCACTGAGGCACATGCTCTTCCCAGCATTGGCCTGCTCGGAGAGGAGCGCCCAGCCCTGCGTGACGAGCCGCAGTCAGGCCTGCAGCAAGAGCCTGTGGATCAGCACAGCCCCAGAATGACGATTATACGCCCATACGTCCAATACCTAAAGCTGCTGGCCAACAAGTATACTGGTATGAATGGAGGTTTATAGCGGATTAGTTGTGATTAGTAGATTGGATAAGTAGTGATTCATGGAGTTTCCCTTTTGTATACGTAATGGCCACTTGGCATCAAACCCCCATGATTTGATAGGCAAAGTCCTGCTGGACCATTTTGGTGAAGGAAAGCGCATGAATAACACTCCACCTTCATGCTTCACCAAGATGCTGTATTTATGCAGTGTGATTACTCGGCGTTACCTGAGGTGTAAAACCGAGCTCGCTATGCAGCATGTCTGAAAATACCCTCGCAATGAGTGATCTCGCAGGTGCTATTAATATGACTTTAACTAGAAGTTCTCGCAGTCGTCGGTAACTGAGTTTCAGTGTTTATGGGTTTTGGATGCAGCTTTGTTGGGTGGCTTTTGGGAATTTGTTTGGGACATTCACACTGATATGCTTCTTTTTGAGATGTGTTTTGCAAGAATTGCTGGATTTCTACACAATTCCTGACAGGGTTTATTTGTCTATTTGTATATGATATTTAAAATAAAATATTTTCTTTGTTGTCCTATAATAATAACTACAAATAATAAATAATACATATAGGGTTGTATCTTTTAGTTATGTCCACAAAGTAGTGTTTTTGTGCAGGGATGTGATTGAGCTCTCTGGTCATGCCCCAGAGCTTATCCTGGCTCCTGCTTTCCTTCATCCATTCAGATAGTGACAGTGAGATCTCGAGCGGCACGGGCGACGTGTCTAAGGATTGCCCCGAGAAGATTCTGGAGTCCTGGGGCGGAATCCTCACCAGATGGTAAGATGCTCTGTAGACTGTCAGGACCGCGGGCCATGAGCTGGAGTTTTGCGGCGGCTTTTTCAGACGCACAGAACAGTGGCGCTTCATAATAAATTCATGTCAGAGTGTCGTGTGAATAATGCTCACCTGTGATATGTACCTCCCGTGGGATCAGGGCTATATCAGTTGCGAAGCTCAGGTTTGCAGAACAAACTAGAAGCAAATCAACTAGTCTGTAGAAACTTTAGGCCAAAACGGATTGTTTTAAGCGCACATTCAATTCTAAGCAGTTATTCTTTTTATATTTTTATGAATAATTTGAGTTGAATGAATAAAATGGCTATATTGAGTAACAATAGACCATAGACCACATTACAAACTGAATGTGTAGGCCTATAATTAAAATGACTTTTTAAACAATTGTTCAAATTAAACATTTTGTATGTGCATGCATACAAACATCATTCCATGTAAATGTGTTTGGTGATAAGCTGGCCTAAGGCAAACGCCAATGAGCAGGATATTTTAACATTGGTGGTGATAGATTTTTAATAGAAATACGTTTAGCAAGCTAGCACATAGCTAGTATAACAAGGTGTACCACTAAGTAACTAGCTAGCTAACTCATTATTACTTTAATATACACGTTTTTACAAGATTTGACACTTTATCCCAGGTGAGCTGTATAGTCTTGTTTTGTATGAACAGTGTGTGTTAGTTTATATCATGTAGTACAGAGGAAAAGAGAATGTTTTTGAGTGTTTTTTGAGCATCTCTTTGTAATGCTAACGCTGCTTCTCTCCGCGGGCCTGCAGGCACGGGAATCTGGCGGCGCGGCCCAAGGGCCTGTCAGCACTGGTGAGGCCGGGGGTCCCCGAAGCGCTGCGGGCCGAAGTCTGGCAGCTCCTGTCCGGCTGCCACAAAGATCAAGCCCTGCTGGAGCACTACCGCATCCTCATCACCAAGGTATGACCCCCAAGGTGCCTCATGTGACACGTCTCTGTTAACGCTATTCGTAGATCAAAGTACTACTTGGCGATTCAGGGCTGGACTCTGGAACATACCTTCATGCTGTTCCTCAGGTTGCGGATGGCCCATTTTCTTTAAGTACTCCACAGTGACCTGCAGAGCATCTGTCTCCTGTAGGTTACAATGCGGTGTCTCATATCTCTGGCTTTGCTGGCATTTTTCCCTGGATTGTTGTGTTCCGTTCTGCTGTAGTGGCTCACAGAGCTTCATAGAGAGTCTCCTCTACCGACTGCCATGCCGACTGTAGGCGGAATCAAAACCGTTTCCGTGACTAGTGAAACTGGGTTATTTATAGGGTTCGTATATGATGCGGTTGGCAGTTACAGCACAGGCCCGATATGCATGAAGATGTTTATGTTTGTACATCCGTGTCTGGTTGAGTGTTTGTGTTCGTGCTCGCTGTCTCGTTCGCTTCGAGCTGCTCTGGCAGTTTGATTTTGAGCTGCGTTTTTTATTTTGCCTCAGGAATCGGTTTCTGCAGCCCCACACGGTCTCAGCGCTTTTACATTGTACTTGGAGGGCGGGATATTCCCATGCGGTAAACACATTCCCACAGTAAAGGCAGTGTGCTGACCTCGGCGTAGAAGAGGGTCAGCTGTGCTGTTCCCATAGGGGTTGGTGACAACACTGCACTGGAGAGTGCTGGAGAGTGGGAGTGAGTGGTGGGAGAGCAGAGTGGTGCAGAGTGCTAATAAAATGGCACAGGGTCATGGAGCTTGCTAATGAGGGGTGTGAGTCATAGCATTAGTGAGTAGAAGAGAGTGGTAATGAATGGTAGCAAGCATTAGCGAGTGGTAGACATTGAGAATGGTAGTGTGGCAGAGAGCTAATGAGTGGTATGAAATTGCAATAAGTGGTAAAAGGTGGTAATGAGCGATGTACGTAGATTTAGTAAGTTGTGTGGTAGAGTGGCAATGTAATAAGCTGTACGGAGAGGTAGAAAGTGGTCATAAAATTTTATTAATTTAGTCGTTTAGTACACACTTCTATCCAAAGTGACTTTTTTGGCCAAAGCTTAGAAACTTGGAAAAGTGAATTTCACATGGGAGGCAACGAATAGGTATAGTTCAGGGGGTTCCCAAAATGTTTGAGTAGCCAGCCAGGTGAGAAAAGTAGCCAGCCAGTGGTGTTGACGGCAGGGAGACAAATTGTTTCAATTACATAATTTTTATTGGTTAAATGGGGAATAAATCTAGGACCTCAATGGATTGCGCAGATTAACAACATGTTTGTCACATTTTTCAGCCAATGGCCTAGCTAGATATATAGGGCGGCAGTGTAGTATAATGGTTAAGGAACTGGACTTGTAACCGAAAGGTTGCAGGTTCGATTCCCAGGTAGGACACTGCCGTTGTACCCTTGAGCAAGGTACTTAACCTGAATTGCTTCAGTATATATCCAGGTGTATAGGAATGGATAAATGTAAGAAGTTGTGTAAGTCGCTCTGGATAAGAGCGTCTGCTAAATGCCTATAATGTAATGTAATGTAATATTTTCCCCCTCAGTCTTGAGAAGTGATTGGTCTATCTAAAAGTAGCCGACTAAACAGAGGTCATTTAGCTGACAACCACTGCTTGGGGAACTACTTGACAGTTACAAGCATATAATTGCCACCTTCCAGGTGCTTGCCTGAAGACCAGCATGTGCAAAAAAAGGGAGAGAAGGGTTTGTTGTTTTTTTTCCCCACGAATGGTAGTAAGTGTTAGGGAGTGGTAGACAGTGGCAGTATCACTAAGGGGTCAATTTACTAAAGGTTTGCTTGTACAAAATCTGTATAAATTCTGTTATTTTATGGGAAGACGGTTAAATAATGAATTATTACTGTTATTCTATGTGACTTTGTGTTAAAAAAAACTGTGAAATTCTGTAACAGTGTACTGTGGAAATTAACAGTATTTATTAATTTTTTCCCATTCATTAAATTGTTTTTCTCTGGCAACATTGCTACCATTCTTTTCACCGTTTTCCTACGGAATATGTTTTACAGTGTAACGATTCCAAACACACAAAATATTTAAATAGGGCTGTTTTCGGCTGGAGTCATTTACGTAATGACTCTTAGTTGATCACCTGCAAACCTATTTGGGATCTTAGTAAATCGACCCCTAAGTTGTATAGGGTAGTAATGAGTGTTAGAGAGCAGTTGGTACAATGGTAGAGAGCCGTAGAAAGCTGAACAGTGCTTGTCTTGAGCTCCCCCCTCACAGTGACTGGCAGTGCCAGAGCCTCTCCTGGGCATCAGTGCTGATGGAATCGGGTTACTGACACAGAATGGCGGTGGGGCCTCAGAACTGAAAGGATGAGTAACTGTTGAAAGCTGCTAGTCAGAGTCGGTTCCTGCTTGTGCTTCTTTCTGCTGTGGAAAGCGGTCTGTTCTTTTGTGTTACTTGTTGGTATTCTTTAAATGCCACGGCTGTGACAAAATGTTATTAATGTGATGACTGTCGCACACGGTGTGTTATTGTAGAACTGCGCTGTGAAACATTTTTATAGAGTATTGTGCAATTTTATTGTCATGTTAATATCATTACAATACTGACAGGTTTATTCAAGGTGATTTAACAAGGTTGACAACAAGACTCCTGCTTTTTATTTAGAGTTATATTTACTGTGCAATACCCATTCTGTTATTCCCAGTAGTAGCAGTGCCTGAAATGCAAGGCAATAATCAATGGCTGAAAAAGAGCGAGAAACAGCAGCCATAAACAGAACCGTTCCGCTGCTTGCTTGGGGGTCCGCCTCAGCCTGAGAGAGGCGGAGGAAAAACGAGAGAAAATGAAAGACAGGGCAAAAATGGAAAGATTCTTTTCATATCTGGGCATATTTAGCGTATGTGCGCTTGCCAGGCAGTGTAAATTTCACTGGTACGGTTCCGTAACCCCAAGCTCCAGTTCTCGCGCTTCCCACGTTGTGAGGAATAGCAACAGTCCAGATAAGCAGCTAAATATATGACCGGTTATGTAAGACAGGTTCTGTGACACGGAGAACATAATTCATTCATTAATTTAATTTTTATTTCCATTCTTACCGAAATAATGATATAGCCATCTCAGTCACTGTGCTATTAATAAAAATAAAATGCCTGAAGGGACAAGTGGAGCCGCTCGCTCAGTGATTTCTCTGTTATTAATGGGTCTGTCTCCGGTCTGCGCTCATTATTATGTTGATTGAATCCTAAGTAGTTGTGCTGTTGGTGGCAGGGGGATATTGACGCTGTAAATCAGCGCATATTTCACTCCTCTTTTCTTTTCTTTTCTAGACAACGCACACTTGAGTAATTCCCCACCACGACACGAGCAGTTGTGTCGTAACCCAAGCGCACTCTGAGACAGGAAGTGTTCTTCTCGGTGCCGGGCTCTTGGAGAGCGTGTAGCAAATGTTGAGGTTACACGTGTGTGCGTGTGCGTGTGCGTGTGCGTGTGTGTGTGTGTGTGTGTGCATTCAGGTAGCTGTGTCAGGGGTGTGTCGTCCATGTGGAGGACAGTGGTGTAGAGGGAGAGACGGGGTGCTAAATGGAGGCTTTCTCTCACTGAAACAACAGTGTTTTCTCCTCTCCCTCCCCCTTTCCTTTTTTTCCCTGTATGAAGGGTCACGGGCACGGGATGTACTGCTGGGTTGCAGTAAAAAAGAAAAGAAAAATTAGCCCGTGAGACATTTTTTTACTGGAAGGAATCAGGAATCTGACATTTTCACAGCCTTTTTATTTTCAGCCATACTGTTCGTACGGAATTGTGTTGCCGTTTGAGCCACGGCGTCAGAATCTACTGAATGCTATTTAATGAGTGCTTTTTTTTCTTTCTCAGAAAGTGTTATTCACCAGCTGAATTTGGACCTGTCAATTAAAATCAAAATTTTTTTTGTTGTTCCATTTTGTCGAGGCAGCATTAAAAATTGTGATCGTTTTTCTGCGCGGTGAAGGAAGATTGGAAGACAGGCTATCGGTCACCTTGTAAAGTCAGCCTTAATTAACGTGACCGTGTTTAATGTTGCATGCTGTGGAATCGGCTTTCACTGAGAGTCTTTCAAACATACAGGTTGATGTGGAACAACTTAACCGCTTCTCAGTTGTCCTTTTTTTTTTAATAATTCATTTTGGTTTCATTGCCTACTCAGCCCAAACCGACAGGAACCTCGGTCAGCTTACGAATTAGCCATTAACCTAAAAATATAGGTGCCTTATTCTGTAAAACTCCATTGTGTGCTAATAGATAGTGTGTGCAGTCTGTGGTCGTATCTGCTTAAATCAATTTGGGCCTTTAGAAGGGCTCCTGTTAATATCATGCCATCATGATTTTGTGAAATACTTCTGCATACTGGTCCGAGCTGCCATCTTCTCTGCATAAGAAGTGCCTCGGGGACGAGCGTCGTTGTCACTCACAATGCTTCCCAGTCTTTCCCGACCAGCTGCAGCGCTGGGATAGGCTGCATGGCAAGACCCCTCCCTCACAACAGGCTCCTGTTCAGAGCCACAGATCTTAATGTGGCTGTCATTTAGTGAGTTCCCATCCCCGAGCACTGCAGTGTGCCTCCATCAGTATTCACCCTACTGCTTTTCTCCTCATAAAACAATCCACAGAACGGAAAAACCAAAATGCTTTTTTTTTTTAGGGTCGAACACTTTTACGGATTTGATTCGGAACACTGGAAAAAGATGTACATTTTTCTTCGCTCTGATTATAAAATAGTTTTTTTTTTGCGTTTTCTCCTGCGTGTTATGATCGCAATCAGCTTCATGTTGACACAGAAATGACACTTTGTATTACGGAAACGCACTGAAAGCTCTGCTGGTAATGTGTGGAGAGCGCAGATCAGAATACTTCTAGTCTCAAACGTAGGAGCAAAGCTGGCAGACAGCTCAACATGAAAGTCTATTTAGAGTTTTACTGTTGTAGTGCTGTGCGGGTTATTTGCACATTCACCATCCTTCACTGTACAGCAATTCAGCTGAATGAACTATTTCTGGCCCTACTACATAGAAGTAAAAAAGCTGCCCTCAAGATAGTATCCTAGTGAAGAAATTAATAGCAATTATTTTATAAATGTGAATGGTGTCAATAGCGATGTGTCCGTTGAGATTTTGTGCTCACGCACGCATGTACACACGCACACACATACACGCACACACACACACACACATACACACACACACACTGTGGTATGGCTACAGTATCAGAATTGCTGGGGGCTCGGCCCTTGTTTAAACAGACATGACAAAGTGTGGTGCAGTGACTGTCTGGTTGTCCCAACACGGAATCAGAGTGGCTGAGATCAGGGGCGCAGGAGGTGACAGATAAAAGGGATTATTATCGTTGTTTTCTTAGTCTCTCTTTTCTTTTTGCGATGAATTATTAACCGAGCCTCGTGGCAGGGACTGTCTCTCGGCTGCTCTGATGGTTAGAGAACACTCGCACATGAACTGAGAAGTGTTCCTCCTGTTTTTCCTCCTCTTTTTGTGGTCCTCCGAAAGGGAATGCTGTGGATCTCACTGCTGAAGTGGTATGATTTTAAATGGATGTGTTAACAAAGTAAGAGCTTTTGCTTGAAACAAAAGTAGCACGAGCGTTCGGAGAGCTTTGACAGAATGCAAAATTGAGCGTGAAATAAGAATTTCAGCAAAGCGTTCTTTCTTGTCCCAGAACCCCCCCCGCTACTCTAATTTTCTCCTGTTTGTTGCGCTTTGTCAGCTGCGGGTGAGGGAGGGTCCCAACCAACTGAAATGCCTGGCAACTGTAACCAAGGGGCAGACGGAGCTGGGCTTGGTCATTGGTCTGTGCGACTGACTGGGGGCAGAGAGACAGAGAGAAAGAGGGAGGGAGAGTGAGTGAAAAGAGGGGGAGGGGACGGTTTATAGAACAGAGGTAGACAAGGGGGGGGGGGGGGGCTAGATGGGTTTTCTGAGTAGGAAATCTCTCCAGTTTTAAGAAGGAGAAGGAAGGAGAGGGGTGTGAACGAAGGAGTGGTGTGGAGCTACGAGAGGAAAGGGAGAGATGTGGTGAAGCCGAGAGAAAGAGAGAAAGAGAGAGAGGACCTCAGGTGCGGCCAAAACGAGAGGGTGGGAGAGCGAGAGAGAGAGAGAGAGAGAGCGAGAGAGAGCGAGAGAGAGCGAGAGAGAGCGAGAGAGAGCGAGAGAGAGAGAGAGCGCAACCAGAGGAAAAAGGGAACTAAGCTAGTGAGAGCATCTTCTTCCCACTGCACCAGTGGTGAGGGACAGCTCCTCTTCGCAGCTCTCAGCCTTTTTGAAAAGGGTATTGTCTTTATTTTAATCGGTGTGTAGTCAACTCTTTTCTTTTATAACGCACTGATTCTCTCTCTTTTGAGCTTGAGCAATTCTTCGGGGGAGGGTAGGTGTTAATACAAGTATGAATTGATTTATTTTGAATGTGAATCGCCACACGCCGGTGTGCAGTGCAGCCCTAGTGCGAGGGAGCTCTTTAGAGGAACACACAGGAAAAGAGACGCCGGTCACAGAGACGGACTGGGAGCCGGATTCCTCCTCTCTACTGCAGGAGTTTTTATCCTCTCTTGCAGCCGGGGGTGTTGTTTCAACAGGGCGACATACAGTATTGACAGAGCGAAAAGAGAGAAAGAAAAAAAAAAAACTCAAAAGGGGAGATAGCCCGTCCTCTCGCAACAAAAGCCGACTTTGAATGGAGCCGGGCATGTATAAGTAACAACAACGACAATACAAAACAAGCGACGTGGTGGAAGCTACGCGGATGTGTATGTTTTTCACCCTTGGCTGTCAGAGAAACATCAGCGGCGAGACGGAGCATAAACAAGTTTATGTGATAAACAAGCGAGCGGGACACAGTCAGCCGCTGCACAGCCACAACGCAGCTTGCGTTCTCTTTTCCGGGATTTCTTAGAAGATAGATACAGAGAAGCAAGGGTGTTTTCTCATCAGATCATTTAAAAACGACCGGGGAAGAGGAATACGCGGCTCTGAAAAGTGTGGCCTTTTGGTTTTTTCTTTTTTTTCCTCGAAGCATGACACGGCTTTTCCGCCGTTACAATCCGCAAAAAGAAAGTTCACAGAAAGCGAGGGGAGTTGGAGTCAAGAGACTTAAACCACCACGTAGACACCTTGAAATATTGTCTGGTGTCGTTTTGTCTTTTGCTCTGGCTGCTTGAAGATCATAAACGCAAGCCCTGAAAGGTCTGTAGAACAAGAGCTTTGACATCAACTCCCACAGAGTGCCCGGTGTTTACCTAGAGTGTGTCTGTGTTTTGAGTGGGACAATGGATGACACGCAGGGGGTCCAGACAGCGACAGGGACGCCTTGCTTTTGAAAGGGGATTAAAAAGAAGTGGCCCGCTGATCCGAGAGGAATTTTGGAAGGAGTCCATAAGCGGTATGAGAAATCAGTAAGAATTCCTTTCGAATTTTGTATTTTGACTAAAGACTGTTAGTCTGTACTTAGAAATTTGTGGTAACGCAAAATGCTTTGATACATTTTTTTTCTAATTTTTAAAAATCAATTCTGCTCAAAAAAGAAATGATCTAACAGGCTCCCTGTCTTGTTTAATCTCTTCAAGTAATGCCTGCAGGAAAGTCGTCTCTTTGAATCTCGTAGATTTTTTCACATTTTTGCCCTGAGGCGTTTCTGTGTCCCTGGATCTCTTCCGTCTGAGGACTTCACAAACCCCAGACCAGAAAGACCACACTTGCACAACTCATTAGTCAGAGAGTGCAGCTACAGACTATGGGGATGTGCTGGGAGAAGGCTCTGCTGGCCACTCATTGGCTGATACACATTTTAATTTTGTGATTTTCTTTGTAAGCATTTGAACCTCTTGTCTGTGGAGATGTCTTCACCTGCTGATATTTAGTCTGCTTTGCCCAGCTTCATTCCAATATGACTGGCTGGAGGGGGCTAGCAGTGGACTTTTCCTATTGTGGTTGTACAGTTTTTTGTTGATGAACCTTTTATGAAGACCCGGCTATGTGAGAAAACAATAAAAGTCAGTCACAGATAAAGCTGAATTTACTGAACGGTATAGCGGACGACAAGAAGATGTGTGGTCTTGATTGACAAACAGTCTGTTGTACTTACAGTAAAGCAGGATTTGGCCTACCAGAACCGGAACTATAACGATGAACCAGTCGGGATTCAACGAACTGGTGCCCACACTCGCTCCTGCTGCAAACAGCAGTTTCGGGAGCCCCGTCAGCCTATCCCTGAACCACTCCTGCCCCTTGGGGTGGAGGCACAACGAAGGAGCCGAGGCCTGCGTACTGGAGACAGCGGTCATTGTGCTTCTGACCGTGCTCATCATCGTGGGGAACCTGACCGTGATCTTTGTGTTCCACTGCGCTCCCCTGCTGCACCACTACACGACCAGCTACTTCATCCAGACCATGGCCTACGCAGACCTGTTAGTGGGACTGAGCTGCCTGGTGCCCACGCTCTCCCTGTTGCACTACCCCGCGGGTGTCCAGGAGCCCCTCACCTGCCAGGTCTTCAGCTACGTCATCTCCGTGCTCAAGAGCGTGTCCATGGCCTGCCTGGCCTGCATCAGTGTGGACCGCTACCTGGCCATCACCAAGCCGCTGTCCTACAACCAGCTGGTGACGCCTTGCCGACTCCGCTGCTGCATCGTCCTCATCTGGATCTACTCCTGCCTGGTCTTTCTGCCTTCCTTCTTCGGTTGGGGCAAGCCGGGCTACCACGGGGACATCTTCGAGTGGTGCGCCCGCTCCTGGCCCACCTCGGCCCTGTTCACGGGCTTCGTGGTGTGCCTGCTGTACGCACCGGCCGCCCTGGTGGTCTGCTTCACCTACTTCCACATCTTCCGCATCTGCCAGCAGCACAACCGCGAGATCAGTGAGCGGCGGGCGCGCTTCCCCAGCCAGGAGATGGAGGCCGGGGAGGGCGGGTGCCCCGCGGGGCACAGCCCGGACCGCCGCTACGCCATGGTGCTCTTCCGCATCACCAGTGTCTTCTACATGCTGTGGCTCCCCTACATAATCTACTTCCTCCTCGAGAGCTCGCACGTACTGGACAGCCCCGCCCTTTCCTTTGTCACCACATGGCTGGCCATTAGCAACAGCTTCTGCAACTGCGTCATTTACAGCCTGTCCAATAGCGTGTTCCGGCTGGGCATGCGCAGGCTCTCCCAGACCCTGTGCTCCTCCTGCTCCTTTAGCACCTGTGCCACTGCGGACAAGGACTTCGGAGACCCCAAACCCCGAAAGAAGGCTAACTCTTGCTCCATTTGAGAGGTGTGGGAGGTGAAAGGAAAAAAGGAAAACTCCCCCCCCCCTCAATCAGCCTGAAAGGAAAGCAATGAAAAAGATTTGTTTGAAAAAGCTACTCTATGTAGTAGGGTCAGGGTCATTCCCAAAGCAGCGCTCTTCCTCCTCCGGAAGTTTGCGAGAAATCATGAACGTAGCCTCTAAGCCGGGTGTCTTAGCTACGCCATTTCCAGAATTATAACACATTACTTGAGAGGATCTGTAACATCGAGAGAATTACAGGAAAAACAGCTGAGGGAAGTGGGAATGCTTTAAAGGAGGCTTGTTTCAAAAGATTTTTTACAGGTTAATGTTAGCTAATTTGCACAACTTATAGTTGTGCAGTGTCACAACTAGCACTGTTGGACAAGCAGAAGGGTGTTTTTCTTGCTATAAAACTCACATTTCTAATCAATCATCAAAACGTTAAGAGCTTGTTATATCTGGCAGACGTGCCTGTAGATATAGCTCTTGTACAGACTATGACTCCACGTGAAGCAGAGCCGCATTGTGAAAATTTCTGGATAACAGTAAAGCCACCGAAGAGCGGAGGCTCAGGCCGTCTGTCACACACCGCGAGCCTGTGCCTGCACACCTGTGTATGGCATAACAGCAGCACGCGTACGCCTCAGCATACCAAAAGGACATACAAATGGGCAGTCGGTAGATTAACATGCACTCATGCAGCCGGAATGGCGTGATTTATGGTGGGGAAACGACCAATAAAATGCACTGAATCTAGGCTCTCGCTGGCTCCAGTGTTTTTCACCACTGCAGACTGCCGATGAACACAGCAAGTCAATGCAGGCTTTCGCTCTTGTGAACAAGCTCACTTCTACGCCGCAAGGCAGGAGGCGGCCACACTAACGGCTCCTGTTTTATGGTCGCAATACACGTCTCCTTATTGCAAAGACAGTAGCTGTGCGCTGGATGTACATACTCAAAAAAATCGAAAATCCCAGTGGCATTCCAGTGTTTTAAAAAGCATTGCAATTGTGTTGTGGCTTAAAGGGATTGGGTCAGTTGAGAATGGAGAGGATACATCATGTATAATATTCCTCTGTTTGCGACTGTCCCAATCAGAGAGCAGCTGGTGGACTGAGAATTTAAGAATTTGAGAAGTTGAGAAGCCGGGAATTGATTTCCGTTTTGGTATTTGACGCGAGCCACGTCCAGGCCCCAGCTGGGGTTTCCGTCCAGGTAGAATATGGCTGCGCACGATTGAATCCTCGGATTAGTTCTTTCGCTCGTATTCTCGCTCGGCTCCCTTGCCGCTGCACTTTCGCCGGCCTGGAACTCATCCAGCAGCTTGTCACAACAGGATCGACTTCAATCAGTGCGGCCGGGTCCCAGGGACCGTGCCCTTGTCTGTAATGTGTGTGGGAGAGACGGGCAAAGGGGGGGGGGGAATGCAATCACTATAGCGATGACCATTGATCTTGTGCTACGCTTCAGTGTCTTTCGGTCAAAGTGGACAGAGCAGCATTGAGCACAGTAATGTTCACCTACCTGTTCCGGTCTACAAGTGAAAGGAGTCGTGGAAAAATTGCCTAAAAACGCACAATTTCAATGATGCCTGGAATCGTTGAGATGTTTCCCTGTGCTCGTCTATGATGTACCCCCCCCTGGCGTCTGTCATTAGAGATGTATGCCTGCACTGCATCTGTGACCATGTATGAGCTAAGAAATGAGCGACACGGTGAACTGAACCCGTAGTTTTAACGTACGTCTAGCGTTCGTGCGGCAGGACTCCGCCCTTTGCAGAGGCAGCTTGCACAAATCGTTTTCGTAGGGTTTTACTCTTTGTTACCTTGAATGACAGATTTATTGTGTCTGTGCCTAATATTTATTTAATCTACGTGGAAAGATGAAAGTTTTGGATTTTGGATATCTCACCTAATTTTCTAATTATTTTTTAGGAGGAAATTAATTTAGACATTGTGAAAGCAAGCTTTATGAAAACATTGAATTCAAAGAATACTGGTCTTCGTTCCATTCCATTTTTTTGATCTTGTCTTTTGTACGATTGATTTTTGATTTACTTTTGTTTTTTTTAAAGTGAAGCCAAATGAGAACTGCATCCATATGATTTCCTAATCGGGCATTATGAACGTTTATGGCAGGGTACTACATGGCTAGAGGAAAAACCCAAAAAAAAAATAGCTATCAAGTTTGTATCTTGCAATTGGAAGCAGTGACCTGTATTCAGTCAACTTGTGTCCTTAACTTTATCTCACAATTAAATGTAACTGTTAGTTTTCCCCCTCACAAACCGTGTTTGTAAAGAGAAAGCATTCCACTTGAATGTATGTGCAAGTCAATGTTAAGGATAAATGTTGATTGAATCCAGGCCAGTGTGAGCCCCTAACCCTTACCCCAGCTGGAGCCTTCTGCTCAAGGCTGTAAATCACTAACTTGTGTCCTGTGTGGTTTCATAAGATTCAGAAATCATGGGTCATGTGCACAAAACTGGTCAACTCCTCTGGTCATTAGTCTACCTGAAGTAACCCACAAAGTGGGTTCAATAATTACTGTACTGTGAAGTGCTATGAAAGGCATTTTTAAAATCTTTTTTTTTTCTATCTTGGTTAAAGAAGATTTTCGCCAAAATAAACCCATAGGATATATCTTCTGTGAATATCATGAACTTCATCTGTACTCAGAACCTTAAGCTTTTATTTTATTTCTTAATGTTTGCAGCGGTGGAAAGTCCAGGGGTCAGAAAGTAAGAGTCCTGCCATGTTTTTCTTCCATCCATGAACTCAGCCAGCTGATTTCACTAATTAGTTCGAACTCCTGGCTGAAGAATTGTGCTAATTAGCAAATCCAGAAGATTGGTACAAAATCCAGGGGGGGGACTTTAACTTTCTGATTCTGGACCTTCCACCTCTGAATGTTTGCAATCAGTAGCATGACCTTAAGCTTATCAGACGGTGAGTAGTAGATGATGTGTGAGACCCGCTGCCTCTCTCAGGATTGGTGAGTGATCATTCATATGACTGAAAAATGATTAGCGATTAGCGTTGAGATACTGCAGCACGTTTAATGAAACCCCCTCCATTCTTAAATGCAAATGTGGCACCGGTTTTCTGTGGAGATTTGTTACTTCTATGTCAGCAAATGACACAATTGGTTTTATGGGCGTAGATATTGCTTATGAGTCTTACACAGGTGGATTTATTAAAAGCAGTTAGCAGCGACGGTACCTGTTAAAGTTTCTGTTCATTTGTTGTATTTGCCAGTTAATGTGTTCTACTTTTAATGTGTTGCAAGTCATTTTGTTCTGTTTATTTCTGGGAGGGGTTTTCCTTCGCTCGGTTTTCAGATGACGATGACCAAATGTGTTTTTAATGACGGAAGTGTGGGAATGCAAACCTATAAAATGGCAAAGGATCTCTTTAGACTCCAAAGTGCTCTGGTGAGCGTGTTGCATTGTTTTTTGTTTTTTTTGCAATCAGATTGTTTTTTAGTTTTTTTTCTATTCCATTACTGGTATTGTATATAGTCTTATTTATTTATTTATTTATTTGATTATGTACAAGATGATACACCACTTGTTAAATAGGAGTGTCTGTGTGTACCTGTTTTTATCCTGCTGTACAGCTTATGTGTTACAACGGAAAATAAGTTGAAAAATCTTATCAATGATGGCACATACTCGTGTGTATTAAACTAGATTGCTGCTGTGACAAAATAGTAAGCTGTTCTTTGATTAGGAAACGAATATAATAAATGATACAGTATATATTTTTTTATTTAGAAGATTTTGTCAAAGGCTATGGTTTTGCTGTTGCTACCAATCATGCGTAATAAAATGAAGAACAAATATGTGGATTTTTATTTCCTCTTATTCTATTTGAATCTATTTGCTTTTGCCTTTTTTTACATTTACTGCAAATCTATCAGTGAGAAGAATACATGTATGCGCATGTATTGTTCACGTAACCGAATTTTTAAAAGAATACGTTTTCAAAAGGGAAACATTCCTACCGCGGTCAGATTGGTGCTGGAATAAGCAGTCTTAGTGGCAGGTGAATAATGAATTTTGCTTGTAACAATAATCTCAACCAGGTCAGGCTGAAAGCTTATCTCTACTGCTGTGTGTGAGGATTGCAGCCTGAACTGATCTGCTGGGTGTATTGTATAAGAGCGGATCTACTCTGTGTATGTTAGTATAGCCTGTTTAACACTGATCTGCAGGGTGTATTGTATAAGAGCGGATCTACTCTGTGTATGTTAGTATAGCCTGTTTAACACTGATCCGCAGTGTGTAGTGTATAAGAGCAGAGTTACTCTGTGTATGTTAGTATAGCCTGTTTAACACTGATCCGCAGTGTGTAGTGTATAAGAGCAGAGTTACTCTGTGTATGTTAGTATAGCCTGTTTAACACTGATCCGCAGTGTGTAGTGTATAAGAGCGGATCTACTCTGTGTATGTTAGTATAGCCTGTTTAACACTGATCCGCAGTGTGTAGTGTATAAGAGCAGAGTTACTCTGTGTATGTTAGTATAGCCTGTTTAACACTGATCCGCAGTGTGTAGTGTATAAGAGCAGAGTTACTCTGTGTATGTTAGTATAGCCTGTTTAACACTGATCCGCAGTGTGTAGTGTATAAGAGCGGAGCTACTCTGTGTATGTTAGTATAGCCTGTTTAACACTGATCCGCAGTGTGTAGTGTATAAGAGCAGAGTTACTCTGTGTATGTTTGTATAGCCTGTTTAACACTGATCCGCAGTGTGTAGTGTATAAGAGCAGAGTTACTCTGTGTATGTTAGTATAGCCTGTTTAACACTGATCCGCAGTGTGTAGTGTATAAGAGCAGAGTTACTCTGTGTATGTTAGTATAGCCTGTTTAACACTGATCCGCAGTGTGTAGTGTATAAGAGCAGAGTTACTCTGTGTATGTTAGTATAGCCTGTTTAACACTGATCCGCAGTGTGTAGTGTATAAGAGTGGAGCTACTCGGTGTATGTTAGTATAGCCTGTTTAACACTGATCTGCAGGGTGTAGTTTATAAGAGCAGAGTTACTCTGTGTATGTTAGTATAGCCTGTTTAACACTGATCCGCAGTGTGTAGTGTATAAGAGCAGAGTTACTCTGTGTATGTTAGTATAGCTTGTTTAACACTGATCTGCAGGGTGTAGTTTATAAGAGCAGAGTTACTCTGTGTATGTTAGTATAGCCTGTTTAACACTGATCTGCAGGGTGTAGTGTATAAGAGCAGAGTTACTCTGTGTATGTTAGTATAGCTTGTTTAACACTGATCCGCAGTGTGTAGTGTATAAGAGCGGAGCTACTCTGTGTATGTTAGTATAGCCTGTTTAACACTGATCTGCAGGGTGTAGTGTATAAGAGCAGAGTTACTCTGTGTATGTTAGTATAGCCTGTTTAACACTGATCTGCAGGGTGTAGTGTATAAGAGCAGAGTTACTCTGTGTATGTTAGTATAGCCTGTTTAACACTGATCTGCAGGGTGTAGTGTATAAGAGCAGAGTTACTCTGTGTATGTTAGTATAGCCTGTTTAACACTGATCTGCAGGGTGTAGTGTATAAGAGCAGAGTTACTCTGTGTATGTTAGTATAGCCTGTTTAACACTGATCTGCAGGGTGTAGTGTATAAGAGCGGATCTACTCTGTGTATGTTAGTATAGCCTGTTTAACACTGATCTGCAGGGTGTAGTGTATAAGAGCGGAGCTACTCTGTGTATGTTAGTATAGCCTGTTTAACACTGATCTGCAGGGTGTAGTGTATAAGAGCAGAGTTACTCTGTGTATGTTAGTATAGCCTGTTTAACACTGATCTGCATGGTGTAGTTTATAAGAGCAGAGTTACTCTGTGTATGTTAGTATAGCCTGTTTAACACTGATCTGCAGGGTGTAGTGTATAAGAGCAGAGTTACTCTGTGTATGTTAGTATAGCCTGTTTAACACTGATCTGCAGGGTGTAGTGTATAAGAGCAGAGTTACTCTGTGTATGTTAGTATAGCCTGTTTAACACTGATCTGCAGGGTGTAGTGTATAAGAGCAGAGTTACTCTGTGTATGTTAGTACAGTCTGTGTACCACTGGTTCGCAGGGTGTAGGATTTGAGCACAGGGCTTCTCTGTGCCATGCAGCTGTCTGCGTGCACCGCCAGGCCCAACCTCTTCATCTGCGTTTAAAAAGGTTACAGCTGCTCGCTGAAGGAGAAATAGACGCACTAGAAAATGACCTTTTTGAAAATGCATCAAATTTGTGCAAAGTGTCCGTCTGTCAGGAGAGTTTTTCTCGCTTAAATAAAACATGAAGGCAAAGGCTACCATCGCCGTGTATGTTCCGTGTTCAGCAGGCTGTCAGACGAACAAACCCTCGAAATGGATTATTGTGTAGCGTGCGGCCAGGTGTGGCTGGAGACCTGGTCACATTCGGTGTTCGGAGAGACGTCTCCAGCTCCTTTGCCATTTTGTTTTTCATTGAAGGGAAGAGAATGGAAGGTAATGGCAGTTAATGGGGAACACAGTGTGGTCAGAATGGGACGTCACGGGGAGATGGCCCTTTGCTAACATTGGAGGTAATGCATGCCCTGTCACAGAAATGCACATGTTTTATATGGCAAATTAGTCATTAATGTAATGGTACTGCTGCCCAATCTTATTTCATCCAGAAAATCTAAACGAGGAACAGAATTCTTCTCTCCCTCTCTCTCTCTCCCTACCTCTCTTTCTCTCTCTCTCTCGGTGCATCCAAGCCTATACCCAGACATCGCCAGGGCTGAAGCAAATCCCTACACTCACCCTCTTCACCTCAAGCAGTTGATAATTAATTAACATTATAACGATTAATTTAATTACAGTAGCAAAATGAAGCAGAAATGAAAAAGGTTATAGCCAAAGTCGCACATCACAATGTTCCGGAATCTGTTATCGTGGATTGCAGCGGGTGATGCAAGTCACATGATTTGATTCTCTCAGTTTACTGCTTGACTGGCCCACTGAGTATGTGATTTAAAACCAGGATACTGTTTGTGAGGAGCTGCACCGATGTTTATTTTTATTTTTATTTAAAACGGTCGGTGGCGTTCAGCAGTGTGCTGTACTTATGTCTGTACTTCATCCCTCTACGACGTGGTGTGGCTTCCCTGTACAGACGGGCTCAGCGTGGGGGCCTCGGCTGAGTTACTGATAAGGCCTTTACTCCCCATCTCAGCCCGACGGGAAGCCAAGATTTTCAGGGAAGCCAAGCTGCCTATCTTCATTTTTCACCAGAAGAAACCGCGTTGATTTTCCTGGAAGTCCACGTTGGACTGCTCAGCCTGTTGTTGTCTTTCCCTCGCGTTCTTGCGCAAATGTTTTTGTCACACTCACACGGTTTACGAAAAGAGGGAAAAAACATTGTTTCATGCTCTGTATTCCCAACGCCATTTTTCAAACAACACTCTGCCAGCAACTCTTTTTTTGAATCCCTGATGATTACACAAGGCTTAAACACACAGCTCTTAACTTTTTTCCGACACCGTCGTGTGTATAATACACAGTGCTGCACTGTGACCTTTTGTTAGCATTACCATTTTGAAGAGTCTGCATCGCACACGTAGGACCTGACTGCTCGCTGCAGTTTGCACGAAACTAGCCAGTGTTTTTGAGGGAGGTTGTAACTTGTAAGCTGCCCTCAAACCCAAACCTACAGGTGTCTTCCTCTATCGCTCCTTTCATCTCCGAGCCTGTGTGTCATACGTGCTGAAAGCATAAAAGGGTCGACCCCGCCTCCCCCCACCCCCTCTCTGGTTTGTACAGTTAGACAAGTTGTTCTTTCTGCCAGTTTTTCATCCATATTCATGAACACAAAGAAGAGGAGCTTACGGTCCAGGCTGGTGAATATTTATGAAAATCCCCTCCATGCTGACTGTATAATGAATTGCGTTTAATATTAATCTGTGCAGCTGCAGAACTCCTCGATAACTTCTCCCTTGAAAAGATGAACTCGGGTCCGAGCGGGAGGAACACCTGCCCCTCACGAAACAACAGACGCAGCCCCACCGTAATCAAAGATGGCGTATTCACACCCCTCGTCAAAGACAGTGATGCTCTCTGATTCATTAGGCCTAATGGGGGGGGGGGGGATGATTATTAAAGAACCTCCCTTCATGCATTTTGCATGGGATGGCTTTGCCTTCAGAAAGCCAGAATGTGCTGACGCTGTGCCGCGTTCCGTTTCAAAACGGGCGGCGTAGTCTGCGAGAGCACCGTCCGCACGCAAGCCGCGATGCCGCGGCCTTTGTCGCGTGTCTCTCCCTCTCTCTCTCCCTCCCCATTCTTGCCGTCTCTCTACACTGTGCTGTCCAATAAAGTTTAAAAGCCCATAAAAAAGCCCTTTAAAAAACAGGCTGTCTCTCGGGAGCGCGCAGGGAGACGCACGTCATGTCACGATGACAGGGCTCAAATGGGGGAGAACACCGTGTCTGACCCCGACTGGAGTAACCTGGTGTGTCCGCCCAGACGAACGCGTAACTCGGATACAGCGAGACTCTATCGAATTTAGCGTTTGCTGAGTAAACTCCGCAGAGTCCTGTTTCCAGGGGTAGCACTTGGTGGACTCTCTCCACTTCAGGTCCCGTAACTCCCCGCCGCTAGCGAATCGCGATGACAGCCCATGAATGGCCCCGCGGCCTGTTGACGGTAACGCTCGCTGACAGCTGCCCACACTCTGCTATTAGGCTGGTCGCACGCCCGTTCGCAGTGTTTCGCCATCTGTCCATTCCGCATGTTACATCAGAGGAGCTCGGAAAGACAGAGCGCGAACCACCTCCTACCAGCGATGCTTAGACGGAACCGTGTCACCCTCATGATTTTCAACAGAACCAAAGAGGGTGGGACTTCGGCCGCTATAATCGCATGCTAATCGCTAAACTGAAAAGACAGGAAGGGAAGAATAAGTGACAGCTCTCCTCGAATGCCGACGTGAGAAGACCTGCTCGGTTTGTTGCGGCGGTTGGCGTGGCCGGGTGCTTTTCTCTCTGTGTGTGTGTGTGTGTGTGTGTGTGTGTGTGTGTGTGTGTGTGTGTGTGTGTGTGTGTGTGTGTGTGTGTGTGTGTGTGTGTAAGGAGGGGGGGGAGAGTCCAACTTGGCTTTGTTAGCACAGTATAAGGCATTGTGAGCATAGCGAGGGGGTCGCCGGTTTCCGGACTGAGCGGCTCTCTGCGGCGTGCAGACATGCTGGAATGTGCGCAATGCGTTGACTGGCTTTCGCTAGCCTTCACACACACACACACACCAGCAATGAGCAATGAGCAATGGCAGCCCTGAACTGTGAGTTATCTGGTGGACATTATTCTGCGTACAGTCTGCAGTTTTACACGTAAAAATGTTCTTCCCTGCGCAGCTGGGAGACAGAACAGCATTCAAAAAGCACTTGTGAAATCCAATTTGCCCAGGCACAAAACTCTTTTTAAACTCTATGCCTATGAAAGTCTCGTCTGTCTATTCACGTTGTTTGAATGGGAGGGATTGGCAGTTCTCATCTGATTGCTTTATAATTGTCTCTTGTGCCTGTTGGGTGAATGCAGTCCAGTGAAACGGCTGCGCGTTAGCCCTGTTGGGATTGTGGTATTGTCGACTAATTGTCGGCATCCCAATCGTCAGGATGATTACTGTTTTGTAATTGCTTGTCTTTTTGACCCCTGGAAGTGGGCGCGAGGTGTAAATATAGCTCTCTCCCTCTGAGTGGGTGACAGCGCTTATCCCGGCTCCCCTCAGGACGTCACCCAGCTGCCGCTTCCAGCGACGTTCCTGGCGCTGGCGTACGGACAGGCCTGCCACCCCCTCTGCAGGGAAGCGGCCCGGCTCGGACCGCCGAGCCGAGAGACACTTGGACACTGTGCTCTGGATCTTATTCAGTCCCCCCCCCCCCTTCCTGTTGCTCATAATGTTCCCAGCTGAACATAATGTCTCCGAAATGCAGGTAAGACAGCCAAGCTGTCGTCTGGCCTTAGCCGCTAGCCTTCCCGCGGGACTTTCATTCAATTAAACATGGCGAGACGCGATGCGGCCCGCGCCTCCTCCTCTCGCTTTCGGTGGCGCACACGCGCCGCTCTAACCGTTTTACGCGCTGATATGAAAATTGTGAACGCAGGTGACCGGCTTCGGCCAGTGCGCCGTGTACCGCGTGGCAGCGTAATCCAGGGGGCTGTTCGGCTGTTTGTATAGGTACTTCCTGCTCGTGAAAGGCTATCTGGGGAGATGGACCTCGCGCAGAGCAGCTCGGCGCTCGCAGCCTGCTTCGACGGCGCCGTCCCTCGCCGCCTCCCCCCGACCGCATTTGCGCACGCTCGCGCTTCGGTTAGGAGGTGGAGGCCGAGCTCCCTGACCCCTCTGACATCATCACGACGTGCGTTGAAGTGGGAGAGGAGAAGCAGGCGGCCGCAACAGGCGACGAGTGCATGTCTCACCGCCGCTGCCCACAAATTAGCATATGCTATAAATGCTGTGATACGTTGTATTGGATTTTGTTTTACATGTTTGAATGTATAGGTCCCTATCAAATAAACATCAAATACATAATGAATAAATAGAACGGGAGAGGTCACTTTGTGAGGCCCAGTCACATTTTCTGCTCATTTGAGCCGATTATTTTAGCGTGGCGGTTGGAAGCTTGGGCACTTGCAGGGAAGAGTCTGTGTTCTATTAATATAGACCCTCTCAGGTGCTCTCTGGTTGGCAATTAAGGCATCTGGGGCAGCAGCCCAACACGAGCTATCCATATGTTTCTTCATGGCCAGGAAGATTACAAAATGACTTCCTGTCAAGAGTACATACACTATTAATCCAGGAACATGATGTCTTTGAATTGTTTTGAAATTATCTTTGAAAAACAAACGGGAAGGAACCATCTGTCATTCTACCGTCAAGTCTTTTTTGTTCTTTTTTTTCAGTTTATTTGTGTACTGTGTTATTTTCTGACCTGTTTTGATGGGCCAAAATACCCCGCTATGCCAGAAAGATCTGTGAATTTTTCGGGTGAAGGCACTGTTGAGCTGCAGAGAAAAAGCCGGCCGCTGTCACACCATTGTCATGGAAACCGGGAAGGGAGAGCAGAACAAATGCGCTCAGATGTTTCCACCTGCGACGATTGTTTAAAAAATTCATCAGGAATAAGGAGAATTTTTCATTGGAGCGTTTTGACGAGCGGTTCCGGGGGCGGAGCGTCTCCGCCGTGGGCTCCCGGGAGCGCCGCTCTGTTTTCCCACAGCAGACGCATGACATCCGAGTCTCTCCCCATTGTGTCCTCTGAAAAGCACAGCCCAGGGATCGTGTGTCTTGGCGGAGCCAGAAATAGAAACTAGATGGAATAACCAAGCAACGTAATTAGCTGATAGAAAAAAATAAACGTCCTATTGAAGATGCGCGGTTGGGTAGTGGGAGCGCAGGAGGGTGTGGGGGTGTGTGTGGGGTGTGGGGTGTGGGGGGAGGGGGGAAGGCGTGGCTGAATTGCTCCCCCTCTGAATTGCTCTTTGGTTTTGCATCATTTAATCAGAGGCAACAAGTGGCGGGTTGTGAGAAGCCTTATGAAAGGCATTGCTGGGGAACAAAGTGTGTGGCCCAGATGCTGGTATCCAATAACTGCATCTGTCACTGCTTCACAGAAAGTTCTGCGGGTGCACCAAAGGAGGCCTGTCATGGAGGGATTGGTGAATAATTTAAAGGGCAATGCAACAAAAGGAAAATATGGCGGGAGTAATAGAAGTCCTGATGGTAATGATGAGACAGCAGGCGCTCGCAGCGGGGCTCCGGTGTGCTGTCTGCTCGGGGCTAAGAGTCACACTCTTCACTTGGCCCTTGTGTGTTGGGCTGTCTGTCTGGTGCTTCCAATAAGCTGCAGTCAACTAGTAAGTCTTCTGTTCCTGTTCTGTTCTAATGGAGCCGCTCCAAGCTGGCACACGCGTGTGTGTGTGTGTGCGTGTGCGTGTGCGTGCGTGCGTGCAAGCACGTGTATGTACAAGGGGATTTAAGTCCCATTGTGTGCTAGTGGGTGCATTTGTGTGTTTAAGCATAAGATGCACAGGTGTGTGAGAATCTGTCACATACAGATGTCTTTTGAGTATGTGGGTTCTTTCCATGTGGTTCTTTGTGCGGCTGTCAGCGTTAGCCGCTATGCACGCTGGCCAGCCGCCGCGCACCTTTAAAAGCTGTTTCGCGTGTGGGACGATGCGAGGAGCCAAAGCGACAGTGCGGCGTGATGAAAATGAACAGAACCTGTGTAACTCCTCTCTCGTCAAACATGAAATAAATGTCAACTACTATCGCACCTCCATAAAATGCATTTGGCGCGATTGAATGAAAGATAAATGGAAAAAACCTTAGTTCTGCTAATGCAATTACGCATCAGTCAGAGGACTGGGCTCTTTCATTTCTTCTTCTGAACGTGAATAAAATGAAAAAATGTATCTTAAAAGTTCAGGTAGTTAATGAACACATTCTGTCTCTTTACCTGCACGGATCATAGCCAGACCGCTAGCCACCACAATAGATACGGTCACCTCGAGTCAAACTCACTTACGATTTTTGGGCCTTCCGTGAATGAATGAGTGCGAGTGTGTGCATTGAGCTGTGTAAAGTGATTAAAAGGCCCTGTCGAGGAATGTTATCTGAGCTGTCTGCAGCTGTCACCGGTGTTCGAGTTCCTCCACTGCAGCTCCAAGACTTTATGGATGTACCGTAACTATGGCAACCCCCGAGCTTGAAAAATTTAGATCGGGGAGGTATTTTAGTCTATCTGAAGTTTAAAAATAGGGATAGATTAAAATTTGATTGTTTCCGCTTTCAATATCTGCGCTGTTTTATTTAGTTTCTTTCTTTTTCATGGCTTGTTTATTCGGTTTTTCTAGCAGCGTCGATTTTTAGCGCTTTTCTCCGGTCAGGAGGGAGGCCGGGCCTGCGTTCTGGGCCACTCTCTGTGTGTCATTACAGTGGTATCGATTGTCTAAGTAGCAATGAAACCTCTCCACTCTCAGACACATGGACAGCGCACAGCGTCTCCGAGCAACAAGCGTGACCGGCCTCAGCGTGGCGTCGGTCACCCCGAGCGCCGGCACATTGTACACTGTACCTCCTGTCATTAGGGACTGAAGTGCATTCCGCATACGGAGCACGCGGCCGTGTCCCCGTGCCGCTCGCGGGCGCCATTTTACAGCCCGTCTCTCCAGCTGCAGTTAGGAAAACCAGGAATTTGCCAACTATTAGTTGATCTGGAAAATATTTTTAGTGAAACGTTGAAAGCTAACAACGTTAACGGTGAAAGTCTGAAATCACAACCCCCCCACCATTTCCCCATCCCCGCGATCACAATCTATATTGCAGGTGTCTTGGAACCCTGCCCTGGTTTACCTACCTGAGGAAGCGCTTTGTGAGATGGTCACTCAGTGTTATTTTTTTCCCACCACCCCACTTTATTACATATTGTTCTATAGGTCCATGTATTATACTTCAGACTCCTGAAGCACACAATCTTAATGTATGTCTTGACCCAGACTTTTTTATTTTATTTTTATTTATTTATTTTTTAATAATTAGTAACCCAGCCCCCAGGTGAGATTCTCCTTACTCTTTGTGTCATAATAAATCAGTTATTCCTCATCTTGTGTGCAAAAACCTCTGCCAAATCCGATCCGTTTTTGCTGTGCTGAACCTGAGCCATATCTGCTTTTGGTCGACAAAAACAAATCGCACTCGTACGAGGCTGTAAAAATTGCATAGATTTTCTGGCTGGGCTCACGGTGTCATAAGGACAAGTTCTCTCCGGCCGTCCTGGCATCGCCCCCTCTGCGAGCTCCGTTAATTCGCGACTCATACACGGACATGGACCAGGTCTGCGGCCGCCATGGCGGAGAGTGGATTGATCCGCCGAGGCAGACGGGGGAGGGGGGTAAGCTTCATGGTCCGGCGTGCCAGGGATTCGTATCTCGCCAGCTGCCGGCAAGAGCACTCTGCCGTCACGGCGTTTGGATAAGGGCCGGACCGCAGAACCGCAGAACCGCAGAACCGCCAGAGAACGTTTCTTTTAATTCATGACGCTCCTTTTCGCTCGGTTAGCGGCTAACGCAAACGGGCTTTGTGTGAATTTTCAGTTAATAACCGGCCGTCCCCACAATCACACACAGCGCACACATGCATAATGCATGAACGAGATTAATCTGTCTCGGCGCTGGCAGGGCTTAGAAGCCGCTCTGGTGCTCTCGTTCCTTTGTGCCTCACCTTTTATTTTGTGTCTCTTCTACAAGGTTTGTGCCTTGTGATCAGACTAATGCAGCTGTTTGTCAATTTCAATTACGGGGTCCTTTTGAAGTGGTAGATTTCACCCAGGGGAGAAACAGGGCTGGTAATATCCTTTCTGTCAATCACCTATGATTTCCCTCTGTTTCTCCCCTGCCTGCCCCAAGTGCTACACAAGTTATTCTTTCATCAGAAAAATAATGCAACGGTTAGAGCGGCGGTTGACTCCGTTCATTTTTCAAAACATAATGTTTTGACATCTCTAAGCACTCATACAAGCTATCCATTTTCATTTGTGATTTATTGCAGAGCAAGCATTGTATATTTCTTGGCGAATACAAATTGAACCACGTAGTAACCAAAGTTCTATAACCAATCCATTTACCAGCAGGAATCATCTCTTGAACAACCACTTTGGTGGCTGTGCAGATGAAATGAAAGGATTAGTAAACAGGTGCCAGGACCTGTAGGCAGATAGCAAACTGATAATGGAATATTGGTTGATTCATTTCATAATAACATAGAACCTGTGGTGGTATAGGGCATGGAGGAGGTGGGAGGGGCTTTGATGAATATTCTTGCCTACAGTAACAGTAACTCTCCCTGTCTACTGCTGTGTCAACCTGCTGGTTCAGCTGAAACAAGATTAGAACCCTGATATAAACAGATAAAAACATTCTCTTGAAAAATATTATATCAAACAGGGTTACTATAATTGGATGCACTATACTGGGAAGATTATTAATTTTTAAGTTTTCCAGCTAGCCCTTTAAGAGTTTAAACACACTTGGATTCGTCCCTCTGAATCACAACAGACTTAATTAAAACTCTTAATCCATTTAAATAAAAACAACAAGGCTACAGTTATAGACTGAGGAACTAAACTGGAATAATTAGGAAGTTATGTTGGAACGTTGTTTTTTTATGTTGGAACTTTTTCCATTTTTGAGCATGTTGTACGGAGTGCTATTTCTTTGTTTTATCTTGATACAAGTTTGGTAATTGACCCCATTTTAATCCATCGGTCTCAAACACAAGCAGGACTGAGAAGGGTACAAGTTAATTTGGACTCGTAATAGATTCAAATAGAGCGCGGCTCATTGTAACTTATATTTGACGCTCAGTTGAGACCTATTGACTGACTAGCTGAGCCTCCCTTGAGATCTTCAATTAGGAGACACAGATGAGTCGGCTTCGGGTGCCTCTGATCTCAATATGCATGAGCACACAGGAATTATTTATAGGTCCAAGAAACCCATGTGCTGGGAAACCTTCAACTCATCTGCCCTGAAATTCTTTTATCTGATCCCAGTAAAATAATGGAAAGCGGCAGACGTATTCGTAGACATCCTGTTTTTAATCCTTACATAAACATTTGGAGCCTCGTCTTCCTCAGAAGGATTTGCTCGCACAAAGGTGGCTTTGCCGTTTCAAAAACAGCAGTTATTAAAAAGCCGTCCTTGCCAATCGACGGTTATGTCAGCTCTGAGCGCTGCGCTGCGAATGGAAAACGGCTCCCTTTCTGTGTTCCACTGCGCGACGCGTGGCAGCTGTCAGCCAGCGTACCCTAGCCGTCTTCACGCTAGTTTTGTTTGCTGTCGTCTTGCGTTTCGTCGCGATCCACTTGTCACCCGTCAGATGCCCTCATCGAGCGTGATTGCGAGAAGCAGGCTGGTGCTCCCCGAGTGGGAGCGCTTTTAACTGAGAAAAGAAGGGAATTCTGCATAATGCAAGAGCGCGCTGGTTATCAAAAGTCAACGGGAGACGGTGTGGCTGGTCGTCAGACGTGTAACGGATGAGGAAGGTGCTGGATGTGCTAGAGCAGGGGCTCTGAAACTCAGGCCCGGACCTCCACTCTATGTGCTGCCGTTCCTTTACAGCCACAATTGCAAACCCTGAATTGTAACGAGCTGTAAATTGTCATTAATTAGACACTTTTAATGTCTGTTGTGTTATGGTCCACCCCCTGAGGCCACATTATGCCAGAAATAGCTGCGAAAACCATGAATAAATATCCCATATTCACATCCTGGGACTTTTAATCAGTCAAATCAACTGATGCCTTAATTTAATGTTCTATATGGCAAACGGTTAATTTGTAAAGAGGTTAAATGCTTTAGTTGATTAAATTATAGACTGACAGGTAAAATCAGTGGGGTTCTAATTGCAGAAAGTACGAACACCTGGTCACTGAAACTAAACCGTTGTGGATAATTGAGATCTGAAAATAACACCGACGCAAATGGCAAGGAGCCAGACTTGTATTGTGCTGTGACAAATTTAAGGAAAGTTTAGAACTCAAGAACATGTTTTCAACCATCTTAAATGATCAAGAGATGCACAACAAAAGCCGGCATACACAGTGGTCCCCCAAGGCCAAGTCTGAGAACCCCTGTACTAGAGCACTAGATTTCAGATTTCTGTACTAGACTAGAGCACAGAAAGCTCCCTCTCTCTCTCTTTCTCTCTCTCTCTTTCTCTCTCTCTCTTTCCCTCCCTCTGCTTTTCGCCCTAGGCACACAGATGTCAGTGGCTAAATTGCCATTTGGAGCTCCTCTTCCTCTGCTTATTTATGAATACCATTAGTCATGAACCCAGGGTTTATGAGGCTGCCCTGAAATGAGGGATCCATTTTTCTACTCATTGAATGAGAGAGAGAGGGAGAGAGAGAGAGGGGGGGGGGTCTAAAGGAAGAGCATAATTAAGCATTAAGCCAACGGGAATGCGATGGGACTACCTAACTTGCGTCTCTTAGCTTTAGGATCAGTCACCACAGTTGAACTTTTAGCGTTTCCTGTGTAACGAGAATACAGCATGAAGCAGCAGCAGTGTGTTTGGGAAGCTCAGTGGATGCAGTTCATGTTATTACTGGAGTAATTGTGGTGTAGGGGCCCCTCAGGCCCCGCAGCGGCTAGAGTGTTACGCTGAGAGCCCCAGGCCGGTGGGCAGAGCCGTCCCATCATGCGAGGAGGGTCGGGGGGTGGGGGTGGTTTCTCCTCAGGGCAGGCCAAAGCTGTGGAGCCAAATCAGCACTTTTTATTTTGGTCCTAAATGGGTTACCTGCGTGTGCACTCAGCTGAGCAGAGTAATGCTGTGTCCGTAAACAGCCCCCAGAGCAGCAATTAAAGCGCCGCTTTCTCTCTCTCCAGACAGCCAATCAGAAGGAGGAGGGGGGGAGAAATGGAGCCAAGATAGCACGGCAGAGGCCTCCTACGGAACGGCACTTACGTTACCATCACTGTGATATTAAACACCCGCTCGACTCACGGGATGTTCACTTCACTGCTCTCTCTCATGCATCTAAAACAGAGCGCCGGGCAAAGAGAAGCACTCCAGGATAATCCTGTCAAGTTAAATATACATAAATGCGTAGCCACCAGCAAATTGTTTCAGCTGATCGTATTCCTTTTAATTCTCTCCGTCAACTGAATTAGATATTGTGCCCAGCTTTATATCGTACTGTGGATTAGGATTTCGACTTTGACCTTGCGCTCTGTGCCTGGATTATTCAAATCCAAAATATGTCGCGACCAACAACGTGTGGAGACATGTTTTATGCATGTGATAGAGGTTTTCATTTGGGGGGTGGGAGTGGTGGGTGGTGCGTAGGCTAGGGAATGGCATTGCTTTTGGCAACATCCAAATGCCATTATGTGGGCATATATAACTTTCGTAGAATATTCAGAACAGGTGAGGGACTTTAGAGTGCGGGCCTATCGAGCACGAACATCACCACCCTCACACGGCACGTGTGCGCGCACGCGTGTGCAGACCGGTGTCCGGCCGCACACAGACGAGCAGCTGCGTACACGCGCGCACTAGAACAGACACACTTTCTGTCCGACCACACAGCGAGTCTTTTTATAACTAACTGTTTATAATGTTCAAAGAGGCGGCCGAACCCCAGGGGCGGAGCGTGGATTCCACACCACCATCTGCGCTCATGACAGCGCCGCCTTATCATCTCTCTCGGCCCAGAGACGGGGAAGACGGACAGAGGGCAATAAGACTCCTCTCGTCTCAATCAGCCGTTCTGATGAATGCCTCGGCGGTGCGGTCACGCGCTGCCGACCGCATGTCCAATTTCAACCGGCCGCGGTTTAATAGGCCGGAAAAGAATCTCCCAAAACGCACCATAAATAGATAAATAAAAGGGCCTCTGTACTGTAAGAGCAGGAGAAAGCAGCGCAATAGAGGTTGGAGGCACGTATTAATGCCTCGCGGTCCAATTATAATGCCTGGAGTCCGCACGCTCGTCTCCAGGGCCGAGTTAGCTTCGGAGATCTGAGAATATAATTGATAAGCGTAATTAGGAGAGATGCGCAACAGTTCTCCGGATAGATATCGGTCTAATAATCTTCTTTTCTCAGACAAATGTGCGGATGCCATCCTCGGCAGCTCCCCACATTATGAACGCTAATGATGTTATATGGAAGGGACCTTCCAAACAGTTTTTGGGAGCTTGATTCTTCCTGGGTTGTTACACAGGTGAAGGGAGAAGAAACTCACCCTCATTTATCGCCATTAGCCGACTAATGACGCTTTTCGTTTGTAATGACATTCGCCGTTAATTTAATCAAACTGTTTACAACAACTCGGCCTGTCAAAGAGATTTCTCAAGGCCTCCGCGCGACGTTGCCATGGTAGCGATCTTTGTTTAATTATCTGATGATTTTAGCTGCAGAGGAGGAAGTGTTTGGACTGGAGCTCTTGTTTCTGGGCGGGTGAAAGCAGGTTCAGTATAAACCCGGGTGACTCAGTAACAGTAACTCATTCTTCCGTACAAAGCTCTGTGCAACCATCTTTGCAGGAATAACATGTTAGCGGCACTATGGTGTCCGATAGGCTCTTTCTTCGTAATGCTGTCTCGTTTCTATGCGGTGTAAATGTACAGGTGTGCCTTCTAACAGTGAAACTGAACGATCCGTCATTCTGTCACACCTCGGCGCTGTGTTATCTATGGCTTATATTCTGCTATGCTAACAGCCATCTGCTCTCTGTTTTAAGCTTTACAAATAACCTGCGATGCAATTACTGTTTAATTTTTATCAATAAGAGAGTTAAGTGAGTCACAACATGCTGAGTTGTTCTGTCAATGCTGTTTTACCACAATTGGTGTAAAATATGTAATTACACTTAATACTGTGTAAATTCCTTATGCAGACACCATGTTGACATTGTTCAATGTCTCATTTATATACTTTTTTCTTTACAAAGAATGCTTTAATTGCCCAACTACTAAATTTGATCAAGTTTTAGTGATTGAAGGTGAACGATGATGTGAATGAACAGAGTTGAGAACATGTGGTGTGTGTAGCTCGATTAGGGAAAAGCACATTAGCAGGTGAATAATGGCCGTTAGTTCTGGAGGTCAGGCAGTGGGGCTGCTGCAGTTGCTGTGTGCAGAAGCAGGTCGTGTCCTCTAACCCCCTCTCTAACCACATACACACACACACACACACACACAGACACACAGACACACAGACACACACACACACACACACACACACACACACACACACACACACCCTGGCTCAGCGCTGCTCCTGCAGTGTCTCCCTCCTGCTAATAATGAAATATGGTCCTGTAACCAGCCCCCTCCCCAACCGCCACCCTCCAAAAAGCCTTTCTGACATGGGAGAGAAAGTGTGTAGGCCTGGAGAGGCTTACGCTTGTTACTGTTACCATACTTGCTATGATAAACCTACTCTGATGCGTATACTTCTGGCGGATTCTGTGTGCGTGTGCGTGTGTGTAATCTATGTATGTATGTCTGTGTGTGTGTGTGTATGTGATAGTCTGTGTGTATACGTGAGATTATGTGTGCTGTATATGTATATATCTGTGTGTGTATGAGTATGTGTGTGTAGTGTGTATGTGAGAGAGTTTGTTTGTTTGTGTGTGTGCGTGTGTGTGTGTATGTATGTATGTGAGATTATGTTTGCTGTATATGTATATATCTGTGTGTGTATGTGAGAGTATGTGTGTGTAGTGTGTATGTGAGAGGGTTTGTTTGCATATATATGTGCGTGCGTGCGTGCGTGCGTGCGTGTGTGTGTGTGTGTGTGTGTGTGTGAGAGAGAGAGAGAGAGAAGAGAGTGCAGTACTCTGCTGGTCTCTCCCTCAGCTCAGCTGTCATGGCTCAGGCCAGCTTTATCTACACCTCACAGTTCTCCTCGTCTCCAGGAGGAAGTGTTCCCCTGCAGATTAGACACAAAGGCAGCTCTCTGCAATTATACTCCAATGTCCAGGGGATCTTCTTCCTGCACAAAAGCCATTGTTTACAGCCTCTTTCCCGCTATATTTAGTTGCTGGTACTTTATTGATTCCGTGATTGATTTGACAATTTTAGTTAAACAATTTTCCCCCCAACACCCCACCTTTAAGTACTGAGCTGTCAGTTGCAATAGAGAAGGTCTTATAGCTTGCGACTGTTGCGCAGGACCTGCTATGAGGTAACCTCCGCGTGCTCCTGCGTTTTTTTTGCCCTGGCTGTGTCCTTCTGCTGTTGAGTATCTTTAAATCAGGCAGTCTGGGGCTCCCTGGTTTCCGCTGGGTTCAGAGCTCCATCAAGCAGTCTTCAGACTGTAGTGAAAAGCAGCCAAAATGGAGGTTCTCTGTGGTTTGGTGCCAGTGTGGAAAGTGGGAGTGAATATGCGCCTGGGAAAACAGGCCTCTGATCCCTCCCTTTCCTTCCGTCCCTGCAGGACTCCGCCCAGGAGGGGGTGATCACCAGGGACATCCACCGCACCTTCCCCGCCCACGACTACTTCAAGGACTCGGACGGCGACGGCCAGGATTCGCTCTATAAGATATGCAAGGTGAGGATTCCGGGGGAGCAGGGGCTCCGCCCGCTGTCAAGCGGGTAGAGCCGTGCGGCCGAACCGCGTCTGTTTACGGTCGCCGTCTCACCCTGGACCGCGAAACGTCCGCGCCGATTGAAGTTCAGGGGGTGAGGTCGTCCAGTCGCTTCATGATACTTTTGCTGGGCCTTGCAATGTTTCTCCATCAAATGGCCGCCGCCTACTCGCAGGTCTGTGCTATTATCAAGCAGACCGGGCTCAGGCGGAGCTGCAGACGGACGCATGAAAGGATAAAAGCGGCGATGAGAGCAAAAGCCAGAGCTCTCTGAGGGCATTAGTTTCTTCTTGTGGGAAGCTCGCTTCCCAGCTATCCTGAGTCCGGCAGAATTCATTGAGAAGCTCCAAGTGATCTCACAAAGATTTCGATTTGAGCTCCAGCTAGGAGACGGAGAATCCCAGACTTTTCAGTCTTTATTCTTCTCACAGTTATTTTAGGTTTTCCCAGCAGCTCAGGTTTTGCGTCAAGACCAGTTTGAGCTTCACGGCGTCACATGACCACGATATGTTGTCTCTTATTTGGAGGGAGGCTACACATTTATTGGGGAACTAGCCAAAGAACTAGAGGTAATGACATCAATTCAGCAGGTAGATACTGTGACATAATATATTCCAGCGCCCCTTCAGTTTTGTGTTTATGATGGTCCGAGCATAGCAACCTCACCAAATCCCAGAATGCATCTGCGCTTCAGTGTGGGATTTACTTCGGCCTGACCTTTACTTTAAACCCCATTACATGCAGACATTATATTTAAGCCCATGCCCTTGTAGATGACTGGAGCAGGTGTTTGAAGGGGAATGTGTATAGCTGGGCTCTGGTCTCTGTTGTTCAGTCTGCCTTTGAAAAAGGGCTTAAAAAGACATCCATCTCATGATTAAAGCCACTTTAATTACTCAAAAGGCTTTCGTGTGGACAAATTGCAGCAGCCATTTGCTTACCATGTTTTTTGTCAGTACTTTTAAGCATTAATGGCCATTTTTAAAACATTGTTGGATGTTAGTGCATATGGGGTTATAGTATCACACTCTATGAAAGCACTAAATAATGTGGCTTTTGCGTGTCGTGTGCGTGCGTGCGAGACAGTGTTTAGTGTTAATTTGCTCATGTTTGTTGTGTGAGGATGTTGGAGTTACACTGTTTATTTGCAAGTGTTTGTTGTGGCTGCTCCTAAGAGAATCAATTGGAGATCAGTTATTGGTTGCTAAAGAGGCAACATTCAATTTTCTATTGATTGGACTCCGCAGTGATGCAGAGTGTTTGTGTCTCTGTGCGTGGATGCATGTGAGGCGTATAAGACTTTAATCAGATGTAATAACGGGCCCGGTTACTGCTAAGTGACCCCCAGGCATGATATGCAACCCCAGCAAAGCCATCAGCGGACGACGACGTTGCCGTTCGGAGCGCGGCGACAGTTGATGTTGTCTCTCGTGTGTGTGTGTGTGTGTGTGTGTCTCAGGCCTACTCGGTGTACGACGAGGAGATCGGATACTGCCAGGGGCAGTCCTTCCTGGCGGCGGTCCTGCTGCTGCACGTGAGTCTCTGGTTATCCCGTTCCGCTTTGGAAATGAGGGGGAATTGGACTGTATCGGTATTCCTCATTTAGCGAGTGGGACACTCCCGCATGGAGGCCATCAGGGGACAGGGATCTCTCGACTGGGATTCCATTTTTTTTATAAAGGAATGTGGATAGTTCGCCTTCCCTTTTGTATTTTTTCACTTTACTCAGACAGGGGTATACATAGAGGGTTACAGATAGAGATGGGATCACAGTACAGGAAGTGCCTTAGTGACTTAAACCCCTGGGCCATAAGATGTTTATTTTTTTAAAGAGTAATCATTTCTTTTCATTTTTAAGTATTAAAAAAAATGGTCTTCACATGAGAATGTAATCAGTTGTTTCTGTAAAAACCTCATGTAATGATGTATTGAATTTAGAAGTTATGATGGTATGAATCGACAAAGCTTTTGATGGTATTAACATTGCTGTTGCCTTCTTTTTCTACGATTGTGTCCTTTGAGTGAATTTTTACCTCTATGCCACTTTTATTACTACATTATAGGATTTGGGCTCACATCTCAAGGATCACGCCCCCTGGCCCTCTGTTTCCCGTAGACTCAAGTCTATATCAAATTGTGACCTCTGTCAATATGCTGATTCAGGAATGTGTTGGCCACAGTTGACAAGAAACTAGTGTTGTGTTTTTGAGGGAGAAAAATGCTGACATCAGCCCAGTGTATAAATCTTAAAGGGACAGTTCACTTTCTGCAGTTTGTATATATGAAAGAGTCCATTTTAGTTTATGTTTTCAGTTGGCCCCAAACAGTTTTTATGTGCTCTGAAGGGTATTTTAGACACCCAACAGGAAGAGGAAGGAAGGGACCGTGAAGGGTACAGTGAAGGAGAGGAGGAGGAGGAGGAGGAGGAAGGCAGATAGAGCGGACAGTGAAGGATGGTAGTTGAAGAAGGGATAGACAGAGTGAAGGTGGGGAGGGGTAAGGCGACTGAAGGAGGGAAAGAGAGAGGAGAATGAAGGGGGGATGTGGACACTGGAGGAGGAGTGTGGGGTGTTGAGGTGGTGGATCCAGAGATGCCTCGGTATGCAAGAGGCATGGGAGGTGTCAGGAATATTAATGACTGTCCCGTCTACCTGCAAGGGGATTCGTTCTGCCCGACACACACACAGACACACACACACACACTGTCGCTGTGATTAAATACCTGCTGCCCTCTCTTTCCCTCATACACATACACACACACACACTGGCTTTCACGCCGTCTCAAACACGCACACACACACTGTCTGACTCTCCCTCGCGTACATGTGCACACGCGCGCACGCACACGAGGCACACACTCACTCATGCACGCGTGTGTGCACACACAGACGCACACTCTTGTACGTTGTCTCTCTCTCGCGCACATCTTTCTCTCTCGCCTTCTCCAGGCTCTCCAAAGTAACGCAAAAGGCCGACTGAAAAACCGACACCCTCTTTGCAAGGAGTAGCTTCACAAACATACGGCACATTCACCGTTTCACTCTTTAATTTACACCTCTCTGTCTTTGCTTGTAAACCAACCTCTCTTCTCAGTCTCTCCTTTCTCTCCCTCTAACCTTTTGTGTCTCCACTCCAGATGCCAGAGGAGCAGGCTTTCTGTGTCCTGGTGAAGATCATGTATGACTATGGGCTGAGAGCCCTGTACAAGAACAACTTTGAGGACCTGCACTGCAAGTTCTACCAACTGGAGAGGCTGCTGCAGGTGTGGGGGAGGGGGGGATTCGAGCGCACACATGAGGCTTTTAAACTTGTTTTTTTGTCTCTTATCGTTTCCACACTCCCAATATTTCAGTTTGGATTTTAAAATATGTCTCCCTTCCTACCTACGCGCCTGCCCTGTCTCTCTCAGTGCCAGGCGCTTGTGTTAAAAGCTTTCGGCCGCGCACGCTCGGCGGCAGTCGAGCGCGTGACCTGTACACGCCTTCGCACCGTGCGGCTCGGGCCCCGGGGGGGAGCGGACAGCTTGCGTGTGGAAAGGTCCGCCCGAGTGCTGGTGCCAAGCTCTTGTAAGCTATTAAACTAAATCCACTGTAAATTGGGTTTTAATTTTGTGACGAAATCCAGTTAAGCTCAAAGTGTGCCTCTTTCAGCGCCCGGCTGAACTCGGTTAGCATCGACAAGCTCCCGAGGCGAAGGCGTTAGTATCGATCGGGCAGGGTGGAGGCATGGGAGGGTGAGGGGGCGGGTCGGGGGGTTGGGTGACAGGTCTTGCCCAGTGGTTCAGACCCTGCCTGCTTTCTCTCTCCGCCTTTTCTTTACCTTCTCTCATCCCTTCTTTTATTCCATGTTTATTTCTCGCCCCCCGCCTCAAAGCGTCCAATGGAAGAGTGTGATGCGCTGCTCTGAGAATCTCGCCTTCTCACATTAATGATTGGTTCACACCCCGGGATGTCAAACTGTGACATTCCCAACACCCGGTGTTCTGGCTCTGGGTGTCTGTAATCACCTTCGCTGTTTACATCCAATCTGTGCTTTCTCGTCTTCTCTTCTCCTCTTCCCCTCTCTCCTTTCCTCGGTCTGTCACTTTCCCCCCCCTCCCCCCCTGTCTCTCTTCCCCGGCTCTCTGCCTCTCTTTGTTTTCTCTCCGTCGCTCTCTCCTTCTGTCCCCTTCCTCTCCCCGGTATCGATCGGACCCGGGCTATTTTGGTGCCTCTCTGCAGCTCGGGGTAATGACTCGTCGGTTGGTCGGTTTAAGAGCCGGGCCGCTGCCTATTGACGGATTGGGACAGACCGGGCCGAGGGATATTTCACACCCGGACCGTTCCGCCCCCTTTCGCCTTTAGGGTCACAGTCTATAAGAGAAAGCCGTTCATTTCGATCGGGATCGGTTAGGCGCTGCCTTGGACCGGGGATTACAACGATCCCGGAACGGCGAGTGACCTCTGTCTCGTTTCATTCGGAGAACTGAGAGCGGCGGGGCGCTCGTTTGTTTTATTTTTATTTTTTCCGCCCGCCCGCTACCCTGGGTAATGTGAGAAATCGTCTCAAGTGTTGCTGCTTAAGTGGTAGCGTCTGTACAGTGCCTAATGCACTCTCTCTCTCTTTCTCTCTTCAATTCAATGTGCTTTATTGGCATGACAAATATGAGCACTTGCAGGGTTTCCCCCAGGAAAATAGTTATCGCAGGGGGAAGGGCCTCAGAGGACAAACAGTGGCGAGCTCTGGTATTCACACGGTATAGCCTGACCTGGTGAAAACATGACTACACCATGCTAACTTTGTTAACTAGCATGCATAGGGTCTGATTTACTAAGACCTTTAGCGTGTGCAAAACCATTTAGCACACGCAAAACTAATGAGTGGCGCAAAACAAATGCCATGACCAATCTTTGGTCATGTTATTGGTTTTGCGCACGCTAAAAGGTTTTTCACCCGCTATAGGTCTTAGTAAATCGAGCCCATAGTATGTTGAATCTTTCAAGTCTGAGGTTTTATTGACGTCTCACTGATGTTTGCGGAGGCCTTTGTGAATTCAGCCTCCGCTATTAATACCTGGGGGAAACCATGACTTGTATTACGGAAGTATCGGTATCGGTAACAGCAAGAGAAACGCACCACACGATCTCTCTCTCTCTTTCTTCGTGTTCAGGAGCAGCTTCCCGAGCTGTGGACCCACTTCCAGGACCTGAACCTGGAGGCCCACATGTACGCCTCGCAGTGGTTCCTCACCCTCTTTACCGCCAAGTTCCCCCTCTGCATGGTCTTCCACATCACCGACCTGCTGCTGTGTGAGGTCAGAGCCCGCTGAGCACGTATCGGCACCAACACCCCAGCAAACCAGCCTTTTTACCAACACTGTGACTGTCTCACGACTCGAATCTTACACTCTAATGCTGCACATACACTAATCCTTTACTAACACTGTGACTGTCTCACGACTCGAATCTTACACTCTAATGCTGCACATACACTAATCCTTTACTAACACTGCCAGCCACACACAGTATTCATCTACTAACACTGCCAGCCACACACAGTAATCATCTACTAACACTGCCAGCCACACACAGTAATCATCTACTAACACTGCCAGCCACACACAGTAATCATCTACTAACACTGCCAGCCACACACAGTAATCATCTACTAACACTGCCAGCCACACACAGTAATCATCTACTAACACTGCCAGCCACACACAGTATTCATCTACTAACACTGCCAGCCACACACAGTAATCATCTACTAACACTGCCAGCCACACACAGTAATCATCTACTAACACTGCCAGCCACACACAGTAATCCTTTACTAACACTGCCAGCCACACACAGTAATCATCTACTAACACTGCCAGCCACACACAGTAATCCTTTACTAACACTGCCAGCCACACACAGTAATCATCTACTAACACTGCCAGCCACACACAGTAATCCTTTACTAACACTGCCAGCCACACACAGTAATCATCTACTAACACTGCCAGCCACACACAGTAATCCTTTACTAACACTGCCAGCCACACACAGTAATCATCTACTAACACTGGCACACATACAGTAATCTTTTACTAACAGTGACAGCCACACACACAGTGATCCTTTAACTGACACTTAGTCACATGTACAATAATCCTGTAATATAAGTGTGACAGCTACACGTTCAGTACAGTCACATAAAATACAGTCGTCTTTTGTGACAACCACACATTCTGCACTGTAATCCTGAGCGAACAGTGACATCCCCACACACAGCATTCATAGTGCTCTAGCTTTGCATCCTCCCTGGCTCTTCTGTGGGGTGGGGTTTAGAACGGAAGCACTACGCATAGTGGCAGTTATAGCATCGTCATGACTGCTGCATGCATAAGAACAGCGAACAGCAGCGTACATCACGTAGGCAGCAGCAGCCTTAGACACTCGGGCTACTTTAGAGATACTAGCCTGTGGGCTTTACTGGGGTGCCTTGGCGTGTCAAACTTTGTACGTACACCCTGACCGACGCTTGGACCTGTCCTCGCACGGACCAGGTGCACTTCCTGTTCCCGCCTCCACTCTGCGTGTCTTTCCTCTCCTCTCTCCTCTCATTCCCCTTCTTATCAGCCTGAGGCAGAGCAATTAAAAGTTTCTGCAGCATCTCTCACTCACTGAACTGCATGATGATAATCTGCTCTTTACAACTTTTAGCTTCTGAAACACCTTCTGCCCCTCCCTCTCTCTCTTTCTCCCTCTCTCCAGCTCTCTCTCTCTCTTTCTCACTTTCTCTCTGTCTCTCTTATTATCTCTCTTGTAAATCTTCTTGATTGTCCCTCAGTGTCTGTATCTGCCCATCTCACTCACGCTCTTGTGTGCTTCTCAGACACACTGGCAGTGCTGAGCGCCAGTGATGCCCCTGGTCGACCATCACCGACTCACTGTGGAACAATGCCTGTGTGTGTGTGTGTGTGTGTGTGTGTGCTCGCTTGTTTGTGCCTGTTTATATTCGCACATACAAGTATACGCATGTGTACGCACGTGTATGCACGTGTGTATGTTTGTGTATGCATCGGTTTGTGTGTATTTGTGTATGTGTGCGTACATGCATGTGTTTGTGCACACGTGTATGTGCCTGTGTACGTCTTTGTGTGTGTGTGTACATGCCTGTACGAGCCTGCAGCATGTATGTGCGTGTGAACATGAAGTAAGAGGGAGAGAGCGCGTGTGTTTGTGTGTCCATGTATGTTCATGGATATGCCTCTGCGTGTACATGTTTCCACTTTACAGCCCTCTTGTCACGCATGCCGAATCTCGCTCGCTATCTATTGGCACGTGTGTGAAAGTGTGTCGGTGGAACCCCCACCCCACCAGCTGCGGTCGCTCGGCGCCCGACCTGCCAGGCTCCCTAGCGCCATCTAGAGCCCGTCTGAACAGGGAGGCTCTTCCCAGAGTTATTAATAGAGCAGGGGGGATATTTATAGCGCGGTGTTGCCATGTGAACGGATTGTCTGAGCGGCGGCGGAGACCGGTGTTCCCATGCGGAGCTGACTCCAACACCGCCACCGCCGAGACGCGACCCGCTTTTCCCGCGCCCCTTTCCCACTCGCCTACGTCCGTCCCTCCGTCCGTCTGCGATGCTCGGTCCCCTCCGTCCGGCCCCGTCTGTTCACCTGGCTGCCATTTTGTGCGTGTGACCGGCTGTCCCTCAGAGCTCCCCTTTCATTCATTTCAGTAATTACCTCTCCACCGTACCGAGTTAAACTGCGCCTCGGGATGCCTTATGAGAATCTCATAGACAAAGCACCGTAACCAAACGGAAGGAAGTTTTTTTATTTTTTTATAAGTGACCCTTGTTAACTATCAGACATTAGGCCGCATCCATGTTCACAGACTGCAGTTACAATGACACTTTCTTCCAAACTTGACTTGTAATTGAATGGGTATTCTCTAAATTAAAAGTTGTTCACTTTCCATTGAGCGACTCAGTTTTGCTGGGTATAAATGTGCGTGACTGTATATTTACTGCGTTTAATTTCAAATTAAAATGGCTGCATTTTCTCACTAGTTCTCTTTTTTCTCTTTTAGGGGTTAAGCATCATCTTTAATGTTGCCCTGGCTCTCCTCAAGGTAGGATTTGTTTCTTGGATAATAAAGATTAACTTTGTTGTGTTTTAGCATTAATGTTGTCGTCTTCACACAACAGATTTGATTAATTTCCCCTTGGAAAATGTTTGGAGTGGTTTCCTTCTAATTGGGTAATTCAGATTTGGAACGAGAGACTCTAAACTGTTTGGATTGTGATTTTGGTGTTGTGAAACAAAAAATTGTTGTGAGGGTGACGCCCTCTGCTGGTCAGATGAAATATTACAGTGATGTAACTCCAATGTTTAAAGTCCAGCTCAGGTTCAGTAGGACTGAGCCGCAGTTAAGTGTATATTTTATATATTAAACATTCTTACCTGCCCAGTAATCACAACTACAAGTTCTGGAACAGCAGTAATCTGTCCTGTGGTACTTTTGGTTAATTTTGATATTAGAAATGTTTTTTATGTATGCAGCACACCTTTGTGTTTTTTTTAATCCATATTATATGCGAAATATTCCGTATTTAAATTATATTGTAGACACATTTTCAGCCTGTTCAACTTTCAAGTTTATTGTTTTTGAGAAAAGGATGTACAGTATTTTTTCACAGCTCAACATAAACAATATACAGAAATACAAACTGAACACAAGTACAAGTACTTAGTAGCCGTTATGGCACAATTCACTTTCCTGCGTCTCAGATAATGATGGCTCCTACCGGATTCGTTTTAATATATATTTGTACGGCTTTTATTGGACAGCGTAGTGTAGGAAGATAAAGGGAGGGAGCGACAAGCCACAAAGGTCACGTGGCTGGATTCGAACCGCCGACGTCGCGGCTCGCAATGAGTGTGTGGACAGTGCTCTGCAGGCTACGCCACCGAAACGCCCCCCCCGGATGAGTGTGTGGACAGTGCTCTGCAGGCTACGCCACCGAAACGCCCCCCCGGATGAGTGTGTGGACAGTGCTCTGCAGGCTACGCCACCGAAACACCCCCCCCGGATGAGTGTGTGGACAGTGCTCTGCAGGCTACGCCACCGAAACACCCCCCCCCGGATGAGGGTGTGGACAGTGCTCTGCAGGCTACGCCACCGAAACACCCCCCCCGGATGAGGGTGTGGACAGTGCTCTGCAGGCTACGCCACCGAAACACCCCCCCGGATGAGGGTGTGGACAGTGCTCTGCAGGCTACGCCACCGAGACGCCCCCGGATGAGGGTGTGGACAGTGCTCTGCAGGCTACGCCACCGAAACACCCCCCCGGATGAGGGTGTGGACAGTGCTCTGCAGGCTACGCCACCGAAACACCCCCCCGGATGAGGGTGTGGACAGTGCTCTGCAGGCTACGCCACCGAGACGCCCCCGGATGAGGGTTCTTTTAAGCAGCAGTAGAGCAGATGACGTGGTATCATTGCCATTTCCATGTACTTTGTGTACTAAAGAGCAGCCGCTAATATGGGACATGCCAGGGGCAGGCTGGCCAATGCTTCTGGACGCTAACCAGGAGTCGTCTTTAACAGCTTTGGTTTGCAGCAGACAAAGCAAACAATAACAGATGTGACGGCATATCAGGAGCAACGCTGCAACATTGGAGAGGATCGCGACAGCGTTTTCGGCACTCTGCAGTGATCAGTGGCATGTTGATATCATCTTTGTGGCTGTATTGATCGCGTGTCGCAGTAACGGCGCCGTTGTTTGGATGATGCAGCGTCCCGCACTATGTCATCACTTCTGAAATGCCAATGAAGTTGTGGCTCCATTGATATGGCAGAGATGATATAATGCGGTAGTGGAGACGTGGCAGGCAGTGTTATCATATTACCGTGGGAAACTTATCGGCTCGGTGCCGGGCGGCACTATTTCAGCGGCGCACAGCTAGCTGCTGTTTTTTTATTTCTGTTATGGATGTGCACCTTATTTCCATTGAGCGTTTTGAGCCGCTCCAGTCAGGGGTACTTGCAGGTGCCAGTCCCTTCTGATTCATAGCGTTTACTGTGCTCACTTTCACTCACAGCTCTGACTGAGGAAGGAAATAACCCGTTTATGAGGGTTACAGGATGAGCTCTGCTACAGGAGCAATGAGTGAAAGAGTAAACCACAAACCAGGGAATGTTAGCATGAGCTCTGCTACAGGAGCAATGAGTGAAAGAGTAAACCACAAACCAGGGAATGTTAGCATGAGCTCTGCTACAGGAGCAATGAGTGAAAGAGTAAACCACAAACCAGGGAATGTTAGCATGAGCTCTGCTACAGGAGCGATGAGTGAAAGAGTAAACCACAAACCAGGGAATGTTAGCATGAGCTCTGCTACAGGAGCGATGAGTGAAAGAGTAAACCACAAACCAGGGAATGTTAGCATGAGCTCTGCTACAGGAGCGATGAGTGAAAGAGTAAACCACAAACCAGGGAATGTTAGCATGAGCTCTGCTACAGGAGCAATGAGTGAAAGAGTAAACCACAAACCAGGGAATGTTAGCATGAGCTCTGCTACAGGAGCAATGAGTGAAAGAGTAAACCACAAACCAGGGAATGTTAGCATGAGCTCTGCTACAGGAGCAATGAGTGAAAGAGTAAACCACAAACCAGGGAATGTTAGCATGAGCTCTGCTACAGGAGCAATGAGTGAAAGAGTAAACCACAAACCAGGGAATGTTAGCATGAGCTCTGCTACAGGAGCGATGAGTGAAAGAGTAAACCACAAACCAGAGAATGTTAGCATGAGCTCTGCTACAGGAGCAATGAGTGAAAGAGTAAACCACAAACCAGGGAATGTTAGCATGAGCTCTGCTACAGGAGCAATGAGTGAAAGAGTAAACCACAAACCAGGGAATGTTAGCATGAGCTCTGCTACAGGAGCAATGAGTGAAAGAGTAAACCACGAACCAGGGAATGTTAGCATGAGCTCTGCTACAGGAGCAATGAGTGAAAGAGTAAACCACAAACCAGGGAATGTTAGCATGAGCTCTGCTACAGGAGCAATGAGTGAAAGAGTAAACCACAAACCAGGGAATGTTAGCATGAGCTCTGCTACAGGAGCAATGAGTGAAAGAGTAAACCACAAACCAGGGAATGTTAGCATGAGCTCTGCTACAGGAGCAATGAGTGAAAGAGTAAACCACAAACCAGGGAATGTTAGCATGAGCTCTGCTACAGGAGCAATGAGTGAAAGAGTAAACCACAAACCAGGGAATGTTAGCATGAGCTCTGCTACAGGAGCAATGAGTGAAAGAGTAAACCACAAACCAGGGAATGTTAGCATGAGCTCTGCTACAGGAGCAATGAGTGAAAGAGTAAACCACAAACCAGGGAATGTTAGCATGAGCTCTGCTACAGGAGCAATGAGTGAAAGAGTAAACCACAAACCAGGGAATGTTAGCATGAGCTCTGCTACAGGAGCAATGAGTGAAAGAGTAAACCACAAACCAGGGAATGTTAGCATCAGGGTCCCACCTGAGATCCGTAGTGTTTAAACATTTTACTCCATATGTTATCCTGTGTTGCTCAACATAAAATAGTGTTCAGTCTACATAGCCCATGCGAGTGGTTATGTAGAAACTGTAGAGAGAAACAAAACCAATGTGTGTGATAGATGTCAAGTAGTTTCAACAGTATCAGTGCCCAATATTTAGGTGTTTTTGAAAATACCCGTAGTTATGGTCCACTGATGTTCTGTACAAGCCGAATATAGTCCGTCTGGAATGCTCTTGAAGAATTAAATTAAATATGGCGGTTTGTGTGGAGTTACACTGGAGAAAAACAGCAACAGTATTGTTTTCAGTTTCATTTTCCTAATATCATTATCTCAATGAGAATTACATTTCTAAAATGATTATTCAAAGGGAGCGTTTGGAAGGAGATAAACGCTGCCTTCTTTCACTACTGTTGTTATTTAAAGAATGGGTAATATGAAGGTGTATATTTTAGAGGAAAATATAGGGGGGAAAAAACATTAGTTTGTATTCGGCTCATGCTAAATTCAGCTGTTTATTCTTTATTGAGAGTATATTGTAAATGATAATGAAACATGGACAAGTTATCAGCCTCTGATACTGGATTTGGCTCTGAAAAAGGAGAGAGATGCTTTTTTATGGTGCTGGACATAATTAGCTGTATGTTGTAGATACTCAGCATATTTAGAGTGTTTGGGGAGGGGGGGAATTACTGAGGAAGGGAATGCTACAGTTTTACATGTCGCTACTTTCCCTGTATTGTATAATGCCTCATGTCTAATGTGTTGCATCAAACTGTGTGATTTTGAGAGCCTCTGGCAGTCCTGTTTTGCCAATAAAGCCAGTGTACAGTGCGAGAGAGAGAGAGAGAGATGGGGGATGTTGTTTGGGAGAGATACCACGAGGACAGAAGGAGATGGAGAGAGCGTGTTTGAGGAAGGGACACAGAGCGAGTGTGAGAGAGGGAGGGGGAGTTGGGGGTTGCACTGCCTCTTTCCTATTGGCTCTCCATTACAGCATTCTCCCCGGAGGCCCCCCTCCCCTCCCTGTGCCACGGTGCGTTAGCATGCCCTCCCGCCTGACAGCCATTGCCCATTCAGAGCACACAGCTGCGCTTAGCAGCAGTGCCGAGCGGGGCCAGTCACGTTTTCAGGGATGTCTACCATGAGCTCATCAGCACAGCCTGCCTGCGGACCCCCGGCCCTGCCCCCCCTCTCCTCCGCTCTTCCTCCTCCTCCCTTCTCTTCCCCGCGTCTCCTAGCATAGCACCGGCAGCCTCCACATCCTCCCTCTTTCTCTTGCTCGCTCTCTCTCTCTCCCTTTTTCTCTCGTTCTCTCTTTCTGTCGCTCTCCATCTCCTCCCCAGACCTGCGTGCCGGAGCTTTGCGAGCGGCGTTGCGAGGGTCAGGCCCGTGCAGAGGAGCGGAAGCAAAACACGAGCGCCTGGGGGAGGGGGGGTGAGCTTGTCCGCCCAACCCGGACCGACCGACTGCGGCTCCGCCACGCCGGAATTCTCCTCTTTAATGCAACGTTTTTTCAAAGGGCTTCTGACGTCTTATTTTCCTTCAGGCGCCGCTAACAGAAATCCGCTGGAACTTAAAAGCTGAGAAATGGACTCCTCTCTCTTTTTTTGAAGAGAAAAAAAAAAAAACAACCGAGCGTTTGTGCCGAGCCTGGGGCCGCTTCTCGTTCTCTCCGACACCTGGATGAAGCGCGGCGGTTCCTCCCGGCGCTCCGCGGGTGTGATGGGAGCGAGAGCGACGGGTCGCGGATAGCGGATAGCCGCGCCGGAGCCGGTTTCCGGTATTTCCGATCGGCCGGACGTCTGTTTACGCTCCCGTCTCGCTCGGAGCCGGCCACCTGACGGGGCTCGGCTGATGCGCGAGTTCGCTCAGAAACCCCACCTGCTCAGCCCGCCGCTGGACTCCTGGCTCCACTGGTGAGCCGCTCCCCCGCGCTCCCCCAGCAGTGGATGCGCGGGACCTGAGCGGCTGGGGCCGAATCGGCCGGCTCGGTGTAATAACCACCCAACGCCGGGCTTGGATGCGCCTGCTTCCTGCTCTGCGGCCTCGCTCTGCTCTTTGGCTCCCCCGCGTGTTTCCGGGGGCCTCGGCGACCCTGGAGTGCAGGGGCTCAGCGGAGAGCCGGGGAGGGGAATTCAGCGGGAGATGCTCCGCCGCCTGTCATCTCCCTCCTCTGCAGCCGTGCACCCCTCTCCTCTGTTGCTAGGCAACGCCTTATTAATTAGAAATTTCAGGGAGGACGACAAGGACAGTAACGCGAATACCGAGCGGAGGAATCTCGCGCAGGAATGCGTTCTGAGATAAAGCGCGAGGCGCTCTGACGGCCGGGAGGAGAAACGGGAACAGCACGCCGAGGCTCTCCCCCCCGCTAGCGCTAGGGCCGGACGGCACGCTCAGTCATGTAGCCGCACTCGCCTCCCCACCGGACTGTGGGCGGAACCCCACCGCCAATGGTGGCGTGCAGGGTCGTCAGCGCCGCCTCATGCTGGACGTTCTCAGGTGCATGGAAGACGGAGTGGGTGCGGAGCTCCATTCCGAAACGACTGATACCTTCCGTCGGCGAGTTTACGTCAAGTTTGAAATGCAGTTGTCCATGCTACTCTGAACATTACCTTTTCCGATACCTCCCCGCACCGTGACGCTGGTCTGGGTCCGAACTGCCACGGCCGTAAAGGTCGCCCACCGACGTCAAATTCTTTATTTGACTTTGCTAATTGACCAAAAAGAAAAGCGAAACGAGCTACGCCCGCTCCGGACTTCGCCCTGGCCGACCAGAACCCGACCGCGACCGCCGGCGCCGAGCTGACCCTGGAGTCGCTCGGCGCGCTGGAGTCCTCCTGTGACCTGGCCCCCGAAAAGGTTCTGCCCTCCGCCCCTCTTCCCCCTCCGCCTCTCCCTCAGCTGCCCCCGGCCGTGCGACAGGGGGAGGAGGGGGGCGGCGCCGGGGAGGACGGGGCCGCCGCGCCCACGGACTGCACCTGCCGGGTGATGGGGCTGCTGGCCATGGGCCACCGGCTCTTCGTCCCCAGGCTGCTGGCGGTAAGGGCGGGCACCGCACGCGCTCAGAATTCCACTCTCTCCACCACGGCTCGTTTGTGTTCCGCGCCGATTTGAACTGTTTTCCGACTGTGTTCAATGTTGTTCAGGCTTTTTTGTAACAACCATTTGCGTTTACTCCACAGCCCTAGTGTGGTACAGCGCTCCTGTCGTTTGTCATTAAAGTGCTTGTGTGATGATGCGCATGGCTTACTCCACTGATTAGATATTGCTGAATATGGTCGAAAGCAGAAAATGTAAATAACGTCTCAGAGCTTTCCAAACCTCTTACGTGCAGTTACATTTACCTACCATGAGGTGGCGCCGTTGTCTTCCGTCGAAGACACAGTAACACAGTCGACCGAAAGAACTGGCTCTGATTTATTCGCGTGGCCTATGCCTCGGGGATAAAGAGCAGTCATGCAGTCGGCGGCTTGATTATGTTGATGCTGAAGTTCATATTTGTTTTCATTTGGACTGTGATGAAGCCTCATAATGGGGTTTGCCCAGGCGAGCGTGCTGACAGACCAGTGCTGTGCGAAGGCCCGTTACTCCGCAGTGTAACAAATTACAGAACGCGTCCGACAGCGAGGAGTTTTAAATGAGGGCACACACTTCACCCACTCAGGGTAATTAAAAAGGGATTGACATTTTAGGCCATTTATCCTTCCCTTCCAGCGTCGGCCTTGACCCATCTGCTAATTGGCAATAACCAGCAGAGGACTCTACACCAGGGAATCTATCCCTGCTGTTAGTGGCTGAATTCATGTTGCATTTTTAGGCTGCAGAGCAAGTGTGTTATTATATTTAACTGACGCTTCGCACGTGACACTCTGTAATGCTGTACGTTCTCCAGTTGTCTCTGCTACATGAAATCATCTTCTTACTACAGGCTGATAGGAAATATGGACCGTTTCATATGTACATGGGTTTGGGGAGGGGGGGGTTTTGTGTACGGTCCAAGACAACATGCACTATCCATAAATTTTTTAAAACCTTTTTCTTTTGTATTGAAAATCACCAGCCATTTTCAACATTTTTCACAACCTGGTTGATTACCAGCCAAAGTGGCTGCTAGAGTAAAAATCTTATCAGCCACAAGCATGATTTTACCTGCATTTGGCTGTTGGCTGGTGTTAATTTCACACCCTGGGGAGTATTGATCATTTGGTTCCCGCATTCTGCTTAAACCTTAAATCACTGTGAAAATAAAGGCCATTTTAAAATGCAATGCTCTCTCTCTCTCTTTCTCTCTTTCTCTCTCACTCTCTCTCTGTGTACAGACCTCCAAGGAAGACCTGCTGCAGGCAGATTTCGAGGGGGCGCTGAAGTTTTTCCGGGTGCAGTTGCCCAAGCGGTACCGTGCTGCGGAGAATGCCCGGAGACTCATGGAGCAGGCATGCAATATCAAGGTAGGAGCCTCGCGGTCACGCCTCCGGCTACGGTCAAGTCTCCAATCCAGGTAGGACCCATAGACTGTAGAAAGATATGGACAAAGTGACCGTGATGTCACCCGTTGACTTTCCACGGGCTTGTGAAAATCGTTTTTGAAACCGCAGAAGTGCTGCCATGTTGTACAGAAATTGGAGCCAGAGGGAGTAGGGGGACCCTGATATGGTCAATGCATCCAGGTCTGGTCAGGGTCCTCCACTAAGCGTGAGATATGAGTCAAACTCACAGATTTGGTCCACAAAATATTAAAATAGTGTCCAAATGACACACAAAGAAAAATGAAAAATGGGCCTGAAATGAGCTTCAAAAGCTAGCTTGGTAGAACGTCAAGGTCACGCCTCTAACAACAGACTGTCAGTGACAATGAACGGCAAATTGTTTACATGGCACAATAATCTGTGCAAAAATATACATCAGAATTGTGTTCAAGTTTTTCTCTTTTTTTATAGTTTTTCCCCCTTTTCTTCTCAAAAGCCCAGTCTGCAGTGCTCATTGCATCCTCCATTGTTGATTGGGCATAGTGCAAACAAACAGGTGCTCTACTGCAAAGCATGTGGTGTCAGCCTCAACAGACATGAGTCTGAGGAAGACACCTCATTGGCCGCTTAACTGGCGGGTTTGCAGATGTCCGATTCGCCAGCAGGGGGCCGCGGTGTGCGACGAGCGCTGTCATTTCTACTGAAAGCCTCTCCTCCCCAGGCAATGCTCAATTAAATGCCAATTAAAGCCTTGGGAAAAGGTGTGTGGATTCTTAGCCAATCAATGATTTAAACAAATCACTCATGTTGAAACACATCGAAAATCAACAGACACTGCGGCCCTCCAGGACTGGAGTTTGACACGCCTGGTGTAGAGAGACAGGAAGAATGGGGAGCCAGAGAGAGGGAGAGACACGCGATAAAGGTCACACGGCTGGATTCGAACCACTGACGACGCAGCTCACAACGAGCGTGTGGACGGTGCTCTACAGGCTACGCCATCGAGACGCTATTCTTTCTTTTTTTAAAATGTATTTTCCTGTTTTTTGATTTGTCCTTTGGTATGCACGTCCTCTCCTCTGTGGGTTATGACATCGCCTTAAGCGGAGTGCTGTATGCGGACCGCGTGGGGCGTTTCAGGCAGCGCTCGGGCTCAAAGGGGCTCAGACGGTCCCATGCCCCCGTACAGAGACCCACTGTGGGTTCATTAAGAGGGTGTGTACCGCCTTAAAGCTCAGGGAGGGTGTGACCGCGCGCCTTCTGCAGCAATACACGTCTGGGAAGAGCTTATTTTAATTATCGTTTCTTAATATTAGTGTTTCCACATCGCCTCTCTGGAACTCGCGGAGCCTTTGATTACTCGCTCCACGTGGGCGTGTGTGTACATTTGTCTCTGTGTGTGCATGTGTGTGTGAGAGGATTCACTCGGAGTGGAGAAGGGGGATGTGGAAATCTTTTTTGAACAGAAGACACTAAGCTACTCTACTGTTGTTTTTATTGGAGTACGATCGTATTGAATTTGGTTACACGTAGACGAGAGTTTTTGGTTGGACCTGTTGAGGTTGAGGTTGTTGTGGACTGAGAGGGCATTCGAATGCAGTCCAGGGAAACCGTTAATGTTCCGGCACTTTATCTTCATATCTTTTACATTCATTTTGTGTATGCAGTAGAGTCACGCTCATTTCTTCATATGCATACAGGTTGCGTTTTGTTCATATTTGTAGTTAATGTACAGTATGTGCATTTTGTGTACCGAAAACGTATGTAATGTTGCATGAAGTTAATTTTTTTTTGTCTGTGATGTCATCAGGGTGGTAAATTAACTTTCTGACCTACCAGCCACAGCCACATTGTTTTATTTAAATTTTATTTTAATTTTTTATACAGTGCACTAGAATAACGTTTCAGAATGCACTCATGTTTAGTAGCTCTAATAAAATAGTATTTATTATATCATGCATTACAGGTCAAACAGTCAAACATTGTGTATAAATTAATTACATACATTTTATATAATCTATTATCTAATACTAGATACGTTTTTCTGAACGAACAGATGCCAGTAGGCCTAACGTTAGAGAGAGCTGTCCGGAGATATCACTTTTACCATAGAGCGTATTGGGAAAGGTATTGGTCAGTTTTTAGTTTTTTTGTGTGACGCTGTGCGACGCTTGTTAAAATTGCTTTATGGTAAATCGAACGCATGTCAGTTGCATGGACTCTGCGTTACTAAACGGACCATCGGAATTGGCGGAAGTAGAAAAAAATAAAATATTTCACTGCTTGTTTTTTTGATAACAACTTGTAATTAAACAATCTTATTTTCCAGCAAAGTAATAAAATGATGTTAACAGACAATATTAAATGACACAAGTTTTCATTTTGAAAGGTTTGTTTATAAAAATGATACAAATTTTATTAGCCAAATAATTCACATATTCTCCGTCCAAAATGTATCTTTATATCGAGGGTAGAACATAATAGGCCTACCATAGCTTATTTTTGGGAAGTAACCTAGGCTATTTCTTTCATTTAACTTGAGAGCCAAGACTCACAAAGTTCTGCTAACGTTAGCTCTAGAAGAAACTCTGCAATACAGGCTACTGTTGAGGATTTATGGTGGATTTATGATATTCTAACAAGCGCTTTTTTTCTGTCTCACGTTTAGGCAATAAAGATAAAGAAAGCGGAAGTTTTTTTTATTCCTGCTTGTATCCACTTTGCTACATGCCACTGTGGCGGGTAGGTTTGATACATTTAGCCGACAATTCTGTAATCTACCCGCATTTGGCGGGTGGCGGGTGCTAATTTCCCACCCTGGTTGTCATGTACTTTGTGTACATTTTGTAATATGTTAGTGGTGTGGTTTTGTGATAACGGTGTGTGTGTGTGTGTGTGTGTGTGCGCGCACACTCAGCTGGAGGTGTTCTGGGAATGTACCCATAGGAGGAAAGAGCCGGCTCAAGGCTCACTAAAGAAATGGGAGAGAAGCGCTGGGGGTTCAAGGCTAAATACCAGCACACGCATTCCTTAAGAGCGGCCGCAATCTCGCGGCTCCCAATCATTCATTAAACAGGCCCTCTCCAGCACTGTCGCCGCAGGCCGCTGGAGAGAGCGATTACAGCCCTCATAACACAAGAGCGCACCTCTCCCCAAACTTCAGGGGTGGGGGGGGTGACCCACCGCCCTGCCTTTGTGTGGGGTGACCCACCGCCCTGCCTTTGTGTGGGGTCTCAGACGGAGGGGGTACTAGCTGCGGGCTCAGAAAGATTAGGAGAGCAATGAGAGAGATGACTACGATATGACACTCCCAAGTCCAATCTCAGTCCTCTGTGGCTTCCTCTCTCTTTCTTTGTCCTCTCTGCTCTTCTCCTTCAATATCCTCCCTCCCCCTCTCTCTCTCTCTGTCCTCTCCTCTCCTCTATTTCACTATCCTGCCTCTTTCTCGTCTCCTCTTTTTTACTTGTCCTCACTGTCTCGCATACTGTGGAGAATTGCTTAACTGGTTGGACCTTAGCATTGACTGCCGTGTCCATTTTGCAATTAGATTTGTCTACATAACAGAGATGTCATTTGTTCAAACGGCTTAACCAATGATGTTCACACATTCAGACAAAGCGCTGTTGTGTAACGCTTATCAGCGGTAATATTCCTGTTCAAGTACAAGGAAAACGAAATGTATTATTTTACACTGAAGTAGTTGCCGCTCAGCCCGTTTCCATGGTTTCAACATTTTATTTGAAAAAAGAGAGAAATAAAACTTTGGAGGAAATAGCTTCTTGTAACGTACGCCTCCTGCTCCAGCAATTTGAGTTACTGTCAGCTGTGTGGCTTTAGCCTTCACCCACAGCTGGGTTATCAGCACCAACAGCCTGGAAATTACACTCTGTCATGGTCACATGGGCATAGCAGTTGAATAAGCCCCACTAACATAAAGTACACACACACACACACACACACACAAGGAAGTGACAGTATCTGTATTATGTGGAGAACACCCATTCGTGTACACGCCTTTTTCTTCAACCCTTCTGTGTGTCTAAATGTGTGTGTGTGTGTGTGCACAAGGAAGGAGGAGGTGTCTGAGGGCAGTTGTGCAACATGTGAAAAAAAACTTTCCCTAGTTCTCCTTCTCTCTAACTCGTGTGTCAGCTGTCAGGAAGTGAAGTTGACTATACTCGCTCCACGGCCCCCGAGTGACCGAGAGCAAGCAGACAGGGGCAGTGAGAGTTCTGAGGAAAACATTATGGGGGAGATGCCTACCTGCCTGAGGGGCGGTGAACAGGTGCATTGGCTCATGGGGGAATGAGTCAGCAGAAAGAGGGGAACGCAGAAGAAGGACGTGGACTCTCTCCGTCAGACAGGCTTGTGTCCTCTCTGTCTGTCCGGACCAACGTGGCTCGGTGTTCTGCTCTGAAATCCGCAACAGTGCCTACCTGTGGAGGGAAGGACCCTGCCGCCCTACACCACACCTGTATGGACGCTTGAGACAGGACTGGGTCTCTGTCTCTCTCTCTCTCTCTCTCTCTCTCTCTCTCTCTGTATCTCTCTATCGCTTTTTCTCTCTCACGATTGGTGTTCCGTGTGGGCGTGAGACCGCTGGACGCACCAGCGTTGACTAGGGCGGAGACCGTTAGCCGCTGTAAGTGTGAAATGCAGCAGGCGCGGCTGTTTGTTTGCGCTGCAACCTTTTTTGCGTTTCCTCGGTCTGGTTCAGCGAGTATGCGCTGCGAGGACGGCCGTCGCTCAAACTCCATGCTCGCCTGAGGAAACCGAGAGACTGCAAGACTGTCGCCGGGTGACCTTCAGCCTGCCTGTCTCCGTGTGACTCTCTGCTCATCGGGGCCGATACCGAAACCAAAGGAGTCTTCGTCCGTCACGTCAGAAGCGTGTGAGCCCGGCACCGCAGTACGTGGCCCTGAACGTTCCGCGACCTACGCTGTGAGGACCGAGCACTGCCGCGTACAGCGCCCCACGCACTTTCCGTTCTCCCGCCTGCCACCTGGTGCGCCGCGGACGTGAGGAAGAGGAGTATTTCGAAATTGATTGAGGAGCCGGGGGCAGAAGCCTGTTCAACAGTCAGTCTGCACAGCGTCAGTCATCTTCTCCAACCGCGACTTGACAGGGTCCCCCGTACAGGAGCTGATCACAGGGGCTTATACACCTCTCACAGAAAGAGAGTGAGAGACAGAGGTGTGCTTGCACGGTAATCTTGGGATCTTTTTGAAGTGGCATCCTGTCTGCAGTGCTGAAGGATAGCATACGCTCGAGGATTCTGACTGCCTTTTCCTCATTTAGAGTCGCTTTCCCCACGGGAGAGTAGCCCTCGCCCTTTTCCCCCTCTTCTTTAGACGATCCTTTGTTTTTTGCGCGTCTGCGTGTCCTTGCGGAGGGGAAGAGGAGGTTGTTTGTGCACGTGCGGGGAGCAGACCGTGGCCTCGTCTCTCCCGGGGGGGGCGGTTAGAGCCGTGAGTCAGTGTGTGGGGAGAGGGGCGACAGCGGCGCGGGAAGGCTTACATCATATCTGCCGGCAGGTCCGCGGCTCATCTCCTCCGGTGTACGCGTCGACGCTCGCTAGTGCACTGCGCGAGGGGAGCGCGGGGACCGGCCGTTTTCTTCCCGTGCGTCGACCGACGCCCGTGCTATTTGCCGCTAACGCGAGGGAGGGGGTCGCCCGACGCATTTCACTTTTCTTTCCATTTTGTTTATAAGCAAAGCGGGTAAAGTTGAGCTGTAATCAGCTTACAGAGCGCAGGAATTCTCTGGCACCTGTTTGGTCCGGGGTGAGAGCTGAGCTTTTGTGTGAGGAACAACCCCCCTGGATTACACAAAGAATTGGTATTTCACAGCCTTAAAACTGTAGAACGGCAGTACAAAGGCGAAATAGGACCTTACCGGTCTGAAAACTGCATTTGGGAGGGAGATTTAAGGTTCCCTGGTCCGCTGCCGTTAGTTTCGGGTTGTGGTCATTCATTTGCACCTGTTAAGGCCGAGTTTCTCTGGAAACCCCTGGGGGAGAGTATCAGGTAGTGGCAGTTGTGACTGAGGGCTGACGCAGAGCGACCGGCCTGCTCTCCGTGTGGCAGGAAGAGGAGAGGGGAAGTGGGGGAGGAGGCAGTGGAGGAGGGGGACGTGCAGGAGGGGCGTGCAGCAGCAGATCTGAAGGGAGATCAGTGAGGACTGAACGCCGATGGGACGGTCTCCCGAGGCCAGGCGGAGGACCCCGCTGCCTGCGCCGCTCTGACGGGCTCAGGAAGCGCGGCGCAGTCGTCACGCTCCGGTCCCCGGCGCCGCTTCCCCTGCGCGTGCGCGAAGTCGCGAGCGTGTGTGTGTGTGTGTGTGCGTGTGCCGTTCCGCTGCTTATCTCAAGAGGACTGATAAAGTGGAAACGGCGAACTGAGCTTCGAGGAGGAGGAGAAACTTCGGTCTCGGTGGCGCTTAGCGGAAAACGAGCTTTGTTCGTTTGCGGATTGAGGAGCGAACCCACACAGCCTTTTCTCTGAGCTGGGCAGCGCACCTGAGGAAGACAAAAACAGGTGTGTTTCTGGGTCCTCTGTCCCGCCCCCCCCTCCTTCGCCTGCTGTCCCCGCCCTCAGGGGGCCGGCTCTGCTCTGTGAGGGGGGTCATCAACAGCCTGCTCTCTCCGGGGCCTGACAGACCTGTCTCCGCACTCTCTGCCGACTCACCTCTGCCTTCACACCTGCCAAGATGATGGAGGAAGTGTCCATAACGGTGGCCTACGACGCCCACGTCATCAACCAGGTCTTAGAGGAGGACTTCCTGGCCAGCCTGGTGGCTGACTCCAGACCTAAACCCGCGGTAGGTGTCAGATTTCACCTGCCGCTACGGAGGGAGACGCTAATCTCCCTGCTCGGTCGGTCAGAGGCAGAAAGGATCAGACGCTTGTGCAGAAACGCTCGTCTCACTACGGGATGAGACGCTGTTTTTACAGCGGTGTAGACCGCAGCCTGTCCCATTTAGATCCTGTGTGTGTGCCTTAACTTCCGTTTGTGTGTGGTACATGTGTGTGTGTGTGTGTGTGTGTGTGTGTGTTTGCGCTTTGCCCCACGTGTGTTTGCGTCTGTGTGTACATATATGGGTGCGTGTGGGTGTGTGAATGGCGCACTAGTGTTAGCATGTGCTCATCTTAGATTTTTATACTTCAATCCCAAAGAAGTGTGTTTGTGCTGCTCAGTCTATTTTCAGCCCTCTTTTAAATGTGTATAAAGCTAAGCTCTGTGACGGTACTGAAATTAGGCTGTCAGTATTGGCTTTATTTTTAACTCAAAGGAAATTTATTCCAGATCTAATGCTCATATGAAGTGTGCGTAATTTGTCATGGTGTAAACATTCTTTTGAACATTTTGTCCCAATTTCTTAAACGTTTAAATGAATACACACAAGAGTTGCCGTTTTGGTGTTTGAAAGGCAATTGGAGAGTGAGGGTGAAAGCTTGAATTGGCAGTTGAGGAAAGTTGACTTGTGAACCATTTATTGTTTTTATAAGTAGAAATGTTTTATATGAACGACTATTTACAAACTTTGTCTGTGTATTTCTATCACTTGCAGTGCAGGATTAGGTAAATTGCAAAGTGCTTTGCCTGGGTCGGAAGAGAATACAAATAGATGTTTTTGCACAGTAAAAATGAGAGTGCTGGGGTGGGGTGCGTTTGTTGGTACACATTTGGTGTATGTTTGTGTGTGTGTGCTTGTTGTGTGTGGGTGTTATTGTTTGCCTGAAGGGACCCTTTGTAATGCCCTACAGGCAAAAAGACCAAGGAAGGCAGGTAGGGGTTGGTAAGTATGTATGGGTTTAGCCAGTATGTCTGTTCTGCTGAACCATCTATTATTAAAAAGCTACTCTACCATTTAGTATGTGCCCTCTCCAAGTGAAACCGAATTGTGTTTCTTTGGAAATGTAAACAAAATGAAACCATTATTTTTAGTGTAATGAGGTGTGGATAGACCTCAGACAAAGGGTAGTTGTCACCTTGGTAACGGTGGCAGTGGGAGGGGCGGAGCAGGAGAACACTGGCCAGGCTTGTCAGTGGGGGCTCTGGCCCCCTCCTCATACACAGGCTCATATTCAAACTGTCACAGGCAGGACATTGTTAGAATCTTTTTTTCTTTTTTTCTTTTTTTCTTTGCTCAGATTGTTTTACCTGTCACTGAATCTAGTGACTCTCCCGGTTGTAGCGTCTGTCGAATGATCAAGTCCTTCCACAGGCTGCGTTTCCTCAGCTGAACACCGAACGCGACTTGTTCTCACAGAGCAGGGGGAAAATGTCAACTCTTTGGTGTGGTAATGCAGCTCTGGTGAGCGCAGTCGGCTGATGGGTGTCGCGTTTGAAGCGAGAGCCGCGTTCGTGTGTTTTTTACGCCGCGGTTTCTGCTGAGGTCGTGGGGGGTGACAACTGCTGTGGAAAACGGGAGTGTGCGTCGTGTGTGACTAATATGAAAGACACGGAAAGGGCTGAAATGTGTAAATGAAGCGTCAGTTTCAGCAGCCTCCCACGTGCGAGAGCTTCGCAAACGGCGCTGCGGTGGACCGCTGGTTGGATCCGAGGCCTAGAAGTGCGGGAAGGGGAGGGGCTTTGATTTACAAGGGCGAACGCGGCATTGCATCGCTTCTTGCATCGCTTCTTGCATCCACTTTGTTCGCGCGGGTCAGCGAATGTGTAGAGATACGCATGCGTTTGTGTGTGCGCATTCCTGTGTGCACGTGTGCGCACGGGTGTGTGTGTATATTAATGTGTGTTTGTGTCTGCACGTATGTACATGCATGTGTGTCGGCATGTTAGCAGGTGTGTGTGTGCGTCTGTGTGTGTTTGTGTGGTTTTTGTGTTTCGGTATGTTCCACTTCTTTTATGCGAGTCCCCAGCTCACCGCAAAGTTTTTTCAGCAAAGCACAAATGCCAATATGCCATGTGACCCAGGTCACCACAGTGTGCACGCCCCTCAGTGGAACGTATGTGTTTTCTGTTAACATGATGCATTCCTGTTCTACAAGTGTACAGTTCACATGATCCTAGAACTAGTGGGTCGGTTCCACACTTTCCTATCACCCGTGCTTCTTTTGTCCCTTCTGGGCCTCCATCGTCTATCCTGCTCAAATTCCTTTTTTGTTTCAATCATGGGGCAACACATGATACTCCTGACTAAAACCAAAAGAAAAACTTTTGTGCAAGCATTAAAATAAAAAAAACGTAAATACCACATTTTGGCTGTCACATCAAGTGCCCAAATTAATAAATGGTTGCCAACATGACAGCCGGAGCAATGTGCGTGTACATGTGTTCAGCTCTTATATTTATACATTTGCAAAATATATTTGTTATGCATATTGAATGCATGTCTTTTGGCTTTTATTTTACACACAGGAGTCTCATGAATTTCCCCCGTATTACTGAAGCTCAACTTTTTCCACGACTCGTCGGTGTTAGAATTGGTTGAGCGCATGTCTTTCCCTACATTGTTCAGTCACATCTGCCAGATGAAGATTAGAGACTGTATTCGATTAAAGAGGGAGCAGTCTGTCAGGCTTTTGTGTATTTTTAGCACCGAAATGGTTCCTTAAGGGAACCTTTGAGGACTCCAGTGGTGTGCTGAATGTAATTTCACTCTGTGGTGGGGCCAGGGCTGGGGGGGATGGGTAGTGCCAGGGCTGTGGAGGGTGGGTAGTGTGTTCTGAATGCCATCCTGCTTTAAAGGACCTGCACTGAGCAGAAATAAAGTGTAGCCTAGCATCTTGGAACCCTACAGCTTTATCCATGCGGCAGTGCATTGCATGGTTTATGGGTGTGCTTGTAGTTTTCACTTTGTGATGCACGGTCACTACCCTGTGGTCGTGAACACACTTCAGTTGCGTTTCGACTGATCTACCTCAAGAGCAGCTCAGCTATACCTGATGGGGGTCAGGGGGCGTTTCTATAGGAAACTGGCCAAGGCTCGAAGGCTGAGCATCTGCTGTTGCCAATGGTCCGGTAGCGGGACAGTGTGAGCTGGAGTCCAGGTGAGCCAAGGGAATGCACTTTAGGCATACTTATCTTGTGTGAAGTACTATAGCCAGAAGGTGTTTTACTTTCTCCTCGTGAAAGGAAAAAGATTTCCCCCGCCCTCATTAGCCGGGTAGCAGCCGTACAGATTTAGCAAGCTGTCTCACTGATTTGTTAGCACAGACATGTACATTAGGTGGGTGCAAACGGTGCCAGTCTAGTGTTCTGCGGTCAGCGGCAGGTGAAGTGCAGGCGGCCATATTTGCCTGCATTAGAGCAGCGCACTCGCAGCCTCGGAGGGTCAGCGGAAAAAGAGGAAGAGTCTGTTCAAGCTTACTGACTCTCCTGAGTATCAGAGTCCATTCTGTGTTACACCTCGCCCCCTGCCTTTCATTCAGTTAGTATCAGTCAGGGACTGAGGGAACGGAAAGGTCAGTCGCTGTCATTAAAGATAGCCTAAGTCCTCCCAGAAGCTTATTTTCTCTTTAGAATTGGTTGTTGAGGAAAGGCAAATGTCAAGGTGAACCAAGTGTGGTCATGAGAGAAAGTGTGTGTTTAATGTGACCCCCCCAAGGAACAAATACAATGTTTTGGAGTATCATGTTACCTTTGTAGGGGTGGCATTCAGGGGGGCAGGGCAGCCTGATGACTGACACTTTAACTAAGTTGTGGACAGAGGCCCTGCCCTCTCACTCTTAAACTGGCTTACATTAATCCAGCACAGGGCACATGAAGTTAGCTTGACGGTTATTCGACTTTTAATTACCTCGCTGTCAACCGCACTGTTTGTTATTGCTTTTGTTGTCTGCTAGTACGCAAGACTGCAATGCTCTATCTGTTACAGGTTGACATAATGGCTTGGAGGTTGAGCAGCTAACGTGCACGTCTTTTTAACGAAGCCGTATTTAGGAACGGAGTCCCCTGTGTGCCGGCCGAGTCCGCGGTAAACACAGGACACGCGGGGCTCGTTTGAGTGCCTTTAGGCGCTCGACGCAGCGGAGCGGCCTCTTGCGACCGAGCTCCCCCCTCTTCGATGCGCAGGAGATGATACCTGTAAGCCTGATCTCACCAGCCGGCTGCCATGGCAACATTGGCGGCTGAGCTTTCGCTGACGCAACACAGAGGGAGAACAACCTTTAATGAACTGACCGTGTTTGTGGGATGGATTGTAAATGCTAGCTCATTTGATCCGTGGTGTTAGCGACATTGTGCGGCGGTATCCACGTTATTAGTGTTGACACAGCTGAGCGGCAGGTAATCAGCTTAAGCGGTTGAGCATGCGCCTTTATCCGAGTGTCCTGAAGATCATGTGACGGAACTGCACCCCACCCTGTGGTGTTTGTGTACCAAATGGCTGGAGCTGTGTGGGACGGGGGTTGGCTGGTGTTCGGAGGGTTGATCCTCTAGGAGTGGTGTGCTAGTGGGCAGTAGGGCGAGTTCTTTCCTCCGGACCAAGTTAAAAACCTGTGTAGTGACGGGGGACACTGTGCGTAGTGAAACCATTAAAAGTTTAGACCAAAGGGAATGATTGATGTGAAAGACCCCGCGTCACAGTGAGTAAGGGTATTTTTCTTTGCTCTCTCCCATTACATTACATTTTATTATATTTTAGGCACAGCTATTATCCAGAGAGCGACTTAACAGCATTTTTTTTGCTTTTATACATATAGTCCATTGATATGCTGGATATATATATATGAGAAGCAAATGTGAAGTAAAGTGCTCAAGGTAGGGTACAACGCAGTGTCCCGACCTGATCGAAAACGGCACCTTTTCGGTACAAACCCCAGTTCCTTAACCATTATACCACCCACATATTCATCGGCTCTCTCAGTGTGCTCATTTCATCCCCCCAGTAGAAGGATTTTGCAGTTTAGAGTTTGGGTGAAAAACAAAAGAACTCAAATACGCCAGAAAGAGAAATCATAGAGACTCCATACCACTGTATATACGATATGGACCACTGGATGTTTCTACACTACATTACATTAAATTCATGTAGCAGAGGCTCTTGTCCAGAACGTTTTACAATACAGGTGAGCATAAGGGCATTCGCCTGATTAATGTAAGCAATAGTACCAGGCCTGACCAGCAAGTAAAGACGCAGCTTCACTAAAGCACTAGTTAAGTTAACATTGCAAACCAAGAACCAAATGACACATTCTAAGTACATGTTCCATAACAAGCGTTAAGGAGTGAACCTGAAATGAATGAAAATATAACCTATCAAAGGAACTTGGTGGCAGTAGTCCACCACTTGTTTTTGTGCAGTTTGGATCCATAAATCTTTTAAGATGGGTTATATATTGTGTGAAATTATTTATTTTTATTCTAAGTCCAAAATTCTAAGTCCATGATTTTAGGATGTGAACCGTGTTACGTGGTTGGCTTAGTGAGACTTGACCGCTATCAAGGAAAAGGTTTATGCATCCTGTACTTGCTGCCTCTTTCTTGTGTGTCTTGAGCAGGGTTGAGCAGGATTAACTGTGGTGAAGAACGTTTGTGTTCCGTAAGGAATCCATTTTTCTCTACAAGCCATTTTCACATTTTTGTGAATAGTTATGTCATGTGCTAGCAGCCATTAAAAGTGCGAGCAGATAATTTTGCACTCATTTGGAGGGAATGGTTTTTTCACAGCTCTGGAAAGCAGAAACGCATAACCATTTATCCTCGGGTGAAACAGCTGACACCAATCAGAAAATATCCGATAAAGTGCATTTATTAGAAGCATGAAATACTGTTATGGGTATTTGACATAATCAGGTCGCCACAAAATGTGTTTACCCATTAAAAACATGAACAGCCTGTCTGTGCTGCATTTTTAAAGTTATTTTAGAAAATGTTAGAAACATCTCAGTAGCCCTTTAAAGATAATCATGATATTAGTAGTCAAGCATTTAAAAATGGACAGTACTGTAAGATTGTGATAAAACTAGTCCTTTGGTAGTCTGTAAATGTTCTAGTTAAAGGGATCGTTCACTTTGGGTGCGACAAGGGATATTTTAGATATTTATAGATTTTTTATATTTATCCATCGTAAAAGCTGGTCGATCATCAGGAACTTCTCTAAATATCTAAAATATCCTTCATTAAATGCAACAACTGTAGAGCCAGTAAAACCCATACACTGAACCTAAATAACATTTCAGAAAGTGAACCATCCATTTATTTTATCTTTCTGGTGAAGTTCCTGTTTTCTGCAGATGTAATAAATTGCGTATGAATGAAAACACTGCAGTGTACATGAATTCCTTTTTTGCATGACTTTACTGGCTATTAGCAGAGACGCTCATATCCTGAATGACTTGCATTCCTGGCATGCGTGCAAATACCAGGGTATACAGTATAACTTTGTTTCCTGCGTAATGCTTTTCAATGGTAGAGTTTAGTTGTCTCACATTCTTAATTCCAATTGCAATAAGACTCAGGAGTGAATATTTACAAAAATGATTGTCAGTGTAAATACCGTAGGCCCGGTTTAAACAAAAACTTGCTTTTGATTGGGAATGAGACATTTTACTTATCCTTCCAGTTATGACTGTGATATTTTTACTCCATATCCTTTTAGTTGGAAATAATTAGCCGTTATATTAAAATATGGGCACCGCTTCGTGGTTTAAATATTGGCCATTTTCACCCACAGGAATGATTAGATTTTTCCTAATACTGAAGATTCCCGCCCTTCTCCCTCTCTGCAGGTGCCCACCAAGAAGCTGAAGAAGTTTGAGAAGGAGTATCAGTCCCTGCGAGAGAGCCAGCTTCAACAGGAGGACCCCATCGACAGGTACCAGGTAAGGACTCTCCCTGCAGGCCGCATCTCTCAACTGCACACACAAACACAAATGTCACAAAATCATCGATTTATTTACTGAAGAACTGCAGGACAGGGCTAGATCTTAGCCTGTGTGTCCTGGGTGTTTATGGTACCATAGAGTTTGCCGTGTCGGTCTTGAGCTCAGTCCGTCGGTGGCCACAGCTGTCACAGATTCTTTAGCCTCACCAGATACTCCACTCCTGCGTTGCTTCTGTCCTCTCTGCTTCTTAATTGCAGGAAATTCTGGTCGGGATCAGGAGAGTCGAGAGCTCTAATAACAGAGCGTTCAGTGCCAAAGTATTATACGCGGCCACGCCCCCTTTGGATTTTTAGAATATGAAACCATTTTGAAGGTTTCAGCTTCTGCTGTAGGGAGACGGGGCTTTCAGAATACGGAGCTGAGGATCTGGTTGGCGTATAGAATCCGCGCAGCTGTGTCACTGCAGTGAACACGCCGGCTTGTGACACCGCCCCCCCCTGTGTCCCTCTCTCCTGTCAGCTCAGGTGTGTTTAGAGGGCTGCGCTGAAGCAGGCCAGATCACGCGACACACTGGCAGAGTGGAGAGTTGAAAGGAATGTTAGGAGTCGAGCACAAATTTGTTTGCCCTCCGCCGTATCGGAAAATGTGACGAGACCAAAAACAGGAGAAAGACTTTCAGTCAGTACTGCAGGTTTTCCTGTTCATTGTGTTTTTTTGTTTGTTTGTTTTTTTCCTCATTTCCATGTCCTGAACTGAAACGTGCTTCATTTGGTCTTCAGATTAATCTAATTAAATAAATCTCACTGCTTGTAACCTGAGGTGAAGCAGTGTTTTCGAGGGTCCTTAGGACTACAGAGTTTATGTACCAAGGTTGATTGTATTTTATTTTATTTTTTCTTGAGAACAAAAGCTGACATTTTGGTTTCTTAAGCTGATGCCTTGGTTGAAGTAGTTACATTTGTTATGGTGAATTTTATACAGTGTTTTTGCATTTATTGTTTCAGTCTTCTGACCTCCTTGTCCAGTTATTTGAGCTCAGCCATTTTTTGTTTCATTTTAAATCTGTTTGACTTCAATCACTGTGGAAGAGTTGTGGAAGAGTTCATAATGTCATATATGTTTTCCAATCATTCATCTGACATTTATTTTAGTATTGTTCTGTATGTTCGTGTGTTTTGACAAATAAAAATATATTTTTTTACTTTAAAAAAAAAAAAAACCCTCAATGAAGTTTATATTATATTGAAGTTTATATTTCAAGGACCTAAGAACCATGCTGGGTGAGCAGATGTCCCGTGGGACACTTTCACTGGAATCCTGTGTGAAACCATGTATTGGTCTATAACTAGGAGCTCTCTCACACAGTAGCTCCTCTCTGAACTCCTCCCACATCCACGTCTTTCGGCCAATCAGCGTGTGGGGGAGGTGGCCGTGGTGACGGGGTGATGGCTGGTGCGGGAGACTGGGCAGTGAGCGGGTCCTGTTGTGCGTGTGGGTGTTGTGTTTGGAGCTGCATGCCTGTGTAGTGACTGTATAGACAGCGGTGAGAGAAGGTAAGCCACTATTTCAGCCCAGCCAGCGCAGTGCTATTTCGGATAGGCTACCTGCTTTGTGCTACTTCGCTGTGCCGGTTCCACCGGTGCTTTGCTGCGTCTTTCCGCTTTGTGCTGCTTTTCGTGGTGCGTTTTACTTGTGCGTTTTTGACGTTGGGTTTGTTTTGCCAGTGTGCTTCAGGGTGGATGGTTTGTGTGTCGGACACAGGTTTAGCAGGCCGATACACAGCTCTTGGTAATGTTCTGGCTCCTTGTCTCTCCACTTTTAGAAGAGATCCTTGATCTTTAGACGCACAGATACAGGCCCTATATGCGCACGCTTCCAAAGCGCTCATGTCTGTCCGCACATGTTAAGGAACCCTCATCTGCAGACCTTAGGATGGGCCACCCAGCCCAGTGGTTCTCAGCCATAGTCCTGGTGGCTGCTAGTTGTATTCACTAAATGGATTAGATCAACAGTGACCCCGGTTCAGCTGTAATAATATGCACAATAATCACTCATTTTTTGTAGAGAGGAGCCAAGAGATTTTCTTAAATTTTTGTAGGAGGAAATGCTTGAAAATGGCAAATGGTGTTGACCCAGTCCGGCTGTAGGTGTTTATCTGAGTATCCACACAGGTAGGATGCGTTAGCTTCAGGGCAGGGGACTGGGTCGAATATAAAACTCATAAGATCAAGCAGACCTCAGTAGTTTTTTGTTCATTTAGTTCTCCCAACCGCCAGAGCATCACAAGTGAAGCGATGTCATGTGATTTCACTTGGAAAGAGAGGAGAGGGTCAGGTGATAAGAGTTTGTATTCTGAGGGAAATTTACAGCGATGAGAAGATGCTGTTGGAAATAAATCGCGCAGAAAAAGAGCGCAGGAGGTGGCGAGAGGCAGGTGCGGTGAAAAGTGTCCCGGACGCGCCAGCGGCCATGATTATTTCCAATCTTCGGTCCTTTTTAATGTTTCTTTTGTATTCCTTTAATGAATTCCACCATGACTAAACACACGGATAATCTAATCACATAAAATTGGGTGGAGGTAGTGTGGATATTTAGTGATTATTTATTTATTTATTTTACAGTTTTTAACTTTGTTACTATGGCTATGTCTGATGGTAATTGCACATCCATCAGCATTGATGGACAGATAACATTTTAATATTTTTTGTAGATGGCTGTTAGGTTATGTTTGGATATTATGGTTAGTTTGTTAGATCTGTTAGTCCAAGTCTCTCTGAGCTTCAGTGTCATCTTGATAGACCGGTATTCTCCTTTTGGCTGTGACTGCATTGTCCTGTATCTCACTCACAATCAGCTATCAAGAGTAAGATATATGGGCCTGTATGCAGTTAGATTAGTGCCTGCAGTAACACTTTTGTTAATCTCTGATTTGCTGTTGAGATTTATGGCCCCAACTATTATGAAATGGCACAAAAGATATAATTGACCATTTACATACAACAGAAATCAACAGAACCATGTTTTTAATCTATGTTAGCAAGCGGAACGGCTTTTGTCTGTTTTGAGATGGGAAATCTCTACAGACCGCGCTCAATCCTTCGCCCGTCTCGTGCATGCGCGCGCGCGCGCTGCGGTGTTGAAGTTTGCATGTGTGGATTTGTGATTGTGTACGTGCGTACATGTCTGCATATACCGTGCGCTAACAACTGTGCTCTCAAACAAGTGACTTGCATACGTACGGCGCGAGGTGAGTCCGCTGATGCGTGTGTGCCATTGGTCGAGTCTGCTCTGTTCCGGTCTGTTCTCTAGCAGCGTCTCCCCAGGACATTGGAAGCAGCCGGACTCAGTGTGTTCATGTGTAACTGTTGCCATCGCTTTCCTTTGTTAGGCCCACTTGGGCCTTTTGTGCAAACGTGTTGTATGTCAGCATGTTTTTACCAAACGTACGACTGATGAGGAACTCAAATAGTAATTGCTGAAGTGCAGCGGCCCTTCAGCCTAGCTCGAGAGAGGTTGACTCCAGCGTGTGCTTTGTGTCTGTCCGTTTGTCCAGAGGGAGAACCGGAGGCTACAGGAGGCCAGCATGCGTCTGGAGCAGGAGAACGATGACCTGGCCCACGAGCTGGTCACCAGCAAGATCGCGCTGAGGAACGACCTGGACCAGGTCTGTACACGCTGCAAACGCACAAACAAAAACAAGCACCAAGGCCACCATTACGAGTAACAGAAGGCAGGGGCGTCTCGTTGGCGTAGCCTGTAGGCACCGTCCACATGCTCATTTTGTTTCATGTCTATCCCTCTCTCTTGCTCCCATTCTTCCTGTCTCTCTGCACTGTGCTGTCCAATAAAGCTGAAAAGCCCTAAGGTATATACAGGGCTCTACAATACCCCCATTTTAGGAACATTTTCTCCTGGAAATTGATGTGTGCTAACTGGAAAAATTGTTTAGGAGCACATCTACTAATTGGGATGCATGAGTGTGCTCCTAAACGTTTTTACTTAATTGTTATATGCAGTAGATATGGATGACTTGAAGGGTTGTTTCTCCTGACAAATTTTCCCATTGAACTCTATGGAAAAATAGTCAGGAGAGGAAACCCTTCAAGTCATCCATCCATATCTACTGCATATCTGGCAGAAGAGTGATGGTTTAAGGCTTGTTTGCTACATCAGACCCTTGATGACATAGAGCCATTTAGCCAAACATGTGCTCCATACTGTTCCAGTCTGGTCCCACCCCCCAATTCCCATAGAGATCCATTCAAATGCAGAGAGGTTATAGTATTGCTTGTAGGAGTACCAGAAAATAAGATATCAAGAGTCTTTTGATATTGTTGGGTCACAGACATCAGGAAGTCATGGCATCCAAAGGATATGTGACCAAATATTAAAAATGATTATTTTATTCTACATTATGTTAAACTGTCCAATATTTTTTGATGCCTGAAAATGGGGGGGACTATGTACAAAAGGTTCTATGATTTCTAAACGGCTCATCCAATATGGATGAAAATACCCTCAAATTAAAGCTGACAGTCTGCACTTCAACCTCATTATCATTGTATCCTTTCAAACTCAAAGTGTTCAATTAATTATGGTGCTCACTGTATTATTATATTGCATTGCATTATATTATTATTATATTAAAGAATAACAGAATGGCAATGGAAGAGAATAGACCACTCTTGCCCATGGCTTTATTTTTTTGGGGGGGTTCTAGTTCTGTGAAAATGCGCTGTAGAAGTAAATTAGATTTTGTTTGATTTGCTGGATTTTTTATTTTTTTGCAGGCGGAAGACAAGGCAGACATACTGAACAAGGAGCTTTTGAACACCAAGCAGCGGCTGGTGGAGACAGAGGATGAGAAGAGGAGGCAGGAGGAGGAAACCGCACAGGTACTGGAGCTCATTCACGCATGATGGCTCTAGAGAAGTTTTTAATGGTGGTAGTGATGAGACCATTATAACAACCACCCTTATTAAGATCCCCAATTTTCCCTTACTTTAGATGCTCAGTGTTAAGTCTTCTGTCCTGGCATTGTGCCCTGCTTGGGTATGGTCCATTATTGTGTATATGTTTGGTATCTGGGTTTATTTTTTGCTTCTAACAAGCCGTGTCTGTGTCTCTCCCTGGCAGCTGAAAGAAGTGTTTAGGAGAGAGCTGGAGAAGGCCGAGTCTGAGATCAAAAAGACGACGGCCATCATTGCAGAGTACAAACAGGTAGAGCGGAGCTTCCCTGAGCTCTGTAGTGATGATGTCACAGTGTCACTACTTGTCTCACCCACTGTCACTACGCGCTCAGCACCCAATACCTTGTGCTAACCGCCATTTTTAAACTCCTTAACTCAATTTTTCTGCATTCCCTGGTATTGAATGTAATTCCCCGCATTGTAGTTCTTGAGCTGTCTTATGATTGGTAAATTCCTAATCGTAATTGCATTGCTGATCAGTGATTAGTACTCACTTACAAAGTTTATACGTGTGACATCACAACTACCAAAAAGCACCAATTCAATTGATCCAGACAACTTCAGTGCAATCTGTTTTCACTGTGAAAAGGGAGAAAAACTACAAGTTGATTTAAATTAGTTGAATTGTTTTTGCTATTATTTACAATGTATCGTGCTGCAGTCGTATTCATTTTCAGTCATATGGCTAAATGTATTGCATTTACTGGTTGCGTATGTTGTTTATGTAGATTGTGTGAAGTCTTTGAAATGCCAGCTAACGGTAGCTAACAGTGCAGTGATGCTGTCTGCTTCAGATCTGCTCCCAGCTCAGCACCAGGCTGGAGAAGCAGCAGGCTTCCACTAAGGAGGAGCTGGACGTCGTAAAGGTAGGACACATCGCTGCTTTATTATTGGCCTGTTCCTGTCCTCGCCATCGTTATTCTGTTGGGAGTTTCATTGGTTGTGTAGACTTAACTAAAGCTGAGTGTCAGTCAGTAGAGGTAGACATTTAAATTAAGCTGAGTTTAAATATTGTATTGTACTTGTATTACATTTTTAAATAAGCTGCTGTTTTCCCTATTTGTAAGGCACAAAAACAGGTCTAACCTTTATTTTGCAGAATTATCCAAAAAGACAGAAAAAGACATGTTCCTGTTTGTGGAAAACAGAATCCTGAAAATATAATACACAAAATAGATAATACATTTACTTCTCACGTGCCGAAACAAGACAAAAACCACACTCTGGGGTGGGGACAGTGAGATGCAGACAGTGGGGGGGGTGGGGTTTATGGATCACAGTCCTTCTTGGGAAAACTAAACGGAGTATTTCTGTCTTTATTGCAACATAAACGACATGGGGCCTGATTTACTAAGACCTTTAGCATGTTCAAAACCTTTTAGCACCTGGGAAACTAGTAACACAACCAATTATTGGTGCAAAACAAATACGACGACCAATCATTGGTCATGTTATTGGTTTATTGTGTGCTAAAAGGTTTTGCTCATGCTAAAGGTCGTTGTAAATCAGGCCCTTAATGTGTCCGGAACAAGCGCACACATAAGCCACCTCACCTACCCACCAGTTGGGGGAGTCCGCCTTATTAATTGATGCTATACATCCTTACCGGGGGCCCTCTTTCTGCCACAGAGCAAGGTGATGGCGTGCGAGCGCTGCCGGGAGGTCTTCAGTAAGGACGGGCCTCTGCAGCTGCCCGCTATCAGCAGGGATAACCGGGACACGGACCTGGACGAGGAGAAGGACTCGCTCAAAGCACAGCTACGGGAGCTGGAGCTGGAGCTGGCACAGACCAAACTGCAGCTGGTGGAGGCCAAGTGCAAGATCCAGGTCAGTTAGTTAACACATAGCGGTGTAGCACACACACACACACACACACACACACACACAGCAATGTAGCACACTACCACAGAAACACACACAACATTGTAGCACACAACCACAGAAACACACACAACATTGTAGCACACAACCACAGAAACGCACACATAACATTGTAGCACACAACCACAGAAACACACACAGCAGTGTAGCACACAACCACAGAAACGCACACATAGCAGTGTAGCACACAACCACAGAAACACACACAGCAGTGTAGCACACTACCACAGAAACATACACAGCAGTGTAGCACACAACCACAGAAACACACACAACATTGTAGCACACAACCACAGAAACACACACAACATTGTAGCACACAATCACAGAAACACACACACAGCAGTGTAGCACACAACCACAGAAACACACACAACATTGTAGCACACAATCACAGAAACACACACACACAGCAGTGTAGCACACAACCACAGAAACACACACAACATTGTAGCACACAATCACAGAAACACACACAACATTGTAGCACACAATCACAGAAACATACACAACATTGTAGCACACAATCACAGAAACACACACAACATTGTAGCACACAACCACAGAAACACACACAACATTGTAGCACACAATCACAGAAACACACACAACATTGTAGCACACAACCACAGAAACATACACAGCAGTGTAGCACACACACACAGAAGTTTAGCCTCTCCTATCCAGCTGCATCTGTGTGACAGCTCCCATAACATTCTCACATGCAGTAGTTGGAGTTACTTATTTATCTTTAAAGAAGTATATATTGACCAATAACCTGGTTGGACTTTTCAAGCAAAATGAGTTAACAGTATTGCAGTAGCTATAACTTTAATAATGTTTTCCATTTTATTGGTCAGGAGTTGGAGCACCAGAGGGGGGTGCTGATGAACGAGATCCAAGCTGCCAAAAACTCCTGGTTCAGCAAGACTCTCGGCTCCCTCAAGACGTCCACGAGCAACCAGCCGCCTTCCTCTCCCAAAGAAGGGCCTTAGAGCTCCCCCTACAGGCAACTCTCGCATCGCCGGACAGCCAAGCCATGGGGGCGAGTGAAAGGAGGAGGATCTTATGAACACTAGATTAATAACACAATACAGCAATGCAGTATTCCCTTTCCAGGAGAGAGAGACTGGTGCCCCCCCCCAATCCCTCCAACCCCCCGCTCTAAAGAGCAGGACCTACAGGCCAAAGGGGCAGGTTGGCCCAGCTCACAGTGAACCATTCCTGCATCTCACATGCTGGTGTGAAACATGAGGGGAAAACGAGTCATAAATGGAATTTCACTTCACCTCATTTCATTTCATTTCATTTCACAGAAGCCTCCCACTGGTAGCGCCGCCATCGGTGATAAACTATAGTCATAATGTAAAACCCCGTGTTTATGTGCGCCCGAGTGTTTTTTTTAAAGTCCTAAATTAATTGACCACCGTCTCTCACGGTTACATTAGTCTGGTGTAATGGAGAACCGTGGCTGTTCGACCCACTTCCCTGTAGATCAGAGTACTTAGGATCACGGCTCCATCTAGTGGTTTCACAACGCAACTGCAAATTGGACCTCACCAGGACCTGACTGAAGTCCATTGGCCCTGTGAAAATAGACACGTAGACACGTTTCGCATTGCATCCCTTTCCTCTTCGGTGAGTGAAATGCAGGGAAGCTCCGTTTTGTCGCTGAAAGTCGTTGAGAGTTTCCTTGTGGCCGGGTGTGGACTATCTGTGCACTGTTACCAGTGAGTGCAGTTTGACATCTGCTGGCAAACCTCTGTGAGCACAGATCACAGCGCACTCTAAGAGTGCTGCAGGCCTTTAGGGTCTCTTTCCTGTTCATCATCCACAGCTTGTGATTCTGTGTTCTGCATTTGTTGTTATAGATAAGAAAACCGCTACAAATTAAATAGCAGGCATAAATAAATATGCAGTGCAGTATATTAACAGCACATAACTGTGGGACCACTGTAGTCTTATATATACTTTCACAAAGGGGATACTGCATTCAGAATTAAACATTTTTTCTTGTTTTCTATATATAAAGATTAAATAAACATTGTTCTGTCATATAGAAATATGTATAACTAATTATTGATCATTTTTAATCTTGTACAGTCCTAAAAAGGAAACTTAAGAAAAGTGCTTTGTTATTTTTTACTATTTTGAATTTGAATTTCATTTTTATAAATATGGACTACTTTAAGCACACTGTAAATTCTGGTCTTGTTTTAAGAGTGAACACCCACTGTTTCATTCCTGGTTCGAACCATTTCTCATTTCTCTCCCCTCCTGCAGAGGAACGTAGCATTTCCGTCGTGTTGTAGACACCCTTGCCATCACATGCATTGGAGAAATCTAACATTTCCAGTGTAGGGCAACCTCCAAAATGTCACGTTACAGTCATTTCGATTGCCAATGGCTATCAGCCTTTAGACGTTTTATTGAGTCATTGAGTAATAGAACACGGTTTGAGTTTGTGTGTGTACGTGCGCCTGTATTCTCCCATTTTGGCTAAGGTACTCACGCAAACGCAAACGCGCCATGAAGTCTTCGCCCACCTCTTTTTTGGAGAAGCCGTGATTTGCATCTCCGCTCAGCGGGTGTCACTATTTGGACTTGTACCGCGACCCATTGTTTCCGTTCTGCACTTTTATTCGTTTTTTTTCCCGTTCCTGGAATGGTTCCCTCACAAGGCTGCCGTTCATTTGGACCACATACAGGCTGTTCGGTGCGAGCTGATCACAGTACGAAAACAGACACTTTTGACATACGTAGAGGCGTGTATAACACGAGGAAAAACTAGCCTGCTTTTACGTACTTGGCGACCTTTTGCAGTTTGGTTCCTTAGGGTTTTGAGGAGCTTTCCATCTTAGCCAGAATGACGCATGCTTCGAGCTGGAACACTACACAGAAGGGTCTGTTCAATTAAGACTAGCTACATGTTGTTCTCGTGCCTCCTTGTCCCGTAGGCCGTTTGATATTTGTGACAGCTTGTTTCTTTTCGTCAGGTGTTATGACCAAGGTGCTTTTTTCACTGTAGATTTTATTCATTCATTTTCCAACTTGCATGTTCCTTATTTGCACCAACATTAGCCAGTGGCTTCCATATCTGAAACACTAGGTTTTATGTCATTTGTAAGTGGTGTGCTTACAGGTAAAACTAAGAACAGACGTTCTTATTTTTTTATTTATAATAAAATGCTGCCAAATTATATATTCTACAGTACAATAAAGCAAAACAGGAAATCTGCTTGCCATTAAGATTTAATGAGTGCAATTCAATGTGCATTGTGCGTTACAATGGTTACTCAATTAACACATTTTACCATGGGAGGGAGCTGCCCCGTCTATGTCTCCCTCTGATTTAGCAGTAAATCAGTGATATGGCCATGATGTCGGTTCCCTCCATTCTGATGGTCCTTTCTGTACAGTACTTGTCTGACTTACATGAATAAACTTCTGTTTCTCTGTACACTGTGTTCTGTCATTGCGCGTGCTGAAATGACAAACGGCAGCAGCTACTATATGATTAAGTGCAACTACATTTGCAACAGACAAGGATGTTCCAGGGTTTTTTTTGTCATACTGTTTATTCAGGAGTGCATCAGCTTGCATAAGTATACATATACAGGTGACAAATAAAAGGAAAAACATAGTGTCTTAGTAAGTTGTTGGGCCACCACAAGCTGCCAGAACACAGTTCTTCCAAAATATATTCCCTCATTTGGTGTTTGGTGATGGAGAGAGCCGTCTTAACACGTCTCCCATAGGTGTTAAATCGGGTTGAGATCTGGTGAACGACATAGCAGTTTCAGACTAATCAAACCATTGAGTGACCCCTCTGCCCTGCGGATGGGGGCATTGTCCTTGGAAGAGACCATTGCCATCAGGATAGAAACGTTTCATCATAGGATAAAGGTGATCCTAACTTTGCATTGATTTGCTGTGACCCTTCCCTTCCCAAGGGGACAAGTGGACCCAAACCATGGCAGAAAAATGCCCCCCACAGCATAACAGCCACCGGACCCCCACATTGTAGGGGTTTCTCCTTTCATTTGTCACCCATCTGTGTGTGTATTATATACACTCACACACACACACATAGGAAATAGGGAAAGGTTTATATAGTCAAGCCGGTAAGTCTGCCCACCCCTTTCACCTTCTCCACGTTTTATTACATTAGACATATTCTACAATAGATTGAGTTCATTTTTTTGTCTCAAAAGTCTACACAAAATAGCCCATAATCCATACTGTACCAGCGTAATTTACAGCTGAATCTAGTCTCACCCCCAAATCAGTTCAAATGCAGAGGTTATAGTATCGCTTGTAACAGTACCTGGAAATAAGATATCGAGTCTTTTGATGTTGATGGGTCACAGACTTCAGGAAGTAACAACATGCAAAGGATATGCGACCAAATATTAAATATGATACTTTAAAAATATGTTAAAGCAAAGGGTATGAATACTTATGTAAATTAAAGATTTCAGTTTTTTATTTTTAATACATTTGCAAAAATGTCTAAATTAATTTGTCATTATGGGCTATTTTGTGTAGAATTTTGAGACAAAAAATTAACTCAATCTATTGTAGGATATGTCTGTAATGTAACAAAACGTGGAGAAGGTGAAAGGGGTGTTCAGACTTTCCAGCTTGACTATAATAAAACCCTTTCCCTAGCTCCTAATCATAACCCAGAACATGCGTCAACCCTAGCCCTTAGTGTTTTCCTAAAACTAATCCTAATTATAGGCATGGGAGTAATCTCAAATCTGGAATGTTTTTCTATTCAAATGGATGAAAAAGACAAAATATTATCAATTCAACAAGAGAACTCTAATAAAAGGCTCCATAACAATGTGAGGTCCAGTCCCAGAAAAAGACACAGGAACCATTATGTAAATGCAACTAATCTGAAAAATGGTACAAAACACAAACATTAACACAAATATACATGTTCAATATTTAGAAACCAGAGCCCTATTTATAATTTAAGTTTATTGCTTCTTTTGCAAAACAAATGAAATACTACACTTAAGACTTCCCTTAAGTACTTCAAATGTGAATAGACTATTGCTTTCCTGTGCAAATTTATTTTTGACGATGACTAAATTCCCAAATACAATGATTTATAAACAAGATGACATCTTGTGCATTACAGGCCATGGTAGTGCATGCTGACAGTAGGAACTGACAATAGGAAAACTTCATTCTGTTTAGTTTTGTACCCCGCCTTCCCTCGAATGAAACGAAACTGGTGCAATGCCATCTTCTCGTGTTTTCAGAGAATCGAAAGTGATCCAACCCATACGTGTTGCATTTTCGAAGCCAGGAAAGTGTTGCATACAGCTTGGGTGAAATTAGCCCGAAGACAGACTTAATCAACCTCAATTAGCAGTTACGCAATATTTTTAAATCGGCTGTAAGTAGCTATAATTATTGTACATATTGCATATTTTACATAAAACTGGCCATCACTGGGCTATATCACCTATACTTAAAAGTGATTGGCCATTAGCTAGCCTTTTTGTTGGCATTTATTAAATGAGTGCTTCTTCCCATAATCCAGCATTTATCATATCAGCTTGATCGCATTTCAAGGGGTCGGGGAATAAATTAATCAAATTTGATAATTATTATAATTAAATAAGCTACTTTTTTCCGATATTATTTCCCCCCCCAAAAAAAAAATTCTGTTCCCAACCCCCCCCACACTGTTTTATAAACCGTTTGTAAATGGTGTTGTACAAAATACTGATACCGATTGGTTGGTTGAAAAATGTATTTAAAAAGCAAATATATGTGTTACTATCTGCAAATGTCAATAAGAATAAACCGCATAAGGCTATAATTAACATTAATGCTAATAGTCAATTAGTCACATAAGCGAAAATATTACCCACCAGTATCGATAACCAAAGATGAGAACTGTCAGGTACAAGCAGGCAGCCGATATTCAATATAAATTCAGTTTCTTGTAATATCTCTAGCACCTCTCTCTCTCTCTCTCTCTCTCTCTCACTCTCACTCTCACTCTCTCTCACTCTCACTCTCACTCTCACTCTCACTCTCACTCTCACTCTCACTCTCTCTCTCACTCTCTTTTCTAACAAAACTTTTGAAAATCTGAATGAAAAAGCCTGAATTTATTTAATTCCCACCATTGTTTTTTATGATTTAAGATACAAAAAGTTTCAATTAAATGTAAATTTTTTCAGATAATATGCCATGATGCTATATTACTAGTCTACAAAAAGTATGCAACTTATATTAATAACTCAACCTTTTTAATATAATAATAAAAAAAACGTTTGACTCCATATTATATATTGGTTTAGCACAACCCACTGCGCAAGGCATCTGAGAATGCACTGCAAAGGTGTGTTACACAACTCTCAGCTCTCTAAGGTCCTGGACGTACAACTCCACATACTGCAGGATGTGTTGGACTGCGCAGAGCAGCAGGGTGTTTGTGTGCTCATCCAAATCCAGCTCGAATGAGTAGTTCTTCACTGGGACGATGTAGGATGTGGACATGCCCAGCAGAGCTGCAGCCTTTTCCATCTGAAGAGACACAGTACTAAGAGCTGAGTGAGACTGGAACACATCAGCCTCATAGACTCTGGTATGTTTTTAGTAACATCACCTTTAGCGACTAGTAACCTGTACAAAAATGGAATATACTGCATTATATTGAAATAAAATATATTATCATTATATTGCAACACTTAATACATGAGAAAATATAAATTATTGCCACTATCAGATAGCAATATACAGTACATATATTTTTAAAGTACATTGCTATGTAATATGATAAAAGGTTACAAAATTTCTGTAAGAGAATTGCAAATATACAACATGCTGAACCATTGATCGTGCACAGATCATAAGCAATTTAAGGTGTGTAAGACACAGTACTATAGTGTATAGGATAGAAACAAAATGAGGTCGACTCAGTGTACCGTTTGCTTCACTAGCCGGCTTCTGTACACGTTGGTGATGTCACGAGCCGTTTCCGGGCACACCTGGTCCACGTGCGTCAGCAATGCAACCTGATGCACTCCTGGACAAAGGGCAGATATTCTGAGTCCATTTGACCAGAGTGCACATATGCTGTTCTTAATCAAGTCTTCCTCCAGCCTTTTGTCTGCAATTTATGCTGTATTTGTACACACACAACTTTGATACACAACATTCTTGCTGCGATATAAATCCTTTGTAAGTTACTCTAGGGCCTCAAACACATGATCAACAGCAGAGGTCCTTAGTGTTAATGTTGTTTCTCCAGTGTTTGGCCTTGGCCTCGACTAGCTCCTATTCGCAGGCTTACCTAGGTCACTGATATGTTCTCTGAGCTGCTGGAAGGTGGAGCCCATGCCTTTTCTATAGGAGTCCATTTTTGTGGCATCTACCACAAAGGCCACACAGTGCATTCTCTCTCTGGAAGATGGCTTCTTCACATAGCCCACTGTTTCTGCCGTCAGCGGCTGATCAGGGCTGAACTACCACAGAAAAAGAGCAGAGACATATTCTCACAGCCTGCATGTTGGTGGTGAACAGCCAAGATAAGCAACACCTTGCAAAGGGGCAGTTTCCATTGACTGTTAACGTTCTGTTCTCTCCTCTCCACTTCAGTCATCTCATTACTGTGGTTGACAACCCTGGAGCTAAAAATGCCTCCAAGAACAATTACCAAGAGTAAGATCTGATTAGGGAGCCTTGGTCCCAGAACACACTACTGTTTTAACTGTTATTTGTGCTTATTATGTATCAATGTCTGTTATTGTGCAATTTTCTGTGGATTTATATATAGCTGTCCTTTTGGCTAGGTTAGCCTTGTGAAATAGATTCTGTATCTCGAGGGGAATTTGCTGGCTAAATAAAAATCCAGTCAAATCAAGAATTATTGGCAACCTTCATGAAAATAAGCCAAAAATTATTCATAATGCTTCAAATGTTCTGCTCAAAAATTTGGCGAAACTACTTACTTTCACGCTAATAAAAATGATTCTCATAAAGAACAAGCTCTTTGTAAGGGTTGCACGAAAAAAGGCCTTAGTGAGAGCAACCAATAAATTTAAGTGTCTGAACTTCAAGCATCACTGAAACTAAACTTGGAATTGTGTGTTGTGGTCGGATGAGACCAAAATTGTACCTTTTGGCCATGCACTCCATCTGCATGTTTGGCGACAAAAGACAACTGCATACAAGGAAAAGTATATGATGCCCACAGTAAAATATGGTGGTGGATCATTGTGATGCTTTGGGGCTGTTTTGCTGTTAGTGGTCCAGGGGCTCTTGTTAACATCAATGCCAAAATTAATTCCACCAAGTACCAAGATATTTTTGCCCAAAACCTGGTTGCCTCTGCTAGGACGTTGATACTTGACTATAGATGAACAAGGCAATGACCCCAAACATTCATCAAAATCAACACAGAAATGATTTTGGGAACACAAATGAATGCTTTGCAATGGCCATCTCAGTCTCAGGACTTGAACCCTATTGAAAAACGAAAAACCCTGTGGTCTGAATTGAAGAGAGCAGTCCACAAGCAAAACCTAAGAATATCAAAGTGGTCCAAGATCCCTCCAATAGTGTTCTCCAATCTTGTCAGACATTAAAGGAAGGGGCTGTTATCCTCTCCAGGGAAGGCTTCACCAAATATTAATCATAGGGTTGGCAATAATTTTGAAAATTTTGAAATGTTTTAAAGAAAAAATTGTACTACTCAATAAAACTTTCTGTGTTTGAAAAATTATTGGTAAAATAAAAGTATAGAGGTCCCCCATATATTTGGGGCCAAAATATGACTCGTATGTGTTGTTTTGCTCAATTTCATGAATGGCGCCAATAATTTGTGAGTTGACTGTACATACATATAATATTCCTTTGTTTTGCAAGAGGATTCCAGCAATGGTGTTCTCTCACTCCAGTGTACCTTGTGTCCCTCAGGTGTGTGGCCCTTGATTACAGTCAGAACATCATGGAGGGTTAGGCCAGTCATCTCACCCTCCCCCAGACCCATGGCATCGCACAGAACTAAGGCAGTTGGCTGATCACCACTCTCTACATGTCTCCGAATAGTGTAGGATCGAAGCTGGGAAGAGATAAAGAGAAAGAGAGAGTGAAGGTTGAAAGCATACGGAGAACGGAGAAAAAGACAGTGTGAAGAAAGAGAGAAACCGAGGGATTAGCGTTTTAGGGAAAAGCACCATCTGCATCATTGTGTTTATTTGCAATATCTGGTCCGGTGGTCGCTGATTTGCTAACTGGACATAATGGCTGAATGTGTATGCGGAAAATGTCAATTTCAAGGGAGCTTCTGTCAATCAGTCAAAATACTGTATTCAGTTTGGGTTGATGCCATGGAGAACAAATAAGTAAATAAATGAGTGAAAATGGTGTCTACTGGAGAACAACAAACACGTACTTCAGTACCTAGTACTAAGCGATGTGCACTCACTCACATGTCTTGCATTGTTCTGCAGCTCTACCTTTTGCGTGAAGCTTGTGGCAGAAGTTCCGACCATGGCCCGGTTGGTGACCCTCCCAGAGAAGACAGAATGAACAGAGCTGATGAAGCTGGACTTGCCCGCCCCAACCGGGCCTAGCAGTAGAACTCGGGCCTCAGATGCAGAATCACAGCTGGGCTTGTAGGAGGTGACATAATTGACCAGTGCCTCCTTGTTGCTAGGGAACACATGACATTGTGTAAACATCTAAGGCTTCAGTACCACATCAATTTATAACATGCTTCAGAGGAACACACTAATGTTAGCTGGATTGATAAGAAACAGCATGAGGGTAATTAGAAAGTATACACACTCCACTGAAAAGTCCACCTTCCTCCATGGAGACTCAAGCAATCCCCACTCAACTGAAAAAGACACAGCTTATAAACATCAGAGAAATGTATCTGCTATACACTAAAACCTAGCAGAGCAAGTCAGAAAATAGTTGGCCAATAGAAACAAACAAATAAATAAATGGGAACTACCTCCCAACATATAGAAATGCGGCTTTAACGGTTCACAGTTCCTATATCAGAATTTAAAAAACGTAGGATATCTTGGATTCAACAGAGAAAACATTGGCTCTTTTTACAAAAAAATTGAAAATGTATACCTACAATGAAAGCCCATCAGATGAAACAGTCACTTATTCAAGCTTGAACATACAAACAGCAGGCTTACCATTTTTCTTCTCATCTGTTTCACCTTTCTTGACACTGAGAACTGGTGCCTTTACTCTTGCAGGTACTGTGACTTCCACAAACGGATATGAGCTAGATTCATTTTGTATGGCCTCAGTTCTTGAGGTGGCCTCTCCAAAGGAAAATCCAAATGGTTTGTTCATTTCTTTTTCAATCACGACCTTGTCAATAGGAATATATAATATACAATTACATTATCATGCATACTAACATGGTACAAACGTATCTACAAGAAACTGCAATGCGTAAATCAATAGGTATGCTTAATTAAGAGAATGGTGAAATTGTACAATAATGACCACCAAAACGTCTCTTGTCAGATTACCATCACTTTTTTGTCATTCCACATAAGAATTGTACGGTATTAGGCCAACCCTGCTGAATGTAAACCATGAGAAAGTCAATAGCTACATGAAGACATACTAGACCATTATAGCCATGCCCATGTGCTAACAAGTGTTCATCATACTATAAGTCACAAAAACGTTGTAGGTAACTGCACTACTTACAATCTACGCGCTGACTGGAACTGGAAAGTAGCCTACTGCACAGTGTAGCCGCCACAGATCTGAAGTTCTATGAGTGTAGCACTATGCTGGACAGTCATGTGACAGTGTGGTAGTTATATCGAGAAACGAAAGTGAACTCCAAACTTTGTTCGTTCGTAAAACTCAGAACCTGAGGAAAACAGATATATACGATATTCACACACGTGAAAGCTGTATTATAAATACAATTAATTCAAGCTTAATATTTTGTGCATGCTCGAGGAAGTTTTATATTTATAAGTCATCCGTAAGACTCACATACAGGAAGTGCCTTGTAATAAAACCCATTATTACCAGTATGCCTATCGGGAAGATGATTTCAAGAAAGATTATGTTCTATAAATTGAGATTTATTACAAGGCGTCTGATCAGTCCAATATCATTTCTTATTTTTGAGCCTCTACATAAGCACGCCAGAGCAACTTCATCACCAACACAAGAAAATGTTTGCACAAATGTTGTTCTTGGTAAATTCGGATTCGGAGGATGTTATTAGTGTTTAGCCTGCATGCATTTATGAGGTGATAACGAGCTGCTGCTTAGCCTAGCTACTTACCCTTTTAAACTAGCCGAAGATATATCATTCCTGGAATTGACTCTTAATTGATCTTCTGGTCCTCGGCCCTGATTAGAAAAGTTGGGCTACGTTCACATTGCAGGGCTTAAGGCCATGACACACCAAGAACGACGCGAATAAACGACACGCGAATTGCGAATAATTCGAATATATATGCACATCAAACGCGATGCGATTTCGGAATTAATTATATAAGGTTCTTTTTAGAAATTCGCAGCAGGATAAAATGGAGTCAACGTCAAGTGACGACGACCTGGTTCTGATTTTGCTCAGTAGAAAGAGGGAAAAAACAAATATTTGCATACACCCAATACTGAGAACGTGGAGAGTTCCGCCATTCGGAACAGCTGGCACCGCACCTGAAGAAGCAGAGAAACTATTTCAAAGAGCCGATTGACCCAAAGCAGCGGCTAGCCGTGTGTCTGAGGTCAATAATATTATACGTGACTTATCTTACTAGTTAACTACTACTACAACCAAATAACTAGTTTAAAAAATTAAATAAATAAAACTAGAACGAGAACTTTTAAAAGTCGAAAAATCGTAATGAACCGAAAATAGGCTCAGCTCGCAAAAAGAGTGCCAGCTGAGCGCATTTACGGTTCATTCTGAATTTTCGACATGACTGGGATAATTAAGCTAACGGTGACTGAAGAGGGAATCACTTGGTTTAATTTCATAATTGAAACATTTTTGATCTCCTGATCAAGTTTGTAGGAGCGACATTAGGCAACTTGCGTCCTGGTGCTATGATTGCCAGTAGCTAGCTACGTAGACTGAGGAAACTGTAGCCAGCATGTAGCCACCAGAGCCATATAGAAAGAGAGTTGCGACACTCCCATAGACTTCTGTTCTAATCGAAGAATGCGAAAGTAACGTTCCAAACACTGAATAGGTCCAGCGTTGAACCCCATTCATTTTCACTATTTCCGAGGCACGCTTGCTGGTAAGTTGATAAAATGACAGCATTTTTTGACCTCTCGTCAATTTAGTCAATAGTGGTATTTTATGTGGCCAGCTTTAGTTAATGTTTACCGTAAGATAATAGCTCGTTAGATTCCAAATGCAGTTAGCTAACGTAAGCAACACTTCGATAACCAGATGTCAGTTAGCCTACATTTACCTCAAACTACTTGCAGTTATTGCTGTTCGTTGGCATACAAAGTTTATCTTCGGTTATTAGATTTATTGTTAAAGTTAGCAACACTTAGTTTCGACCTTATTAATACATCTGATTACAATGAATGGTAGCTAGCTCAACTAAACCCTTCAACAACAAAAAAAAGGAAATTCGTGTTTGGTCGATCATATCTCTGTTGTCACTGTATTATTAGCGTTGCATCTTATATAATTGGAAAGCCTGTTCATTTCCCTTTACAATTATGTCCCATTTGTAAGGATCATGCATTTGTGGGATGAGCAGCATAGCTGATTATGTGGGTGGGGTCCCAAGCCTAATTTCCCTGCCAATGTCGAACAGTGTATTCTGTCATTGACTCTATTGTTTTGAGTTGGAATGCCATCCCACAGCAACGCGTGAACGGCGGCAATCCGGCATGAGGAGGACGTGCCAGGCTGTAGTGGCTGCGTATGGTTCTTCCGCCCGCCACTGAGGCTCCTAACTGTTTGTTCAATGAATAAAGCGTAAAATTACCCATATGTCTTGTTTGTGCCTTGTTACTGATAGAGTTCAATCATCCAATCCCCCGAACAGCTCATGTTTAGATAACATGGCTAGTTTGTGTCTAGCAAGGTTGTTCCTTGGTTAATTCAGTCATTATGCACACATCGTTTGTTAGGCAGTGCATCAATGACAGATGATAAGATCAGCAGCATAAATGTGGATGATCACAGTAAAAAGAAAGTATAACTGCAGGTAGCTAAATGTTAAGCTAAAGGTAGCTGTGTCCAGTCTGAGGTTTGTGAGCGGCAGTCGTGACGGCAAGGCCCGGATCTAGCACTACCAATAACAGGAGTGGAAGACCATGGGTGTGGAAACAGACTGGACCTTTACCCTCTCCCTGGACATATTGTATAATAAAATGTTTTGTTGAATGCAATTGGTTAGCTTGTATATTGTGTATTATTGACCAAACTTCCTTCTTGGCTTAAATTGAGCAGTTGCTGGCATGATTGATATTTAGATTAAATTAGATTCAACTTTATTGTCATTGCAGAGTACAAGTACTGAGACAACAAAATGCAGTTTAGCATCTAACCAAGTGCAAAAGAAGCAGTGCAGTGTACATATGCATAATATAAATATAATAGACAGAGTATTTATGAATGTGCTAAGATATCAACAGTATGAACAGTGGTATGAATACACTAAGATAATATAGTGTGAACCGGACAGTATGAAATGTAAACGCTAGGAAATGCAGAGTAACAGCTCGCGGTATGATGAAAATACGATGTACACACTTTAGATAAGATATAAACACTGTGTAGACAGTAGCATATTCTACTGTCTATAGTGTTTATATCTGATCTATAGTGTACATCGTATTATTATCACATCGAGCTTTTACTCTGCATTTCCTAGCGTTTACATTTCATACATATTCTACTGTCTATAGTGTTTATATCTGATCTATAGTGTACATCGTATTATTATCACATCGAGCTTTTACTCTGAATTTCCATATTCACTTTGTGTGCATATTTATGTGAATATCTTAAAATAAGATAACATTGGGATGTGAATAATTATGACCATAGAAGCACAAGAAAAACATTAATGCATACACACTAATGTATGCATTAATATTTTTCGTAACTGTTCACTACGTTATGGGAACAGTCCCCCTTCCCTCCAAAATTAAACACAAAAAAACTGATTTGCTAGCGAATGCTTTTAGGTTTTTTAGGACACACAAATCTAAATTGGACAATCATTTACATGGGTTTTGTGCACCAGATATCAATTTTAATAAATATATTTGATAGTAAAGGTAGGGGTCTACTTTCTCATGAGGAATTTGCATTTATGTTCATTTCAATTGCTAGTGATTCCAAAGTCTACTTTTTTAGTATCATTTTTAAAATGAGTTTACCTTAATCAATCAATATGGTTGGAATTTAAATAAAATGAACTTGTGTCGATGTTTAAAAAAAAAAAAAAAACTGATGTTTGAGGGTGTACTTTTTCACATGACTGTATATGTGTATGCTGAATCTCGTGTGATTTTCAACTTTTGTACTAAGCAGTTGATAAAGGCTCCAAGCTTATTTGCAGCTGTGTTGAATAGCAGCCCTCTGCCCAGTTGGTGGTTTATTTTTCAGCAGAAGCATTCACTCTAGGATTGGTATTACAGAAAAGGGTTAGAGCCATTAGCCTATTCTTTCATAAAAGCAAAGGTTTAAAAATGCTGTGTTGTGAGTGCAGGTATAAAATAGTTTACAAAACATATAGTAACAAACAATTACAACAAAATTTATAAAAGAAGCATATTTATTGAAAAGGAAAAAACAAAGCAACTTAGTGTTTCAATACTGGATTCTCTACATCACTCTCCCTTCACATTGGACTCCTCGCTTATCCTTGTAGAGGTGCTCCCAAGAACCAGCAGAGGGCAGTCACACTGGGAAGTCCAGTAGACCATTAGGGAAAACTTTTCAACTAATGAATAACATTATGAAATATTCAAATTGGCTCAAAAACAGTATTTGACTTGGCCTGTGATTACCCCTCTACCGAGGGACAGAATAAGGGTCTCGCAGGGGTGCCACCACCTCACAAGATGTGGTCACATTGGTTTTGTTTAGCAAAACTCTTCTAAGTGCTCATGTGATTGACCACTCTGGAATGTCAGAACACCAAAGCATTGCTCTGACTGGAGCATACCCATTTTAATGCTTGCCACAGTAGAACAGGGATACCTCTGCTGTGGCTGCTAAACGGAGTGACAATCTAAGGTGCGAGGATGGAAAGTACAATGCGTAAAGTATCTATGCCTTGTAGAGGCTCACATTAAGAGTTTTAAAAGAAAGCACAATCAAGGCTAAAGAAAGCAAGTCCTTTTCAGATGTTGAAAAATTCGAAACATTCTCAGGTTTTCGGCTCCAGAGACTTTGGTATGAGAGATAGGGAGTTTACAAGGTTATGTTGCACAGCCACCAGGGGGCAGGACATGCACACAACAAGCCACAGCTCGTACAAAACCTAAGTAAAGCCTTACCCATCTTACCCATGCAAATATATGGTAGCAACTAGCAAGTGGGCGAAATGGGATATCTGGAAAATGACATTTAAAAGTTTTTTTTTTGTCAGAATTTCCCAAATTTCCCAATTTTTTTGAATCTTTGCTGCATTCACATGACAGTAAAACTTGCAAATCTCCAAAAAAACAAAAACAAAAAAAAGCACATTCTTACAAATGGTGGATAAATCCATCTGTCCAGAGGCACAAATATCAGCATATTACAGATAATTATACTATCTTGGACTACTACGGTTATCCAACTATCAAGCCATGACCTGCTGGGTAGAAAAGGGGGTGACATGAACAGCCTTGAGCTAAGCAACATTACCATTAATAATACAATCTACAGATAAGTGTTATGTCAAATTACAGAACAGAAATATTAATAAAAACCTAATAACTTAGGAAATAAAATAAATAAATCAGCCACTGAATTTTAACCAATACAATTTTGAAAATGGTTGTAAATAATAAACAAAAAACAAAACAAAGAAAATCATTGTCCATGTCTCTGCTTTACCATAATCGTTGGGATTTCTAGCAGACTCCACAGGCCATGTTCGTCTAAACTTCTGATACTTTGGCTGTAGAAAAAGGCTAGGAATAGTTTTATTAATTTAAATGATATGACTAAGAGCAAACAAACAAAAACGTCAATGAATCCCCATGCTCGTATAGTTCAACATGCCTATAAACAAATTATTACTGACACTGTAGAAACAGTACTTTTTTCTGGACGCCTAATCAATTTTTTCCATGGAACAAAAAAAACTAAAAATGTTTGGGAGAGGAAAAAGCTTACAGCTGCAGCTACTGTGACCAACAGCTGATTGGCTTCAACTTGCAGAAGGTCACAGGTCATCTCCAGACAAGGCGTGTTGGTCACAGGGGCAGCCAGAGTGGGTGCGGTAGTTGGGCGGCCTAGTCATGCACTCTCAATTTTGTACGCAGTGTGCTAAAAGGCTAAATGCACCACAGTTCACAGAGAACAAGCCCTCTACATCCTACAGCTATTATTATGACACGCATAGAAAATATTACAGTGGATAATCTTATTTTGTTTCTTGCCTTTTTCATGTAATTTTTTGTTGTGCGCGCACATTATTTATTTTACTTTTAGGCACTAAAGGAACCGGGATTCAGAGGGAAATCCTCAAAGGTATCCAATTGCACAAATCTCAGTTCAAACTTGCCTCAGTTACAGCTCAATGATTTCACCGTTTCGTTGTTTTCCAACATGTACATGTATATAACATAATTTCAAGCACAACAAACAAGACAATGTGATGCACACAGTGGTCCCATATACAGGACACATACACATTTCCGATGGCCTACTGTAAGCAACGGCTCCACTGTGACAGTTCTACCTGCTTGGGTTGTCATGGTTTCAGCAGTCCATTGCTGTGTATTACACCAGGGATCCATACATTTTCCATCAAATTTGTTTTCTCTCCCCCAAATATGTTCATACAGGCCCGTCTTTGGTTCTCTCCAACTAACCATTTTTTGAACACCCTTCTTGATGGGAGTGTAAGACTTTCAGGCCTCGCTATATCTTTTTCCCCCTTGCTGTCCCTCTGTCCTTGGACAAATAAGTACAGAGCAAAATTAATGAAAAAGAAACAAAGGAATTATTTTGCTTGAATTAATTTTGCAGGCCTGTCCATTATGGGCCAAGAGTCAGGGACCTCAGAATGTTCCACAGACAGTTCTCTCCTCAGTTGATGCCGAAATGTCACAGAATATATGCAAGCACTGGTTATGCAGTACCCCCCCCCCCCCCTCCAAAGCATTCATAAATTTATAACTGAGCAGCTTCTGTAAATATTTGTGGAACCAAATTTTCACTATTATGACAATATTTCAGTGGAACCAAACCAGATTCCACCCCATTTCATTAGATATGAGGCAAAAAGGGGTAGTAGAATATTTGTTAGGGGTCTGTAACTAGCTTCAGTTCTACTGAAGGGGACTATGCAGTACCTTACAGGCACATGGTATGCCATGCCTCCGGAACCCTGGATAGGAAGTAAGGGGAGGAGGAGAGGAACACAGTGAAGGGGACATGGAACCGCTTTCACAAAAACATGTGGTATGAAGGGGAAAGGTGTGTGAGGGGGGAGTGTCTCTGTAGGTCATAGGGGACGGGTTTCCTTGCTTCTTCCGATTTGCTCCACTCGCTCAGAACTCCACCTTGCAGGCAGGGAAGGTCTCCTCCTGCATGGCGACAGTGCTGTTGCTCCCCAGAACTGTGATGCCCAGCTCCCTCTGCCTCTCATGGGTCTCTTGGTACCACTCATGCATTGTAAGGGAGTCAAAAGTGGGGATCAGGGTCACCTGGATGAGGAAATGATACAGAACATTACCATAGAAATAGCCAAAAATCTAGAATAATGCAGAATCCTGACTATACCAGCAATGCTTCTGAATTGCATCCTTTGCTGAAAATCCAAATTCAATACATTTTTGCTTTGTTCTTATGGTAGCATACAGCACAGCTAATCTGAGGTATGTATTTATTTTGCTCTATACCCTTTTGCTATATCTTTTGTTCTTAGATGTATGTAACTACAAAATATGTTTCTACATAACAAGATATTAACATTAATCAATTGTAGCAGTACATGATACAAGTTTGCAAGTACAACTTTTCACATTAATTTACATTTTTTTAAAAAAATATATATTTTCAGGTGGCTCTTCTAGTGAAGAGTTGACAAAGTAATACTGTAAATGAATATCAGTAATTACAGAAGGTGAACTCACCTGTACATCAGGCCATGCTGTTTTTCCCTCTAGTAGAGAATCAAGAATGGGCCTCATGACAGCCTCCTTTAGAGGGTCATCTCCACTGACAATGTAGCAGGAAGAGCGCAAGCGACGGAAGAACTCCACATCGACAGTGGCAGCTGCACAGCTCGAGGGGAGGTACGCCAGGTCCAGACATATTGGTGCTCCGCCCGCTGCACCCGCCTTAGTGCCCAAAGAGCCTTGTGGGCGAGGTGAACAAGAAATACAGAACTACAATGAAAAAATGGCCTTGTTTATCAGAAGCATGGAGCATCTCTCATATACTATATACAATAAACACATAACTGATCTTACAAAATACAAAACCATGCTTTTAACAGCTTCTTGCTTTTAACAGCTTAAAGTACCCTTGTTTACCTGCTGCAGATGGCCTAACATTCCCTGTCCTGGAGCTAGTGGTGGTACCGCGAGATGGGGGTCTTGTGTCAAGGCTGGAGCTTGCCCGCAAAGAGCCACTGGAGCTCCCTAGGGTACCAGATTTTGTCTTGCCACTCTGTAGTGAATTATTGTTCATTCCTGGCCTCTGAGTGACTCCTGTTAATTTCTTGGGTTTCACAGTTGTACTTTTTACACTCTTGGCTTGTGCTTCAGGCTCAGGGTCAGCCATACAGGCCCCAGGCTGGGGTGGTAGTGGGGGCAAATCCTTCATGGGAGCTGGAGGAGGGTCTTGAGGGGAAAAGTGTGTGCCTCTGTGAGAGGAGTGAGAGCTGGTTAGATCATTTGGCTGCTGAGGAGGGAAATCAGAGTCCTCATCAGAGTCCAAAGCACAATCTGCAGTGATGGACGGGCAGTCCTCTGTCCCAGGGGGAATATCTGAGTCAGAAGCTGTGGGAAGGGACTCACTGGTAGAAGTAGGAGGGGTCTCCTGGCCTTGAGGTGAGTGCCTGTTGTTGCCCATGCAGCGCTGTGCCAGTGGTTTAGCCAGCTCCTGGGAGAAGTCACTGTCTTCTGAGAGGTCATGTGGGCTAGGATTAGCTAACCCTGGTGAGAGTTGATGCTGCTGGTTCTCTGGAGACTTGGGATGCTTGAACTCACAGGGTGAGACAAGGCAAAGGTCAACATCATGGGGAGGAATTTCAGCAAGAAGACCCTGTGGTCCTGGGAGCCGTCCCTCTGATCCATCACCTGGCGGCCTAATATTATGAGATGTTCTCAAAGGCAGGGACATTCCCACTTTGGTGTCAGAGTCAAAGTGTCCATTTGAAAAGAGCCGGTCACCCATCTCCTCCTTCGGAGATTCACAAAGAGGCGGAAGCACCTGCTCAAAAGACACAGATAAAGATTCGTCAACTTCTGTAGAATGTGGGGACCCAACCTCTGCTGGCAAAGACGGGGTGGTGATGGTTGGGGAAACATCAGGCAGCATGTCCTTGAAGGGACTCAATGACAAGAAGCTAGAGAGCTTGTCCTGAGAGGAAGATGAATTGTTCTCCAAATTACTTTTTAGGCACCCTGATTCAGAGTTCCTACAGGATCCCATGAACCGGCTGTCTTCAAATCCAAGGCTAGATACTTTAGCACCAAGGCTACTGTCCTCTCCAGAGCCCAGGCAATCTTCCTCAGGGGACTGGTGAAAAGGGGTATGTCCAGCACTGTTTGGGCCTGAACCTGGGGGTGAGACTAACTCCAGGGTCTTCTCATCAGAACTAGCACATGCATCTTCTTGTCCATTTCTCAACAAACTATCCTTCAAGGCTCCATCAAGCAGTCTATATTCTGTGGGTGTAAGGTCAAAATTCACACTCCGGTCACTTTTTGGAGTCTTTGCCAGAGGGGACGATGCTCCAATAGACTTGGTAGGATTCCCAAGCGTATCCATGGAGCGGAACTTCTCTGGGCTATCTAAATTCTCTGTCTCTTCTGTTCTTGCTCCATTCATCCTATTGCTTTCTTCCAATTTATCTAATGTCTCATTCTGCACTGCTTCACTCTCAGTCTTAGTGTTACCTTCATCTGTGCACCTGTGCTGCTGCCCTTGCTCCTCTCTCAGCCTCTCAAACTCTGCCGTCATGTCCTCTGGCGTTGACATCTTGGAGCGATCTGCATCCACTTCAGAGGCACTTGATGCCTTAAGGCTCTCTTGGTCCTTTTTGCCAATCTTTGGTTTAGTTCCCTTATTCATAACTTCTTTCTTTACGGATGCCTCTTTCTTTAAAGTCCCATTCTTTCCAGAAGTTTTCTTTTGGTCTCCAGCTGCCGAAGCTGCAGCTGCAGATGCTGTAGCAGGCTTCTTGACCTCCTTTCCTGGAGCCTTTGTTTGTTTCTTGTCCTCACCCTTCAAGTCCTTCCTCATTTCCTTTTTCAGGTCTGGCTTCATATCTTTCTTAAATTTTGCAGCAGGAGGTTCCTTCTTCACTGGTTCTTTCTTTTTCTCCCCATTCTCCTCTTTCTTAGAAATGCCAGTTGCAGGCTTTTCTTCTTTCTTTTTGACTTCCTTCTTGTCATCCCTCATTGGTTCTTTCTTAGTTACAACTTTATCCAGTTTTGGGGGTTTTGTTTTAACATCACTTTCCTTGGATTTGGGCTTTTCTTCACCTTCTTTCCCTTCCTTTGAGGCTATGTCACTCATCCCTTTGGCTTTGAATTTGGGATCTTGCTTCTTAATGTCATTACGACCCATCTTCTCTTTCAAAAGAGCACTTCCAGGTCTAGAGTCCTTAGGTGCGGACTTCAGACTTTCCCTGCTCTCAGCACGTTTTGGTTGCTTATCAGATTTGGATGCTTCAAGATCCCTGAGGCTTACTACAGGGTGCTTAAGAAAGTCCAAGTGTTTTAGCTTCTCCAACCCCTCCAAGATTTTGCCTTGAGGTGTACACCCAGGAAAAAGCACTCTAATAATCTTTTCTTGAGGACTAGCAGGATGCCATACAAGCAGAGCACAGATTGAGACAAGGCATGGTAAGGGCATCTCTGAGCCTTTAATGTTGGAGCTATTTCCAGGCCAGTTCTGAGTGAAAGCCTCATGTTCCTTGCTACCCTTAACTGGATTGAGGACATACATCTCAAGGCGACCAACTCCCATTTTCTGGAAGAGGATGACAGGCTCAATATTAGAGCTGTTGGAACGACAAAGTGGTTCTGGCGTGATCATCAGTCTCTCCAAGTACTGCAAGGTGAGTGCAACCTGGTCACAGCTCCGGAGTATTTTGGGATCCCCTTGAAGTTTCTTTAGCCTTTCTGGAGCATTGAGGAACACCACTCCAATTTCAGGGGAAATTAGGTTCTTCATCCAGTCCTCATTGTTTTGGGAGGCAGCAGACTGCTCCTCCTCCAGCTCTGCAGATTTCCGTTGCAGCAGACTGTTCACACCTGGCAGGTTGTCAACCCCAATGTGAGTGAGCAACACAGAATCAACCCGGTCCAAATGCCTAACCAGCTTCCAGAAGCAGGAGCGTGGGTCAGATCCACCGTTGACTAATATGTTAAAACCGTTTACAGCAAAGAAGGCAGAGTCACCTCTCCCACCTGGGAATATGTAGCAACATGGTCGGGAGAGCTTCAGGAAGCCTACAGTGCTGGGAGGCTCCAGCAAGTCGAAAGGAGACTGTGGCTCCAGGGACTCTGAAAGATACTCTGTGAATTCCTGCAATCCCTCCATCTCTGGCAGAACTTTGGGTGGGTTGGTCTTGATCTCAATGAAGTCCTGCAGGTTGTGTTTCTCCAGCACAGAGTTCTTCCACACACCAGAGTTGGGGCAGCTCAGGGTAAGGCTAGCTTTCTGTGTTGGGTCTGCGGAGCTCAGCAGCTCACCAATCTAGGGGAATGGACAGATAGTTAGGTTGTTGCAACTATATTGACTAAAGGTACATCAACTAAAAACAACAGAACCATTTAAAATCTGAATATCATTAAATCATCAGTAAAAAAAAACAACAACTATGTTCTGAAGCTTCAAAAGCACTAAGACCCAGACTGACCTCTTCATCTGCAAAGATCTGAATGAAGTCATGGAGGGAGAAGCACCCTGTCTGCAAGACCAAGTCTCCCGTCCCCTCCACACATTGTCCTGCAAGAACCAGCAATTTGTGACGAGACACATCAGAAATAAGCCTTCGCACCTAGGAAAGAAGAGGGAGGGATTGTTAGGTATGTTATTGCAATTCTGACAGAGGCAAGACAACCAATTACTTTTTAAGATTTAAATGGCTGAGCTATATAGGATGATGTAATGCAGGACCATTTGACAGTCATAGTGAGCACTAGAGAGACAAAGCCACAATTCTGCATGCCAAAACCTAAATAAGAAAGTGGAAACAAAGAATTGCACTTTAG